>OY821756.1:46726146-47326146 GCA_963682095.1 Potentilla sterilis | reverse complement strand
TACGACGAGTTGATCATAGGGGAAAACAATTAGGTTTATAACGTTTATATATACTAATTAGTATCTGTCAGTCGGATCCCCGTATAGTTCAAGGCGCATATATTAATTAACAGTCGAAGTACATACGTACACACCGTTTTATAATTGTAATTATACATCACAAACAAATTTATTGAATTTATGCATCACAAACAAATTTATAATTGGAATTGTGTCATCCTCAAAAACTGCCTCTTGGAATTCCTCTTCCTCGCGTACTGGAGCAAAAGTAGGAAAAATGTCATGTAGAATGTTCATAGCCGGGTCAGTATAAGGCTCGAAACCACCAGTAGCTGTTCGGTCATGGTATCCTGCCTGGATTTCGGCAACCGTAGGTTCATAATCTACTGCTTCACCGTGTTTACTCCATGTTGTATAATTCTGCATAATACCGCTGTTACACAGGTGATCGTAGATTCGGCCGATCGTCTTACGCTTAGTATTCATACAACTTAAGCAGGGACACCTGTGTGTTTTCTTTCCTCCACCATGTTCACATACAAAATTTATAAAAATTCCTACTCCTTCATGGTATTCTTCGCTCTGTCTTGGGTACTGCATCCAACTCCTATCTCTATCCATCGATCACCTGTTATATATATTAATTAATATAAGACAAATAATAAATAATCACAAATTAACAAATAAACAATTTATATGCATGTTTTTTCTCGACCTTATGCCTCCGGTTAGGGTCCTAATAATCTCATTCAGGAACACAAGACTTTGTTTCACAGTTTGTATATCTTGTGTATTCGTTTTCAGTCGTGGGAAAATTTCGGCAGCATCTCCCCACAGTTCCTCAAGTGCACGAATATCTATACACCTAGTATGCACTCGAGGAACAGTGATGGGAGACCTCGTCGAAATATATACCCACGACCGCAAACAAATACACAAGACCTATACAAACTGTGAAACAATGTCCTCTGCCCCCAAACTGTCCAAAAATGGGACAATTCAAGAATCTCTCCATGATTCTCGAACGGGATTTCTAATGATATATATAAATGCATGTATATCAGTGAATAAAAGAATGACATTCTTTTATTCACCGCTAATTATAAATCATATAACAATGATTTTCATCAAATAATTATAATTATTAATTAAATTAATTAAAACATTATTAAAATGTATAATTAATATATATAATTCACTAATTTCACAAAAACCAACAATTTAATTGAGTATATATAGGTATGGATCAACAAAAGCAACATACTAGCTATCACCTCACAATATACGTACACACACAACAATATATATTTCTATAATTCTCTACCTCAAAAATGAAATATTTCAATGGAAAAAATTGAAATTATTGTTGAAAAAGATGAATAAAGAGATCATACCAAGTTAAAAATCAATGGGTAGTAGTGGAGAAGGCTTAGGAAGACCCGATTTGAAGCTTTTCACATCCAAAAATGAAAATCAGTGGAAAAATTTAAGGGGAGGAAAAATTTGATGTTTTTTGCCTCTTTTCCCGATCTGGAAAACGAGTGTAGGTTTTATAGTCTGGGTTTACTTAGGCGACGAAACTTATTTTTTCGTCGCCTAAGATGCACACTTAGGCGATGAAAATTAAGTTTCGTCGTCTAAGAAGAAAACCTACCGACGAAAAAAAATTTGTCGTGCTCACTGCTCATCATTTCTTAGACCACGAAAAAAAGTTCGTCTTCTAAGATTTTTTCTTAGGCGACGAATTTTCAATTTTCGTCTCCTAAGATTTATTATTTTCGTCGCCTAAGTGTGGATCTTAGGCGACGAAAATTAAGTTTCGTCGTTTAAGAAGAAAACCTACCGACGAAAAAAAATTCGTCGTGCTCGTCAATTCTTAGACCACGAAAAAAAAGTTCGTCGTCTAAGAGTTTTTCTTAGGCGACGAATTTTCAATTTTCGTCTCCTAAGTACAAATCTTAGGCGACGACTACTTTTTTTCGTGGTCTAAGATAATGCACGGACGACGAATATTTTTTTCGTCGGTAGGCTTTTGTCTTAGACCACGAAAATAAGAATTCGTCGCCTAAGACTGTTTTTAGGCGACGAAAATTTTTTCTTAGGTGAGGAAAGTTTTTTCATCTCCTAAGCTATCTTAGGCGAGGAATTTTTTTAAGTTTCGTCGCCTAAGGTTTTTTTCCTTGTAGTGATTGTTCTTCAAAGATTTGGACACACCTACCGTCCATCAGTGCCATCACCAATCTTTTATATAAATAGCTACTTATTAATTTCAGAACAATTCAAATTCTAGATTTCCATTTGAAACATTACTACAAATGATGAACCAAATTGCAGATTAATTAGTTAATTGATTTTGATTAATCATCTTTAACAAGTGATTTAAAAATAAAAGATATTAATGATGATAATGAAAATGAAAGAATCTGATCGAATAGGCAGGTATGTCCAAGTGATATGAGCAGTAATGCAATTAAATATAGCTCTTCAGTAAGGGTTTCGTTGAATGAGTCAAGAAATTGAACGTGTATATATGATGTATAACTATTCTCTTATATAAAGGTCAGTCTTGAAAACAAATTCGTGTCTCATCATCCAAGTATAATGATGTTGCATTCATTGAAGCTAATCCTGCTCGCGCTGCTCGGGGCTTTTTCTCTTATACTCATAGTCCATGCCCAGGATGATGATCAATTAGGTACGACATAGATATATTTGCAGTATATAACATAATAGCCAAGTATGCTAATTTAATTTTATTCAGCCCATAAGCTAATTTAAGAGTTATTGTTCTTGTCTCTCTCTTGCATGCTCAGGCTTCATCAGCATAGATTGCGGCCGAACTGAAAATTCCAGCTACACTGAAAAGACGACAGGCATCAATTACATTTCCGACACAGGCTTCGTAGACACAGGTGAAAGTAAGCTCGTTCTGCGTGATGTAAAAGATATTTATCAGCAGCCATATTGGGGTGTTAGGAGCTTTCCTGACGGAGCCAGGAATTGCTACAAGATCAATGTTACGAGTGGGGACAAATATTTGATCAGAGCAAGTTTCGTGTATGGGAACTATGATGGCAAAGGTGAACTACCAACATTCCTCCTTCATCTTGGAACCAACTTGTGGGATTCAGTGGCGGTGAAGAACGAATCCTACGTCATAAACAAGGAGCTCATCCATGTCGCGCTTCGAAATTATATTCATGTATGTCTGGTGAATAATGGCTCCGGGATTCCGTTCATATCAGCAATAGAATTAAGGCCGTTAAACATTTCAACTTATCCAACACAAATTGGGTCCTTGGCACTCAACTGGCGGCTTGATATTGGACAAACAGGACCTAATCTAGAATATTATAGGTGAGTCCTCTACCAATATATATGCATCTGTGTGTGTGTGTGTTTGTGGAATACCGACATATTCATCAGTTAAAATCATTATATGTTCATCTCTATCTACAGGTATCCAAAGGATATTCATGATCGCTTTTGGGATCCCTTTCAGGATGTTGACAATGAGTGGTTTACACTAAATACTTCATCCACCGTCGACTTTGACAAACAATTGCAAAATAGCTACCAACCAGCATCGGTTGTCATGAGCACAGCTGCGATACCAAAAAAACCAAATGATCCCATTATGCTATGGTGGGATCCTCCTGTTGACGCAAATGATACAGGATATTATGTTTACATGCACTTTGCAGAACTTGAGAAGCTCCCACCCAACGAAACAAGAACGATGTACATTACTAACAATGGAAAGCCTTATATGGAGTCGTTCTCTGCTAGTTATTTGTACACGACGACTATTTACAGCACAAAACCTCAAAGAGGAAGTCAGAACTTCTCAATCATTAAGGATGCCAACTCTACCCTTCCACCCAGTATCAATGGACTTGAGATTTACACACTCAAAGAATTCCTAGAACCAGAAACAAACCAAGAGGATGGTGAGTATTTCTTCCGAACGTATTACCTTAAGATTAATATATACACTGACGAATTTACTAATTGGTTAGTTATTATAATGGGATTCACTTTGATGAGACTTGTTTGTTTATTGTGGAATATCTTAATTAGTTGAGGCAATCACAAACATCAAGTCAACTTATGAAGTTACAAAAAATTGGCAAGGAGATCCATGTCTCCCACTCAACTATTCGTGGGAAGGCCTAAAATGTAGCTATCCTCAAAGTGACGCCCCAAGAGTCATCTCCTTGTAAGTTGATTAATGTACTCCGAGCCGATTACAAAATATATATGCAAGTGAATTCATATATGTCTTGGTGATCATATAATTAGTAATCCAACATGCATATGCTATCTGCAGGGACCTGTCTTCGAGTGGATTAACAGGAGTGATTTCTCCTTCGATATCCAATCTTGCAATGATACAAACACTGTAAGTGTGTGCGCATGCACGCGCCCGTCTTTATCTTACCAAACATGACAAGAGTAACACCATAAGTTTCACTTAATTAAGATATATCCATTAACATTCTCAACGCAGCTGACACACGAATTCCTTTCAGGGATTTATCAAACAACAACTTGACAGGACCAATTCCTGAATTTTTGTCTCAATTGCCAGATTTAAGTATACTGTAAGTTATCAATCAGAATAGGCGTAAATTGCAAATAATTCTTCGCTTACAAGCACATGCATGGTGATATTTAGTTATATATAGTGCTTGATTTATTATATCCTTAATTTGTAGGAACTTGGAGAATAACAAGTTCACAGGATCGCTTCCACTAGGGCTCTCTGAAAGAGTGAAAAATGGCTTCCTATCTATAAGGTGTGGATTTTTGCCTACTTCAGAGTTTGTGTTTATTTGCTTATTTTTTACTGCTTAGACTTAGAGTGATTAATGTATGCAGATGCATGATCATTTATTTTGTTGGTCTCTGTTATGTGCATGATCATGTATTTTCGTGCAAATTGACATATTATTGAAAATTACTTATGATATCGTAAAGTTCTAATATAATTAAGGAATTACTACTACAAGTCGATCTAACTACGTACTTTTACTATGTATCAACCAATTGGATGTCAGTTTGTGTGACAACCCAAATCTAGCCGGAAATGAATCTTGCAAAACAAAGAAGAAGAAAAAGAACAAAATTCTCATTCCAATAATTGGAGCTGTCGCCGGAATTTCAACCCTCATATTAGCTGGAGCAGTCTTCTTTTGTTTCTGTCGAAGGAAAAGACAACATGGTAAGTATATATATATATAGAATTTTTTTCAGGTGCGGACGTCCGCACGGTGCGGATGTGGTGTTTCCGGCCACCGGCCGGTGGGCTTTGCTCCCCCCACGCCGGCGACCCCGTCTGTGCCGGCCCGAGCTCCATCGCCGGCCGGCAGCCGCCGGAATCTGCAAAAATGCAGAAAAATGACAAGTACTGTTCATTTTTCTGCATTTTTGCAGATTCCGGCGGGCTGCCGACCGGCGATGGAGCTCGGGCCGGCACAGACGGGGTCGCCGGCGTGGGGAGAGCAAAGCCCACCTGCCGGATACGCCGTCGCCGCCTCGCCGGTGGCCGGAAACGCCGCATCCGCACCGTGAACAGTGCGTGCGGACGTCCGCACAGGAAAAGGACTGTATATATATATATATATAGAGAGAGAGAGATTTTCAGGTGCGGAGGTCCGCACCAATGGAATCCGTACGGATTCCGGCTTTTCGGCAGGAATCCGGTCACCAAATCCGATCTCCACCGTTCAGATTATAGGTATGCGTGTATAGATCAACCCTGTAAAATTTCATCCAATTCGGTGATCGTTTGATACCTCAAAATCGCGATTTACACGAACGGACAGAAATCAGTAAACTGGAACCGTTCGGATTCCGGTTGGTAAATCGCGATTTTGAGGTATCAAACTATCACCGAATTGGATGAAATTTTACAGGGTTGATCTACACACGCATACCTATAATCTGAACGGTGGAGATCGGATTTGGTGACCGGATTCCGGCCGAAAAACCGGAATCCGTACGGATTCCATTGGTGCGGACGTCCGCAGCTGAAGCTCCCTGTATATATATATATATATATATATATATATATAAGTGCTGCAGTTTTAGTGAAGGTTCGAGGGTCATATTACATAACATTTACATTAATATAGTTATCTTTATTGTAAGTAAAACTATTTCTCCTATATATGTGCCCATTAATTAAAACTTTTATGGTGATGATGGTGATGTTAGTAGCTACAATCGATCCAAAACCCAACCCTGCTGGATCCGTGGAGCTCGAGCAGAAAAACCGAAAGTTTACTTACTCTGAGATCCTGAAGATCACAAACAACCGACAAAGGGTTCTTGGCAAAGGTGGATTTGGAACTGTTTATCATGGCTACATAGATGACAAAACTCAAGTAGCTGTCAAGCTTCTTTCACCTTCATCAAGTCAAGGACTTCAGCAATTTCATGCAGAGGTAAGTTTCTGAGAACAAATCAACGCACTTTTTCTAATTAACTTAATCAGTAACTATTTCATATTATTTCATTGTATGCGTTTTAATATATTTTCCATACTAAAGGTTAATTGGACAATTCACGTACATTTTGGTGAAATTAACTAAATAAGACCTGTTTTTGTTGTGACCTCTTCAATGACAGGTTCATCTTCTTATGAGAGTTCATCATACAAACTTGACTAGCCTTGTTGGATATTGTGATGACGAATTCAACAAAGGGCTTGTTTATGAGTACATGGCCAATGGAAACTTACAAGCATATCTCTCAGGTATGCTGCAGGCTGCCATTGACAATCAAGTCTTCTGCTGAAATATTGTAGCTTGCATCACGATATGATTATATTGAAGTCAACTTTTATGACGCAAAAACGTTAGTATATGACACGTTTTATATTATAATGAATGTAGATAAGACTGCAGATGTCTTGACTTGGGAAGGAAGAATTCATATAGCAACAGAAGCTGCACAAGGTTTGCAACTGACTGATTGACATAATCCTTTCCTAAGTAGCATCTCCGATCTTCTGTTCTTGAATTCTTTCCTTTTAACGAGTGAGAAATCGTATCATAATTTTGAATTGTAGGATTGGAGTATCTACACTATGGTTGTAAACCACCTATGATCCACAGAGATGTGAAATCAACAAACATCTTACTAAATGATAAGTTCCAAGCCAAACTCTCTGACTTTGGCCTATCGAGAAACTTCGCTCCTGTTGATGGGACTCATATAGTTACAGGTGTTGCTGGTACTCCAGGCTACCTTGCCCCTGAGTAAGTTAATTTTTTTTTCTCTTCGTTCTTTTCTTCTCGCTTAATGCCACAGTGCCTAATATGGTATATGAGGGACTCTTGATCTAATTAGTCACAAACATGCACGGTGACTAAACTTGAGATGTATGGTTGGCTTGAAGGTATCATCAATCAAACAGGCTGAATGAGAAGAGTGATGTTTATAGCTTTGGGATTGTACTGCTTGAGATTATCACCGGTAAACCTGTTAATTCAAGAACAAATGGTGAGAGAATTCACATTACTAGATGGGTCGAACTCATGCTTCCTCAGGGAGACATTTACAGTATCATCGATCCAATGTTAGAGAGAAACTTCAATATCAACTCTGCCTGGAAAGCTGTTGAAATAGCGACGGCATGTGTATCTGCAGAGCCGAGCAGGAGGCCAGTCATGAGCAATGTTGTAATGGAACTAAAAGAGTGTTTGGCAGTACAGCTTGATCTGACAAACTTCGACAGCTATGAAACTGAACTAGGAAATTCCATTGATGTTATGTCTCAAAATCACTCCATCACTATGATGCGTCCCTCAGCAAGGTAGTTGTGTTAATTAGGAAAATAATGTCTTGATGTACAATGTCTTTTAAATTTTTAATCGCTATTATGTATTGTTGGAGCATTTGATCGGTGCCTCTTCCTGGTTTTATTTCCAAAATTTTCATTATCAAGAGGCACCATATTTCCTAGCTAACCAAAATAAGAAAACAGTATTTTGGAGCAGAAACTCGTATATAAATCGTCTATCATCTAAGGACATCTCCAATGGAGATGTCTCATAATGCATCTCATACGTATTATAAGACCCTATTTGTACACTATTGATACAAGAGTTCAACCATCTCCAATGGTAGAGTTTTAACTTAAAGTCTTAAATTTATATATTTGATTTTTCTTTATTTTGTGTTGTAATTAATAATAATTTATATTTGTAAACTATTCTTGTACATGATAAATAAATATAATATTGAATTGAAAAAACAAATTTGAGTATTTGGGACCAAGCCAAATTTATAAGACGGGTCTACCAAGTGTTGCGTTTTCTGACATTTTCTAGATTGTATTACAATCTCAGCACAAAGATGGTATATTAATTCAGCATGTTACGGAACTAAATGGAGGTACGATCAATAATAACTAAAAAAAAGTATGTGAATAACACGACCCGAATTAAGTGACCAAAAAAAGCTTATGTTAATCCTGAAATGAGACAACAGAAGATTTGGTACTTTATTTTTCTGAAGGCTAGGGGCCGGTTCAGTAAGCAATACAAAACAGTTTTCTGTATTATGAAAACAGAAATCGATATAATATGCGTTTGGCGCTTTAAATCCCAAACCTACACGAGGAACAGTTCTCAGTATACAACTCCGACACTTCCGCGTAAATATTGAAAACGATTTTTTCTCGTTTTCATTGTTTTCCAGATAACAGATGCGAACCGTAAAGGAAAGTTGACGTCTCAAATGGTCACAATCCAAACTTGAGTTATGACTAAAATTTTTGTTTAAAACTGAAATTAGAATTAGGCATTTTTTTTTTATACATTACAACAAAACTGTATTTTCAACAGTGAAATAAAAGCAACTCTGATGCTTTTAAACTTAAACTTGGAAACTTATTTTCAAGTTCATTTTCTTTTCTTTCACTGAACAAACTGAAACTTATACAAAGTTTGTCAAAGGAAAATCTGTACAACAAAAGCTTTAGAGGTGCCAAGTGAAAGTCAAGGACTACAGAAGCATTCACTACCAGAAAAAAGTCATTTACCGACGAAAAAAAAAAAACGGCCGACGACATACTTTTTTCGTCGGCTATTCCCAAGAATGGCCAACGATTTTTTATTTCGTCGCTAAAAATAAAAAATCGTCTGCTATTCCACAAGAATGGCCGACGATTTTTTCTTTCGTCCCTAAAAATATTTTTCGTCGGCTATACCCCTATAATGGCTGACGATTTAAAATTTTCGTCGCCTATTATCTTAAAGTATAGCCGACGAAAACTTTTGAAAGTTTGGCCGACGAAATTGGCATTTTTGTCGGCTATAAGTCTTTATATTTTCAGATCTGGACAGCAGCTGCTCATTTAAAAAAAAAAAAAACGGGAGAAAGAGTGAAAAATCTGTGGGTATTGTTGAAATCCGTCCTCTCTTACATTGTGGAGCTATATATAGGTACGTATATGTGTATATATGTTGATTTTGAGTTTTAGTTGAATTCATTTTGAGTTTTAATTTAGTTATTTTGATTTAGTAAGTGATTTTTTGTTTTGTTGTTGTTTTAGTGTTAGAATGTATGTATATATGTTGATTTTGAGTTTTAATTGAGTTGATTTTGAGTTTTAGTGATTTTGATTTATTAAGTGATTTTTTGTTTAATTTGTTGTTGTTTTAGTGTTAGAATGTATGTATATATATGTTGATTTTAAGTTTTAGTTGATGAGTTAATTTTGAGTTTTAGTTTAATTATGTGTTTTAATTTGATGTTATTTAATTAGTGTTAAAATATATATATATATATATATATATATATATATTAATTAATAGTTGTTGATAGTGTAATTAACTTAAATAATGGTTGTTAATTAATGGTATATATATATATATATTGTATTGTAGTTAATTATTAAAAATTTATATATATATATGTATGTGTTAATTAATTTCTTATTAATTAAAGTTATACATATATATTATTATCAGGCTATATATGGATCGGGATAAGAGTTGGATTTCGCTTCCAAGGCATGACCGACGATACACTACAGGAGTTGTGGATTTTTTGCAGTTCGTCGAGGAAAATGCAAACGAGAATGAATACCATTATTGCCCGTGCAAGAAATGTAAGTGACGTAGTGATATGTGTCGATTTCCGATTAGGACAGTATGGGAGCACCTAAAGAGTAATGGACAGTACGTGGAGACGTTCAAGATCGTTTATCCACAAGCGACAGAACATCTCGTAAGTCGTTCATTACGATTTTAAAATTTTAATTATTAATTTTACTTAATTATATATTTGTTAGAATATTAATTTTTTTTTCCCGTCCAATTAGGAGAGGGTGAACCGGGCCGAAGAAGAGGTGCTCCAGCAAGTAGTTCGGGAGACACAACCGAACATTTCAGAGGCAGATCTGGAAGAAGCCCTGCGCCAGGTCGACCGATCCAATGTCCAAACGGCAGCGAGGATGTTCGACGCAGCCTTCCCACACCGGTCCAACGACTACTACTGCCGGAGTTTGGGAAGTTCTGGACTAGGGCTCCTGAATACCACTAAGGGAGGTCAAAAGAAGGGAGGCGGGGATACAAAAATGAGCTTACAAGCTCAAGTAGGTACAATAAACACATTTGGTATTTATACTTAGGATAAAAAGGAAGTTATAATCATAATCAAAACAGCTTGCAGTAGCTTGAAATAAACTCGAATTACTGCTGAACAATTAAAACGATATCAAGAATAAATCATAACAATAAGATGGTTTTCCGAATAGCGACCAAATCAAATATCAAATATGTACTGCATAGGAAATAAAGAGCAACTAAACTGAAATCCAAGATTTCTTTTGCTAAAAGCTCAATTATAGTTAAAATATATCATCGTCATAAATCCAATAAAAGTCAGCAACATAAAACCAAGAAGTTTTTCCTTTGTAAATTGCATCAACGTAAAACTCTTTCCGTAAATCCAACTTACAGGAAAATCCTCGAAACCCTTCCTTTTTTTCCGGTTAGCCCATTACTCGCATTAAGGCCACCGAGCACACCCCGTATGATAGGAGCATAAAATGTGACGTTCTTAATGTGTTTTACCCTCATTTATACTTTGTTTTAACCCTTATTTGTGTAGAATCGAGTCATAATATAGAGTCATGAGATTTTGGTAGAGTTTAAATAAAAATATGCTTAAGTGTTGGAAATTTACAGAAAATTGACAAAGTGCTAGAATTAAGAGTATCTAAATGTTTTGTTGATTCTATAAAGCTTCCATGATGCTTTTGATATATTTTTCTTCTCTTATGAGTAGTAGACATATTAAGGATTGAGTAATGGAAGGAATTATAGCAATTAGAGCAAAAGAAGCTGCCGAGAATTGCTAAGCAAATTCGGATCCAGCAAGTTCTAGAAATTTCCTAAGCACATCACTCAATTTCCAGAAATTCTCCAGGACAGACTATAAGGAACTAGAAGGCGTGTCATATGTGCAAGGAAAGCTCTACGAGTCTAATATCTACATAACTTAGAATCATATCAAAATCTATCATGAGGAGAAAGTTATACTAGTCGCAATGCCGGAAGGTCACTGCCTTGCCGAGAAGAGGAACCTAGTGCCTATTTTTGCACTTTTTTGTGTTTGTGCATCAAAAAGGTAACCGAATGCATCAATTGAGAGTTTCCAAGCTAAATAAAGGTCAAGGGATTCAGCCAAGCTAAAAAAAAAGTGAAAAAAAATGAAGAGAAGAGATCTCCTAGCTCGGATAGGAAAACTTGCTGGTACTAGGAGAATTCTGCCGGTTGTTTGAAGGAGGTCAGTTGTTGCGTATCCATGGACCATTATCCATCAAAGAAAGTTGCTAAGTTCACAAGAGAAGTCCATGAAGCATTTCAACCCGGTCCACAAAGAAAATCAACTGAAGAAGTATCATAGAAGAACCAAGAAAGGAAGGAAACCAAAACCGGATTGCATAAGGAATTCTTTTGCCGATTTGCATGTCACACCCCGAATTTCGGATAAGAATAATCCAAATTCGACCATGTGAAAATTCACAAATAAACTCAAATACATAGAGTTATTAAACAAATAACTTTGTACAATAACAAAGTTTAAGTGCGTGACTCTAAACACTCAAAATAATACAACAAAGAAAACATAAATGTAAAAATAGAGGCTCACGTTAACACTCTCTAACCCAAAAACAAAAACAAGCTAGGCCACTAGATCACACCTACTAGCCGCGTGACTTAGGAGCCTCCCTCTGGCTGGTGGTCCTCACCTGTAGGTCTAACCCCTACACCATCAAATGGTGCACCGGGTTGTAAACAACAAACCCGGTAAGCTTAAAAGCTCGTGTGAGTAAAACAATAAATTTCAGGATAAAAATAAATTAAAAAAATAACCAAAAACATTCAATAGACTCGAACTCAGGGTAAATGACCTCTGTCATTCCCAGGAAACTCACACAAAGGCAGACAGATTAGAGCTCTAACTGATCGTAACCAATCACCCGGCCAAAGGCTTGGTTCCCGATATATTTGCTATAGAAATTCCCCATCAAACACAGGGTGGATTCTAGTTGCCACACATGAGAAATCCTCATCAAACACAGGAAAGATCTCTCATTGGCCGTTGGTGTCCGTACCAACCCAAACACACGTAACACAACACACATACTCAATTATGACAATTTCGTAACGAGATAAATTAACCAAAAAACACACTCACACAATATATATTTCACGTAAATATATGTATATATATATATATATATATACGTAGACATTCACTCAGGAATAATCCACTAATACCAACTATAGTCATTGATCGTAAAATCCTTTAAAAATCATTTTTATATAAAAAAAAAATCATTTTACTTACCAATGAACCGTAGTCGATCAAGTTCATTTAATTCAAAAACAAATATTTCGTTTCATAAAACAATTTACATTTAACGATCCAATACTATAAAATAACTCGTATTAAATACGAACACAGTGAGATTTACTCACCTTAATTCACCAAAAATTGTAAATATCCGTTCCGTGTCGGTCTGAGGAGGAAACGAGTCGATTCGGGTCGAAACGGCGTTCAGATCGGACTGCAACAGGGCCGGTCAACGCTAACGGTCAACGTCAGTCAACGTTAACGGTCAACATTGACGGTCAATATGGTCAACGGTCAATGTTGACTGGGCTGGGCCGGGTCTACGCATGCTGGGCTAGGCCGGGTTGACGCGTGTTAGGCCGGGCCGGGTCGACTGCTGGAAACGCGTCGGGTCGACCCGATCGGAGACGTTTCCCGATCCGGTCGCTACGGCTTGAAACGGCGACAACCACCTACACCAAGAGGAGCGCAAGGAAGAGACGAACCAATCAGTAGGTGGCTCGAACCCTGGTTCCACCGGATGCGGCTGCAGCTCCTCCGTGCTTGGCGGCAGTGGCTTCCTCCGCTTGCTGCGCCGTGCACAGCCACTCTCCGGTGCCAATACTTAGCTCAAACGGAAGAGGAAGTCGTGCTGAACATTTGGACATGTTACACGCCTCAAGAGGTGGCCGGATGAGGGAGATCGCGCGAAAGAAGTTTCAGATTCAAATTGGGGACGATGAACAGTAAAAATCGTGATATTTTGGAATTTTCTGCTATTTTCGGAAACTTTCACTTTTACCCGAAAAATCCCTTCTATTTATAGCAATTTCTGATTTTGGAAATAACTTCGACAGGTCGTAACTTCGTTTTTCATACGACGTTACGACCTGTATGAAAAACGAACTCGTATCGTCGAGCTCTACGACTTTCGTGAAGGAAATTTTTCAAAAATCATAACGAATCAAAAAGTCAACTATTGACCCAATGAAACTTAAACGATTTTCAAATTAGAATTCTCGAAATCACTTCTGACGTCGCGCCACGACTAATTACAAGCATACAAAATGCCAAATCTCACAAAACATCCTTCCATTAATTACGAGAAATTTACAAGTAATTAGTAACAAAAATCGGGTTATTACATTGCATTAGGTTTTATGTTCCCTAGTTGTTGCCGGCAATACCCTAGCGTTTCCCCTATATAAAGCCTCAATTCTCATACAAGAAAATCATCTCATCTCATGCACAAGTACTAGCATAAAGCTCTACCAAGTCTCTCAAACACCAAACACCACAAATACTTAGCCAAACCCGATTCCACCACCATTCAAAAATCCGTACCATTGTTCTACCTTCTTCTGTGCAGTCGAGCATCCTTCCACCACAACTTTCGGAGTCTTCAAGGTTTTTAAAGTGTACTACATTCCCTCTATGGCTATTGTATTTGATTATGTTTGGTTGTATTGTATGAACTCGATTCGATTCTTGGGTTTTATTGAAGTTTTGTGTAGACCGATTGTATGATTGATGTTTATTTCAAAATTTTGTGATTTTAGCATGTAATTTTCGTGTGCATAGATAATTAGGACAGTAGGTATTTGATGCATGTTTTAGACTTAAAATCGATTAGAACTAAGGTGAGGGCATTTAAACCGATCACTAGTGTTGTTTAAAGCATGTAATTCTAAGTGCTAGGTTTTATATGATTGAGTAATATGATTGAGTCATACGAGTTGAGTTTTTTTAAATTGTGTTGCTCACCTAGATTTAATAAGCCTTAGAACTTGCAAATTTAATAAGACGATTGACAACCTTACTTGTTTGCTTGTTTTCGATTTAGACTCTTGTGCTTAAATGTTAAAACGTGTAAAATCGGATTAGCATAAATTTTAAGATCGAAGGCGAATAGTATGATCTTAAAACATTAGATGTCTTACAATTGGTTAAAAGGCTAATCGCTTTAATTGTAGTCGAAATTGAATTAAGTCTACGATGTGTCAATACTTGTTCCTTACTTTCTTACATGCGTGTCTTCCATGTTGAAGAGTATTTTGTGTGAATTGCTTTGTGTGAAAGATGATGATCACTTGTATATTTTTTTTTTAGGTTTAAATTTCGTGTCTTTAGGTTTAGGAGCAGCCTTGCTGCCAATCCCTTTCAACCCCCCAAACGTGACATTATGTGTATATATGTGAATATTCGTTTAACATTCTCATGTTTCAGGTACCCTTAATCCCCGGCTAGAACGATCCCTACTTATTGTTATACTACTAACATTTCTTGTATGGTTTATCATTGAAGGATTGCTTAGGCAACTCGTCATCGTACAAGCGGATCCCGATCAGGTTTATGGGTCTTTCACCCTAGGGAGGCACAATCCCTACTTAACTAAATCATGAGCCTAACCAATAAAAAACAATTGAAAACCAAACACATCATTCCGAGAAACTTCTGGTTTCTCTAAACCAAATCAGTTGAGGATTTTCGATAAAGACTTGAATATTCTTTCTGTTAGTAAGCTGAATTTATTCAAGAAGTAATCTTTAAAAGTAAAGCTTTTTCTGTCAGGAAATATGAATTTAGTTGTTCAAATACTCTTATAAGATCAGAACAGTAAATGTACACTTGAACTTGGAATTTTAAAACAGTACTTGCCTAGCTTGAAATATAACATGATCCTAACAAAGAATGTACAGGCACAAAGGCAAATCAAATTGATAAAGGTCTGGGTCAACTGAGTTCCCAATAGCAAGCTGAACGGAAAAACGATAAAAGCATATATCAATGGTTTTAACTCTTAAGATAAAAATATATAAATAGACAATTAACAAAGATCATGTAGGACCCAAATTGTTGCAGCCATGATGAGTTTTATTTGAAATCATAATTTCATGTAGTACAAAACATACAAGAAGTAACTAAGACTTTCAATATTGAAAGAGTGCACAATTTGACTCTACAATACAATTCAAAAGGATAGTATAGAAACATGATCTGAATCATGAGTAAGAGAATAATTAAAATGCTTTATCAGACATTTAAGTAGGAAGCTGAATCAGTTTTGACAGAAAACCTGGTATGAGAAATATTTATGAAATATCAACTTTTGATGAGCAAGCCTGGACATGAAAAAAACAAGATACGAGCAGTTGAAACTTTGTCAACACATGATTAAACAATGCTCATCATAAATCCAGCGAAGGTAGAGATAAGACCATAAAACATCTTTAACTTTGTCTGAAACTTTTAAAATTCAACAAGTAATATACATACTAGTACATACCACAAATCTGTTCTGTACCAAATAAATCAGTAGATATATAGTTGAATCTGGACATTTTTTAAGGGAAACAGTACTAAAACAACCCAAAGATTAAAAGTAAAGTACTTGAAGATTATATTGGCTCCAGAAATTCACTAAGTTTTCGTTAATCAATGGGTGGATTAGAAAATTTCCAGATTCATAATAAACACATTAAATAGAAAAATATATACTAAAATCTCAGGCAATTTGAAGTCCAAGAAGTGAGGCAAAAGTTGGACACAAACTGACTGGAAATGTGAGGTTTCAGGAGAATATAGTCACAGCAAGGTAAGCTTAGAAAATTCACTACAATTCTTTGTAAGTCCAAATGAAATGAAATCAATTCTAAAATGGTCATCATGAAGTATAGTTTCACACATAAAAAGAACAAAAATTAAATCGAACATTTGGGCATTTAAAACATATAAGAATTCAAGGAGGTTCACTGAAAATTCTGGGAACATAGCCAAATGCAGACCAATCTTTGAAAAATTACTGAGTTGAAAATAAACTTCAGTTTGTTCAGTGAACATAGCCAAATTTTGCTGTACAGATTTTCGTTTGACAAACTTTATACAAGTAGAAAGAAAAGAAAACGACCTGGAAAATAAGCTTCCAAGTTTAAGTTTGAAAGCATCAGAGTTGCTTTTGTTTCACTGTTGAAAATACAGTTTTGTTGTAATGTATATAAAAAAATGCCTTACTCTAATTTCAGTTTTAAACAAAAATTTTAGTCATGCCTCAAATTTGGGTTGTGACATAATGGTATTAGAGCGATAGATTAACACCTCGGACTAATAATATGTTTGTTTTTCGGTCTTTTATTGTTGGTTTTGTTATAGTTTGGCTGCCTTATTTGTTTTAAATCATTAATGGTGATCATATGACATTGGCTATGCCTTGTCACGTTGCTTGTGTTCCACTGTAGGTGTTGGTCTTGTTTATTGTTTTACCGTGTACTTGTATGATTATTTTTGTCAGCCATTACGGCTATTTGGTTTGTGTCAAGTTATGACTGTCTTGTTTTAGTTCATTCCTTATTCTGGCATTTTAGAAATTGCTGAGTCTTGTTACGTTATCTTTGAAATTTTGGGGATGAAATTTTATTAGGGGGGTGGATTGTGACGATCCAGATTTTTTTAATACGTTGCTTGATTTATTTACTTCTCTAATTCAGTTTTTATCTGAGTATACTTTGGTATGAGTAATTTGTGTTTTACATTTATCGTGAAATTTGAGAATTATTTTGGTTCGGGTTATT
Organism: Potentilla sterilis; assembly: GCA_963682095.1. NCBI lineage: Eukaryota > Viridiplantae > Streptophyta > Magnoliopsida > Rosales > Rosaceae > Potentilla > Potentilla sterilis. The sequence continues at coordinate 47,308,720 of OY821756.1, read as the reverse complement.
TCTATTTTAGTCATAAAAATAAATTTGTTAAATTTATTTTAAATGCCTAGTCTATAAGCATCCAACCACTCACCCCAAATTAGAACACGTTGCCTACTCCTTTCTATTCACGTGTTCTCTTCTGATTACTCTCGAACAAAACCAGTTAGTTGAACTTCATCTTTTCTCTCTTGTTCATTGTTTCCGACAAAGTGATCTTCCTTCACTTGCCCAAAGTCTACAATGACGACATTCAAAGAGAGAAGAGATGAAGTACAAGTTTGTCGGGAATCTCTTACAAATTTCTACTCAAGTACAGCCTTTGGGCAAGTGAAGAAAAGTCACTTTGTTGGGAACAATGAACAAGAGAGAAGAGATGAAGTTGAACTAATTGGTTTTGTTCGAGAGTAATCAGAAGAGAACACATGAATAGAAAGGAGTAGGCAACGTGTCTAATTTGGGGTGAGTAGCTGGATGCTTACAAACTAGGCATTTAAAATAAATTTAACAAATTTTTTTTTTTACTAACATAGAAATAATCCGAACCAAAATAATTCTCAAATTCCACGATAAATGTAAAATAGAAATTACTCATACTAAAGTATACTCAGACCAAAACTTAATTAGAGAAGTAAATAAATCAAGCAACCTATTAGAAAAATCTAGATCATCACACAAATGAACTCACTCGTGCCCGTATCCCTACCCATTTCTCACACTTCTTTCTCAACCCACAATGCATTGTTCTTGGTAAATTTTCGTAGCTCAATCTCATTTTCTCCATATAACTGCTGATATACATACATAACCTTGTGATTTCAGTAGGATATAGAACAAGAAGAGAAGAGGCAAGTGATAAAATAGTCTGAGGTTCCAATTCAAAATAAATTAGCAATGGATGAAGTATTCCGAATCCTTATAAACCCACAGGTTAGGTTTCATTTTCCCATGTGTGATGTATATATATTCTCAACACGCCCCCGCACGTGTGGTAAATTTTCAAACAATACACGTGGACAACATTTTGGGTGACGTGTAGTCCGTGTGGCCATTTAGGCTTCACACATGAACGTGGATAACACGTTCTGATACCATGTCAAACAGTAACAAGCGTGGCCCGTGGATCAACTGTACCGATACTGTCCCAACTTAGCCACCTTAAAAGTGTTGGGTTTTTAATAACAAAATGTCTCGGTACAATTGAGTATTATCCACCCACTTATAAGTTGTATTTTAATTGTCACTTTTAGGTCTGCACGTGAAACAGACTAACAAACCAAACAAACCAAGGCCGGCCTCCAACGGACACTTGGCGACAAATCTAATTATTTCTGATGGCAACATAATGGAACCCAACTCAGGCTCATGACAAATTGGAATCCATATTTGGGTCCATAACATAATAGAGACACAACTGGAGAGGGACCCGCTCTTATACCATTATAAAGTAATTCAAAACCAATTGATAATGGATGGAGTAGTCTAAACTCTTATAAACCCACAGATTATGTCTTATTTTTCCATGTGGGATGTATATTCTTAACAACAAGGACGACCTGCAAATCCCCTCCATTGAGCTATTGCTCTTCTAATCTTATACGGGCTGTGGATCGAATTGATCCTCGGAGAGAAAAAGTAATCGAACAGTCATCTTTATGGTAGATTTAAGTTTATCTGAGAGAAAATCAGAAACTACTTTTGGCAATCTATATAGAAAATAAAAATATCATATCCAAATTGTTCTTATGCATCGCTGCTAATTGGCCATGATAGATGTGTCATATTTGAATACACTTGGAGTGCTGGAGGTGCTTTCGAGAGATTGAGACGTATAGGAGAAAGGTTGACAAGTGTTTATTAAGGAAGAGATATATAGAAGGCTATACGTATTTACACTACGCCATTTACCACTTAAAGCGACGGACAATGTCAGTCGCTTCAGTGGTAAAGTCCGTCGCCATTATCTTAAAGAGACGGACACGCCGTCGCGTGTCCGAGGTCGGTTAAGTGTAGACGCTTCAGACTTTGCGCGACTAACATTACAAACTCCGTCTCTTAAGTCCCTTTAAGCGACTGACCTATATTCGGATATTTCTTAGTCGCTATAAAGGTGGAGCGACTGACATTCGTTTTTGGTTAGTCGCATAAAGGTGATCTTATGCGACTGATTTGTGTACTCAATTATCCGTCGCTATAAGTGCACACTAAAGCGACGGACTTAATAGTCAATTATCCGTCGCTGTACCTTTAGAGCGACTGACCCTTTTAGTCGATTATCCGTCACTTTAATTTAGCGACTTGCATGGTCAGCCTACTGTAGTCGCTTTAGTGGGTTTTAAGCGACTGACTTCGGATGTTGTCAGTCGCTTTAGTGTGTTTTATGCGACGGATAATAGACAAAATCCGTCGCTTAAGTGGGGTATCTGATTGAGCACAGAATTTGCTTCTGTATGTTGCCCCTTTACAAAACCAAACAATTCAAACCTGCACATCCAAAACATATCAAACCAACACATTCAATTCACATATCTGAAACCAACACATTCATTCAAATATCCGAAACCAACACATTCAATCCAAACTCAATTGTGCTAGTACATAAAACTGTTTTTAAGCACAAACTATATATACTAAACATATGTAGCAGTGGTCAAGAGCCTCGAAGTCGTGAAGTCATGGGTTCTGAGAAGAACTACCTGCACCCGCATCCCCTTGCTTTTGTTGCGGTACGAGCATCGCAATCATGGCTTCCATTTGACGCAGACGCTCATCACGCTCTTCCAATTGCGCCGCCATTCGCTCTTCCATTTGCGCCGACAATTTTTCTTCAACTACACGAACTCGTTCCTCCACGATGCTATCAACATCCACTTGCCGGGCCCCTCCCCTCTTCTTCGGCGACCGCTGCATGCACCGTCCCACCCCTCGGACCTCGGTGCCTCTCTTGACCCCAAGTCGAGTGGATAGCACTTCGATTTGTTCCTCAACGGGGAGAGGTTCTTCGGGGGCAATATCCGGGTGTAGGGTCGTCATTTCTTGTACTAGTCTGTCCACATGTTCCTTCATCGCCTCCTACAATAACACACATAACCAATGTTAATAAGAAATACATAATTACGCTATTGTAACACAATAAATGGAACAAAAAGAACGGAAGTCTCACCACGTGTGGACCGCCCACAGGGTCTTTTGCATATGCATCCTCGAATGCACGGACAAACGGAGCTGGATGTCCTCGATCCTGATGCAACTTTGCCCGGTAACTGAAGGCAGTCGTCCCAGAGTGGTGGTTCATCTTTTGTGGACGCGATCGGATGTCCTTCATTCTCGCACATAAGGCCTGCACCACATCATTTACAAGCATTACATGTAGAGGTTAAACAACGCACCAATAGAGTATTAACATATTGGTAGAGCCGAAAGAGAGAGTTGATTACCGCATGTTTCGGGTCCTTGAAGTGTACCACCAACCACTGCCACTGCTCCGGACGATGCAGGAACTCAAGAGGAACGTCATCCCCCCACTCAAGCCAATGTTGGCGGCAATCAGATTTCCAATCCTTATACCGATCAGCTGCCGTTGTTTGAACATAATCCCACAGGCCATCATGATCTAGGGGGAGCCAGTAGTGTGGCTACATAAACACAATGGACCCACATTAGTAACAAAGTATAACAAAAATCAAATTAGTAAGAAAAGTAAAAACCATACAACGGAAATATTACCGAGAGGTAGTCGGTAATGATCCCTCGGTCACTGACGCTCAATTCTCTGTACGTGGGCTGTACCGTGGGGACACTGTCCTTCACACAACTTCCAATGTCCCGAGAAATTAGGCTGCGGACTTTGGGATGCTTGGGGCCTTTGTGGTAGTCATCGTACTCTACCACAATCTTCCCCCCCCCGTCGTCCGGACCAGCTTCTGTGTCTTCAATCCGACCACCACACTTCTCCTCCTTGTTGGTGGTGTATCTACACAGAAAAGGGGAAATAAGGTTATAACCGTTAAATCCTTAATTACTGGAGATATTCTAAGCTTTCATATCATCTATTTCTATCCGTAATGAAATGAAACACCCGAGTTGCCGAAATATACCGCTCGTCTCCAAGTTCTTGCCACGAATGTTGCGTGCAGTCGTCGAAGACCCGGTAGATGCAGAACCGGTACTGGGGCCGCTCGACGTCATTGGCGTCATTGATGGGAGTGGGGGAGCGCTTAGCTGCAAGGCCGATGACACATGTAAAGAAGCAGCACCAGGAGCAGGACCAGGAGCAGGAGCTGAAACAGCAGGGCGAGGAGCTGAGGGCGGAGGAAGAGATGGAGTTGAAGGAAACTGTGCATGAGAAGCCGGTGAGAGCCCAGATGAATCAGTATGCGGCGTCGATAGTGGTGGTGCTCGTAGTGATCGTCTGATCAAGTCTTGCCGAAGCTCACGGTCCTCAAGCTCGACCGTCTTCTTCGTCTTCGAATATCGAGGTTTTGGAGGCATTGCTGATATAAGAGGTAATAAAATAAAATTAAAAACTTTTTATTCTTAAAATAAAAACATTGATCAATATAATAAAGTCATCAAAGTACATCAAATAGAAACTATGCTAACCTTGACGAAAAAGACAATAAAGAAATTATGTCTAGCACCACCAAATTGTGTCCAATTAGTACCCTAAAGTATAAAGAACCACAGAACCAACTAGTTCTGATTATATTCACTAGAGAGTATTCCTTTAATTTTAGTGTAGAACATTGCATTTTCCATTACATCTACGTTGTGATATATCAATCAGTGTAAGCTAGAACCTGATTACCACAATATGAGACACAAAAAAACTAATTGAGAATCCTACTATATATAAAGTGTTTGTTGGACAATATGTGAAGTTCAATTTCAGCTTGTCTTGCTCTAGAACATATGCTTGGAAATTAAAACACATAAAACACATAAATAATAATTTGAACTGTGTAATTGGTTATACAGGACCATAGAGCCAAATTGTAATGAACCGGATTGAAGCATAAATAATATCTTCATGCATTAACAGGGATAGTAATGCTTCATACACTACCAGAAAAGGGGTTATAGCCGACGATATGGAAAAAAACGGCCGACGAAATAGTACTTCGTCGGCTATAACCCCTTATAGCCGACGAACTACTATTTCGTCGGCCACATCGTCGGCTATAATATTATAGCCGACGACTGCCGACAACTCGTCGGCTATAACTATAGCCGACGAAACGTTTTATGTTATAGCCGACGAGGATGGTATTCGTCGGCTATAAGAGTTATAGCCGACGAAAAGTTTTTGGTTATAGCCGACGAGGAGGGTATTCGTCGGCTATAACTCTTATATCAGATCGACCTTCTGCATCAGGGAGCTCATTCGTCGATGAAATCGTCCAAAACGCTCTGAAATCGTCCAAAACCTCGGCCATAAGCTTGAAAGGTACGTATATTGCTGTGTGTGTTGATTTAGTTGGTTATATGCAGAGGTGTGTTAATTTAGAGTTTAATTAGAATAAATGTGTGATTAATTTGATATATATATATATATATATATATATATATATGTGTGTGTTGAGATGAGATTATTAATGGGTTGATATATATGTTGTATTGGTTAGATAGAATTGAAGTTTTGTTGAAGATTAGTGATTGATTGTTGATTTATAGGTGATTTTAGATGAATTTGATGAAAAAATGTATATATATATTAATTAATTTAATTGTAATTAAAAATATATTGTTGGTATATATAAAAAATACATTGTGTTTAATTAATTAGGGAGATTGACGATGTTTTAATTAATTTAGGGATGCATGTGTATATATATATATATGTGTGTGTGTGTAATGATGAATTTTTTAATTAATTAGTACGTGCGTACGTACGTAGTACGTGCATATATACATATCTATATATAGCTATATTTATTTCTTGAATTTACAGGATGGACAAGAGTTGGATTACCCTTGGAAGATGGGATGAGGCGTATCATGATGGAGTTAGGAGTTTCCTGGATTTTGTGATGGCTAACTGTGGAGACACTACACTTCATTATTGTCCGTGTAAAAAGTGCAAGTGTGCCACCCCACGACACCGGTTTTCCATAGAGACAGTGGAGCAACACCTGGCTAGATATGGATTTTGGGTCCTATACACTAATTGGATTTATCACGGTGAACCAGAGTTTGCGGGTCCTCATGATCATGGACAATTTGCGGAGAGAGGGAGTTCCTCCAATGATCCGACAACGAACTGGATCAACGATATGTTTCCTCGTGAGAGCGGTGTCTTTGAGGAAGCACCAGATGTGCAACTCCCACCTCCGGAGATGGAGTGTTTCCCTGATATTGAGCCACTCGAGCCATTACCCCGATCTCCAGTCAACACAAGTGGTATGGAAAAGTACAACAACCTGATCGCATTGCAACAGACTCCGTTGTACCCCGGATGCAGTAAGACTGTCCTTGAATCTGTCATGGGAGTGATGAAGATCAAAACGGAGAACAAAGGCACTGTCAAATCGGTTGATGATTGGCTTCGGCTATGGGGTGGGGCGATGCCCCCCGGACATCGGCTTCCTACCAGTCATCATAAGGTGCGACATATCCTTAAAGATCTCGGCCTTTCCTACATCAAGATTCATGCATGCAGATACGATTGCGTTCTGTTTTACGGGGAAGGACTTGCAGATCTTGAATACTGCCCATTATGCAATACAGAGCGGTATAAGTTCACTCCTAAAGGGAACAAGAAAGCTGTGAAGATACTTCGGTACTTCCCGCTGATTGATAGGCTTGAGCGGTTGTTCATGTGTGCTTTCACGGCCGAAGCTATGAGATGGTGGGCTGAGAGGAATGTGCCTGACGATGACACCCTTAGACATCCCGCCGACGGAGAGGCTTGGAAGAAGAACGTGTTGGAGTTTCCCGAATTTGCATCAGAGGTTCGAAATGTTTGGCTAGGGCTATCATCCGACGGTTTCAACCCTTTTGGCAAGAAAGAGCTTCAGTACAGTGTGTGGCCAGTTATTTTGATTCCGTACAACTTTCCACCGTGGATGTGCATGAAGAAGGAATATAACATGCTCACATTGTTGATTCCAGGCCCAGGTTATCCGGGAAAGTGTCTCGATGTGTATTTGAGACCCGTAATTGAGGAGCTTCGGTACTTGAGTCTGAACGGCCACCTGGTCTACGACCGGTTCAAAAATGAGATGTTCCGGATGCATGCCATGCTTGTTGGCACGATCAGTGACTTTCCTGGGAGGGGTATGTTGTCGGGCAGCGTCACCAGGGGTTACAGGGCTTGTTCAGAGTGCATGACTGTTGATTGCTCCAGTCCTCATTGCAGCAAGATTGTCCAGATGCGTCACCGTCGTTGGCTTCCGCATGACCATCCATTTAGGGACGATGCACAGGCTTTTGATGGGACTGAAGAAAGGGGCTGGGCACCGGAGCAATGGACAGGGGAGGAAATATTGGCAGTGTTGAATGAGTATGACTTTGGTCCGCTTAGCAATCATCCCGATGTGTTGCGCACGATTCCAGAGAGGCCGGATCGGTATAGGTTCTGGTCACACAAGAGCATCTTATGGGAACTTCCTTATTGGGCCAGGTTGGCTACCAGATACTACCTGGATGTCATGCATATAGAGAAGAACGTGGGTGAAGCCGTGGTTGGCACAGTTTTGAATTGGGAGAAGAAAACAAAAGACACCCCCAAGGCACGCGTTGATCTGAGAAATATGGGACTGCGGGACCATTTGTGGTTGAGAGAGGGCAGGAGCAAAATGCCCCAAGCTCCTTACACCGTCACCAGGGACCAGAAACATGAAATCTTTGGATGGCTGAGTAATGTCAGGTAAGTTTTTATTAATTAGGCATGTATTCCCTAAAGAATCCATCTGTTGTTGGACGACTATATATGCATGAAATCTAATTGTTGTTAATGGCTATGCAGGTATCCTTATGGCTATGCGGGTAACATAAGCAAGTGTGTTAACTACCGAGACAACAAGATGTACGGATTGAAGAGTCACGACTGCCATGTACTGCTTCAACGCCTCTTCCCTATTTTCATTCGAGCGTACTTGGAGGATGAAGTGGTTGAGCCGTTGGTGGCGTTGTCAAGATTCTTCCAGAAGTTATGCGCTAGAGAAGTTAGAAAATCAGACCTCATGAGAATGCATGAGGAAATCGTTTTTATCTTGTGCAAGTTCGAGAGGATATTTCCCCCAAACTTCTTTGACATCATGCCTCACCTGATGATCCATCTTCCCCAACAATTGTTGCTTACCGGTCCCGTACACTACACTTGGATGTATCCCATCGAAAGGTACATGTTATTCATAAATTTGATTTATACATGTTTTTAAATAAAAGTTGCATGCTCTTAACACGCACTTGTTAACCTTGCAGACAACTTGGAGACTACAAGAAATATGTGCACAATAAATCTGCGCCTGAGGGGTGTATTGCTGAAGCTTACATTGCGCATGAGTGTGTAACGTACGCCAAGTTGTACTTGGGAGCGATGGAGGACCCCCCACAACATCCAAGTCGAGATGACCCCGAGTTCAACCTATCTATCGTCGCCAACTCTGTTGTACCATACGGAAGCTTCAAGAAAAAGGGTGTGGACAAGTTGCCTGACCATGAGGTAGGGATTGCCCACTGGTGGGTTCTAATAAACTGTCCGGAGGTACAATATTGGAAACGTCACCATCTTCACAGCAAGGAAGTTCGCGGTGATGTCGAGTACCACAACACGACGTTTGCAGACTATTTTCCACAATGGGTAAGTGTATAAATATATATATTAGATGGCTTTCTTTTATAGTTCCCTATTCTTTAATCATAAACACACCGAGTGATTTGAGTTATATTTTTCAGCTGATGCAAGTGGCTGCGAGGGGTGGTCATACAAATTACTCAGAGGAATTGAGGCTGTTGTCGATGAAGCCGATATCTTCCACAGTCCGCCCAATGTGTGATGTCAACGGCGTTAAGTATATATGTGAAGCTAGAGACGGGGAACGCAAAACACAGAATTGTGGGGTGATGGTCGATGGTGCAGAGGGGGGCGTGGATTTTTACGGTGTCCTACAGTCAGTTGTTGAACTCATTTATGGGAACCGCATGAAAGTCCACTTGTTCAAGTGTCGATGGTTTGATACTAGGCCGCACCGCACACGGATCGATCAGTACGGCATACTTTCGGTGAATACCGCCACTAGTGTGTATGAAGACGACCCCTTTGTTTTCGCCACAGCGGCCAAAAAGGTCTTTTATCTTGACGATCCTTTGAACAAAGGCACGTGGAAGGTAGTGAACCATGTGTCTCAGCGAGACATATACAGTGCTACCACACTTGGTGTGAGCACAGAGTGTCAAGAAGCGACCGCATACCAAGAGCCTGACGCCGGCGACATTCCAGAATCCTCCACCATCCGCGATAATAATGTGACGCCGGGCAGAGTGGTCCGACTTCCTAGGGGTCAGGTGCCCATGTATGATGTTAATCCGAATCGTCTATATCAGGCCGACGATGACTCAGACGACGAGTACGAGCACCGGTTGCCAGATATTAACTACTATACTACGTCTGACTCAAGTGATGAGGATGATTCTGATTATCATCCTTAGTATACTATTTATGTATGTATTTGTGTACGATGGTGCATGCATGTATGAAAATAATTTTTGTCCTTAATTACCGTTTTTCGAATTTATGGGAAATTGTATTGATTTGTTTGTGCGATATTCAGGAATTTATCAGGTGAAATAGGCAATTTTCAGGCCCTAAATGGCAAATTTTCAGAAAGATCAGCGTTATAGCCGACGAAATGGACCATAATTCGTCGGCTATAATGCCCATACTTTAGCCGACGACTTGCAATTCGTCGGCTATAATTCCCATACTGTAGCCGACGACTTGCAAGTCGTCGGCTAAAGTATATTGACCGAAACCATACGTAGACCGTTCAAATGCAAAAGTGTCGTGAAATAAGATACGACCGAAATATTGAAATACGACTACGGTTGAAAAATGGGAAGATTCGGACAAAATCGGTGTGCCGAATGTTGCGGTTAGGTGTTTTTTACTTCCGTTTTCCTATGGGTAGCCTGACGGTCGGTAAATATTTGGAGGAAAATTTTTATACGGTTAGTTGCGTCGCATCGATTTGAAACTATTCTCTGTTGAAGGTCAGGCCAAAAAACGTCATCTAGACGGGCCAATTGCCGTTTTAAAGCGTTTAGAGGTTTGACCAAGCAGTTTGACCGATCCGATCGAGCCTTTAACGTTGTCAGATCTAGTTGTATTTTTTTTCATACATGTATTTAATCTTAACGGTGATATCTGACGGTTGGAATAGATTTTCAAAACTTTTAGATTCGAAATCGGAACATATGCACTAATGTTCCTTAACTTATTTACTAAGTGTTTAAGTGAATGTATAGTTTCAAATAGTTACCATACGTAGACCGTTCAAATGCAAAAGTGTCGTGAAATAAGATACGACCGAAATATTGAAATACGACTACGGTTGAAAAATGGGAAGATTCGGACAAAATCGGTGTGCCGAATGTTGCGGTTAGGTGTTTTTTACTTCCGTTTTCCTATGGGTAGCCTGACGGTCGGTAAATATTTGGAGGAAAATTTTTATACGGTTAGTTGCGTCGCATCGATTTGAAACTATTCTCTGTTGAAGGTCAGGCCAAAAAACGTCATCTAGACGGGCCAATTGCCGTTTTAAAGCGTTTAGAGGTTTGACCAAGCAGTTTGACCGATCCGATCGAGCCTTTAACGTTGTCAGATCTAGTTGTATTTTTTTTCATACATGTATTTAATCTTAACGGTGATATCTGACGGTTGGAATAGATTTTCAAAACTTTTAGATTCGAAATCGGAACATATGCACTAATGTTCCTTAACTTATTTACTAAGTGTTTAAGTGAATGTATAGTTTCAAATAGTTACCATACGTAGACCGTTCAAATGCAAAAGTGTCGTGAAATAAGATACGACCGAAATATTGAAATACGACTACGGTTGAAAAATGGGAAGATTCGGACAAAATCGGTGTGCCGAATGTTGCGGTTAGGTGTTTTTTACTTCCGTTTTCCTATGGGTAGCCTGACGGTCGGTAAATATTTGGAGGAAAATTTTTATACGGTTAGTTGCGTCGCATCGATTTGAAACTATTCTCTGTTGAAGGTCAGGCCAAAAAACGTCATCTAGACGGGCCAATTGCCGTTTTAAAGCGTTTAGAGGTTTGACCGAAAGTTTGACCAAAGAATAGCCGACGACATACAGAACTTCGTCGGCTAAAGTGTTGCGATCCGCGCCGTTTCATTGTCCGCCGTTGGATGGGGGAGATCTGACGGCTGCTGAGGTCCTTGACTATAGCCGACGAGATTCATACTATAGGCGACGATATGCATACTATAGGCGACGACGTGCATACTTCGTCGGCTATAACCGGCCCGAAAAGCCCAACTTAGGCCCGGCCCGGATTTAGTTAGAGACTATAGCCGACGAAATCGTCGGCTATAGTCATAGCCGACGAATTAAAATGAAATCGTCGGCTATAGTCCCTCGATTTAAACTGAAACAGAGGCGCCTCTCCCCCATTTCGGCAGAAAACCTAAACCCCTAAATCGCCGCCCACCCCTCCCCGAGCCTCCCCGACGCCGTCCGAGCCTCCCCGACGCCGACCAAGCCTCCCCGGCCCTCCCCCACCCCTCCCCACCCCGTCCCCGGCCTTCCCGAGCCCTCCCCGACCCGAAGTCGAACCGATCGGCGCCGTCCTTCCCTAGCCGCCGTCGCCGCCGCACCGCACCGCCGTCCTCGTCCCCTAGCCGCACCACCATGTCAGGTAGTCCCCCTCTCCCTCATTTAGGGTTTTTGTTAATTTTGTGGAATTTTGTGATTTTGTGGAATTTAGGTATTTTTGTGAAATTTTATGGTTTTTGTGAAATTATGTGGAATTTAGGGTTGTTGTGCAATTTATGGAATGTTGTAGAATTGTTGTTAATTTTTTGGAATTATGTGGAATTTTGTGAAGGATATATATATATATATATATATTTTCCGGAATATATATATATATATATATATATATATATATATATATAATTAGGTATATGGAAGTTTGTGGAAATTTTTTTAATGTTGTGAAATTTTTGTTAATTTTGTGGAATTTTTAGGAGGATATATATATATATATATATTTCGGAATATATATATATATATATATAATTAGGTATAAATATATTTAGGTATATATATAATTAGGTATATATACATTTAATGAAGTTTTTTATTTTTGTGTGAAATTTATGGAATTGTGTAGAATTTTGTTTAATTTTGAGGAATTAACAAGAATTTTTAGGTATATATATATACCTTTAGGTATAAATATAGTTATGTATATATATAATTAGGTATATATATATATTTAAAAAAGTTTTTTATTTTTTTGTGAAATTTAAGGAATTTTGTGTTATATTTCGGAATATATATATATATAATTAGGTATAAATATATTTAGGTATATATACATTGAATGAAGTTTTTAATTTTTTTGTGGAATTTTTGTGCAATTTATGGAATTTATATACTAATTGTGCAGGAAACCGTCGCTTTGTAGACCGATGGCTTGGCAGACGGACCGAGAGCGACCCCGACGCTCAGGCAGGATCCAGCCGTGGGGGGAGCGGATCCAGCGGTCGTCGGGGCCTAGGCCGGCCTTTGAGTCGACGAGAGGAGACGTTGATGGGATTGACGCCGAGCGATCCACGTGGGGGCTCCTCGTATGAGTCGACGGGAGCGGGCCCTGACTCGAGTGTCGGAGGAGGACGCAGAGCCACCAGACCCCAGTGCACTTCAGCACTGTTCCAGGATCGGCAGCCGACCCCACCGCGCGCCGATCTGGACCCTCCAGAGATGCTCCCTGTCCCCCCACAGCGACAGCGTCCACAGCTACGGGGCCCACCGTCAGGGGGAGCAGGCCCCTCAGGGTCCACGCCCCGTATGTCTCCGCCATCGGGGATGTACATGGTCCAGTTCCTCCCTGCCATCCCTGAGTACGACGCCAGGGGGAGGCAGATTTGGAGGCACGACCGGCCTCACGAGATTCCCTGGGAGGAGGCCTACTTCTACAGTCCTTTCGACTCAGAGGACTGCCGCGGCCTGTGGGCCGTTCGTGAGAGGGACAAGCAGTACAACGACGCAGGTAATTAGTTAGTTTAATTAATTATTTACATTGTTTAATTAATTATTTAATTAGTTAGTTTAAATAATTATTTAACTATGTGTTCATTTTAACAGGCGTCCTCGTCAATAAACCCGCGGGGACGAGACGGACCAGAGGGCCAGCGAACATGTCCACCCTGGAGAGGGAGCTGGCCGGTGGGATCAGAGAGATCCTGCCCGGTCCCGGTGAGGATGGACGCCCGATTGAGCGGAGAGACACCACCACCAAGTACATCAACGCGACGGGCATGCTCGTGCGGGACAGGGTCCCACTGTTGTGGCCCGACTGGGGCTCTGTGCCCGATGAGATCAAGGCGCGAGTGTACAATGCACTGTCGGTGAGTTAAATATGATTTTTATTATAGAAAATAAACAATTATGAATTCAGTCCTTATAACTATATAAAAATATTTTCTAATTAATTTATAATGTTGCAGCAATGGTTTAGAGTCCATCCTACCTTGGACTGGTGGAGAGACGAGCAGCTGAAGAACAGGTTATGTGTTTTGCTTTTTTTTGTATAAATATATTTATTGGCAGTGTACGAATATATATATCTAACAGTTGTGTTCTGTTAATATAGGTACTCCGAGTGGAAGAACGAGCTGTCCACGCACTACAGGACGTACCATGTGGAGCAGCGCTTGGGGCGAGCTGCAACCCCCCACGAGTTCCGGTACAGGGAGTACGAGTGGCTATGGCTGGTAGCCTACTTCGGGAGCGACAGGGTCTCGGTAAGAAAATTTAGCCTGGTAGTATATAACTTTTTAATGTTATTTAATAATTAAATTATGTAGTTACTTAATTCAATTAATTAGTTAGTTAGTTAGTTATTAGTTATTAAATTAAGTCAGTTGGTTAGTTACATAGTTAGTTAGTTCGTTACTAAATTAAATCAAATTAAATTAAATAAAATTAGGTAGTTAGTAAGTTAGTTAAGTAGTTACTAATTAAATTAGTTAGTTAAGTAGTTACTAATTAAATTAAATTAGTTAGTAACTAAATTAGTTATTAATTTTATTTTGGTTAGTTCCTAATATTTTAATTTAGTTACTAATTTATATTTGCGTTTATATGTTTGTTGTTATAATACAGAAAATCTCGCGGACGAACAGCGACAACCGCAGGAGGAACGAGCACCCCCACCACGGCGGCGCCCGCTCCTGGAGGCAGTGGGCAGAGATGGCGAGGAGGGACCGACCGCTGAGGCCGTTGTCGTGGATTCATGCGCAGATATATCCGGGGCGTCCCGACCAAGTGGTAAGTATTCGTCCATCTTAAATAAAAGTGTTTCATGAAATTAATTTATATATATAATTTTTAATTCGTTTATTATATTTTCTTGTCAATTAGGCGGAAATAGATGCGGAGACCGACGCGATCACCTTCGGGATCGCGCGAGACACTCTGGGAGACGGGGCGTCCGACGAGGCGATCGCGGAGTTTGCCTCCACGATCGACACCCTTGAGCCGCGCTTGGCCTCTCAGATCATGCACGCGGCGGTAGGGACGGGGAACAACTACTTCTACCAGAGAGGCCTAGGCGCGGCGGGAGATGGGGTTCTCAAGTTCACGCCGGCCAATCCCAGCACGCAGCGTGCGGCTTCGACGAGAGGAGACTTGCAGACGCAGCTGCAGAGGACTCAGGCGGAGTTGGCGAGGGCGGTGGAGGCGCTCCAGCAGGCGGAGTTGGCGAGGGCTGCTGAGGCTTCGGCGCAGCAGGCCAGAGACGCATCTGTGGCGGAGATGTACCGATGGATGCAGCAGTCTTGGGAGGCCCAGCAGGCTGGACTCCAGCCCCCGCCTCCGCCACAGATGCCCCAGTTCGTCGTCCCCACTCCCCCCCCGCATCGGAGTACGCCAGCCGATCAGGACAGCCATAGCCACCGGAACTCGAACGATCCGGTCGACGACGCTACGCGTTTAGGGGGTGATGATGAGTAGATATATATAGTGGGTTAATTTGTACAGTATGTAGGATATTAGGGATGGATTGATGTGGATATTTGTTGGATATTTGGATGTTTGTTTGTGCATTTTCTGCAGCCCCCGAAGACGAAGAGAAATTGGGCCCGAGTAAAATTTTTTAATTTTTTTAAATATTTAGGGGTTATAGCCGACGATATTGGCATTATTTCGTCGGCTATAACAGTTATAGCCGACGATTTTTACCAAATTTCGTCGGCTATAACCGTTATAGCCGACGAACATGACATATGTCGTCGGCTATACCCTCCCTGCTTCCGGCAAAAAAAAGCCGTTTCTGGTACCGGCGATTGTTATGGCCGACGATAGTGTCGTCGGCTATATTGGACGTATAGCCGACGATAGTGTCGTCGGCTATACTTCGGGTTAGGGGCAGTTACGTAATTTTTAAAGCCGACGATCTTCTCGTCGGCAATGTTCGAAGTATAGCCGACGACGCTTTTTTCGTCGGCTATACCTGGTGTTTCATAAGCCGACGACTTACCCCGTGTGTCGTCGGCTATACTATAGCCGACGGAGCATTCCCGACGAGACTATAGCCGACGAAGTATCGTCGGCTATGACTATAGCCGACGAATTAATGGAAACGGCCGACGAGATGGCGTCGTCGGCTATGACGCCTTTTCTGGTAGTGATACATCAGAGTTTTCAGTGACTCAATTACAAACAAAATACAAAAACACAGCAGGACTGAACAAAGAGAGAACTAAAACACAAGGCTTATTACTAAGTTGAGATTAAAACACAAATTCTTATGGTTTCTACTTTCTACTTTCTATCAATCTGAAACAATTGTACAGTGAATAAAAAAAGTACAGAACTACAGATTACCAAAGGGGAACGAATGGTTGTTAGACTACACAAATGTTGAAAGCAATTCTTGAAAGGGAAAAACTCAAATTTATATACCGCAAAAATTCGGACAGCAATTGTACTATGTCAACTACAGGTACTTGCATACTCGAACTGATCGTGATCAGATAGCCATGAAATAAATAAAAAAACCATCAGCTAGCTTACAGCATTTGAATGTCAATATAACTTATCAAAAAATTCGAAGACAGATATATAGCAAACTCAACTAAACATCAAGTATACAGCACAATGATTCAATTTGGCATAATCATTCAGCCAGAGAAACTAGAGTTTCATCGTACAAACTAGAGGTCCTTATACACCCTGACAGCAGTGACAGAGGAGAGAATGGGAGACAGAGAGGTACCTTCATGGAAGGAGTCGTCGAGGGTGGCGGGGACGGAGGTGTGGACTGCGGCGGAGTCGGGAGGGAGAGGACGGAGGAGTGAAACAGGGTCCTAGCTGTTAGGGGCGACCGGAAGGGTGGTGGCCGGTGGTGATAGTGGAGAGAGGGGAATTAGGGATTCCGGGACGGGTTTTGCAGAGGGTGGAGAGAGGGGGATTAAGGATTTCGGCCGGAGTGACGGTGGTGGCAATTGGGGCCGGAGTAGGGGAGAGAGGGTGGTGGCGATTGGGGCCGGAGTGATGGTTTAGGGTTTGGGGTTGGAGTGATGGTGGTGGCGATTGGGGCCGGATCGGAGTAGGGATTGGGTTTTACGGAGGTCGAACGTTTAAGCAACTTCTTATGATTTTCGAGCTCTATATCTACTATGAAGCAACGAACCTTGAACTAGTCTGTCGCTTAAGAACGTTTCAATTTTCGGGCCAATTTTTGGCGCAAAGGACACGCGCCATTTCCAAAACTAATTAAGCGACGGAACCTTCTATATCCGTCGCATTTACAAAAAACACAGTAAATTTCCAAAATTTTTGTTTCAACCAGTTACTATACGTAGACTCTTCAAATGCAAATATGTCGTGAAATAAGATATGACCGAAATAATGAAATTCGTCTACGGTTGAAAAATGGGAAGATTCCGATAAAATCTGTGTGCCGAATGTTGCGGTTAGCTGGTTTTTACTTCCGTTTTTCTATGGGTAGTCTGACGTTCGTTAAATCAAAATCATAAAATTTTTATACGATTAGTTGCGTCTCATCGATTTGAAACTATTATCTGTTGAAGGTCAGGCAAAAAAACGTCATTTAGACAGTCCAATTACCATTTCTAAGCGTTTAGAGGTTTGACCGGCCCGGTTGACTGTTCCGATCGAGCCTTTAACGTTGTCAGATGTAGTTGGATTTTTTTCCATACATGTATTTCATGTTAACGGTGATATCTGACGGTTGGAATAGATTTTCTAAACTTTTAGATTCAAAATCAGAACATATGCACTAATGTTCCTTAACTTGTTTACTAAGTGTTTAAGTGAATGTATAGTTTCAAACAGTTACTATACGTAGACTCTTCAAATGCAAATATGTCGTGAAATAAGATATGACCGAAATAATGAAATTCGTCTACGGTTGAAAAATGGGAAGATTCCGATAAAATCTGTGTGCCGAATGTTACGGTTAGCTGGTTTTTACTTCCGTTTTCCTATGGGTAGTGTTGACAGTAGCCGCAGAGAGGCTACAGCAGGCCCACAAACCCTCAGCAAGCGCACCAGGGCCCGGCCCAAGGGTCGGGACCGGATCACCAGCACCCGGCCTCGGGGCCTAGCACTCTATCCTGCCTCCAGGAACGCAGGGGCCGGGGGCGCCAGCCTGCCTAAGAGGGCACCAGAAGGTATAAACAGAAGGGAACCAGTCCCACATCGAAGAGTAAGGCCAGTCCTTACCCCCAACCACCTATATATGGGCCCCAACTACCCTATTTATGAGGTAACTTGTCTCTCTCCCCGCTTACATACGTGTCTTGGTTATATATATTCCAACTATACTAACTTAGGCATCGGAGAGGTGAAGGCCGGCCCGCCCGGTATTCCCCTTAGTAAGCAGGATTGCAGGAGATCGAGTTGGATTCATCAAGTATCTACTAGACCCCCGGCATCGGAGAGGTGAAGGCCGGCCCGCCCGGAATTCCCCTTAGTAAGCAGGATTGCAGGAGATCGAGTTGGATTCATCAAGTATCTACTAGACCCCCGGGTTTAGACAGAAACAATTGGCGCCGTCTGTGGGAATCTTGAACGAAAAGCCGTGTGAGCAACACCGTTGGGAAAAGTTCGGAGATGAGTCAGGAGAAAGGTACTGCTAGGGAGGGATGCCTTGCAATAGTGCAGACGCTCACCTCCACCCCAGCCGTCACGCGGGAGCCGCGCGGCGACCGGGACAACGGTCAGGACGGAGAAAGTTATGGGGGACCATCCGACATGCCGGATCCCCACCGCGACAGCTCGCGAGGAAAAGGCCCGGCAGAGGAGGAAGGCAGTCCGGAGCGACGGGGCTTCGCCTTGACGTTCTCAGATGATTCAAGTGATCGATCTGAGAGCCCGGACCGGGACCCCACGTACAGCCCCGGCCATAGCAGTATGGCGGGAGAATTACGGGCGATGGCCGCAGAGGTCAGTCGTCTGAAAGAGGAGAGCGACAGGGACAGAGCTAAGTCCAACGCTCGGTACGAAGAAATGGAGGCGGTGAATACTGCCCTGGTGGCCGCCCTAGAGAGGGGACAGCAGCGTAGTGATGCCATGGCCGAGGCACAGGCGACACTCCCGCCGATCCAACCTCAACACACCGATGGAGGGCAATCTTCGGGCGGTCGGCCCGGTGACCCCGTACGGCAGAAGTCGCCACCAGGCGCAGGCCCGCCAAAGAGCGCGACGACCTCCCGCCAGCCCGACACTTCATCAGTGGATGGAGCTGAGACACCAACCGCGCGAGCGCTGCAGATGCTGGCCGACACCGTGTCGAACTTAAAGGCCCAAATGGAGGCTAACGAGAGAAGAGCGGCGCGGCCGATGGAGGGCGCCTGGTTTAATGAGCGCATGGGTCCCTTTTCGCACCGGGTCATGGAGTCGGGAAGATCTGGCAACCAGAAATCCCTCAAGCTCACCTACTCAGGATCCGGCTGCCCGTACCAGCATCTGGACAGCTTCCGGTCCCAAACCTGCGCCAAGGGATACTCCGACGCAGTTTGCTGCAACATCTTCCAGGAGACTTTGTCCGGAGAAGCACTCAGCTGGTTCTACGAGCTTCCGGCAAACTCGATCTAGGCGTTCGAGCAGTTTGCCGACCGGTTCGTAGGTCGCTTCATTCTCCGAGTCGAGGGAGCCCGGACGTCGACCATCCTCTTCAATTGCAGACAAGCCCCCGGAGAGGAGCTGAGAACCTTTGTCAATCGCTGGCAGACGGCTACGGCCGGAGTTCGGAACCTGGACAAGGGCATCGCCGAGATGGCGTTTAAGCAAGGGCTCCGAGCGGGCAAGTTTTCCTACGCCGTCCGGGTAGAACTCCCGCAGGGGTACGACGAGTTGATGGCTATGGCCATCCGGCATGCTCAGGCCGATCATGAGACCTATGGGCACCACCTGCAGAAGAGGAAGCGGGATGAGCAACAGGAGGACCATCCCCGGGAAGAGAACCCCCCGCCCGCCCAGGAAGCCAAGCCCAATCAGCGGACCGATAACCGCACCGCTCGGCCCAGCCGGAACGCCAACAACAGAAACTGGCCACCACTGCAGCAGAGGTCCTATTCTGATAAGCCTCAAAATGAGCACAAGCCGGCGCCGTTCCGCCAAGAGCGCCCCCTAGCAATCATGCCAGCACCACCACCGACCGGTCAAGAAGTCTTCACCGCTCTCACCACTTCCTACGAGGATATCCTACTTGAGAACGGGAGTGTCATTCCCCCACCACCCCCGAGAAGGTTCCCGAAGGGGAAACTTACAACGGCGCAGACGGGCAAGTACTGCTCTTACCATGATGAGGCTACTCATCGAACGAACAAGTGCTACGCTCTCAGGGCAGCGGTGCAGGTTTTGATTGATAACGGCCAGCTCCAGCGGTACGTGGGGAAAAGAGGAACAGACCCCGACCGGGAACATGACCAGTCCTGGTAAAACCCGCTAGTCCGAGCGGTTAAATTAGCATAGTTCGCGGTTCAACCGCTGTAAAAACAAATATATATGCAAACTACTTTTGAGAAAATTTCACCGGCTCTGCCAGTTCCAGTATATTCATAATTAGGCAAGTATACAAGCAGTAACCGATCCGGAAAGATTACATGGAAAAGGGCAAGAAAATCCTAAGGAGCTACGATTCTGCCTTCGGCAGGCAGTTCGCCAGCCTCTCCTGCGGTACCCTCGTTGTCAACATCAGTTCCGGTGTTGACTCCGGCTCGAGCAGACTCGGCACCGTTGGTAGAAGAATCCAAGTCCGAGCGAATCGCTTCACCCGGCTGCTCCTCCACCGCCTCCTGATGGATGTCCGACTGCTCATGGATATCTCCTTCAGCAGCAGTCGACATCAGGGAAGTGTCTAACCATCCCTTCCCCGCCCATTCCGTGTACGCATCCGAGATGCCCTCTTCCCTGGCCTTTACCAGAAACTCCAGGAACTGATCGCTCTGGCGGTATTTGAGAACGACCCGCTCGCAGAGTTCCGGGTCATCTTCCCCGGCCGGAGCAGCAGAGACGGCGCGCAGAGCAGCAGCTCCCACTTGGAACTCGTCCACCTTGGACTCCAGTTCGGCCCTCTCCTTCTCCAGGAGCCGGTTCTGCTCCGCCAGTTCGGCCCTCTCCTTCTCCAGGGTCCGGTTCTGCTCCTCCAGCTTCTTGGCCCTCTCCTCCGATCTGGCCTTCTCCCGGTCCGAGCGAGACTTCTCTACCTCCAGGCGCTGTCGGATCTCGGATAAAGCAGTTATCTGTCTCTGCAGCTCCGACAGCCCCTCACTAGCGTCCGGTTCGTACAGACTGTACAGCAACTGCGCAACACCAAAGAGTTAGTCAAGCAGCAAAAGAAAAACAAGCTACAGGCAGTACAGTGGTACCGTGCGGTATTTACCCGGAGGACGGATTCCTTGCATTTTGGACGATTCCCGCCCGCCAAGGCTCCAACAACCCCGGGTCTGTCCAGACCAAGGCCAGCCAAGTCCGCCGCCACTTGCCGGGCGATTGCACCATCCGGGCTTCCCCTTGGTGCCTCCGCAGGCGCTGGACTACTCTGCCGAGCAACAACAGCAGCCTTCTCCCCAGCAGCGTTGGTTTGCGCACCGCTGGTTATCCTGAACCGTTTGGCCAGGTTCTCCCGTGCCGACCCACCGGTAAGCGTCACCAGCGCGGAAGAAGGAATGTCCCCGACCTTCCGCTTCTCTCCCCGACCCTCCGGAGAAGAAGATCGTGCGCTTACGGGGGCGACGCGGGCCACGTGCGGCACAGCCACCGACCGGTTGGGAACCCTGTTCATCTCACCAGGAATCCTCACTCCCCCCCCCCCCCCCCCCCCCCCCCGCCCCGGTGCTCTTGCCCTTTCCTGGCGCCAGGAGGCCTGCGGCATGATGGTTCTTCACCCGCTTCAGGACATAGGCGTCCTCATCGACGTCCATAGCCCTCGGCTCCGCATGAGTCGTAAGCCGGCCGGACCCGTCGTCCACCGACGTCCGCGAGACGATCTCGGCCTTCTCCTTCAGCTGGTTGAGGAGATCTTCCCCGTCCATGGAGAGAGTGGTTTCGGGCTTGATAGTCGCCCGGGAAGATGCACCTGTAAGGAAGGCAAACAGTTAGTATTTTGCAAAGCTAGCACAAAGTATCACCGCTCAAGGGCTCCCTACGCACCGGGACCCCGCCCAAGCTGGCAGTATTCCAGCACTTCTCGTCGGATGAAGTTGTAAGAACTCCGTTCCAGATCGTCCCAACATCCGGTTATGGTCGAGATCCTCTCACGCTCCAGATCGGACAGCTCGTACGACTGGTCGCCACTGGGTTGGAAGGCGCCAGGAACACATTACATTATATTCCTCGCCTGCCACTTCCCGCCCACCATCACCACTTTCTTCCTCCAGCTGTTGTCTACCCATGAAGGCATATTGGTGACGATCAGTGGAGGCTTCCGGGTATTGAAAGACAGGCAACCATGGGACCCCTGCTTCCTGGAGTACGACAGCCTGTACAAGGCCCGAAACTCGTTTACCGTGGGTATATTCATCCCAGAGAACTCGTACAAGCAGCCGAGGCTCAGTAGTCGTCTCCACTGGAGCCCAGGAAGCTGCGCGGGCGACACTTGCAGCGCACTGAGCATGTACTGCACGAAATGTGGCAGCGGGAACGAGAGTCCATGCCGGAACTGATCCTGATGCGCAGCAACCCAACCTTCTTCCGGGTTGCAGGCTGACTCTCCAGGATTCAAGGGTTGTAACAGAACGTTATCCGGGATACCCCACGCTTCCCGCAACGCCTGAATCTCTTCAGGGGTCATGCTCTCCTCCGGTTCATCACACACCACAGCGTGCTTCCCACTGCCAATGGTGTAGCTCGCAACCGGAGCATCTGCAAGGCGCACCCCGTGCGGTATTTCAGTCTCCGAGGATTCAGTCCCGGAAGACGAAGACGAGGACGGAGTCGAAACCCTGCTCCCGGAGCAGTCAGCGACTTCGGTCTCCGGAGATTCCGAACTGAGCCAGTCGTCCAGCCTCTGCGCATCGTCCACGAGGGGACCTCTGGCAGCCGATTCGGAAGCCCGGTCAGAACCTGAAGACGACATCTTAACCTAGGGGAAGAACACAAAACCCTAGCGCTCGTCAGCAACAGGCTACAACAACGCCTTCTACGGCCTCTCCCCAAGTTCGCCGCAAAGCAGTTCCGTCAGCGGCAGAGATCCCTCTCCCCCCCGCCGCAAAACAACAAAGCCAAAAACAAGAACAACACCGGGGCAAAGAAATCAAACAAACTTATCGATTAGTATGCTCAACCGAGGACAATCGGCCCTGGGAAAGCAGCGCGCAATGGTAGGGAGCGTTCAAGAAAACGGATCTCGCGGGGCAAGAAGGGCTCAGAGTGGTCGCCGGATTTCTCTCTTTCTCTCAGTTTCTCTAAAGCAAGAAGCAACAACAGAAAGAAGAGCAGAAGAGGCCCTTTTATAGAGGGGACCAATGCCCTAGGCAATCGAAATCCCTCCAAAACAAGTAATCAGAGCAACTCAAACGCCTGCGAATCCAGGCCCTACATCTCAAGACCGCCCCGCGCTGGCACGTGTCCCAGCATTGGTAACCTCCCCATGCCATCATAACTGACGGGACTGATGGACTTCCTCCTTAAATGCATGTCAGCCACTTGTCCCACACGCTGGCGACAGGAAGGTAGGAGCGGGAATCAAGGAGTCAGGCCCTCCCACTTCCCCAGATTCCACGCTTGCACGACAACCTTCGCTGCATATCTCGAAGACCTTTCTCGCGGTTATGATCATCCAACCGCTTGGAGAGCACCCATCCGGGTATGAAGCCTCGTCTTGATATGGCTTGACGCCCGGTCGAGGGCCGCCCGGCACCATGGCAGTTCGCGGTTATGATCATTCAACCAGCTGCATGGCTCCTTCGTTGCATATCTCGAAGACCTTTCTCGCGGTTATGATCATCCAACCGCTTGGAGAGCACCCATCCGGGTATGAAGCCTCGTCTCGATATGGCTTGACGCCCGGTCGAGGGCCGCCCGGCACCATGGCAGTTCGCGGTTATGATCATTCAACCAGCTGCATGGCTTCTTCGCTGTATATCTTGAAGACCTCTCTCGCGGTTATGATCATCCAACCGCTTGGAGAGCACCCATCCGGGTATGAAGCCTCGTTTCGATATGGCATGTCGCCCGGTCGAGGATCGCCCGGCACCATGACAGTTCGCGGTTATGATCATTCAACCGGCTGCATGGCTTCTCCGTGGCACAACACCGGAGGCCTCGTCTCGATATGGCATGTCGCCCGATCGAGGTCCGTCCAGTCACATCTCTCTTGGGGGACTCGTCTCGATATGGCATGTCGCCCGGTCGAGTTCCGCCCACCGGTTACGACGCATCCAACCGGCTCGAGAGCATATTCCGGGAATAGGATCCACCCGGCCCCATGGCACTTCACTGGGGGACTCGTCTCGATATGGCAGGACGCCCGGTCGAGTTCCGCCCAGCACCATGGCTGACCCCGGTCATGAGAACATTCGACCGGCTTGGGCTTTATACACCCGGGTGAGTTTACATCTAACCCATGTACGCTTGTCCAGCAGGATAAAAACCCTGCATCGCACTAGCTGCGGCAAAAGGGGGCTGCACGGCGAGCTTTGTCACCTCAACGCCACCCCCCTACCAGGACCATAATGCACCTGGCCCCATGGCATTTCAAGGGTCGGAACTCGTTTCGATATGGCAGGACGCCCGGTCGAGTTCCGCCCAGCACCATGGCTGACACCGGGCTTATAACCCCGGGTGAGTTTGCATCTAACCCATGCACGCTTGTCCAGCAGGATAAAAACCCTGCATCACATTGAAAGGCGATCAAACATGGGGCTACACGGCGAGCTTTGTCACCTCAATGCCACCCCCTTACCTCAACACTTATTCAACACAAGCTGAGAAGAACTAGCAAGTGTTCGCTGGTGCTTCAAACAGGCCGCAACACCAGGGTAATCTCCCTGCAGCCTAGCAATGGGAAACTCGTCTCGATATGGCAGGACGCCCGGTCGAGTTTCCATACTCCTGGACTCGTCTCGATATGGCAGAACGCCCGGTCGAGGTCCTGTACTGAAGTTCACCTGGGACCCGTCTCGATATGGCAGAACGCCCGGTCGAGGTCACATGAACTTCACCCCGTCCGTTTCAACAGATCGCCCGGTAGAGGCTCAGTGAACTCCGCTCCGCTTCGATTCGGCAGATCGCCCAGTGAAGCACCGCTTCGTACCGATAGGGCAAAGTGCCCGGCCGAAATTCCATGCGCAAAATCTCCTGCATGGCGGATTTCAATGCCTCATTATCATTCCATGCACACATCTATTGCATGGCATCATAACATCATGGCATCATCTCATACACTCACCGGGTTCCACCCGGCTCCATGCTCATAACACCGCAACACTTACGCATGTTGCTGCTTATATTTCAAAGTGTGCTTATAAACTATTGCTTCCCATCGGTAACAGGTACTCACCTCGGTCACGCCCAATGTTTAACGCGGACTTGGGGGACTGGGCACCGGTAGGTTGGTAGTCCTGCGGGTCTGCGGGACAAGAGCAAGACAGATTTAAGTCCCCATTCAAGATTGCACTTGACCGGGAACTTGGGGGACTTGTTGACAGTAGCCGCAGAGAGGCTACAGCAGGCCCACAGACCCGCAGCAAGCGCACCAGGGCCCGGCCCAAGGGTCGGGACCGGATCACCAGCACCCGGCCTCGGGGCCTAGCACTCTATCCTGCCTCCAGGAACCCAGGGGCCGGGGGCGCCAGCCTGCCTAAGAGGGCACCAGAAGGTATAAACAGAAGGGAACCAGTCCCACATCGAAGAGTAAGGCCAGCCCTTACCCCCAACCACCTATATATGGGCCCCAACTACCCTATTTATGAGGTAACTTGTCTCTCTCCCCGCTTACATACGTGCCTTGGTTATATATATTCCAACTATACTAACTTAGGCATCGGAGAGGTGAAGGCCGGCCCGCCCGGTATTCCCCTTAGTAAGCAGGATTGCAGGAGATCGAGTTGGATTCATCAAGTATCTACTAGACCCCCGGCATCGGAGAGGTGAAGGCCGGCCCGCCCGGTATTCCCCTTAGTAAGCAGGATTGCAGGAGATCGAGTTGGATTCATCAAGTATCTACTAGACCCCCGGGTTTAGACAGAAACAGGTAGCCTGACGTTCGTTAAATCAAAATCGTAAAATTTTTATACGATTAGTTGCGTCTCATCGATTTGAAACTATTATCTGTTGAAGGTCAGGCAAAAAAAACAGTTTACAAATTACAGTTTACATAAAACACTGAATAAAACGATCAATTTAATGTCCAGATAAAACACAGTTGCTTAACAAGGGTTTACAAATTACAGTTTACATAAAACACTGAATAAAACGATCAATATTAATCAGATAGATCTTCCTCATAATCAGCATAATCATCCTCTCTATCACTTCCGCCTTCATCTTCCTCACTTTCGCCTTCATAGATTTCGTCATCATCTCTTTCGTCGTCATCCTCGTCACCATCGTCGTCTTCTTCATCATTGTGACATTGAATGGGAACATCTATGTGTGGAAGCGAACCGAAGTCCATGGTGAAACCAAATATAGGAGTGTAAGTTGGGATCGAGTCCGCGGTAGGTTCTTGATAGGGTTCATCAATTTCATTCCTCCTAGGAGGTATGTTAGGTTCCCTTGCAACTGTGGTAGCACTGTACGTACCTCTGTGTGACATCACATTAACCACTTTCCAAGGTTCACCAGTCTTCGGGTCATCCAGATAAAACACTTGTCTTGCCGTGGCGGCAAGAATAAATGGTCTATCCTCAAACCAGCTAGTAGATGTGTCCACTGATAAAAGGCCGTGATCTAACTTTACGGACCCAGGCTCGGTAGGGTCAGTATCGTACCATTTACACTTGAACAAAACAACCTGCATGCCTTCTGAATATACAAGTTCGACTACGGCTTCAAGAATCTCGTAGTATGAGATGCCTTCCATCTCTACCATGACCCCACTGTTTTGAGTCTTCAACCGTTGGTCTCGCTGCCACGTGACAAACTTAACTCCGTTCACAGAACATTGTGAATAAATATGGTGTGCTTGAGGGCGGCATGCTAAAATGTGTAGTTCAGGCGTATAATTCGAACTTCCTTCTGCTTGCAGTCGTGTGATCTGTAACAATAATACAAACCATTAGTGCCCTGTGACATCTCTGGTGGTTTATATAATGAGCAAATTATAGTGATTGTATACCCAAGTTTTAAAGTATGGAAGAAAGTTCTGAATACGCTCTTCATCAGTCATATGTGGATAGATTTGAGTTACTTGATTATTGTAAATCTGAATGAAGTCAGCCGCTTCTGTACAGTACTCCATTACATTCCAGTGAGCCGCATGTAGTTCTTCCCTACTTAAACGAGCATTTGTTATGAAACTTTTAGGCTTCACGAGTTCGGAAACAACAGAGATATTGAATTGAGGCGCACTGGCAACGTTAGCATCTCCTGTTCCATCATCCATATAAAAACTGCAGTATGTCACACACTCATTTGTAAGGTATTGCTCAGCAATACACCCCTCTGCGAAACGTGTGTTTCTAACAGTCTTTTTGTAGTCCCCGAGTTGCCTGTCCAATTTTATAGTTAGTACAATACATATGATCATGACCGTGTAGTTAAAATAAATAAAATAACGCATCACCTTTCCATAGGAAACATCCAGGTAAAATGTACTGGTCCGGTAAGCAGAACCTGTTCGGGAAGGTGAATCATGAGATGAACCATGATGGTGAAGAAAGCGGGAGGAAAGATCCTTTCTAATTTACAAAGAATCATGACTATTTCTTGCTTCATGTCACGGACGTCCTCTTTCTTCAGCTCTCTAGCACATAGTTTCTGAAACCATCTGGACAACGCTATTAACGGCTCAACCACGTAATATGGCAGATATGGTCTGATAACCACTGGAAGAAGACGTTGCAGGAGTACATGGCAGTCATGCGTCTTCAATCCATAAAACTTTTTATCATTCAGATTAATCTTATTCTTCAAACTTCCCGCATAACCATGAGGAAACTGTGCATCTCTAATCCATTCGAAAATCTCGGTTTTTGCCTCAGGAACAACTGTATACGGTGCTTGAGATACTTTCTCTTTATTTTTACTTGAACCGGGTTTCGATTTTTTCCACAGCCTCTTTCGTATCCCTAGTTGTTCCAGACCTTCACGAGCTTTTGGATCGTCCTTAGTCTTTCCTTCGAGACCGAAAATGGTTCCGCTGATGTTGTCGTACACATTCTTCTCAATATGCATTACATCTAAGGTATACCTTATTCTCGATGTGGTCCAGTACGGCAGCTCCCAAAATATACTCACGTGAGTCCAACACAGTTTCTCTCTAGTTGCTCTGGGCTTGAACTTGGGATGCAAACTCTGAACAGGGTAGTCATGACAGAGGATACTGCTATAAATCTCATCCCCAGTCCATGAGCGTGGTTCTCCCCTTAACTCAACATTCCCATTAAACTTATCTACTGCTCGACGCCATGGATGACCCTGGTCTAGCCATCTGCGGTGGCCCTGGTATGCCATTCTCCCTGTCAAGTTGCTTGAGTCAATATCTTCCAAACAAATGGGACATGCTTTGTACCCTTTTGTCTGGATGCCTCCCAACATCCCTAATCCGGGAAAGTCGCTGATGGTCCACATTACTGCTGCTCTCATTATGAATGACTTTTACTCATGTCGGTCATAAGTCTGAACTCCAATAGTCCACAACATCTTTAGCTCATCGATAACTGGTCTCATAAACACATTCAAACACTTTCCAGGAGACTTTGGACCGGATATTAACAATACAAGCATGTTAAACTCTTTTTTCATACACATTGAAGGAGGCAAATTGTAAGGCATCGCCACAACAGGCCAAGTGCTGTGAGGACTGCAGGATGCACCATAAGGATTGAACCCGTCGGTTGCTAGTCCAAGACGCACGTTCCTAATGTCGTTGACAAAATCTGGAAAATCCTTATCAAACTCTTGCCACGCTTCCCCATCTACCGGGTGTTTAAGAAAATCTGGATCTGAAATCTTTTCCCCGTACCACCGCATTTCCTTTGCTGTGTACGGTGACATATATAGGCGTTGCAACCTGGGTGTAAGAGGGAAATAACGAACCTTTCGTACAGCAACTTTTATACCCTGTGCAGAATATATCCATCTTGACTCATGGCATTTGGGACAGTTGTCTAGTTCTGCATTCTCTTTGTAAAACAACGCACAACCATACTCGCATGCGTGAATGATCTCATAACCCAGACCCATGTTCTTTAGGATCTTTCTTACAGTTCTGTATGAATCAGGACACTTGTTTCCTGGAGGAAGCGCTCTCTTGATCAACTCTATGTTGTCATCAAAACTTTTGTCTGACCATCTATTTTCCGTTTTTATCTTAATTAGGTTAAGGATGATGGTTAACACAGTCTCCTCACTACCATCATACAACGGAGTCTGCCCTTCCGATAAAAGCCTGCTATACTTCTCATAAGCATCTCTGGCAATAGAATCTAAATCATTTACATCATAAAAATCATTTAAACCACCAGCATTCTCTGTCTCATGAAATCTATCCATGAATGGGAAAGCATCATACAAAATGTCCATACTGGGGTTTATATGAGGACCCGCACTACCACTAGAAGAGGTTTTCTGCCGAAGATATTGTTCCCTCTGCTCATACAATGAAGGACCGCTTGCCACCTCACCGTGATGTATCCATGTAGTGTAATTAGGCATCATACCGTTTTCCCTCAAATGCGTAAACATCTCATCCACTGTAATCCTCCGCTTATGCAACCGACAGCGCTTGCACGGGCACTTATGCACTTCTGTGTGACTACTGCTATTTTGAAGAACAAACGCACAAAAATCAATTATCCCCTGAATGAACTTCGGATCACCTCTAGATAAGTCGATCCAACTCTTGTCCATGTTTCCTGTCATAACATAAACATACAATATGCATAAGGTTAGCACACAACATGCAACTTAACAATCATAATATGTCCCAACACTTCTTCTCCTTATGCCTCCGGGTTGGGTCCTATCCCCTTCAGGCGAACACGAGTTTGTTGATCCTTTTGGTATTCATGTGGTTTCAGCTACAGTTTTGGAAAATTTCGGCAGCATCTCCCTACAGTTCCTCAAGTGCACAAAAATCTAAACAACCTAATTTGCACTCGAGGAACATTGTAGAGAGACACTGTCGAAACTATATCCCAAAACTGAAACTTAAACCACATGAATAACAAAATGATCAACAAACTCGTGTTCGCCTAAAGTGTCCAAAATGGGACAATTCGAGAATCAACAACCCATCTCGATCAACTAGATGCGTTGTTGATTCTCAAACGGGAGTTCTAAGCTGATAAACACCACAATTATACATAATACCAAACAATAAATTTACACACGGCACCACACTCCCTCACTAAGCCACTCGCATGTTTCAGAAACCCTAACTACCACAATCCACACACAGCACAAACCAATTATATCATTAATTAATAATTTGAATTTACTCTACCATAAAATTCACAAAATTTCACTCACTAAATTTCACCAAATTACATTAAAATTCAATTTCACTAAATTACACTAAAATTCAATTGCACTTAATTTCACATTCATTCAATTGCACTAAATTTCACAAACTAAACTAAATAATCTCAAATTTATCAAAATCAACACAAACTCAATCATATATTCAAACACCCAATATTAAAAACAACACAAAGCACATTATAAACAAAATCCAACTCAAGATATCAAAAACTAAAATCAACCAATCTAATCGAAGTATGGTGATTACAATGAAGATAAGAGATTATACTAACCTACAAACCAATTGGAAGAGAAAACCCAAGCTTTTTAATCCTAAAATTGACGAAAGCAGCAGTTGGGGAGATTTTTCGCCACTGCTACAGTAACTTGCTGCGTTTTCTTCTTCTTCTGTATTCTGTCTAAGCCAAGGGTTATATAGCAGATGTTGAACGTTTAAGCGACGGATTTTAATGTCAGTCGCTTAAAAGGTTTTAAGCGACGGACTCACACCTTCGAATCGTATTAGTCGCATTAGATGTTCTTAACCGACTGATATAGTTGGTCGCATAAGCTCTGTCGCATAAGGTACCTTTCCGCGACGGACTTATCTTTATGGGACGGACATATGTGTCCGTCGCTTTTGTAACTTTGACAGCGACGGACGTAGTGTGTGTCCGTCGCTTAAGGTGACAAATGGCGTAGTGTTACTCTAGCTTATATCAATCGGATTTCTTGTAAAACAGTTTTCTAGATACACATAACGAAAGCATTCGATTCTTTGATCATAAAAACACGAACTGTTATCTATCGTTTTCATTTTATAAAATCAATTTTACAGATGGTTTGGTAAAATGCTTACCGAACATGCCCTAGAAGATTAGGAAGTTGAGTATGCAAATGTGATAAAAAAAAAAAACAAAAATATTTATAAAAAAAAAAAAACACACAAAAAAAAAACATTTCGTTAAAAATTTAATCTTTTTATTATTTATTAAATTTTTCTCTCTATAGTTTAAGTCGATGTAGCATATAATTACCAACCCGACACATGCATATGTGTATCTCAAATTAAAATTATAGGTCTACGTACGATGGATGCTGCCGGTGGTTAATTCCATCATTGACAAATTAACTCAATTGGTGAATAATATTAATAATGATAACTAATGAAGCACTCTGCAGTGAAATCTAATTGCCATGATTCGAGTTGAATTAGCTGTGTATGTACGTAGTAGACTTTTGGTATTGAAAGTTAATAGATCTCTCTGTTATATTTTTGTCACTAGCTAGCTAGTTGATAAAGTCTACTCTATCATTGTGTGAGTGATCTGCATGAAAAGAAAATTGGCCGTAGAATAGAAAACTATGGAGTAAATTAAAGTAGGAATTTGGACGACTTCTATGCTGTGGGAATATTTCGACACCCATTAATATATTGGCTTCTAAATTACGAGAGAGATTGAGAAATCTTATAGAACGATTATCAATTACAAGTAGCAAGTCTCCAAAGCATGTAAACATAAGTGAATCCTTGTTTTTTGTGGGAAGTGATTTTAAAAATAAAAGATTTTAATCATGATATTGAGAACGCGCGAGAGAGTTTGGACAGGTATTTCCAAATTAATTTAGACAATATAATTAGGTAATCCTTGAGTGATCTGTCCATGTTAGACCAACTATTAGTCAACACATATTACATTATTTATATATAGCCTGGCTTTGCAAAAGGGTTGAATGAGTCGAGAAGAATTGGGTGAGCATGGGATGCATAGATTTTCTCTTATACATATGAAGGATATATAGTCTTCGATAAAAATAAAAATAAAAAAAAAAATCAATTGGCGTCTGATCATTCAAGTGTAATTATGTCGCATCCATTGAAGCAAATACTCTATTGGCTTCTCGGAGGGTTTTCTCTTATACTCCTAGTTCATGCCCAGGATGATGATCAATTAGGTATTCCACATAGATCGATATATATGCTAATTTAATTTTGTTCAACGCATTTTTTAAGCTAATTGATTAAAAGTAATATTGCTGTTTCTCTCTTGTATCCTCAGGCTTCATCAGCATAGATTGCGGCCGAACTGAAAATTCCAGCTACACTGAAAGGATTACAGGCATCAACTACATTTCCGACACAGGCTTCGTAGACACAGGTGAAAGTAAGCTCGTTCTGCGTTATGTTAAAGATATTTATCAGCAGCCATACTGGGGTGTTAGGAGCTTTCCTGACGGAGCCAGGAATTGCTACAAGATAAATGTTACGAGTGGGGACAAATATTTGATCAGAGCAAGTTTCGTGTACGGGAACTATGATGGCAAAGGTGAACTACCAACATTCCTCCTTCATCTTGGAACAAACTTGTGGGATTCAGTGAAGGTGAAAAACGAATCCGACCCAGTAAACAAGGAGCTCATCCATGTCGCTCTGCGAAATTATATTCATGTTTGTCTGGTTAATAATGGCTCCGGGGTTCCGTTCATATCAGCATTAGAATTGAGGCCGTTAAACATTTCAACTTATCCAACACAAACTGGGTCCTTGGCACTCAACTGGCGACTAGACATTGGACAAATAGCGCCTGATCTAAAATCTTATAGGTGATCAGTCCTCTACCGATCTCTGTGTGTGTGTGTGTGTGTAGAATACATCATGTTCAGCTTAAGCTAATGAAACCAATATATGTTCATCTCTATTTACAGGTATCCAAAGGATATTCATGATCGCTTCTGGGATGCCTATGAGGATGTTGACAATGAGTGGTTAACATTGAATACTTCATCCACCATCGACCTTGACCACAACAATAGCTACGAACCAGCATCGATTGTCATGAGCACAGCTGCCACAGCAAAAAGTGCAACTGATCCAACAATGTTATGGTGGGATCCTCCTGTTGATGCAAATGATACAGGATATTATGTTTACATGCACTTTGCAGAACTTGAAAAGCTCCAAGCCAACGAGTCTAGATTGCAGTACATTACTATCAACGGAGAGCTCTATTTGGAGTCATTCGCTCCTAAATACTTGTACACGAACACTGTATTCAACCGCAAAAAACCTTTAAAAGGAAGTCAGAACATTTCAATCATCAAGGATGACAACTCTTCCCTTCCACCTAGTATCAACGGAATTGAGATTTACACACACAAAGAATTCCTAGAATTTGAAACAAACCAAGAGGATGGTGAGTAATTCTTCCAAATTACCTTAATTAAGATTAGTATCAGCACTATATACTGACTTCATTTTACTAGCAAATCCACTTTGATGAGACTTTTTGTTTAATTACTTTGAAATAATTAGTTGAAGCCATCACAAATATCAAGTCAACTTATGAAGTTACAAAGAATTGGCAAGGAGATCCATGTCTCCCACTAAACTATTCGTGGGAAGGCCTAAAATGTAGCTATCCTCAAGATGACTCGCCAAGAATCACTTCCTTGTGAGTATATATATCTCTCTTCCATTACAAAAGATGCAAGTTCACATATGTCTAATTAAGGAATCAAATAACTAATCCAACATGCATATGCTATCTGCAGGGACCTGTCATCGAGTGGATTAACAGGAGAGATTTCTCCTTCAATATCAAATCTTGCAATGATACAAACATTGTAAGTATGTGTGCGCGCGCGTTTGTATCTTACCAACATGACACTTATGATAAAGACCATACGGTTAAAACTTGAAATCCATTTATAGTGTCAACAGCTGACACATGAATTCTTTTCAGGGATCTATCAAACAACAACTTGACAGGACCAATTCCGGACTTTTTAACTCAATTGGCAGATTTAAACATCTTGTAAGTTATCAATCAGTATACATAATGCTTGATTCAATTACCTTTGTAAATTCCATATATATAAAATTAATTTATTTTTAGCTTGCAAGCATACATGGTATACATAGTGCTTGATTAAATTACCTTTTTAGGAATCTGAAGAATAACAAGTTCACAGGCTCACTTCCACTAGGACTCACTCTGAAAAGGAGTAATGGCCTACTATCAATAAGGTGTGTTTTTTTGCTGGTTTATGGTTTACAGCTTAGAGTGATCATGCATGTATATTCGTACAAATTGACATATCAGTGAAATTAAAATTATGATATCCTAAATATTAATAGAATTGAGGAATTTGAACTACTAAAAATCTGATTAAGTTCTATTACCTATCAACCATTTTGATGTCAGCTTGTGTGACAACCCAAATCTAGCCGGAAATGAACCTTGCAAAACAACACAGAAGAATAAGAAGAAGCAGAACAAAATCATTATTCCAATAATTGGAGCTGTTGCCGGAATTTCAACCCTCATATTAGCTGCAGCAGTTTTCTTGTGCTTCTGTAAAAGGAAAAGACAACATGGTAAGGATATATAAATTCGTGCTCATGTTTATTACATAACATATGTATGTGTAGATCTTGATTATATGTAGACTCTTTTCATATACATGTTCATAAATTGATCAAAACTGCGATTGTGATGATCTTAGTAGCTGCAGTAGATCCAAAACCCAACCCTGGATCAGTTGAACTCGAGCAAAAAAAACGAAAGTTTACATACTCTGAGATCCTCAAGATAACAAACAACCGACAAAGGGTTCTTGGCAAAGGTGGATTTGGAACTGTTTATCATGGCTACATTGATGACAAAACTCAAGTAGCTGTCAAGCTGCTTTCACCATCATCAAGTCAAGGACTTCAGCAATTTCATGCCGAGGCAAGTTTCTTAGAATAAAAGAATGCAATCTTGCAGGGAAATCTTTTCATCAATCTCTAGCATTCACAATCACAACCACTCCTCCAATTTGTCATATATATGCCTTTTTCATTTCTTTTACTATATGTACTATATTAATTATATCAGTTCATACTTCATACTAAAGGGTAAATATTGGACAGTTCACATTATGGTGAAGTCTCTGATACCAATAAATAAATAGATATGAAACTAATTAAGACTGTTTGTGACCTCTTCAATGACAGGTTCATCTTCTTATGAGAGTGCATCATACAAACTTGACTAGCCTCGTTGGATATTGTGATGAGGAGATCAACAAAGGGCTTGTTTATGAGTACATGGCTAATGGAAACTTGCAAGCATATCTCTCAGGTTTGCTGGCTGCCATTGACGTTGCCTTTTATGACGCAAATAACTAACCTTACATGACACTTATTATATTTTAATAAATGTAGATAAAAGTTCAGATGTCTTGACTTGGGAAGGAAGACTTCAAATAGCAACAGAAGCTGCACAAGGTCTGCAACTGACTGATTTACATAATCCTATCCTAACTAGCTAGCGTCTCCGACTTTTTGTTCTTGAATTCTTTCCTTTTAACGTATGAGAAATGGCATCATAATTTTGAATTGTAGGATTGGAGTATCTACACTATGGTTGTAAACCACCGATGATCCACAGAGATGTAAAATCAACAAACATCTTACTAAATGATAATTTCCAAGCCAAACTATCTGATTTTGGCCTGTCAAGAAACTTCTCTCCAGGTGATGGGACTCATATAGTTACAGGTGTTGCGGGTACTCCTGGCTACCTTGCCCCTGAGTAAGTTTTTACACACACACTTTTTTTTTTGTCTCGCTTGTTTACATCCCAAAAGTTTGAATCTCATTAATGCTACAGTGTCTTCTTTGTTATATGGAGGACTTAATTTTGATCTAATTAATTATATACTATCAAACATAGTGACTAATTTGAGATGCATGGTTGGCTTGAAGGTACCATCAACTAAACAGGCTGAATGAGAAGAGTGATGTTTATAGCTTTGGGATTGTACTGCTTGAGATTATCACTGGTCAACCTGTTTATTCCAGAACAAATGGTGAGAGAACTCACATTAGTAAATGGGTTGAACTCATGCTTCCTCAAGGAGACATTCACAGTATTATCGATCCAATGTTAGAGAGAAACTTCAATGTCAACTCTGCCTGGAAAGCTGTTGAAATAGCAGTGGCATGTGTATCTGCAGAGCCGAGCAAAAGGCCAGTCATGAGCAATGTTGTGATGGAACTAAAAGAGTGTTTGGCAGCACAGCTTGATCTGGCAAACTTCAACAGCTATGAAACTGAACTAGGAAGTTCCATTGATGTGGTGTCTCAAAATCACTCCATCACTATGATGCGTCCCTCAGCAAGGTAGTTGTGGTTTATGTGTTGAAAAAATAAGGATTAATTTCAGTTTACTACCCAAAAATTAGAGTCAAGTGTCAGTTTCGTCTTTAATTTTTTAATTTAATCACGTGTGTCCTTATACTCCTAATTTTTCATCAACTTGAGACAAAATTTCAAATTCACTTCGAATATGATGTCACCATCCGACGTGTAAATAACAACTTTAGTTGTAAATAGTCTATTATACCCTTTTAAGAGTGTTGGAAACTGAAAAGTGTGTCAGCGTGTCTCGACCGCGTTGGATGGTAACGTCATATTTGAAGTGAATTTGAATTTTTGTCTCAGGTTGATGGAAAATTAGGAGTATAAGGGCACACATGATTAAATTGAAAGATTAAGGACGAAACTGAAACTTGACCCTAAAATTTGGGTAGTAAACTAAAATTAATCCAAAAAATAATGTCTTAATGTACAATGTCTTTTAATTTTTGTGTATTATGTATTGTTGGAACGAGTGATGCAAAAACAGAATTTTGGAGCAAAGAAAAACTCAAATAAATATTATAGCTCTAAGGTAATTAATCCAACTACCACACTTTTATAAGTTTATGAATAAATTGTTGTTGAAATATATTATTGTTGTTAATTATAAGAAAATATGTAAAATAAATGGGGTAATTTGTTTATAAACTTTGTTTAATTTAAATGTAATTATAGTTCATTTAGTTCAGAAATGAGTGTATAAAATTTAAATCCAAGTACCATGTATCAAAAGATGGCGCTACCTGTCTTTCACGAAAGAGAAAAAGCCTAAAGGGAAAGAAGTCCTCTAAGAAGGGGGGAAACAAAGGCGTGTAGGGTTTTATAACGAGTGTTTCATTTGTCTCTCACGTCCTGTTATATATATAGTCTCGACACAAAACCTAGGCAAGTTTTGCCTTCTCTTCGGTTGCAATCTTTCTACCATATTAATATTTGTCCATGATCGAACACCTTGGGCGTCCCCGAGTCCAATCTAGCTTTTGGCTTTCTAGCTCTACCCTCCTTCCAATCTAAGAGGCATGAAAGCGGCAACTTCGGGAAAGGCCCGGCGCGGGTTAATTTGTTTTGCATACGCTAGCTAGTTAGCTGCAGCCTCCACCTCGCCTTTGCATGCAGTGTTGTTCTTTTTCTTCTGTTTATAACATACACGTACTCTTCGCATGTCTTTGATCAAATTTCTACATTAATTAAACACATTTCAAAACCTACTATCCGTACCGACTCTATATATATACGTACGTAACCCCTCTTCCATCTAATGTTACCCCTGAAAATTGGTAGCCTTCTTTTTTGTACGTGAATCTTTTGTTTTTCAAGAAAAGAGGCTAGGAGTAGCAATATGCCCCAGCTCCACCTTAATTAGGAAACTGAACATAAAACAACTTGGTTGGAGGGCCAAACTAAGCCAACCATAATGAAAAATACGTACAAAAGTTAAGAACATTCTAGAATGATCCACAACTGATTAACAACCATGAAACCTAGCTAGCCTATAAACAGAACTACAGAAGCGCATACGTAATACTCCCACAACAAAGACAAACTAACTGCGCTACCTCCATCTGTAATTTGGCCAAGAAATGTAGTCCCGACTTTAGACAAAAAAAAAAACAGTCCGAACATATGGGCAGATGGCCTAAGGTCATAAGCAAGGAGTAAAATATCGGATATCGAGGAAATATCGACGTAAAATACGCATATTTCGATAAAAATATCGATAAAATATCGATCCATTAGAAATATTGACAAAAACGATAGAAACTATAAGAAATACATAGAAATTTGTATTGAAACTTTCTAACGTTGTTTTATGCTATGTTATCGATCATATGTGAGATGAAAATATTGATAAACTCAAATAGATATCAATTTATTGAAATGTTATATGAATATATTACTATATGAATAGAGCTGATATTTAATGAAATATAATTTAATATATATAATTTATGCTTAAAACCTAAAGGGTGGCTAGACCATCACACCTTTTAACATTATTTGTACATAATATTTCACAAAAACAACTACATGAAGTTTTTAGAACCATACGGATGCATCAGTTTAGAGTCCAATGCTTAATCTAATAATTTTGCTTTCGAAGTGCAATAGTAATCTAATTCCTGGTCTCTAGTCATGAATATGGAAAGTTGTCAAGTTAGCCTTGGTCATAGGAAGAGTCCTATTGAAACTTGAATTTCATTTAAATTGTGTCTCCCATATAAATCTTGTTGTAATGGCCTTGTTGGGCAGATTAGACATAATGAAAAGTTTATTCACAGAGTAAGTTATGTTCTTTAGTGAGTGATTCCTAAAACTCTATCTTCTGGTTGAGTGATTCTCAGATCAAACCTCATTTCATAAACCCTTTATATTCAGTTGCATCACATACAGAACACCGATGAGGTTTGAAATTCGCACTGCCTTCTTCATCGTCTTATATAGAGTGATAGGTGAACTGCGAAGAATATTCGTTCAATGATTGCTCTCCTCTAAAATTCTACATATATTGACTTACATACCAACCATATGGGTCAAGTGGCGATCTTTGAAGATTTTGAGACTCATAGTATGGACCACGCATTGTTCCATGATTATCAGCATCTGAGTTAGTTTGTGTCTGTGATCATGAGCTATCACTTGATGACATACCATAAGGCTAATAATATGATAGATACGGTATTGTAAAGTTATGTGGAAATATCGGAAGGTATGGTAGAAATTAAAAGGTAAGTTAGAAATTAAAATTAGGTGGTGAAAATTAGGTAGGTTATTATTTCTTCAAAGGTAGATTAATCAATTTTCGAAATATCGGAAAATTCATGGAATATTAGAAATATCGGTAAAATATCAGAAATATTGAAAAATATCAGGAAAATTCGATTAAAAAATAGTAGAACTGAATCGATATATCGATAGGGTGGAAATATCCTAATATCACCAAAATATTGGCACGTTCATTGGTCATGAGAGATTCCACCAATGCGAATACCTTCTCGATGCCCATATCTGCATGCATTTCTATTTTTCCAAATAGACCACGCAATAACTCCAAAGTGGCAGTACTGAGAGTAACATGATGAAACAAATCAATAAAACTACTCTTTCCATCTCTTATAAACAGAAGCCAGAAAACTATGCTTCCACAACAGCTGTCTTGCATATATACTTGCATTCCCATAAAACAGTGCAAGGTACTCTTCTGGGGCTCGATCTCCACTTCTAACACACAGCAATCATCAACTTGCATATGTCGTTTCCTAGCTTAGATTTTCTGTACATGGAAGAAAGTTGTGCATTGCTCTCCATAAAAAGACCCTTCACCTTTGGCGCCACATTTAAACTCCACATCTTGTCCCACACAGTCTCCTCCTTTGCAATTCCTCCACTTCCAGTACTCGGACTCCAGGCCAGCTTCCTCAAAGTGATGCTATATACAAACAATTGGTATAGATCGAGTGGGTAAGCTTGGATGTTGAAACTTCAAAGGCCAATTAAATTTCTCCTCATCAATATATCCCATTAGTCCTAACAAGTTTTAATTAAGCTTTTTGTATTCCGGCAAGAAAGGGGAAAAAGAAATAAATAAATAAAAAGGAATAGTGGAGCATTAACCTCTCTTGTTCTTACAATTTGTGGGTAAAAATACCAATAAATGGATCTTTCAAGCTCATTGACTCTTAATTAAGCGTTTTGTATTCCGGCAAGAAATGTTTTCTCCAGGAGAAAATATATCTAGAATCAGTTGACTAGAGCCGAACCAGCTATATTTAGATTCTAGTTCAATTGTCAACACCTTATACTTAATTGGCCACTAGTGTTTTCCTTTTCTTTTCTAATATCTGTATAGTTTGGCCATTAGTTGCCACTTGCCGATTAGATTAATTAGTTAATCACAGACCCTCATTAATTCATTTTTAGTTGTTGAGCACTTGAGGGAGTGACCCATTGTGCTACTCTAGCTACTTGTTGATTTGAATCGTTATTGTGATGGTTAAGATGGATGTTGCCTGGGTTTCGTTTTCGATGATAATTACCTTGGAATGTACGTTAACTGTAGTATCAAATGTGATCTTTTACATTGTAGAACATAACTTGGAGACC
Source organism: Potentilla sterilis (assembly GCA_963682095.1). Taxonomy (NCBI): domain Eukaryota; kingdom Viridiplantae; phylum Streptophyta; class Magnoliopsida; order Rosales; family Rosaceae; genus Potentilla; species Potentilla sterilis. Next base: position 47,268,101 of record OY821756.1, on the reverse strand, counting down.
TAGCTAGTTATTCTATGTGTTCGTGGCGGATTCAGCACCCGGCGAACAGTCAGCACTTGGGGTGGCGGATGTGAAATCCTCTGCGTGTCTTCTGTGTGCGTAGGCGTGCCAACACCTTTGGAGTGGTGCAATTCGACTGCGGACGACCCCTGGCGAGTCCTCTCGTCTGCTCCCAATAGACTCTGACTTCCTGACCAAGCGGCTGTTACGCGGGCGCTGACTAAGCCGGCGTACAGGGCTCGAACAAGACCTGAATAGAACTGGCTAACAGGATTTTCTTCCCAACCCCTTGCGGATTGAGGATCTTACTCTGATCCGGAGAAGCAAAGCAGAGCTAAACCAAGATCGCGGATGGGTGTTACCGGGGTAACGACTCGATTGCTACCGGAGTAGCGGACTGACTCGATAGGCTCAGCAACCGCTCGACACGAGTACGGGAGGTGCTCGACCGCAAGTGGAGGCGGGCTGCGTGAGTGTCTCAACAACTGCTCGACACGAAGACGGGAGGTGCTCGACCGCAGGTGAAGGCGAGTTGTGTGAGTTGCTCCGGAGAGGCTTTGGCAAGTTAGCGGTGCGCTAGAACTTGTGGTTGTTTGTGTTTGGTTGAGAACCCTTTCCTAGTTGCTGGAAGAGTTATATTTATATGGTTCATGAAACCCTAGGGCTGGGAAATCCAGCCTGGCGGATTCCGAGTTTCATTAGGACTGTCTTTCCTTATTTTGCTCCCGAACTAATTGACTAAGAATCAATCGAGATCAGTCTTTCTCTTTGTTTAGGAAACGTCTTCTCCGTCAAAGGCTGTCAAGATCACCACCCATTAATGCCGAGATAAGCCAAATCGAGTCCAATGCCAATCAATTACTGATTCGGCAAAGATACCTTTTCAAATGGATTGCTACCGAAACAATCCCTAATTATCCCAATCAGCATTTGCTCCTCATTATCCATTAAGGAAATTCGTATATTGTATAATCGGATTACCACAGAATAACCTCGCATTGATTGAGAAATAAATCAATATTCCCCCTCCGAGTAATCTTTCCTGAATGAGGCGGGAAAACATGAATATCGGGTTTGGTTTAAACCTAAACCCCTCTGGGCCTCCGGGAAAAAGCCCAATTGAAGTAAATTCCAATTGCGGCCCAAACATTGCCCCCCAGTCTCCGATATTGAGAGCTTCCGCGAAATAGAAGAGAGACTGAGCCCCAAACGCCGGCCCATCCGCAGCACTTAAATATTTGGACTTTTGCACCGTTTCCTCACCAATCACGATTTCCCAATTCGAAACGGTATTACTGTTCACCTAAACCCTTGATTGCTGCAAAACCCAGCGCTTCACAACCCGAGAACCCCTTTCGGATTCCTATAAAACAAGTTGAGACCTTTGGTTTCTCCTTCAGACCACCTTTCTTTCTCTTCCTCAGCCCGAATTTAGAAGAAACCCCGATTTGAACCTAATGGCCCCCTCAAAGAACTTTGTTATCCGCTACTCCGTTGCGGCTCAAGCCAAGGCTCAACTCCTCCCCCTTATCCAATGCTCTGGACCAGACGACCGGACCGATCTTAGCGTTCCCCAAGAAGAACGTGCCACCTTAGGTCCCTACGTGGTGGAATATGACCCCGACAACAATGATGGAGCAAACCAGATACTCGAAAGCCCGGCCCGCCCACTGCCGGCGCTTTTTCGCTCTGAAGAACCAGCGGAGTGCTCAAATTTTCAAACCAATCATCACCAAGCCGCCGTAAACCATGCCGCCTGGCCTCTGGTCAAGCCCTATATGACAGCCTGGTATGCAGAACGGCTCCCCCTCGACAGAGAAATCTGGAGGAAGGCTGGGGTCGCTGATGCGATCAAACTTTGCTTCAGCCTCAGCCCAAAAGGAGGCAACAGGTGCGCCCTTGTTCCGCTGATCAGCCTTTGGAACCCCACAGTCAATGCCTTCGAATTCAAATTCGGTCATGCCTCTGTGACATTGCTAGACCTCTATGCTGGCTTCGGGTTCCCAATCGGCCCCCGAGCCTTTGAAGAGCGCTACTACCCTGAAAGGATAGCCCCCCGAAGCACTATTAACACGATCGAGGCCGGTGGGTTCGAGAAGTGGAAGGACGATACCTCCAAACTGGATAATAAGCTCAGCGGAACAGCCTTTCTGTCTTTCTGGCTCAACAAATTTGTGTTCTGCTCCAACACCAACAAGATGACCAAGCTTTATCACCGGATGGCGGAGGTAATTTATGCCGGCCACGAAATTGGCCTGGCCCAATGTGTTCTAGCACACCTTTACCGCTGTCTGCACCAGATATCCGCCGTGCCCATGAATTGTGCTCAATCTGGTCCGCTCTAGATCTTGGATATTTGGTGCCAAATGTACTTTCCCCAACTCAGTCCAGCCATGAAGGGGGCTCCTAGGCCTGACCAAGTTGCGGGGCAAGAATATGTCGGCTGCGCCGCCAGTCCTGACCTCAACTACGCTGTATGCCTCGACATCTTTTTCAACACATCCGCCAGGAGATTTTTCGCGGAGGCACAGCGGCTGATTCATTTGAAGTATCCACGCGGCCTAGTCCGGGGGTTCCTTCCCTCCCGTAAACAAGAGTCCAAAGGTCGATGGATATTCATTCACTGCATCTCCATGATGGACCTGCCAATCCTCGGAAGTGACAAGAAATATCCGAGCTATGAGGTTTACGCGCCTCACTTCTTTGCACGGCAGTTCGGCCTGACTCAAATCCTGCCATATCCGCCATTGAAAAGTGTAAATCTTTTTTCGGCGTGGCGGAATAGCAAACAATCCCCCCAAGCCTCTAGTGCCAGCGATAGCTCACGCCTGGAGCTCCTCACTCTGCGAGACCCGGACTGCTATTCACACTTAAAAGCCTCTTCGGATGCCACTGGTTCATATCAGGTATGGTGGGCACACCTGCGAGGTCCATTCTTTAAGCAACCATCCGTCTTTTACTTCCAGAGGTTCTTCCGGAATCAGGGCGGGCGCCTTACCCCAGCTGATCGAGAAGTGTTAAAGGGCGGTCCGCTGTATGTTGACCTGCCCCCAAGAAAGGTAATATGCCCTGCTTCCTACTACTGTTTTGGTTTGCCGGAAAAACTTCACGCAACTCTTAATTGTTTAATGAAACAGGCGTCCTGACAAACTCCCACGGATAAAGGGAAACGCAAAGCCGTATGCGAGGCTCATCCGCCTCCGAAGAAGAGTAGAACTACCATTGAAGCGGATGAAAAAACTGATGAGGAGGAGAACGCACCTGTAAGTGAATTCAACATCTCCCTAGCTTCTTCGCGTTTTTAGATATCAATTCAATAAATACCTATGTGACGTAGATATCCCAACTCTATCCCGCTTTGCAGACACCTCGGAGGAGGCGCTCCTCATCTGCTGTAACTACCAACCGAGGGCCCGCGGTGCTCGAGATTTCCTCTGGTGAGTCCTCCTATCCTTCTGAAGAAACAAGTTCTTCAAGCTCCGATGAGGACTATTTGAACCTCTACCAAACTGCCCGTGAGATTTGTGGCGATAGTTCTCCTCAACCTGCTCCTCTGCGCTGTCTTGATGCAGGTACTTCCTCCAGTCTAGCCCTAATAGTGAGTCAGAGTTCTACTCAACCAATTCTGACACTCCCTGCTGCTGCAGAGACTGGACCGGAGGTGGAGGAAAACCCAGATGACAACCCGGCGGAGGCCCCGGCAGACGGGCCCCTATTATTAACCACTGGTGCCCCCAGTAGCTCTTCCACTCCCAATCTGCTGGCCCCAAGCTCAACTCATGAGGTGGAGCATGAAGAAGAAGAAGAAGAAGAAACAAACCCATGCGCCGAGCAGCCAGCAGCTGGTGAACCTTCCTCCCCTGCAACTGATCTCTCATTAGCAGAAGAAGAGGCCATTGCCGGTGTGGAATCCCTGACCGAAATTGCCCCTCAGGTTAAACAACTTTCAACTCCCGCGGATGACCAAGCTGACCTTGATCAGCAAGGGCAACAAGGGGTTCCTCTGGACCAGCCAGAAGTAAATCCTCACCCAGAGACTGCTGAGGTATATACCGCCTATGTTTTGAATTGTCACCTCCCCCGGTTAGAACTGCTCCCAATTCTCCTTCATCATGAGCAGGTGGAAGACGATAGGGTGGCAAACATGAGTGCCACCCCATTGGTGGTGGACCCCGGCCCCACGGAATCAGCTATGGAACCAATTCCCTTGCCACATACTGAAGCTACTATGGGCCTGGTCATTACTCCATCCACCCAGTCATCTGCGACCCCTGGCGGATCCGATTCTGGACTTCAGGATGAATCTGCTTCCTCCTCACGACTGGCCGAAGACCTCTTTCCCCGGCCACAAAGCCCTGAAGAAGAACCTGTAGAAGTGCAGGAAGCCTGGGGATTCCTAGAGCGTCTGGGAGAGAAAGATCCCGCTGACACCCAGGTGGCGGACGAGCTCGTCTCCGCCCTTGACGTTCTTAAGGGTCAACTCCAGCAGCTGCCCCCCGAGCTCCAAACTGAAGCCAACACTGCCCTTCTTTGCCTTCCAGCAGAACTAAAAAGTCTGCAGGAACGTTTAGCTGCCCGGTCCCCTCAGCACGCTCAGCTCCAGGAAGCTGGCGTGGCCTTTGCCAACGCCGCCCGCGCCTATCAAGATTTAGTTGTTGCGGCTGGCAACGACCCGGAGGCGGTGGAGATAACCAAACTTGAAGATATGAAGGCGACCATAGAGCAGAAAATCCTCCTCCTCCGTCAGAAACAAGCCGCTCGCGCGGATCAATTAAACCAACAAAAGCTTCTGGCAACCAAACTACAGGAGGAAGAGCGTCAGGCCAAGAAAGCCGACGTAGAACTGGACTGCTCGATCAGCAAGACCAAGGCTAGAATCAAGAGATTGGGCCTGCAACTGTATGAATTTAGGCCCAACCCATAATGGAAACTGGCTTGCCAAATATACGTATGTGTATTCCGTCTATTTTATTGACAACCAATCCCAATTTGGTTTGGTTCAAAAACCAAACTCTGCGCAACTGTCTTGTTATTACTGTCGAAATTGCAGAACCGCTTCTCAAAACATTTGAAATTCAAACGCCCAAGCGGTTCCAACAACCAACTGCCTAATAATTGCGTAAATTAATCTCAGCCCTCGGATTGCTTTCCCATAAGACTATAAAAGCAACACCTCATTGGCCGGAAATGAGAACCCTAAATCAACTTAGAATGTTGTTCTTTATTCCAATCCTTAGGTTCTCCCATCAGTCGCTATGGCTTCCTCAATCCTTCCCACCAGATCTAGTTCAGATGCTTCGCAAAGCAACCCTGAGCCCTAACACCCCATGTTAAGCCAGCCCTAAGCCATAACATCCCATGTTATGACCCGGGCGGATGCGCTCATAGACTGGTAGCTACGATTCTAGCGCCTTTCTGCCTGCATCTGCCGGAGTCCTAACACGGATGTAACTTCCAGCGCCGACTCCCCACCTCATGGGACCATTTTTCTCCCTAAGGGTTAAGGTTCCGAACAGGTGGGGGTGGCGATACATCCCTAGGCCCGGTGCTTCCTTCGTTATGAAGGGAATTCTGTCTCCATGACCTCCTTCTGCTTCTGAGATATGCATTTCCTCTGCGGAGATTGATGGTGCGTGTCTATTGGGCTCTTGGAGCAACAAGAGATTATAGGCGGCGAGTGCCTGTCCTCCACTCTGCTCTGCAAGAAACCAACACTGATCCAGCCAAACAAACTTCATGCCCCGCCACAAATGCCCTTGGATTTTCCAGATTGAAGGGCATGCGGATGTCCCCTACGCACCCCTAGCGGATGGTATCAGAACTAGTTGGCGGATCTGTTTCCCTTATGTTTACGTACTCTCTACCTTTGTAATAGCCGCGGCCGCAAAGCCCCAAATTTTATGAATAAAATATTATTTAAGTATCAAGACTTGCATTGAAAGACTATTTAACAAAGGCACGAAATAAGGAACACCCCCAAACGGATGTTCCTCCACCAGCGGGAACAAAATAAGGGACTAACCCCTTCAGACTGCTCAAAAACTTTCAAAAGCTCCAAAAATTTTGCCTATCCGAAAAGCTAGCGGATTCTGCCCTTATGTTGCCCCCGTAGTTTACTGGGGTGTGCGGAGGAGTGGACGACACAGCTCAGCCGAGTAAACTACGTAGCAAGAACTAATGGATGCCCCCTGTTCGCTAGCCTCCTCTTAGCGGATCTGGACAGGATAAGAGATATCCGCCAGAAGCTGGAACGCCGAACAGAGTTTCAAGGCTAGCTAGTAGCCCCCAGTGCATCAGTACTTATCACCAATCATCATTGAATATGGAAAAAATATTGATAAGCGAAAAGTACAAGACAATAGGCACCCCAAGCGGATGACTAAATAAAGCAGAGAAAGCGCAAAACCCTTTAACAGTTTTGCAACTAATGCTAGCAGCTGTCAAAATAAAGCGGATGCACCCCTAGCGGATGCACCGTTCGACATGATGCCCCCCTGGGCATGCTGAACTAATGAGCATTCGGGCCAGTGGCTTCGTCCGCTGGGGGCTCCTCGAATTCCCAAACACTTGGAAAGTATTTCTTGAGATATCGCCCGTTGATGGGGTTGCGATGAACTTCTCCTTCCAAGTCGCGGAGCTGGTAAGCTCCCTTGCCCACAATACGATCAATGACAAATGGACCCTCCCAGCGAGCATTCCATTTACCACGACCCGGTTCGTCAAGGGGCAGAGCTACCTTCCAGACCAAGTCTCCTTCGCCATAGGGTTTACCCTTGGTCCTTTTATCATATGCCCTGGCGATCCGCTGCTTCTCTAGGATGATGCTTCCAAGGCTTCGAGCCGCTTCTCGTCAAGGTCTTCATGTTCCTGGAACATGGCCTGCACATAGTCGTCACCAAGCAGCTGGTGTTGCTCACGAACTCTCAAAGAAGCTACATTGATCTCCAATGGCAGAACAACATCATGGCCGTACAACAACACATAAGGAGTAGTGCCCGTAGGAGTCCTTTTGGAAGTCCTGTAGGCCCAAAGTGTATTATCAAGTTGAGTGTGCCATGATCTTGGGTTATCCGCGAGCATCTTCTTCATGATAGATATGATAACCTTGTTAGTAGCTTCTGCTTGACCGTTGGACTGAGCATAATAAGGAGAAGAATGTAGGAACTGGATACCAAAATCCGCTAGCCAGGTTTGGGTTTTCTCAGCCATAAAGGCTGCTCCCCGATCCGCCACTATGCATTCTGGAATGCCATATCGGCAGATGATATTTTGGAACACAAAGCGGATGACGGTGTATGCATCACAGTTTCTAGTTGGTATAGCTTCTACCCACTTCGTCAAGAAATCAGTACCCAGCAAAAGAAACTTGTGCTGCGAAGATGAATGTGGGTGAATCTCTCCTACAAAATCCGATGCCCAACCCCTGGCGGGCCAAGGCTTGATGATAGGTTGTAAGGGAATGTTTGGGATCCGCTGAACTGGTCCATGCTTTTGGCAATCCTGACAACCCTGAGCAAAACTATGGCAATCTTTCAGTACAGATGGCCAATGGTATCCGTATCGTCGAATAAGCCACCTCATCTTGGGTCCGGACTGATGAGAACCACAGACCCCTAAGTGTACCTCTCTCATAATCCGTTTGGCTTCAACGCCAAAGATACACCTTAATAGGACCCCATCCTCCCCTCTCCGGAATAGCTCTTCTCCCCGGAGAAGGTAATTAGTGGCAAGGTGTGTGATTTTTCTTTCAGACGGTGCAGATGGGTCCTTTAAATATGCTATGATTGGTATCCGCCAGTCAGTATCAATGGGCTCGACTGTAGCGACCAACCACTCTCCGCGGTCCTCCCGGCGGATAGCAAAAGATGGTAGAGTCATGCGCTCTACCCGAATGATTCTTTCCTTCACTCCATGGGCTAAGCTGATTCCAGTGGCCAATTAGGCCAACTCATTAGCTGCAGAGTTCAATTCCCTAGGAACATAGTCCAAGGAAACGTCTATGAAACGATCCAGAAGCTCAATAGCCCGTTCGTAGTAATGTACCAAATGGAAAGATACACACTTGTAGACCCCCACAAGAAGTTTTTATAACTAGCATAGAGTCACCAAGTACTTCAATTTCTTGTGCCCCCAGGTCGATCAATAATTCCAACCCAATGAGTAGGGCTTCATACTCTGCCTGGTTGTTGGTGCACGTCCATTCCAGCTGAAAAGAATACAGATACTTGGTACCTGCTGGATTCTGGATACAAATCCCGGCGCCCGCCAACTTACTGGTACTGCTACCATCAAAGTATAAAATCCAAGGCTGGTATCGGATCATATCAACAAACTCTGGCGGCTCTGTGAATTCCTCCTCAATAGGATGGTGTAACAGAAAATCCGCGATGGCCTGACCCGTCATAGCCTTGAGTGGCGCGTATTGCAAGGAAAACTCAGAAAGGGCCAACACCCATTTGCCAATCCTACCCCTTAGGATAGGTCTCGTTAGCATATACTTCACTAAATCCGTCTGTGCCACCACTATCGTTGTGAAAGAAAGCATGTAGTGGCGAAGTTTGACACCGGTAAAATACAGGGCCAAACATAGCCTCTCGATTGGTGAATACCTGGTTTCCGCATCTATCAGTGTCCTGCTAATATACGACACTGCATATTCAACCTTCTTTCCATCCGCCAAAGTCTCATCTTGAGCCAGTAGTCCTGCAATGGAAATATCAGATGCAGAAATATATAACTTGAGAGGAATACCGGGCGTAGGCGGCCGAAGGACGGGCGGACTAGCCAGATACTCCTTGATCCTGTCAAAAGCAACTTGGTGCTCAGGACCCCACTTAAAGATTTCGCCTGGTTTGAGCTTGAGCAGAGGAGAGAAAGGCGCAACCTTGCCTGCTGAGTTGGAGATAAATCTTCTGAGGAAATTAATTTTACCCAACAAGCTCTGTAATTCCTTCTTGTTCCTCGGTGCTGGTGCGTCCAATACAGCCTGTACCTTATCGCCAGCCACTTCGATGCCTCTCTCATGCACCACAAACCCGAGGAAGTCACCAGCACAAACCCCAAAGACACATTTAGCTGGATTCATCTTAAGCTGGTGCTTTCTCATGATAGTGAACACCCCTCGCAGATGATCAACGTGGTCTTCCTTCTTCTTGGACTTTACCACCACGTCATCAATGTAGACCTCCAAGATGTCCCCCAATATCTTGCTGAAGATAACGTTCATCGCATGTTGGTATGTAGCCCCTGCATTGGTTAAGCCGAATGGCATACTCAGATATTCAAATGCTCCGGTAAACCCAGGGCAGCGGAAAGCAGTTTTGGAGATGTCCGGCTCGTATATAGGAATCTGGTGATAGCCTGCCGTTCCATCCATAAAAGATAATAACTCATGCTCCGCCACTGCATCCACCAACATATCCGCTATAGGCATAGGGTAAACGTCCTTCGGTGATGCAGCGTTCAAGTCCCTGTAGTCCACACATACTCGAATCTTGCCGTTCTTCTTCCTAACATGAACAATGTTGGATAACCATTCCGGATATAGAGTCGGTCTGATTATCCCAGCATCAACCATGCTTTGAACTTCTTGTTTGACTGGCCTGCATCCTTCCTTGATGGGGATACGATGACAAGCCAAATCCTTTGACAAACCCGGCATATCTTGGTATTTTTCCGCAAAGCAGTCTTTAAACTCCTGCAGCAACCCTAGCAGTTGCTGTTTCAAATTTGGTTCAAGGTACTAACTAATCCCCACTTCCATGGGCTCGGCTTCTGTTCCCAGGTTGACTTTCTCTACGGGATCACGTACCTTGGGTGGAGTATCATCCAACGCTGCGGGAGCAGGCTGAATTACTTCCACCCCTGTAAAAGCCTCAATATCTTCTTCCTCAATGCACTCGACTAGTGCAACTTCCTCCTAGGCCATTTGCTCTAATCTATAGATAGCCAATCTTTGCATTAAAAGAGTAAAGGCCTCTGACTCCTCTTGAGAGAGGGCGTCACTCATTGGAGATATTGGGAAGAAACTCAATGAAAACTGGCCGGCTGTAATCCGTCATAGCCTGGGCAATCCCCCATTGAGACAGTTCGTTCTAGGTCACCCCGATTGGATGTCCCTTATGATCGACCCCCTCAATTCTGAGAGGTCTCATATTCCTGTTGTAATAGCTGGCCTCCAACTGGACGGCCGCTATAGAATAAGGATGCTCATCCGCCTTGATGAGCACTGGTAAATTCGCGACTGGATCCCACATAATCATCTCTTGATGAAGAGACGAGGGAACGGCTAAAGCTTTGTGGATCCAGTCCCTCCCTAAGATCATATGATAGGGAGCGCTCACCTCTGCAACGAAGAATGCTTGATAAGCCTCGGATGGTCCTATCTTCACTCTGAGCATGACCACCCCAGCAGTAGGAGTAACAGCCCCCGAAAACCCCTTCACCTTGGAAACAGACTGAATAAGCTTCTGCTTTGGAATCTTGAGCTGCTCCATAGTAGTGGTGGTGATAATGTTCACTGCGGCCCCGGTGTCTATTAAGACCTTGCGGACCTTGCTCCCCTCCACCTCAGCCGTGACATATAGAGGCTTCATATGTTGGGACATGTTGAACGTGGGCTTGGCGAACATCACGCACTGTTTTAATAAGTCTCCGGCCCCTTCAGGATAATCGTGGCTGGACCGAAAAACCCCAGGCTCTGATTCTGCTTCACTCTCGTCCTCAGGTTCCTGTATCGAATAAACAGGATTGGGCGATCCTTCATGGTCGATAAAGTGAGCAGTGGGCACGGGCTCTGGCAGAGCATAAGCCGACGAAAGGATGAAAGCCATGTTGCAATGATGAACCATAGCTTCGTCTTCAGGTTGCTCCTCCTCATCCGCCACTTCTGGTTCCTCCTCGTAGTCGACCATTTCATCCTCCTTATCGAGGTCCGCATCTCCTACGTCAGAGTCAGCCTTCACGCTGGAAGCGACTGAGGATGGCCTAGTTGGTACAGTCATCTGCAGCTTCTTGGCTGCATACTCCACAAAGTTAGTGGGTGCTTTCGGTTCCTTCGGCCTGGGCGGAGAGATGGTAGCGGGCGGCCTGCTCGACTCCGCCAAAGCTACACTGGATTCCTTGGGAGCATTCTCCGTCGCAGGAACCCCCACATTATTCGTGCTAGTAGTCAATGATGTACTGCTCTCCTTAGGTACCCACCTCATAACGGTGGAACCCCTGCTGGTGTCAATCACCATCATATCTTCCTGAGCTTCCGATATCCCCAGCTTCCCAGCAGTTTCTGGTTGTGTCCTTCTCGGGGGTGACTGCCTGGTTTTTGAACGCTCAGGAGAAAACGCCAGCTTTCTCCTCGGCCTGGACTGAGGTGCTCCAGTGGATCTCGGCAGATTCGCCACCCTGTCGTGCACAGTTCTCCAAGGCGCCGGTGGGATTTCTGTGGATCGCTGTCGTCTAGAGTCCACATAGGACTTAGCTCTTACCCTGTAGCGCCTATGGACTTGCTCCACCTGCTCCACAGGTACTGACAGCTCAGTGACCCTTCCCGAAGCCAGATCCGCCAAGGTCCTTTTTGCCTTCCCAAAGCGTCTCCTTTCATTCCGGGTGGTCACTGCAGCAAGCTCAATCGCCTTACCATCTCGTTGGGTGTACCATATGTCCTCCTTCGGATCATTCCTAGAAGCTGGCGGAATATAAACTTCCACAGATGGCTCTGGATTCGCAGCCTTGTGCGAACCCCCAGCCGTAACTGACTTTACCCGGGACGGTCCTGGATCCTGTCTGGACCCTGCCCTGCTAGCATAGCTGTCCTCGGACCCATGATGGTATTTCATCCGCTTGTAACTCTCCCTGCCTGACGTCTTGGGAGGTGGATGCTCTAACTTAGCTTTCTCGAAGGCTCTCTTCTCAGCCTTCTCCTCTGCCTCCTTCAAAGCCGCCTGAAACTCATCATAAGTAATCGGCTGTCCTGTATTCAACCTACAGGTGAGGCAGAGTTTAGAACGAGGGACCAACACCATATCCTCTTCCTCCACAGCCCCAATCCAAAACTCTGGGCCGGGACTAGTCTCGTTCTCAGAAAACTCCAGCTTTCCATCGTTCAACCACTCCTGCAGCTGATCCTTCAGACCTACACAATGAAAAGTATAGTGGTCAAATGTACGATGGAAAATACATGCATATCCGCCATCCCCATTATTGGGATGGCATTGGTAGAACTCCTGAATCTCCGGTGCCTCCTGGTGCACCATAGCTTCCCAGATCTCTTCCGCCCTGCTTGCGTCGTACGTGTACTCCTGAAACCTGGAAATCTGCTGCCCACACTGCTGCGTTAGACCCAACTCCGAGCTGATCTCAATCGCGTTTATTCGCGGACCGGTCTTACGCGCTGCCCATTGAGGCTCCTTAGGAATCTCCAGCTGCAAGGTTTTATCGTTGATCCATATCTGCAGCTGATCCTTCAGCTTCACACAATCCTTGGTGTTATGATTGTTCATATTGTGGAAACTGCAGTACGTCTTCCCCGCCATGTAATCAGGCTTGGGAATAAATCCGTCATGGTGCAGACGCCCCTGGTTGAACAACTCCTGCAAAATTTCCGGAGCCTTGTGGGCGTTGTAGGTGTATGCCTCAAAGGCTGATTTGGTTGGAAGCGGGGCGGCCAACTTCACAGTTTCTCTGACAGGCTTCGCTATTTGGGACTGCAACGGCCTCTGATCGGACCTTTCGATAGCCGCGACCTCGAGCTCTAACTCCTCATCATCAACCCATGTCAGGATTGGTCTAGGAACGGCGTCCGCCTGGATGGTCGCCACGGTCTTAGCAGCGGTTGGAATTGGAGTTTTGGGCTTCAGAGTCCCCGGATAATAGGACATAGGAGTACCCTTCCTTCTTTCGTTCCTCTCCCTGGACCGATCAACGTAGTGCTGTTCCTGACCGAGGCGATTAGTCAGATCCGCCATCGTGGTCACGTGAACCTGCCTGAAACCCTGGCGGATCTCATCTACCAGGCCATCAATTGCCATCCGCACAGCATGCTCCTCTGGAATCTCCATCTCACAGCGGGTTAGTTCCAGTTTGAACCTTCTCAGATAGTCAGTGGCAGACTCGTCAGGCCTCTGTTCAGTTTCTGCTAGGTCCTTGACTCCGATCTTCGCTTCCACAACCCCAAACATGGTTCGGAAAAGAACTTTCATGGTTTTCCAATCTGGAATTGATCCAGGCTTCAAACGCTTATACCAGATAGCTGCTTCCCCCGCCAGAGATGTGGGAAAGAGCTTCAACTTCATGATTGGGTCTTCAGCATACTGACCAGACTCATTAGTGAAACGCATAATGTGCGTTTCAGCATCTTCCGACGTCTGACCAGTGAATGGAGTAAATCGGATTGGCTTGAATCCGGCAGGGAAAGGTATTGCATTGATCTCTTGAGTCAATGGATTCTCGTACGTCTTGTCAACGTCGGGCAACCCCTGCAACTCCCTGAACTTTTCCACAAAAACCCTGCCGATATCTTCCGCGGTCAACTGGGCCACGACCTCCGCTGGTGGTTCTGGTGGATGGTTGCCAACCTGCCCATTGGGCGGATCAATGTCACCCGCACGATTATTGGCGTTCCCGACATTGACCCCCGGACCGCCGTTAGGACCTGCTCTGCCGGTCACTCCGCGCCCAGATGCGCGTCCTCGCCTCTCTCTCGGCGGATTTGTACGATCGACCTCCTCAGTCTGGTCGAACCGATCGAAAAGCTGGCCCAACATGGCGGACATGTTATCGAGCGTGGTATTTGTCAATGCCAACTGCTCCTGTTGCTGCTGCCAACGAGTGTCAACACTCCTGACATGGCCAGCTAAGCGATCCGCCAGCAGCCTCTGCTGCCCAGCGAGATAATTGAAATTAGATGTGAACCCCACTTGCTCAGTTTCCATTCGCTTAATGGATTCACATAGGTCAACGACCCTTCTGTTGGCCTTCTTTAAAACCTCGTCTGTACGACAAGATTTGTCAATCATCATCTTCAGCGTATCTGTCACCTCAGTGGGAGACGCAGTCTCCCCAGTGAATGGTGCGACAGGTGACATAGGCGGATCCGCGGACTCGTCCGCGAACCCCTCTTCTAAAAAGCCGGATGAGGCCGCCCGATTCGCGATGCCAAGAGGGACATCGTCAAACGGAGCAGCATCCGTAATCTCCACTATCTCACCCGCGGCTGCAACAACTGGTATAGCGGCCCCAGAGGTGAGATTCTTCCTGTCTCGCACGGCCCTGAGGGCTGCAGCAACTCCTGCTTTGTCCCTCTAGACCCCGCCAAACACTTCCTTAGCTTCAGCGTCAGTTAATTCCCTACATTCAGCTGTTCCACGCTTGAGCAGCTCCTTATGGGAATTCTTCAAACAATTCATGGTCACCCTTACGTAAGGATCAACCCTCGTAGATCCCGCAATCTTGACACTGGTCCCACTGGGCGTGCCAAAATGTTCGTGGCGGATTCAGCACCCGGCGAACAGTCAGCACTTGGGGTGGCGGATGTGAAATCCTCTGCGTGTCTTCTGTGTGCGTAGGCGTGCCAGCACCTTTGGAGTGGTGCAACTCGACTGCGGACGACCCCTGGCAAGTCCTCTCGTCTGCTCCCAATAGACTCTGACTTCCTGACCAAGCGGCTGTTACGCGGGCGCTGACTAAGCCGGCGTACAGGGCTCGAACAAGACCTGAATAGAACTGGCTAACAGGATTTTCTTCCCAACCCCTTGCGGATTGAGGATCTTACTCTGATCCGGAGAAGCAAAGCAGAACTAAACCAAGATCGCAGATGGGTGTTACCGGGGTAACGACTCGATTGCTACCGGAGTAGCGGACTGACTCGATAGGCTCAGCAACCGCTCGACACGAGTACGGGAGGTGCTCGACCGCAAGTGGAGGCGGGCTGCGTGAGTGTCTCAACAACTGCTCGACACGAAGACGGGAGGTGCTCGACCGCAGGTGGAGGCGAGTTGTGTGAGTTGCTCCGGAGAGGCTTTGGCAAGTTAGCGGTGCGCTAGAACTTGTGGTTGTTTGTGTTTGGTTGAGAACCCTTTCCTAGTTGCTGGAAGAGTTATATTTATATGGTTCATGAAACCCTAGGGCTGGGAAATCCAGCCTGGCGGATTCCGAGTTTCATTAGGACTGTCTTTCCTTATTTTGCTCCCGAACTAATTGACTAAGAATCAATCGAGATCAGTCTTTCTCTTTGTTTAGGAAACGTCTTCTCCGTCAAAGGCTGTCAAGATCACCACCCATTAATGCCGAGATAAGCCAAATCGAGTCCAATGCCAATCAATTACTGATTCGGCAAAGATACCTTTTCAAATGGATTGCTACCGAAACAATCCCTAATTATCCCAATCAGCATTTGCTCCTCATTATCCATTAAGGAAATTCGTATATTGTATAATCGGATTACCACAGAATAACCTCGCATTGATTGAGAAATAAATCAATATTCCCCCTCCGAGTAATCTTTCCTGAATGAGGCGGGAAAACATGAATATCGGGTTTGGTTTAAACCTAAACCCCTCTGGGCCTCCGGGAAAAAGCCCAATTGAAGTAAATTCCAATTGCGGCCCAAACATTGCCCCCCAGTCTCCGATATTGAGAGCTTCCGCGAAATAGAAGAGAGACTGAGCCCCAAACGCCGGCCCATCCGCAGCACTTAAATATTTGGACTTTTGCACCGTTTCCTCACCAATCACGATTTCCCAATTCGAAACGGTATTACTGTTCACCTAAACCCTTGATTGCTGCAAAACCCAGCGCTTCACAACCCGAGAACCCCTTTCGGATTCCTATAAAACAAGTTGAGACCTTTGGTTTCTCCTTCAGACCACCTTTCTTTCTCTTCCTCAGCCCGAATTTAGAAGAAACCCCGATTTGAACCTAATGGCCCCCTCAAAGAACTTTGTTATCCGCTACTCCGTTGCGGCTCAAGCCAAGGCTCAACTCCTCCCCCTTATCCAATGCTCTGGACCAGACGACCGGACCGATCTTAGCGTTCCCCAAGAAGAACGTGCCACCTTAGGTCCCTACGTGGTGGAATATGACCCCGACAACAATGATGGAGCAAACCAGATACTCGAAAGCCCGGCCCGCCCACTGCCGGCGCTTTTTCGCTCTGAAGAACCAGCGGAGTGCTCAAATTTTCAAACCAATCATCACCAAGCCGCCGTAAACCATGCCGCCTGGCCTCTGGTCAAGCCCTATATGACAGCCTGGTATGCAGAACGGCTCCCCCTCGACAGAGAAATCTGGAGGAAGGCTGGGGTCGCTGATGCGATCAAACTTTGCTTCAGCCTCAGCCCAAAAGGAGGCAACAGGTGCGCCCTTGTTCCGCTGATCAGCCTTTGGAACCCCACAGTCAATGCCTTCGAATTCAAATTCGGTCATGCCTCTGTGACATTGCTAGACCTCTATGCTGGCTTCGGGTTCCCAATCGGCCCCCGAGCCTTTGAAGAGCGCTACTACCCTGAAAGGATAGCCCCCCGAAGCACTATTAACACGATCGAGGCCGGTGGGTTCGAGAAGTGGAAGGACGATACCTCCAAACTGGATAATAAGCTCAGCGGAACAGCCTTTCTGTCTTTCTGGCTCAACAAATTTGTGTTCTGCTCCAACACCAACAAGATGACCAAGCTTTATCACCGGATGGCGGAGGTAATTTATGCCGGCCACGAAATTGGCCTGGCCCAATGTGTTCTAGCACACCTTTACCGCTGTCTGCACCAGATATCCGCCGTGCCCATGAATTGTGCTCAATCTGGTCCGCTCTAGATCTTGGATATTTGGTGCCAAATGTACTTTCCCCAACTCAGTCCAGCCATGAAGGGGGCTCCTAGGCCTGACCAAGTTGCGGGGCAAGAATATGTCGGCTGCGCCGCCAGTCCTGACCTCAACTACGCTGTATGCCTCGACATCTTTTTCAACACATCCGCCAGGAGATTTTTCGCGGAGGCACAGCGGCTGATTCATTTGAAGTATCCACGCGGCCTAGTCCGGGGGTTCCTTCCCTCCCGTAAACAAGAGTCCAAAGGTCGATGGATATTCATTCACTGCATCTCCATGATGGACCTGCCAATCCTCGGAAGTGACAAGAAATATCCGAGCTATGAGGTTTACGCGCCTCACTTCTTTGCACGGCAGTTCGGCCTGACTCAAATCCTGCCATATCCGCCATTGAAAAGTGTAAATCTTTTTTCGGCGTGGCGGAATAGCAAACAATCCCCCCAAGCCTCTAGTGCCAGCGATAGCTCACGCCTGGAGCTCCTCACTCTGCGAGACCCGGACTGCTATTCACACTTAAAAGCCTCTTCGGATGCCACTGGTTCATATCAGGTATGGTGGGCACACCTGCGAGGTCCATTCTTTAAGCAACCATCCGTCTTTTACTTCCAGAGGTTCTTCCGGAATCAGGGCGGGCGCCTTACCCCAGCTGATCGAGAAGTGTTAAAGGGCGGTCCGCTGTATGTTGACCTGCCCCCAAGAAAGGTAATATGCCCTGCTTCCTACTACTGTTTTGGTTTGCCGGAAAAACTTCAAGCAACTCTTAATTGTTTAATGAAA
Source organism: Potentilla sterilis (assembly GCA_963682095.1). Lineage (NCBI taxonomy): Eukaryota > Viridiplantae > Streptophyta > Magnoliopsida > Rosales > Rosaceae > Potentilla > Potentilla sterilis. The sequence goes on along the minus strand of OY821756.1, from coordinate 47,250,509 downwards.
CAGGCGTCCGGACAAACTCCCACGGATAAAGGGAAACGCAAAGCCGTATGCGAGGCTCATCCGCCTCCGAAGAAGAGTAGAACTACCATTGAAGCGGATGAAAAAACTGATGAGGAGGAGAACGCACCTGTAAGTGAATTCAACATCTCCCTAGCTTCTTCGCGTTTTTAGATATCAATTCAATAAATACCTATGTGACGTAGATATCCCAACTCTATCCCGCTTTGCAGACACCTCAGAGGAGGCGCTCCTCATCTGCTGTAACTACCAACCGAGGGCCCGCGGTGCTCGAAATTTCCTCTGGTGAGTCCTCCTATCCTTCTGAAGAAACAAGTTCTTCAAGCTCCGATGAGGACTATTTGAACCTCTACCAAACTGCCCGTGAGATTTGTGGCGATAGTTCTCCTCAACCTGCTCCTCTGCGCTGTCTTAATGCAGGTACTTCCTCCAGTCTAGCCCTAATAGTGAGTCAGAGTTCTACTCAACCAATTCTGACACTCCCTGCTGCTGCAGAGACTGGACCGGAGGCGGAGGAAAACCCAGATGACAACCCGGACCTTCTGTAATGCTTTGAGGACCTTCTGTAATGCTTCTATATATTCTATGAATTTCATTGTGCAACATGTAAACTTCAACGACGGCATGTCACCGGCATGTCACAAGGGTACATCAGAATATAATTCTTCTCAAAAATTGATAGTAATGCTAAAGCACCTTTCTGTATATAAATTTTATACTCTACCGATGGAATTGATTATTGTCATTACAGCATACAACTTACTCGGTCAAGGAGCATGATCTTTAAGTATATCTAGCAATACTCGATCTTATATAAAGTGATGATAAGTCTTGGAAACAGATTGGTGTCTTAATTATTTTCTTCGACTATGATGTTGCTTACATTCAAGGAATTCTGCTATCCACTCTTTATTGGTCTTGCTCTTATGCTCCTAGTTGTTGAGGCCCAGGATGATCAATCAGGTTAATGCGTCACTAGCTAGTGACTTCAGAAGCTGATCGATCTTGTTAGCGATATCATTAGTATGACCAGTAAGCTTCAAACAACTTGCTGTGAAAGTCCACAGGTTAAAATATTCTGAATAGTGATTGTTGGTGTTTTTTAGTTCAGCGTGATATACTTGCTCCATTTTATTAAGCTTGCTTCTCAAGTATTATATGGATCTATGAGCTCATTCAGATATCTATGAGCTCATTCAGATAACATACGTTACTTGTATAAAATGGTGATCTACGTACCGCGCGTCAAATAATGCAAGCATCTTGTGTCCCAAAGTACAATCATGATGTCGCAGGCATTCAAGCAATTCTTCTTTGCAGTACTGGGTGGTTTCTCTCTTATGCTCTTAGTTCAATGCCAGGATCAATCAGGTATAACTAACACACACACAAACGTCAGACAGGGAAGTTTGTAAGTTTTTATTTTTTTATTTTTTATGGTGTCATTTTTAGGATTTTTGATGGTATTCCTTTTCATTGTTTAATACTTTAATTAGTAACTTTAGTACTGAATGAGTATGTTACTTCTCTTTATTTTTCCTGAAAATCGTTAAAAGGCACACATATTCATCATTGTAATTTACAATGCCATACGAGTATGAACGGTTTTTGTTAGACAAATTTAGTTTGTCATTAATCATGAGAATGAATGCATGATACGTTTATGTTACACAAATTTGAATTGTCCATTAATCGATTGAGTTCAATACTTTGATGATGTCCTCATGTCCAACTAATGTGTTTGTCTGTCTTGACCAGAATTCATAAGCATTGATTGCGGTGGAACGCACAAATATAGCTACACTGAAGAGATAACTGGCCTCACCTACATTTTAGACACAAATTTCATTGACACGGGTGAAACAAAATTGGTGTCGCCTAAATACAAAAACATCTTGCAGCAGCCATATGAGTCTCTAAGGAGCTTTCCCAAAGGAACTAGGAACTGCTACAGAGTGAACCTTACAAGTAACAATAAGTATCTGATTCGAGCGTCTTTCTATTATGGGAATTATGATGGCCAAGATAAATTACCAGAGTTCGAATTACATCTTGGACCTAATTTGTGGAAATCAGTGACGTTCCGAGACGCATCGACTTCTCTAAACAATGAGCTCATACATGTCCCCCTCCGAGACTATATACATGTTTGTCTTGTGAACACAGGTTCCGGCGTTCCATTCATATCAACAATAGAGATACGGCCGTTACATAATTCTACCTTCGAAGAAAAACTCGAAGACGAACTATCTTTGGCACTTGTCTCCAGGTTTGACACCGGTCAAATAGCACCTCGTAGAGCATACAGGTTAGTGATATATTAAACCTAATGTTGTCATAGAATTACCGGAACCCGCAAATTAAGCTTCCAAAAGATGTAGAAGTTAACTTGAATGTAAAAATCAATTGTCTACATATGTTTAGGTATCCATTTGATAATCTCGATCGCATCTGGTATTCCTACAATGATTGGTCTGACTGGACACAATTAACCGCCTCATCCACCGTCGACAATTCAGGCGATTATTACCAAATACCTTCTGTTGTTATGAAAACCGCAGCAACGCCAATAAGGGAAAACGATTCCTTTATCAATATATGGCTGCCTGAGTCTGATGATAATAAGGCATTGTACTACGTTTACTTGCACTTTGCAGAAGTTGAAAAGCTCCTACCAAACCAGTCTAGACTGTTCAATTTAACCATTAACGGAAGAGGCTTTGCGTCATATTCTCCGGTGTATGGTAAGAGTAAGATTTTTTTTCAATTCGGAGCCTCTCACACGAAATGAAATTAATGTTTCAATCGTTGTGGCGGAAAACTACTCGACCCTTCCGCCAATCCTGAATGCCTTTGAGGTTTATATGGTAACAAAACTATCAGGCTCAGAAACAAATGAAATAGAGTGTAAGTAATTCTTCCCTGCACAAAAGCTTTTTTATTTGCTATGTCATAGGATCGGATATATTCCAGAGTTTTTCTACTATGATTATAGTTTTCGAATGCTGACCACATTAAACTTTGCATTTCAAATTAGTGAACACAATCAAAAACATCAAGATAACTTACAAAATTGAGAAGAGTTGGCAAGGAGATCCGTGTGCTCCGCAAAAGTACTCATGGGAAGGTCTCAACTGTACGGTCTGTACCTATCCTGAAAATAACGAGCCCTCAAGAATAATAACATTGTAAGTACTATTTCATCAAACAAACTTGTTCATGTCGTTTTCCATATTTGAGAGTTTGGAAATTTCATCACACATCCCTATTAATAATCTCTATTAATTAAGCAAATTCTCCTTATATAACTGTTACTCCCCTAATGTCAGTAATGCTCTTAGTTTATTAAATCTTATATAGAGACATTTATTTGGATAAAGGATAAAAAAGTAAAAATATAATATTGGAAACTATTTCTCCTACCAACTCTCCCAAATAAAAATGAATAAAAAAATAGGACAGGAAGGCTAGTTATATTTATGTTACTTATGATTTGCCAATTACTTATGCAAAATTTTTGAAGTAATCTACCTCATTACTTATGATTTTGTCAAATTTAATCTCATTACACACGCAATGATGCAAACCATACGCTAGCCTGCATTGTTTTTTTTTTTAGACTAATATTTTTTTAGTCCCTATATTTTTGATTAGTCCTCTATTCAGTCTTTGACATTTTAGTTTCATTTGAAGAGTATATTTCGTCAATTTCTCTGTTAGAGTGATGAGATGACAGTTAAAAATGCTTAAAAACTTGTAAAATGACCAAAATACTCCTACATTAGTTTTCACTTTTATTTTCTTTAATTATGTATAATAATTTATTATTTTCATGTTATATTAAATATATTTTTGTGCGGACATAAAGAAATAAATAGATTTGGACTTTGTCTTATAAAAGCATTCACATCTCTTAAAAATTAAATGAAAAAAAATATATATTGAAGAAAATAAAAGATAAATTTGATATAAGAATATTTTAGTAATTTTACAATTTTTGTTAGAGTCATTCACTGTCACCTCATCATATTAATGAACAAAGTAACATAATGGACTTTTTATATCAATATTTATAACTTCAAGAACTATTTAGATAAAACTAAAAATTCACAGACTGAATAAGTGACCTACCAAAAATACATGGACTAAACAACGTTTGCCCTTTTTTTATTTAATTTAATAAATAAATAAATACTAGCTTCTTGTTTAGTGTTTCTTAGCTAGTGAACTAAATTACGAAACATGCAATAAAGCAGGGACTTGTCCTCGAGTGGATTGACATACGAAATAACTCCGTTGATATCAAATCTTGCAATATTGCAGACTTTGTAAGTTTAATTTCTAGTCCTTGCATGCGAAATACAAAGTTGATGACAATTAACGTATAATATTCCATATATATTACAGGAATTTGTCAAACAACAACTTAACAGGTTCAATTCCAGGGTTTTTATCACAACTGCAAACTTTACGTGTGCTGTAAGTTATATACGTACCCAATCCGTTATAGTTTTGTATCCTAAGTTGTGCGTAGCTAATCATGATGTAGAGTACTTAAGTACTTTGCTCTTGATTTCAGGGATCTATCAAACAATAACTTAACAGGATGAATTCCAGAATTTCTCTCTCAGTTGTCAAACTTAAATGTCCTGTAAGTAAATATTTGGTTAATTGTATATATGAAGCCGGCAATCTGCAAATTAAGTTTTCATTACGAGGCATGCATGGTCGTAGATCGATAATATTGCTGGTGCTTAACCTATGTATATAGCTACTTGGAGGGCAACATGCTCACAGGATCAGTTCCAGAAGGCTTGATGTTAAAAAGAAATAGCGGTATTCTAACATTAAGGTACGTATGTTGTCTTAATTATGATTTCATTTTCATAAACTTATTTCAGAAAGATAAAATTTACAACTCTGACAACAAAGCTATCACCACGTATATATATTTCTTTTACACATTTACATATAAATAAACTGAAAATTACAACATCACCAATAAATCAATAATTTATTCATAAACTGGTAAAAATATCATAGGTGAAGTAATTATCTTTAATGGAACTAAAATTGTCAAAATGTGGGTACGTATGACATATATACATATAGGTAGGTGAAAATTTATCTTAAGGAAATAAGAGTCTTAACAATCAACCTTCATGAATATGTCTTGCTGGTTCTGTGTTGAACATCTAATTCAAGTAATTCGATCTACCAGTATTTATTAAGAAGAACGTGGAAAAGTAAAGCAAAAGAAGTTTTGGTCCAAGCAAATATGCTGATCCATGGTAAAGTCTTCTGTTTTGTTCCAAATGGCTTGATATATAAGTATATGAGTCGAGGTTTAGCAAATAGCAAAGTATACCAACAATCAGAAAATGAGTGAAACACACTATATATATTCGAAGCAGTCAACCAGTAACTATATATATGACTGATGAAAGTCTATCTGACTGTATCAAGTATACGCCACTCTACCATCTTGATGTTAGGTTGTGCAACAACCCCGGTCTCTATGGAGTTTTTTCTTGCGAGGAGGAGGAGGAGAAGAAGAAGCGCAATCTCCTCCTTCTTATAGGTCTACCAGTAATTGGAGTAGCTTCAGTTATCTTCCTTACTGTAGAGCTACTTGCGCCTTCAAAAGGAAGAGCAAGGATGGTAACTATTAATTTGTATAGTAACAATTTCGTATCTCCACTCTACTCTATATACTGTAACAAACCTCAGCACCTCACCGTCCCTCGGACGTCCGCCTTAGAACCCTCTAATATATATCTGCATGCATATATGATCATCAACTTTTTATGATTATGATCTTAGGAGCTGTCGTAGGGGCACAACCCTCCAATTAATGGGTTAGTAGAACTTGAGCCAACAAGACGACAATTCACATACTCGGAGATCCTCAAGATCACTAACAATAGACAAAGGAGTATTGGAAAAGGTGGATTCGGAACTGTTTATCATGGCTACCTAGATGACAATACTCAAGTAGCTGTAAAGCTTCTTTCGTCCTCATCAAGTCGAGGGATTGAACAATTCCACGCAGAGGTATATATTTGTCAGTGAAAGCAACTGCAATGTTTTAATTTCTTTCTCATTCATATAGTCAACTAAGATGTTTTGTTTGTCACCTCTTTATTATAAGTGAATCTCCTAATGAGGGTTCATCACACAAACTTGACCAACCTTGTAGGATATTGTGATGACGAAAACAACAAAGGACTTGTTTATGAGTACATGGCTAGGGGAAACTTACAAGAATCTCTTTCAGGTTTGTTAGTAATATCGAAATAGAATATTTTTCAGTATCTCATGTATATGATATCTTCATTTATAATTTTGACCACAAAATTTGTTATTTTGGTAAATAGAGTGATTGTTTGGATAATTTTAGTTCTGTTAGTTGTAATTACTTCACCTACGACATATTTACAAGTTTATAAATAATTGATTGTCGATGTGGTAAATTAGTTTAATTATATGTAAAAATATAAAATACATGTTGTAAATTTAGTGTAGAAAATTGGTAAATTTTGTTTAATTAGTTATTAATTAAGAGTATAATTTATACGACCTCATCGTAATCAGTCACTAGTAAAGTCTCACTCCAATTTATTTCAGGGTCTTGACTTTTATAATATATAAATATAAATATATTACGTAAATACCACAATCTGCTCAAACATTTTGACTGGAGGCTTGACTTATTCTGTGTTTTCATGGATGTATATAAAAGTTCAAATGTCTTGACTTGGGAAGGTAGACTTCATATAGCAACAGATGCTGCACGAGGTAAAAAAACAATTCGCTATATTTCAACTCATGTCTTAGCTATACCATTTGAACTACCTTTTTTTTTTCTTTTTGAGAAGAGCTACGTACCATCTGATTTCCTTATGTCGAAAATGCGAGATCAATTGAATATTTGAATATTTGAATTGCAGGATTGGAGTATCTACACTATGGTTGTAAACCTCCTATGATCCATAGGGATGTCAAGACAACAAACATCTTGCTATCAGAAAATTTCCAGGCCAAACTCTCTGATTTCGGCCTGTCTAGAAATTTCCCTGCAGGTTATGGGACTCATATTGTTACAGGTGTTGCTGGAACTCCTGGCTACCTATAGCACCCGAGTACGTAATATCTCATACTATATAATTAATAATGATTCAAATCACTTCCTATATTTTTTACCCGACCTGATCTGAGCCCAGCTCTCTTCAATTCTTCACATTTATTTCTCAACTAAATGTGAGTTGCTTGGGTTGGCTTGAAGGTATCAACAACTAAACAGGTTCAATGAGAAGAGTGATCACGTCTATAGCTTTGGGATTGTGCTGCTGGAGATTATCACAGGTCGACCTGCTGTTTCGAGAACGCGAGAGAGAATCGCCATCAATGAATGGGTTGGATCAATCATTCCAAGAGGAGACATTTACGCGATTGTGGATCTGAGGTTAAAAGGAATATTCATTGCTACCTCTGCCTGGAAAGCAGTGGAAATAGCAATGGCATGCATCTCTCCTGAAGCTAATAAAAGGCCAACCATGGGTAAAGTTGTTGGAGAACTGAAGCAGTGTCTGGAAACACATCTGTCTCAAAGAGAGCAGAGCAGCTATGAATCTGAACTAGGGAATGCCTTTGAGATTGTGTCTGAGAATGACTATTCTATCACTATGCTACGTCCTTCAGTTAGATAGATGTGTTAGTAATTAATCTTATGCAAATAATGGGAATTGGAATGTACATGATATATCAACCCTGTGAGTCTCTGTAATATTGAATTTGTGTGGATTAAAACTATCACATATGGAAAATAATTTAATAAATTAGGTTCATTTCTCATGCCACGTGCCATCAATATATTAACTCCTAGCTGTAGTGTATATACTTGTACTCGGCTCTCGCATGTAGCACGATCAATCAGTTTCTTGATTGTTCAATTTTCCCCAATTCCAAACCCTAACCCTCAAATCTAACTTTCTCCTTGCTCGATCGGAGAGAGCTTTTCCGTTATGTCACGATACGACTTCAGGGCTTATGGAGTGTAATACTCACGCCGTGAATGCAAAACGTCGCGTCTACTTCAGCTCACATTGGAACGCCTATTATGTAATCATCGCAGACTCCACCGGAATTCGAGTGTGGACTCATCTCGTGGTTTGCTACAATCACAGAGTTTGGTAGTTTCTTTCGGATCGGCACCTCTGTCTTTTCTGCTCTTGAGCTATTGTCTATCATGGAATCTTTGTACTTGGTTGTTATGTCCTGTTTTTCATCCGTCCACTTTGAAAGTTCTAATGAATTCTGAAGTATAAGAATTGTGATATTTTTTCAAGGAGAATTTGATGGAATGTTGCAGTATTGCCTTAGTTGTATACATTTGAACAAGATTTGATTGAATGTTGAAAGAAAAGTGAATCGGTTTTTAAAGAAGAAGAATTGGAGTTTGAGACTATGAATTTTTGATATTTTGAAGAAATAGGTGATTACTTGTAAGAAAGTTCTACAATGAAGAAAAGTTGTATATAGTTTAAAGAACAAGAGTTTGAATGAATTTTTGAAGATGAATTAGTTGAATATTGAAGTTTGTTTAATTTCTGTTTGGAAGAATTTGGTGATAGATCAAGAAGAAGCTAGAAACGGGTTGATAAAAATCTTAGTGTTTGATTTGTGTTGTGTGGTATTGAGATTATAGAGGAAACTCGTGGTGAGATGGAGTTGGAAGTAGAAATTAGTAAGACAGATATAATTTGGTTGAGAGTAAGTAGAAAAGAGATGGGAAGACGCTGCATTATGTCAAAGGAGATTGGGACAAATGAGTTTATGAAGTCTGTACCATCTAAAATGGAGGGTGGTTAATGGAAAAACGTCTACTGATGCATCTAAGTTGACAGTTGCTTTCCAAGGCTCTTACCATCTTTTATGATCAATAATGCAAGGCGCGCAGAAGCTTGTAGTTTCTGCTCTATAGGCTTAAATGCTTTATGGAGGGGTCAGGAAGACTCAAGAATTTGGTGGGATGTAATGTTCAGCTGATATGATTAGAGTTTAGAGCTGATATCAATTTGCACCAACTGATATGTTTCTATCTATGGGTAGATGTGGCCGAGCTTCCTCTAGTGGCAACAAGGGCTGACTGCCAAGGTTAAGAAAGCTGAAGAGCTTTATGCTCACAATAGACTCCAATGATGATGAGCTAATGGAGTTTGACAACCAGCTTATGTGTGGCATATTCAGAGCTGATTTCTTGTGCTGCTGGAGTTTTTATTTGACGCATTGCTAGGTTAGCTGCGTTTTTCTTTGTTCCAACCATTATACTTACTCTAAGCATATGATTGAGGGGGGTGTTAAGGGTATAATAGGTGTTATGTAGGTGTGGTTAGTGTATAAAAAATGGAGTACTCACGTCTCTAGCTCCCTCTCTTCTGTCCACACCTCTCCCTTTCTCTTCTGCTGTATAAGGTTGACAACTGACTAGGATTGTAAGTAAGTACATTTGGGGGTCGTCAACGGGCCGGGCCGGGCCCAGCCCGGCCCATTCATAACGGGCTTGGAGCGGGCCGGGCCGGGCTTTACAATGTAATTTAAAAATAGCGGGCCGGGCCGGGCCGGGCTTTTTAAAAATTTCTAGGATCCAAGCCCTTCAATATACGGCGGGCTTAACGGGCTTTTGCGGGCCGGGCCGAATGGCCCACGGCGGTTTGAGGCCGGGCCGGGCTTTAATTAAAATAAATAAATATCCGATATTATTTTTCAAAAAAGGGTTTGGAACCCGGTTCATAACCGGGAGGCTCATCCCCACGCCTATATATATATATATATATAGTTGTCATATTAAAATACAATCATAACAAATTCAATCATAACAAATACAATCATAATAAATACAATCATAACAAATATGATGAAATACAGTGATGGTAAAAAAATCACTTAAATCCGACAAAATTAGAACCCCGATCGGTGCGGTCAACCTTATTTAAACTTATATCTCTCTATGGGGAGCCATAGTATCGGGAGGTAAACGTTCCCAAATTTTTACATGGCTGATTACGTCTCATTTATTTAAGAGTTTAATGTTTGGAAGAGTCGACGAAACAAAATCATCTAAAGGTACCTAATAGCGTTTTCGTGTGATAAGTTTTATGAAAATATGGTTGACCGTTTCGATCGAGCATCGAACGTTCACGAAACGAGTTGATTTTTCTCCTCTACTCATATTTAACTATAACGATCACATCAGACGGTCAAAATTTTCATTTTGTTAATTTAGCCATTATAATGACAACATGCTTACTAATGTGGTATAACTTGATTAGTAGATTATACTCAAGTGTACAACTTTTCAAAACAACTATATAAAAGAAGTCAAATTTTGAAAAATTTTATGAAATAGAATTTGATCGTTATGATGAAATACGGTGATGATAAAAAAATCACTTAAATCCGACAAAGTTAGAACCCCGATCGGTGCGGTCAACCTTATTTAAACTTATATCTCTCTATGAGGAGCCATAGTATCGAGAGGTAAACGTTCCCAAATTTTTACATGGCTGATTACGTCTCATTTATTTAAGAGTTTAATGTTTGGAAGAGTCGACGAAACAAAGTCATCTAAAGGTACCTAATAGCGTTTTCGTGTGATAAGTTTTATGAAAATATGGTTGACCGTTTCGATCGAGCATCGAACGTTCACGAAACGAGTTGATTTTTCTCCTCTACTCATATTTAACTATAACGATCACATTAGACGGTCAAAATTTTCATTTTGTGAATTTAGCCATTATAATGACAACATGCTTACTAATGTGGTATAACTTGATTAGTAGATTATACTCAAGTGTACAACTTTTCGAAACAACTATATAAAAGAAGTCAAATTTTGAAAATTTTTATGAAATAGAATTTGATCGTTATGATGAAATACGGTGACGGTAAAAAAATAACTTAAATCCGACAAAGTTAAAGCCTCGATCGATGATATGTTTACTTCGTGATTTTTAGACTATAATTTAAAATTCTTAAAAATATTAATATAATAATTATTTTTAACGAACTTAAATAATAAAATAAATGAGTTTAATAAAAAAGATGATCCATATTGTGCTAGTGAAGTGTGAATATCCATTAAAGTGTGTGAAAATAAAGATCTAATTAATATATTAATGTGTCAAAAATATAAAATAACTCTATATGGGGGTAACTTATTCTTTAATTATTGAGGTATGGATTTTAACGGGCTTTACGGGCCGGGCTTTTACGGGCTTTTGATGGAGCGGGCTTGACGGGCTCTTAACGGGCCGGGCCTACGGGCCGGGCCGAGTTTCTAACCCCTAAACTAAGCCCGGCCCTCTACCCACCGGGCCCGGGCTTAAGCGGGCTTTTAGACGGGCCGGGCCGGGCTTGAAGTCCATCGGGCTTGCGGGCCTCCATCGGCCCACTTGATCCGTGGGCTTAATGATGACCCCTGTACATTACCATGTACATGATAATGATGATATGGTCTTGGAAATGATAATGGTCCTTCAATTTCTCGAAATATATTGGAAAAGACAATTTTATCGAACATAGTAGTGAGCATGTACAGTATCTCCAAGCCTACCTTATCCAAGCAACTTGAGCCAAGAGCCGGCGCGGAGTATATAATTAAGATGTTGATCGATGATGAATTATAAATTATCTTTAATTCTTTATTAAGTCATACATAAGGGGTATTAACTATTAACTATTAACAACTGAGGATGGATTTAGTCACGAAGAAAAAAAATTTAATTATTTGGTAAATTATTAATAATGGATCTTTCAATCCCATTGACACCAAAGTTAGAGATAATATACTGATCCATAGTGATCCTTTAGTACTACGTACTGCTTCATGTTTGATTTTCATCTGGGATCAGGTAACGGAAATGATGATATATTTATTTGAGTCATCTGATATCTCAAATGTGGGCCATCTCCTTTTGGGTAGTCCTCCTGAGAAGGTGCGCACATAGTTTAGGGAATGTGTTGAATATATAAAAAGCCTGAAACAAAAAAAAATTCATTCACTACTAGAAAAAAGGCTTTTCTCGACGAAATAAAAAAAACAGCCGACGAATTAAAATTTTCGTCGGTACTTCTAACAAATAGCCGACAATTTTATTTTTCGTCGGTGGAAAAACAAAATCGTCGGCCATAGTTTAACCATATCCGACGATACTGTTTTTTCGTTGGTATAAACAAAAATCGTCGGCTATATTCATATTTCAGTCGACGATTTAGATTTCCGTCGGCCTTTCTCTGAAACATTAGCTGACGAAAACTTTTGAAATTTTGGCCGACGAAATTGACATTTCCGTCGGCTATAAGTCTATATATTTTCAGATCTAGACAGCAGCTGCTCATTTAAAAAAAACGAAAAAAAAACTGGAGAAAGAGTGAAAAATCTGTGGGTATTGTTGAAATCCGTCCTCTCTTACATTGTGGAGCTATATATAGGTACGTATATGTGTATATATGTTGATTTTGAGTTTTAGTTGAGTTGATTTTGAGTTTTAGTGATTTTGATTTAGTAAATGATTTTTTGTTTTGTTGTTGTTTTAGTGTTAGAATGTATGTATATATGTTGATTTTGAGTTGTAGTTGAGTTGATTTTAAGTTAGAGTTTAATTATGTGTTTTAATTTGATGTTATTTTAATTAGTGTTAAAATATATATATATGTGTGTGTGTGTGGAGTTTAATTATATATATATATATATGTTAATTAATGGTTGTTGATAGTGTAATTAACTTAAATAATGGTTGATATATAGTGTAACTTAAATAATGGTTGTTAATAGTATATATATATATATATATATATATATATATATATATATATATATGTGTTAATTAATTTCTTATTAATTAAAGTTATATATATATATTATTTTCAGGCTATATATGGATCCGGATAAGAGTTGGATTTCGCTTCCAAGGCATGACCGACGATACACTGCAGGAGTTGTGAATTTTTTGCAGTTCGTCGAGAAAAATGCAAACGGGAATGAATACCATTATTGCCCGTGCAATAAATGTAGGTGTCGCAGTGATATGTGTCGATTTCCGATTAGGACAGTATGGGAGCACCTAAAGAGTAATGGGTTTTGGCCGAAGTACACACGTTGGATATATCACGGTGAGCCATCATTAGATGGATCGCATGATCATGGGCAGTTTTTTGAGGCGGGCAGTAGTAGTACATCCAACGATCCAACAATGGCATTCGTCAACGACGTGTTTCCTTTTGAAAGCGGTGTACGTGGGAAACAATATATGCATTGATACGACCCGAATCTGGAATTACCTTTTTACGGTGTTACGTGTACTTTTACTCCTCGGGAATCGTTGTTACGATTCGGAAAATTCAAAAGGTTGACTTTTAAATAAGTTGACCTGACCGAGGATTTTATTTCGCGATGAAATAGAGGTCGTCGACACGAGTTCGTGGACACGCGACACGATTAATTTGGAGTTTGTACGAAAAAGTTGTGACGTGGAAACCGAAACTTGCCGATTTTGGACGAGTATAAATAGCCGGGAATTTCCCGAAACGGCAATTTCTCTTTTCTTTCTTTTCTTTTTCTTTTTCTTTTTCTTTTCTTCTTTCCTTTCTCTCTCCTCTTCCCCCGACTCGGCACGACTCTGGTCGAATCCCCGCCGTCCGGCCGAACTGGGCCGGCGCACCGGTCGCGTTCGGACCGGCTCGGCTTGCTCGTCGCGTTGGTGGCAGTGGCGCGGCGTTTCACGCCGCGGTTCGGCGGTGCGACGCCCGAATGGGTTCGACTGTGTCGAACCGGAATCACCCTCCTCCGGTCGCCGTTCGTCTCGATTCCGGTCGGGAATCGAAGACCTTTATCCGTGCAATCATTCCATGGAGGGAATTGGACCGAATTGCACCAGGTAAGGAGGAATTGGAATTTGAAAATTTTTAGGGTTTTTAGGAATTTTCGATTGAGGTTGTGATTTTGGTGTTATTGTTGGATTTTGAGGTTAGAATTGAGTTTAGAACATTGTTTGGAGTCGATTAAGTGTAATTTGGGGTTCGATTGGTTGAGTTTTTGAGAAATTGGAGTTTGAGATTTTTGGGCCGCCATATCGGCCGCCGTACGCGGCGGCCGGAGGCGTTTCAGGCGGCGGGGACACCGGGAGTGAGTCCCCGGGGTGATGACGATGGTGTTGGTTGAATTTGGCCGCGATTGGAGGTGTTTTTGGCCTCCGGCGGCGGTGGCGTCGGCACCACTGTTCCGGCGGCGAAAGGTTGAAGACGATGAACAGTAACAGTAAAAGTGAAAAGTGAAACAGTAAAAAGTAAATGTAAAAGTTAAACAGTAAAAGTAAATGGTAAATAGTAATTCTGACTTTGACCATTTACTGTTGACTTTCTAAATTACTGTTTGACTTTGACATTTACTGTTGACTTACCGTAAAAAGGTTAAAAGCTGATAAAAAGGGTTTTACGACGAATTAACTAGTAAAAGAATTGATCGGACACGGTGTGGGTGTCCTGAGTAATTTCGGACGTAGATTTTCGGTATTGAGGCGAAATTCCTATACCGATAATTGAAAAAGAGAAAGTTGGGGATATTTCGAACGAGCGAGGACGTCCGTGGTTTTGGGTTTTATATTTGTTTTCCGAGGTTTAGAAATTTACGATTTCGCCCATGTGACAGGTCGAGAGGGTACTCGACGGGACGAGAGCCGAAACGGCTACCAGCTCGGAAAAGACTGTGAGTGGACTTTTATTTTAAATTTGATGCATGCATGAATATTTTGAGTATATGGGAGTTATATATATATATATATATATATATATATATATATATATATATATTTTGGTTATTACTTTGGAAAAGTTTTGAGATTATTGAAAAGTAAGAATGTTATTTAAACGGATATTTCATTTCTATTGGGGTGTTTTAAATGCTTTTAAAGTAAACTAAGTACCCTGAGCCTTTTTGAAAAGTGTTCTGAGAATGTTTTGATTATCAAAGAGTAACAAGGTGATTTAAATGAATAAACTATTTCTATCGAATTGTTGTAAATGATTTTAAAGCAAGTAAGGTACCTTGATATCCTGAAGCTAATATTTATTGATATTTAGACGGAAATGGGATTTCCATGTATTATATGATTTGAACTATTCGGATTTTATGACTTATCATTTATGTTGATATTTAATCGGAAACGAGGTTTCCGAGGATGATATGATTTTACTTAGTTTCGATATTTATGACATTTGAGATATGTGGACTTCATTTATTTTCTGCGAGGTTGTATTGGTGTTTAATTATATTTATGAGTATAAGCCTCGGACGTACGGTCCGGGATCGTACGGATTGTTATATATAAGGGGAAACGTGTTTTTAGTTTGTTTTCGGATTTTCACCATACGAGGGTCCACGTTATTATTATATTGATGCTAGCTAGCGGGGCCTCATCCCACGCGAGGTGACGACTTGACCATATAGGTCAGATTCACGCTCGGTGGTCGACGTAGGGTTGTATATATTGAGGCGGTGATGTGTCTAGGTGGTAGACTTAGACACGGGGGGAGTCAATAGGACTCTCAGACCCGGAGCCTGACGAGGTTCCAGTTATTTATGGTGGGTAAACTTTCCCCTGTTACATGACCAATGGGATTTGGTCATGATGATGATGTTTTTCACAGTGATTGCGGGAATATCTCCTCTATGAGGCTTTCTGTTTTAATAAATTCCCGCATCAGTATTTTGAGATTTTTATATTATTATACTGTGTGGTTTCGGGAATACTTCCTCGATGAGGCTTTCGATTTTTAATAGATTCCCGAACCAGCAGGACTGAGATTTTTATATGACCAAAGAGATTGGTCGGGAATATAATTTAAATTGATTTTCAAATGGTTATGATTTTGAATATATATTTATAAACAAAAACGTATTTGTTTATTTAAGTTGTCAGCGAGGCTGATTTGTTTACTTGAGATTTTCTTAAACGTGGTACATTTTTATTGAAGATGCATGCATTGGGATTTTCAAATTAGTATGAAATTCGGGGAAGTAATATAATACTTTTAACTAAAGTATTATTTGAAATTATTTAAATTTTTTTTTCCACTCACTCTAACGTTTTTAAATTACTTTCCCCTGGGCCCTTCGTTTTAAAATGCCCAGTGTGCAGACAAATAGTTGAGGTCAATGATACTCAGGTCGAGGCATAGTCAGCGTCGGTATTGCTTCCGCTCGGTAGGATCTTTTGATCCTTTATCTTTTTGATTTTTGTATCCTTAATTACTTTCTGTAGAATGCTCTGATAAATTGTAAATGTTTTAAAAGTGTTTTTACTTGTGTGTTGAGAAGTTGTTGGAATTTTGAGGGAGCAGGTGGCTCCTAGAGTCAGGGTGGATTTATAGAAGTGTTTTGTGTTTTTGACAGGTGAGGGTTGTCCATTTTAAGAGAGGTCATGCCGATTTTCGGTAAAATCTCTCTTAAGGTGGTCCCCGCAGGATCTGATCCGGGTTTCGGGGTGAAATCTGGTTCGGGTCCTGTCATGCATGACCCGGTGCAGCCCTTCCCACAAGTTGTCAACACTGCTGCCTTTGACAAGTACAACAAACTGATTGCATTGCAACAGACCCATGTGTCTTCAAGTTCTGAGAAGACAGTTTTTGAAAGTGTGATGGAGGTAATGAGGATTAAAGTCGAGACAAAATCGACTATCAGGCAAGTGGATGAATATCTACAGTACACTTCTTCGTTGTTGGAGGAGGGTCATCGTAATCCTACCAATCACTATAAGGTCCGAAGTATCCTCAAAGATCTAAGGCTTTCCTACATTAAGATCCATGCATGCGCATTTGACTGCGTTCTCTTCTGGGGTAAAGATGTAGAAGGGAATGACCTTGCTAGCCTTGACCCATGTCCGATATGTCATTCTGACCGATATAAGTTGACGGGAGCAGGCAATAGGAAACTTGCGAAAGTGCTTCGGTATTTTCCGTTGAGAGATAGGCTTGAGCGGTTGTACATATCAGAAACCATCGCAAAAGCTATGAGATGGCACGGTGAGCGGGACTTGGGAGACGCATATATCATGACACACATCTCTGACGGAGCGGCTTGGAAGCATATAAACAATGAGTTTCCTCATTTTGCGTCAGATGTCAGAAACGTCAGGCTCGGGCTCTCAACCGACGGGTTCAACCCTTTCGGCACCATGAGTCTTTCATACAGTATATGGCCGGTGATTTTGGTACCTTACAACCTTCCTCCGTGGATGTGCATGAAGAAGGAATATAATATGTTGACGTTGTTGATTCTGGGGCCTGGTTACCCAGGGAAATGTCTCGATGTGTATATGAGACCATTGATTGAAGAGCTTAAGGTATTGTGGGACGTTGGTCATCCCACTTTTGACAAGTACAAGGAGGAGACATTCCAGATGCATGCCATGGTTATTGGTACCATTAGTGATTTTCCTGCTTATGGGATGTTGTCGGGCAGCGTTGTTAGGGGATACAAGGCTTGTCCAGAGTGCCTCAGCGATTATGGGAGCACCCCTCATTGCAACAAGATATGAAGAATGGGTCATCGTGTGTTCCTTCCGGCGGATCACCACTGGCGTTACGAGTCCGCCGCATTTGATGGAACCGAAGAACACGGTGGTCCTCCCAGAAGATGGACGGGAAGAGAAATTTTAGCAGTGCTTAATGAGTACGATTTTGGGCCCCTCAGCAATCATCCCGATATTGTAGCGGAAAAATACCTGAAAGACCTGAGGAGTACAAATCTGGACACATAAGAGCATATTGTGGGAACTCCCGTACTAGTGTGAGTTGTTGATCCGTCACTTCCTAGACGTTATGCACATAGAAAAAAATGTTTCTGAAAGTGTGGTGGGCACAACGCTGAACTTGGAGGGGAAGCCGAAAGACGGTCCTAAAGCTCGCACTGATCTGCAAAACATGAATATCAGAAAACAACTATGGTTGAAACAAGGGAAGAGAAAAATGCCTCAAGCTCCTTACACCATCAAACCTGAGCATAAATCAGAAATTTTCCATTGGATAAGTCGGGCCAAGTATCCTTCAGGCTTTGCTGGAAATATAGCCAAGTGTGTGAACAGACAATTCAACAATCTTTACGGGTTGAAAAGTCATGACAATCACAATCATATCTTGCTACAACGTCTCTTCCCTGTTTTCATTCGACCGTTCCTTCCCCGTCACGTTGTGGAGCCGTTAGTAGCGTTGGCAAGATTTTTCCAGAAGGTATGCACACGGGAAGTGGGAAAATCTGACCTCCGGGAAATGCAACAAGACATCGTTCATATCATGTGTAAATTTGAGATGATATTTCCTCCAAATTTTTTCGACATCATGCCTCACCTCATGATCCATCTTCCTCGGCAGTTGTTGCTTACCGGTCCTGTGCACTTCACTTGGATGTATCTGATGGAAAGGTACGTATTTTACACCTTATGTTAATTTCCTCATCAATATATGTGATTTAGTATTAATGTATTATCATAACACTTTAAAAACTTGATTTATAGGCAACTTGGACAATACGGTGATTTTGTCCAAAACAGATCCGCAACTGAAGGATGTATAGCTGAAGCATATATTGCGCACGAGTGCGTCACCTACATGAAGCTGTATTTAGGAGCGTTACAGGAAAGCATACCGGAAGATGTACCTTCACAGTTCAATGTTTCCATACTCTCCGACGATGTTGTACTCGGTGGAAAAATGCCAGTTTCCTACAAGTTGAAAGATTATGAGGTAGCCATTGCACATTGGTGGGTACTAATTAATTGTTTAGAAGTTCAGTTTTGGAAGAACATGCATCTAAACTGTGAACAAGTAGGAGGTGATCTCGATTACCACAACCGGATATTCGCAGAGTATTTCGGCCGCTGGGTACGTAACTTGAACATTATTCTATACGTATTTATATATTATTGTGTATAATTATTCATATTTATAGTTGATTCTGATGGTTGCAGATGGACCTTATTAAAAATGATAATCACCCAAATTGGTCGCACGAACTCAGACTTCTAGCGATGAAGCCAGTCTATTCAAAAGTTTATGCGATGTGCAAGGTGAATGGTGTGTTATTTCGATGTGAAGAGAGAGACATCAGACTGAAAACACAAAATTCAGGGGTTATGGCACATGGTGGGGATGATGGAGTTGACTATTACGGTGTTCTCCATTCAGTTGTGGAACTGCATTATGGGGAAGGCATGAAAGTGCACATTTTCAAGTGTAGATGGTTTGACACACGGCCGCAGAGTATGAAAACCGATCAATACGGCATAACTTCTGTGAACACTAGTACATCATGGTATGAGGATGACCCGTTCGTTTTAGCCACATGGGTGAAACAAGTGTTTTATCTTGATGATCTCGCCAAGGGTGACCCGTGGAAAGTAGTCAACACTATCCACCATCGCAACATTTACCGAGCGTCTACACTTGGAGTGGCTGAAGAGAACAAGGAAGGTGGCACCGCGTATCAAGAGCCCAACTCAAACGGTATTCCTAACTCCTCTTTTATTCGCCTAGACACGCTGGTGCGAATTCGACGTGAAGAGCCACTGCTTGTTGATGTTGATCCAAATGAAGAAACTAACGAGGACTCTAGTGGTGAGGAAAGACATAGATTTCCCCTATCGAGCAATTCAGAAACCGAAGAAGACTCATCCGATGATTCCGATTACAATCCGACGGATTAAGTAATTTAGATGATGTAATCTTTTCATTTGTAATCCACTAATTTCTAATGAACGGGCGTGGGGATGAGCCTCCCAGCTAGGCTGGGTTCCAATCTCCTTAAAAAAAAAAAAAAAATTGAAATATGTTGACTGCTGGGTTTCTGTTTTCTTGATGTTCAATTTTGGTTATATATGAACAGGAAATAGGAATACGAGAGGTGTAAACCTACTGATTTTTTGTACCTTTTTCATATAATAGCCGACGAAAAACACGTTATTTCGTCGGCTATACTCATAATAGCCGACGAAAAATGCATTATTTCGTCGGCCATAACTATATTGAAAAATACATATTTTATTTTAGACAGAAAACGACAAAAGAATAGCCGACGAGTACGAGGTTGTCTCTCGTCGGCTATGATTTAAAAAAAATAATAATAACCAGATTCTATTTTTTATCACTAACGATAAACCATTGCTTCATCCTTCAAACAGAAAAAAGTCGTGAAATAAGATATGACCAAAATGATCAAATACGTTTACGGTTGAAAAATGACAAGATTCCGATAAAATCTGAGTGTCGAAAGATGCGGTAAAAAGTTTTATTCCTTCGTTTCCCTAATGGTAGCTTTACCTTCGGTAAATATTTTGAGGAAAATTTTTATACGATTAGTTGCATCTCATCAATTTGAAACTATTATCTGTTGAAGGTCAGGCCAAAAAAACGTCATTTAGACAGTCTAATTACTATTTCTAAGCGTTTAGAGGTTTGACTTACCCGGTTGACCGTTCCGATCGAGCCTTTAACGTTGTCAGCTGAAGTTGGATTTTTTTCCATACATGTATTTAATCTTAACGGTGATATCTGACGGTTGGAATAGATTTTCTAAACTTTTAGATTCAAAATCAGAACATATGCACTAATGTTCCTTAACTTGTTTAATAAGTGTTTAAGTGAATGTATAGTTTCAAATAGTTACTATACGTAGACTCTTCAAATGCAAACATGTTGTGAAATAAGATATGACAGAAATAATGAAATACATCTACGGTTGAAAAATGACAAGATTCTGATAAAATCTGTGTGCCGAATGTTGCGGTTAACTGTTTTTTACTTTTGTTTTCCTATGGTAGCCTGACGTTTGTTAAATCAATTTTGTAAAATTTTTATATGATTAGTTGCGTCTCATTGATTTGAAACTATTATATGTTGAAAGTGAGGCCAGAAACCGTCGTTTAACTAGACTAATTTCCGTTTTTAAGCGTTTAGGGGTTTGACTTAGTGGTTTGACCTATAGTTTAGCTGACGACAATTATATTTCGTCGGCTAAACTCTTACGATCCGCGCCTTTTTATTGTCCGCCGTTGGATGGCTCAGATCTGACGGCTGTTGATCTTCCAAAGTATAGCCGACGATGTTCATAGAATAGCCGACGAAATATTTTAAATCGTCGGCTATTCTCTATGCTATAAAAGCTGAAAGTCGCTTTCAGCCTGACTTTTTCTCTCCAATCCTTCGAATTTCATCGACTTCCTCCTCCTTCTCCGATCTGCAGCGTCCTCCTCCTTCCCCTCCTCAAATCGGCACCGGCGTCCTCCTCCTCCTCCTCCGCTAGGTAATTTTTTTTTTTTTGCAATTTATTTTAATTGTATAATTTAGGTATATAATTTAGATATTTAAGTGTGTGTTAAATTGTTATATATATTGGTTATATATATATAAATTGTTAGATTAATTATATATATAAATTTGTAGATTAATTATATAAATTGTTATATATTTGTTAATATATACACATATTTGTGTGTATATATATATATATATATATATATATATATATATATATATATATGTTAATGTATATTTTAATTGTTATATATAAATTGTTAAATTAATTATATATATAAATTGGTAGCCTAATTATATAAATGGTTATATTTATGTTAATATATAAATGGTTATTTGTATGTATATATATCTTAATGATGAAATATAGTTATATTTGTATATAAATGGTTATATTTATGTTAATGGTTAGTATTATTTAAAATTAGTTAAATTATAAATATTAATTTGTTAGTATGTTTTAAAATATGTTAGTATTATTGGTTATTATATTAATTAGAATTTGTTATTTAACGTAATATAATTTAATATTAATTAATGTATTAATTTATTTGTTTCCAGATGGTCGATGCATTTAGACAGCTATTCGGAGGCCGTCGTTCTAGATCTAGGGGTTCTGGAAGTTCTGGCGGATCCGGAGACTCCGTGAGGACCCCTAGCCAGCCTGAGAGGACCACCAGCCAGCCTCAGAGGATCGATTCATCCCAGCCGCGGAGGAGTGTGAGCAACCGGTACCAGACCCTTTTATCGGCGGGGCGGCCGTTGAGCAGTTCATGTCCCCCTCTCCGGCCAGATCCTCCGAGATGTAGTACGCAGCTATTTCAGGACGACATGGCTCCAGACGTTCATCAGGTCCGTATGCCTGAGGTTCATCGGGAGCCGATGACGAGTCATGCGCCGTCTGCTGCTGACTCTACTGAGGGGCCTACTCTCCCTAATCAGCTATACCTGCCATACAACATTCCTGCCATACCCGAGGTCGACGAGCGTGGTGTGCCCATATGGCCTGCTAGGCCTCAGTACGTGAGTGTTGCGGAGGCATACCATTATGAGCCATTTGAGAGACCTGAGCTCCTGATTTCGGCGAGATTAAAAGGAAAGTCGACAGAAGGGTCATCAAGTTCAGGTAACATTTGATTTTATTAATTAAATATTTTATTAAAATTAACGCACTAATATTTAATTTTATTAACCAATCGTCGTTTATGTGATAGGGACCGCCGCTAGCAGTTCAAGCAGGAATACGAGAGGTGTCATATGTTTTGATACGCTCAGGAAAAGTGCTGAGACCAACGGGAGGATCCAGATCAACGAACCCCCTAATCAGGATGTTAAGGGGAAAAAACGCCGCGATTACGCGGGTTGCGTGGGAGCAGTACTAATTAGGGATAGAGTCCCTATGTTGTGGACACGGTGGGCTGATGTGCCGGAAGAGATCAAGAGGGAGGTCAACAACGCGGCGTCGGTGAGCAATTTAAAAAACTTAATTTCTTTATCGTAATATTTAATAATTTTCGGTATTGTTATAATTTTAAAACTAATAAAATATTATCTTTCAGGCATACTTCGAGATTGCCGAACACAAGCAGGCTTGGGCGTACCTGATGCAGAACTCGAGGTACGTTGGGAATTCCTCATCTTATAATTTGAAATATTTTATGATATTAATAATATTTCTAATACACTTTTGTTTTTTCCGTAGGTTCAAAGAGTGGAAGAACGAGCTCCGTACCCACTTTACCGAATACGACAAATATGGTCGTATGGGTACTCCAAGAGAGTTCATGTTCAGGGAGTACGAGTGGCGTTGGTTGAAGACAGTAGACTTCAACAACCCAGTTATGCAGGTAAATACTAAACTTAACTATAAATGTTTATTTTGTTAATATTTTAATTATTTGTTTAATTATTTTATAATTATTACACTAATATTTTTTTTATGCATTTTTCTAATATTTTATTATTTGTTTGAAGGAACGGTCTCGGCAGAACTCTGCGAACCGCCGCCGTAACACAACCCCTCATCATGGTGGTTCTAGGCCATTTTCACAATATCAGGAGGAGGCGCTGAGAGATCATCCTTTAAGCAACCTGTACGTAGAGACGTTCAAGAAGGCTTATTCCATTAGCGACAGAAGAGCTTGTAAGTCGTTGATTACGATTTTGAAATTTTACTTATTAATTTTACTTAATTATATATTTGTTAGAATATTAATTATTTTTTTTTTCCCGTTCAATTAGGAGAGGGTGAACCGGGCCGAAGAAGAAGTGTTGCAGGCGTAGTTCGGGAGACACAACCAAACATTTCAGAGAAAGATCTGCAAGAAGCCCTGAGCCAGGTCGGCCGATCGAATGTCCAAACTGCAGCGAGGATATTCGACGCAGCCTTCCCAAAACGGTCAAACGACCACTACTGCCGGGGTTTGGGAAGTTCTGGAATAGGGGTCCTGAAGACCACTAAGGGAGCTCAAAAGAGGGGAGGCGGGGACACCCAACAGATGAAGGGGGAAATGCAGAGATTGGCAGAAGAAAATGCAAGATTGGCGGCCCAGTTCCAGAGATCACAGGAGCAACAACGCAGAACACAGCAGTATCAGATGGAAATGGAGCGTTGGCATGCTGAATGTGAGAGAATTCGGCGACAGAACTACGCCGGCCAACAAAACTGGTGGTATGCTATGTTCACGACACAACAACAAGGCCTTGAACCCCCGCCCCCGTTTGAGCCGTTAGATGAACCTCGAATGCCGAGAGCTCCCGAGTTCATTCAGCATGATGGACAGCAGGATGGTGGCCAGGATGGTGGCCAGGATGGAACAAATTAAATAATTAATGAAAAACGTGTTTCTTGTTGGTGTAAATGCATGGATTGTCATTGTGAATTGCAGGTTGCTTGGAATGGTAATTTAGAAATTAATTTAATTTTTTTTTCCCAAAATGTAAGAACAGCCGACGATATTGACATTATTTCGTCGGCTATTACTACTATAGCCGACGATTTTTACCAAATTTCGTTGGCTATAACTCTTATAACCGACGAAAATGACATTATTTCGTCGGTGGTCTATGTTAAATAGTGACGGTTTCGTCGGCTATAACTAATTAATGCCTCTTAAAATATTAACGTATTCTGACGAAATCTGCATGTTTGTCCGCTATATTTCAGAACAAATAACCGACGAAACATAAGAGATCGTCGGCCATATGTGAAAATATCCGACGAATTTCGTCGGGCATTATGCCAAGGTTTGGTCGACAAAATGTATTTTCATCGGTGATAACTTTGGAATGGCCGACGATTTCGTTATTTTCGTCGGGTATATTTTTACCGACGCCCTTTTATCGACGAATAATAACCGACGAAACTTTCGTCGATAGAATGAATACCCGATGAAAATTTTGAGTAGTAGACGAAATTTTTTTCGTCGGCTATTCTGTCCGATCTGGTAGTGATTGGAGCTCCGGGTGTTCAAATAAACCCTGCAACTCCGTTTTCTTGGAGATCCCAACAAAATTTATATGACTTCATATAATTCTTTTATAATGTCATTCATGTCATCATGTGGCAATTTTTTTTTTGAGTATGAACTGGTATTCTGTGTGCCCGTGGTACTTAAATATTATGAATAGTTGGTGTATTTGTCTATCACAGACGTCATATCGGTAGGTAATGTGCCAAAAGTCCAAACACTTATTTTTCACCTCAAGCTTTTCTAGGTCAAGAAATGGAATATGTAGGGCATTAAAATGGCATTGATCGAAAACAGAATCCATGACTTGCTTCCCAAAGTACAACAATGCCAGGGATATTCAGGCAAGCCCTAGTACTACTGCTTGCTGGTTTTGCTCTTATGCTCCTAGTTCATGCCCAGGATCAAACAGGTATGTAAACTTTGATCTATGTTATGTCAGAAGTTCTTATAAAAGAAAAGTACGTAGCATATTTGTATATGAAATATAAGTGCATCTAAATGTCTCTATGTCAGGCTTCATCAGCATAGATTGCGGCCTTGCGGAGAATTCCACCTATTCTGAAAAGACAACGACCATCAAATACATTTCAGATGCAACCTTCATTGACACTGGTGAAAGAAAGTTGATATTGCCTGAAAACAGAAACGACTACCAACAGCCTTACTGGTCTCTTAGGAGCTTTCCTCAAGGAACCAGGAACTGCTACAAAATATATGTTAAAAGTGGCACCAGATACTTGATCAGAGCCAGTTTCTATTATGGGAACTATGATGGATTAAACAAATTGCCGGAATTTGAACTGCATCTTGGACCTAATTTGTGGGACTCGGTCAGTATAGATGATGCATACACTACCACAAACAAGGAGCTGATACATTTCGTCCCGGCTAACAGAAATTATATACATGTTTGTGTTGTGGAAACAGGCTCCGGGGTTCCATTTCTATCAACAATTGAACTAAGGCCTTTGCCGAATTCAACTTATCAAACACAGACAGGGTCCTTGGCACTTTTTGCACGACTTGACACTGGTCAAATAGCGCCTAATCTGACTGGATATAGGTACTGAGATATTTACATTTATCGATCCAGTGTTGATCAATTTACATGTAGGAGATGAAGAATAATGGAAGTTATATGATTTTTCAATAGGTACCCAGAAGATAAGTATGATCGATTCTGGTCTGGTTATAGCCGTGAAGACTGGGTACAATTAAGTACCTCATCAACCATTGACCTTAATGATCAAAACGATTTTTACCAGCCAGCATCTGATGCTATGCGTACTGCTGCCACACCGAAACTTGCAACTGATAACTTGAGTTTCTTCTGGCTGCAGCCTGCAGCTGATAAAAATGCAGAATTTTATGTTTACATGCACTTTGCAGAAGTTGAAGAACTCCCAGCTAATCAGTCTAGACAGCTTGAAATCACCAAGAATGGAAAGCACTTCTATGGGCCATTTGCTCCTGATTACTTGCAGACATATTCTGTTTGGAGCACTATAGCTATGAGTGGACCGTACAATTTTTCAGTTATAAAAGGAGCCGGCAATTCTGACCTTCAACCTATCCTTAATGCCATCGAGATTTATACAGTAAAAGAATTCTCAGAAAAGGAAACACACCAAGATGACGGTCCGTAATTATTCCCTTATGCAAGCTTAATTTCATCCATCAATTTAGTGCCTATGTATGTACGTATACCATTAAATTTGATGCACTTTATGTTTGATTCCGAAAACACTAGTGAATGCTATCACAAACATCAAGGTGGCATATAAAATTGAGAAGAACTGGCAAGGAGATCCTTGTTTGCCAAAGAATTACTCATGGGAAGGACTAAACTGTAGCTATTCTCCTGATGATTCACCGAGAATCATGCACTTGTAAGTCTATATGTCTTCCAATAGATTAATGACAATTATTGTTGCAGCATATACGCTTTTTTAAACTGTAAGTACTGGAACATGCAATCTGCAGGGACTTGTCATCGAGTGGATTAACAGGGGAAATAGATGGTTCCATATCCGCTCTCACAATGATACAGACTTTGTAAGTACAAATATGTGCATGACTTATTGTTATCAATGTTAATGAGTTAGATAAATCACTGATAAGGTAGATAACATATATAGTATTGTCGGAGTTCGATTTGACAGAGTTCCGTTTAGCTGGTCGACATCTGATTGATCGAGCTGCTTACGATTTCAGGGATTTATCTAACAACAACTTAACAGGACCAATTCCTGACTTTTTGTCTCAAATGCCAAATTTAAATGTCCTGTAAGTCCTGCTGTTAATTAGATATTGGCGAAACTGAAGTCAATCCTTTCGTTATGAAGGTTGCTATAGTGCTTAATTTTACCTTATGCAGAAACTTGGAGAACAACAAGCTCACAGGCTCAATTCCAAATGGTCTTACAGAAAGAGTGCGAATTGGTTTACTATCATCAAGGTTTGTTTTGTTGAAAACCTGTACCTTAAAATCTTCTGTATTCTAATAGCCAATAAAAATATGATCTTAAGATTGAGGAAGAAGCAAGACGCCAGTTTTTGTTCTTTCTTTAGTTATTTTTATTTTCAAACATCTTATTTCATGATAAAATAATATTATAGATGGTTCAGCATCAGAACATCGATCTGCTACTAATTAATTCAGTATTTGTGCCTAGAACTGATCAGATTATAACTACCTGTACTATCAACCATTTCATGGCAGTTTGTGCAACAATCCAAATCTATCTCAAAATGTTTCTTGCAAAAAGAAGAAGAAGAAGAGGAGTTTTGTTATTCCCATAATAGGGTCAATCATTGGAATTTCAATCCTCTTCATAATTGTAGCAATAATCTTCTCGCGCCTGAAGAGGAAAAGACAGCATGGTGAGACTTCCCTATTTATTTAACATTGTCTTTTGTTTTTATATGTCGATAAAACTTTACAAAAATAAAAGATGAGATGGAACTGAAAATCCCTCAATAGAAAATACTTGCTACTTGAAATTCTGGGAGACATTTGTACTGTAAAACTTACAAGTACCCAAAATATTACAAGAACAATGAAAGCAGCAGTAGAAATCTTCTTATATATACATATATATACATATATATATATATATATATATATATATATATATATATATATATGCTCACCAACGTTTTTTATGATTATGATCTTAGGAGCTGTCATAGTGGCACAACCACGCAATGGGTCCGTGGAACTTGAACCAACACGACGACAGTTCACATTCTCAGAGATCCTCAAAATCACTAACAATAGACAAAGGATTCTTGGACAAGGTGGATTCGGAACTGTTTATCATGGCTACCTAGATGACAATACTCAAGTAGCTGTCAAGCTGCTGTCGTCATCATCAACTCGAGGGCTTGAACAATTTCACGCAGAGGCAAGTTTCTCACTATAACCTAATGCATTGTTTTCTTTCTCATTCATATAGTCAACTAAGATGTTTTGTTTGTCACCCCTTAACTATAGGTTAATCTTCTTATGAGGGTTCATCACACAAACTTGACCAGCCTTGTAGGATATTGTGATGACGAAAACAACAAAGGACTTGTTTATGAGTACATGGCCAGGGGAAACTTACAAGAATATCTTTCAGGTTTGGTAGCTACATTATAATCTTTGCTAGTAGCAAATTCTCAGTCCTCCAATAAATTTTCAGGGTTTTGAGTTTTTTACTAGAGATATATATATATATATATATATATATATATATATATATATATATATATATATATTTTAAGGAAGGTCTACACTCTGCTCAAACATTATGATTGGAGGGTTGACCTAGTTTGTGTTTTTAACTTTTTATAATTGTAGATAAAAGTTCAAATGTCTTGACTTGGGACGGTAGACTTCATATAGCAACAGATGCTGCACAAGGTATGAAAATAATTAGCAATATTCCAACTCATGTCTTTGCAACCATCCGATTCCTTATGTCGAAAATGTGAAAAGTTAAATATTTGAAATGCAGGATTGGAGTATCTGCACTATGGTTGTAAACCTCCTATGATCCATAGGGATGTCAAGACAACAAACATCTTGCTATCAGAAAATTTCCAAGCCAAACTCTCTGATTTCGGCCTCTCCAGAAATTTCCCTGCAGGCTATGGGACTCATATAGTTACAGGTGTTGCTGGAACCCCTGGCTACCTAGCACCCGAGTATGTAATTTCTTATACTATACTGAATCATTCTTTCATACTCTCAAGCTTATATATCTAATGAAAATGTGACCTGCATTAAATTACTTCCTATATTTTTTTAACCGACCTTATATTTCTGAGCCTCTCTTCATCTCATTTATTTCTCAACTAAATTTGAGTTGCTTGGATTGGCTTGAAGGTATCAACAACTAAACAGGTTCAATGAGAAGAGTGACGTCTTTAGTTTTGGGATTGTGCTGCTTGAGATTATTACAGGTAGACCTGCTGTTTCGAGGACACGAGAGAGAATTGCCATCAATGAATGGGTTGGATTAATCATTCCAAAAGGAGACATTGACGCTATTGTGGATCCGAGGTTAAGGGGAATTTTCAATGTTAACTCTGCCTGGAAAGTAGTGGAAATAGCAATGTCATGCGTCTCTCCTGAGGCCAATAAAAGGCCAACCATGAGTAAAGTTGTTGGAGAACTGAAGCATTGTCTGGAAACACAACTGTCTCAAAGAGACCAGAGCAGCTATGAATCTGAACTGGGGAATGCCTTTGAGATTGTGTCTCAGAATGGCTATTCGATCACTATGCTACGTCCCTCAGTTAGATAGCTGAGTGGGAATTGTAATGTACTATTTCAAGTTTTCAATCATGCCTGTAAAGATTATGTCCGGATAAGTGGACATGAATAAGTTGACACGTCGTTAAAATCATATATGCAAGATATAATGGGAATTGTAATGTACTATTTCAACCCTGCTGGTTAGCACTCGTTAAAATCCTTGATTAAATGATCTTTGTGTAATATTGATTTTGTATAGATTGCCACTATTTCATTGTTAGATAGTGCATCTTTTTGTGCATATGCATAAACTTTAATAAATTTGGTTTCTATTTATCATCCTTCACTGATGATCATGCCTTTGCATGGCTTCCTAATTGATCCTTAACAAGATTTCTGCTGTTTGCTCCCTTGGTCATTTGTCTTGTACACTTCCATACCTTGGTTAACTCATTCCTTCAGAACATTAGGGCTTTTGATCAATTTGATCTTCAAATAATGTCATGGACACCGAAACAAAATCCTAAATATATATATGCCAGTTTTTCGTTCAGTCATACTAGTCATATTATAAAGTATAAACACATGTGAATTTGCTCAAAAAATAAAGTAACACTTGCGCAACGTATGTGTTACTTTATAAGTAGGTGAACGCTCCAGATTCTCACTATTGAATAAATATACAGCTCTGGAGTCTGGACAATTTTGATCGGTTTGGTCAAAAGCACTTAACATTGCATTAATTCTTACCCTAAATTAATCCCCTAAGAAAAGAGCTTATTACTAAGTTACAGAATTTTTTTTGGATATAGATAGTTGGGTTACAAGTTTATTTCGCACACAGAATAGAACAGAAGCTAAGCATAACACAAACATTCAATCATAGCACAAAGCAACCAAGTGTGTCAGGCAGGGAGGGATAGTATTCGAAAATGCGAGGTGGCTGCAATTCAACAATGAAACAATTCTTCCTGTCGTTGTCCATCTTGGAGATGTCAAACTCCGGAACCAGGTACGGTAAGAATCCCAGGTGTGATTGATCCTCCAGGTGAAGAGAAAGGTGGTTCAAGGTGTGGTTCTTAATTTTCCATCCCCTCTCTCAGATATGTTTATTGGGGTATTTTGGTTGCGGAGTCAGTCATGCAGGTCAGCTTGGTGCTACTTGACGGCGCTCTGTGTGGCTTTGCTTTACTGCTTTCAGGTCTTAGTCTTAGTTTCCTTACACTGTTCTCTAAGAAGTTAAGTTGTAATTAATCCTAGCCCTCTGCATGGCCTTGTCCATCAGATGCCAGCTTGTTATTGTTTGTGCTATATTCCTGCCCTTTTGGCTTGCCAAGGGGTGGCTTAATTGATCGATCCCCTAATTCCCCAAAAAATAAAAATGAAAACCCCTGTAAACTATCAATAATGATTCTTTCACGCTTACATCTATCAAACCCAGATATATGTTGACCCCAAAAGTCTACGAACCCAATTTGCAAAAAAGGATATATGCTTACATATATTTGAAGCCAGCCATTGCTGCCATTTATAATTAGGCTTTCCATTTGTCAAGTTGATCAAATGAAAATTTCATACCTTTCTCAACTATTAATACTAAAACAAAATGCAATGTACGTAGAGAGCTGGGCGCATTAGAAGTCGCTGTAGCCTGATTAGAACCTTGTACGTCTAGCTGAGAACCGTGCGCATGCGAAATGCAATGCAAACTTGGGTAAAGCACCTTGGGGGAAGGAAAGAGTTTACACTCTTGAACCTAATAATACACTTCCTACGTATCATTTATATGATTATATGAAAGTAGTGGACGAGCCATAAGAAACCTGATCGAACGATATCGAAGCTCTACAGGTTAGGTGTGGGATCGCAGTACATAGGTGACTTGAACAGCTGATCCAGCTTGTTAGCGACATCGATCAATAGTATGACCAGTAAACTTCAAAATACTTGATGTGAAAGTCTCAACTGTAGCTAGCTAGGTTAAAATATTTTGAATAATGGTTTTTTGGTGTTCTTTAGCTCAGCATGATATATTTGCTCCATTTTATTAAGCTTGCGTCCAAAGTATTATATCTATCGATGATTCAATGAGCTGATCCATTCAGCTCTCTGAGCTGTAGAGCTAGCTTCACGTTACTTGTATAAAATGGTAATCTAGCGTCAGGAGATTCGAGTAATGCAAGCATCTTGTGTCCCCAAAGTACAATTATGTCGCGGGCATTCAAGCAATTGTTCTTTGCAGTACTTGGTGGTTTCTCTCTTATGCTCTTAGTTCATGCCCATGCCAGGATCAATCAGGTATATATACACAGGGCCTTTTAATATATTTTTTCTTCTTTTGTGTCATTTTTAAGGGATTTTTTGTGGTATTTTTTTTTTATATCATATCTCGGTAACTTCAATGTTGTTGTAGGAGAATCAGAATTGGTCTAATCATTTTATTGATAATCCCTTTTATATAGGGTGAGTATTACAACGGTAATGGTAAATATATTAATAACAACAATGACTACATAATTATCTCTCGTCAGTTACATTGACGAAGACACGTAATGCGTTTTTCCTTCAACACTCCCCCTTGTGCCGAGTCAGAGATAAAATGGTGCATGTGGTATTGTCTCATTAAAAACCTTGCCAAGTAACCAAAAACCCAATGGCAGAAAATAAAACTTTGATCGAAGGAAAAAAAGAACACAACGCACCTATTACATTTGAAACAACATGTATGTGCTAGACTCTCCCTGATGTCTGCACCTCCCCCTGATTTTTACATTAATCATGAGATTCTCCCTGGTTCTTTCTTTTGATCACGGGAGCTTCAGTAATATTAACATAGTTATACATTTTCACATGTTTTTCCAAATGTGACTTTGAGCAATGATTTAGTAACTAAATCTTGCCAAATCGTCCTCAGATCAAACTTAATTTACTTTGATTTTGAGGATAAGGTTGTTCATGAACCGAACACATAGGTTCATATTGAACATCAGGTTCACTCGTGGTATGACCTTCATGAACCGATAAGAGATTTGAAATTGATCTGTAATAACATATTTTCTTATTTCACCTTTAATGCGTTTTTCTTTACGCATAGTTAGCTATGACGTGAATAGTTTCTTTATCATGTCATATTCTATGTAGAGATTGAATAAGCTCAAATCTTTCATATCTTTAAGTATTTGAAAGGACCATTTGCGTTGTGTGGGCGCAGAGCTAAACATAGTTTTACAAATTCTCATCGAATGAAAGGTCGAGTCTTACATATTGTGTTTAAGTACAATCATGCGTGATTGCACTTGTATATGAATTTCATTTCCCAACACTTTTTCATCATCTTCCATTAGATGATAAATAGATCTATTGTTAGAATAAAAACTTCGACTGTTCATGGGAGTATATGTATGCCTCACTTCATTCTTTAGAGTGACTAAGCCGATTAATAGATGGTCACCATCATTACAGTCCTTGAGTTCCATTTCAAGACTGTGTATTCCCAAGACCTTTTTCATTCTTAACTTAGGATTTACAATTCATAGAGTTTCTTTTAGTTCATTTAGAGTTCATGTATATCCATAATGAAAACGCAATGGCATAATTCATCAATCTCTTCCCAATCAAATAGTCACTTTAGTGAGCGTTTCAATTTCTTTAGCAAACGTACTCATGTGATCTAGAGCCACTTGATTTAGGTGGATGAAGTCCATTTAGGATCCTCATGTATATCTCTTAATTTAGATCCACATAGAGTTATATGTTTTGACCACTTTCGTAAGCTGCATGTTCAGTTTTTCGGAAACTACCAAACCGACAAGGTAGTGGAGTGCAATGACATCCATTACGAGAGATTGTCTCATCGTAGTCTATTATGAAACAATATCTCCTCGTAGTCAATTCTAGTGCGTTTTTGAGAGACCATGTGCCATAAGGTGAGTCTACATACTCTTATTCTCATTACGCATTCTAACAAAGACATATTTGATAGGGTTTATATTTGCAGTGTCGGCGTCCCCTGCCCAAAGGACCTATCTCTTTGTTTATACTGGATCACTTCTTTCCATTTGGCCAATTTACTACGTTGACATTTTTCAACGAAGTATGGTTCGATATTAGACTCATTTTTCCACGTCCTCATGTAC
This sequence comes from Potentilla sterilis, assembly GCA_963682095.1. Lineage (NCBI taxonomy): Eukaryota > Viridiplantae > Streptophyta > Magnoliopsida > Rosales > Rosaceae > Potentilla > Potentilla sterilis. The sequence continues at coordinate 47,216,775 of OY821756.1, read as the reverse complement.
ACTAGTGTAATGTGTTTATAGAGATCTCTATACTTTAAGGATTGGTTCTAACATTTGAGGCGTCCCCCAATGATAACCACGATCTATAAATATTCTCATGAGACGGATCTGAGTATCACTGATCAATGGATCAAGTTGTGCCAAACTTGTTTTCTTCCTTTAGGCAAGTATTTATCGAACCTAAGGTGGTCTCCCCCTCTTCCTTGAAGAGCCACGGTCTGTGACACCATTTATGCCACTAATGGCGTCACCATGTCACTATCTATAGTGGTGGTGCAATGCCCAATTCCTTTTGGGTGGCACCATGTCCTCTTGATAGGACACAATCCTTGCAGACATGTTTGTAGCAGGTTTATGTGATCTCGTCACTTTAATGTGTCATACATCTACGCACTTTACTTTGTGTGGTTTTGGGGATCAAGATGAGACACAGTGGAGGCAAACCACGATAATTCATGTCATTCTACTTAAACATGCTTGTTCTTATCTCCCCCTAACGACGGGAAGACTGTCTCATCAAAGTGACACACCGCAAATCTAGCGGTAAGGAGATCGCCTGTCAAGGTTTCGACATTGCGGACTAGCTAGAAGTTCATATCCATCATAAATATTTATTCATCTCCAGTAACTCATCATTGTGCGTTGTGGCGGCACAATTTTGGCACATAAAAATATTTAACCGAGCTAAAGATTGTAGATCCGTGTTAATCTAAAAGAGCTCAAAGATTACAAGTTCGTTTGAGATCCTTTAAAATTATCACACATAGTCACTAACTATGGTGTAAATTTGTTCAATGATGATGGTCATAGATGAATAAGTAACGCTGCATGTAAAATTGCATAACCCAAAACGGAAGTATTGGTGTGCTTTTACCAATATCAAGACTATTACTATAGTCGTTTTCCGTGAGACCAATTGGGTTTTTATATAGGAATATGATGTCCATTACATATATAATAAGCTATAACGTCACCACACGTACGGAAATTAACCCGGCCTAGGTGCTTTGACTTTCTAGTATAAGCAGTATAAATTTTAATTGTGGATGGTGTAATGACACGTGACCAGCGTGTCAACACAACAACCAACACCATAAAATATCTAAGGTGTCCGCAAGTTGGTTGAATCAGCCCACTGAATCCTCTTTGGATTCAATATAAGAACATAATGAGAACACATGGGTCTTTTGCATATGATAGTGTCAATCATAATTTTACGAGTTGGCTTTAAATGATGTGCTTTTATTCATAAAATCACGATGGATGTCATAGGATATAAGTGCATATACTTGTGCATATACTTGTGCATCAAATATATTATAATGTCACCTTAGGGGAGTGGTGGAATTTAGGGATTAAACACACGTCTTCAATCCTACATGAATTTTGTCTAAACAATATTTGAGGATAAAATATTCTTTAGTCGTCCTCGGTTTCGTGTGTGAACCATATTCTTCTGGTATTTGCTTCTATTCATCCAAAATATGGGTGTCCATAGTAATTTCTTTAATGTACAGATCACCAGATCAAAGCCAATCTATGTCAGAATTAGAAAAGATAATTTTCTTTTGACTTTGGGTTCAATTAGTGGTTACATATAACCCACTAAGTTGACATATAAACTTCTCTAATACTCATTTACATCCGCAGTCATTAGAGGTAATGCGAAGAATCTCAAATGAATTCTCATATATGTCTTTTTTACATGAACATCGTGGCATAAATTTCTTTAAAATTTGGAACAAATTCAATTTTCTCTTATCACATAAATTGTCAATTTGACATATGCTCAATAAATATTTCGAAACGTAACTCAAGTTCTTTAGAGTAAGTCGATGGGGATTGTAATAAAATGTATTGTAATCATAGTCAGGCAGGTTCATTATGAATCTCAAAGGAACAGATATACCGATCATTATCACTTCCATTATGGTATTACTGTTCTTCAATACGATTGTGTTATTTATGTGATATATTAGTACCATTGTTATTCTAGGGATCACATTGTGTGTTTCTTTGCCCACAGTTCGTTGTCACGCCTATATTATGTTTTTGCACACAATTCTTTGTGTCATACCAATATTATGATATGTTGTTTTACTTTATGCAATACTTTGCAAAATTAGATGCAGAAAATTGAATCATATATACTATGAATAAAATTTAAATAATCTCAATTTTTTTAGAGAAGATTCAAAAATTATTGTGCCAACAATTACATTTGGTACATATTGTCTAATTTAGAGATAGAAACTTTAAGACCAAAAGTCTAGTTTAGGACCGAAAGTCTAATTTAGGCGTAATAGCCTTTATAAGGATATCTTGGAAATTTAAAAGTAGACTAATCAAAGTCTATCTTGGATTGAGCCATATCATTTTTGCTCTTTTAATAGCTACAATGATGAGATGTGTCATTGACATATTCTTCCCATATGCTATGTTTTTAGTTGTAAATTCATTTTCGATGTTATTGTAGGATATTGAAGATACTTTTTCAAAATCCGCGTACTCGTATGATTCTTCATACTTATTGTAAGTTATAGGTAATTCTTTGCTAGCTTGTAATGTATGTATCAATACTTCATTTAATTACAACAATGGCAGAGTGCTTCACTGCACATGACATGTCTCATATGTCATCTTTTAAATGTTACATTGTTTCCAGTTGCTTTTGGATGATTATATGAATCTTTACGTCCATGGTAATTACCTTTTGTTTTAGGGTCATTGCATTACTTTGCCCAATTTGTTCCAGGAAATATCTTTTTCTAAGACCTTACATCATCATTGCTCTTTGTTTTAGGGTTGTTGCATTACTTTGTATAATATGTTTCAGGAAATTTATTTTTCTCAGACCTTACATTGTTATTGCCCTTTGTTTTAGGGTTGTTCCAGGAAATTTCTTTGCTATTTACATAAAACAGTTTGCATAAATATACCATGCTCAAGCCTTAATTGACTCAATAGGGGAATTTGGTACTTAAATTCTTCAGAGTCCAATGTGTCAAAACCAAATTGTGATGGTTAAATCATCTGTAAAATGGAGGAAGAAGAGAATGTATTAGTTTCGCGGTCTAAATGACATTCACGACAACTAATATAAACCAAAATACATTATGGCCCATCCGATGCTTTGTGAAATTTCGTTATCACAATAAAATTTTGGTTTCTCCATTTTCATTGCATGTGAAGCTTAATGAAATTTCATTATCGTTGCTTTTTACACAATTAATAAGATATCCATCTTGAACAAATTTTCAAGAAATAAAAATTGGATTTCAAGACCAAAATTTGTAATGGTCATATTTTTCTTGCTTCGTGAAAATGTTTTTTCACAATAGTGGGTTTGTCTATTTTTCTTTATATAACAATTTTCATGAAATTGCATTATCATGGTAATGCTCAAACTAAATAACATATTAAATAAAGCTTATATTAGAAAAAAGGACTATTCACATTTGAAAATTAGAAAAAAAGCTCCTTGTTTTTCACTTTATAAATAAGGACCTTTTTTTAATATGTTTATCATAAAAAAGTCTATTCTATTTCACCAAATTATAAAAAATGGCTATTTTTAGTATCATTAGGGACCATAATACCCTCTTCTTGTTTTTTTCTTCTTTCTTACATAATCTGATCAAAACTCTCTCTCTTTAAAGTTCAAAACTCCCTCTCCCCTCTCTCTCTCTCTCTCTGCTTCGTCTTCACCAACTCCACCTCGCCACTCATCTCCCTCGTCAGCCAGTACTTCGGCCTCTTCACCAACGTCCCCGTCGTCGTGCTGTTCCTCGCCGTCGAGTTCGACTCCGAACGCAACCCCGAGTTTAACAACCCCGACGGAAACCACATCGGAATCAACCTCAACAACATCAAGTGGGGCGATCACGATCTCTACAGCAAGACAAGCTCCTCGGAGAATCGAGATCCAAGATGGGGACCCGGTCCAATTTCGACACATTGGTTCGGCCGAGTCGGTGGCGGCGCAGCCGTCCCAAGCGGTTCCGATGTACGCGCCGAGCATGAGGTCCGAGGGGTCGGAGGGGAGTACTTACCAGAGCAGTGAAATCTCGAATATGAAAATGGTGGTGAGGTATAGAGATTTGAAGGATCAATTACCACCGTAACTATTTCTCAAACTTGCTAGCTTCAATCGGCCAGAGATCAAGTCTCGATATGAAAATGGTTTGTTGTTTTGGTTTGTATGATTTGAATTAGATTTGTTTAAGAATCTGGTGTCGAAGAATCGCGGAAGTAATTATGGTTGTATATTATGTTTGATTATCATGTTATTAATGTAATGTTGCACACCATGTGTTTGTGAAAATGCCTCTGTCAATTTAGTAGTACATTTGGTTTCGATAAGAAGTTTTGTGGTTGGGGGACATTGTTTTCAAAGCACTCTCGTTCTGTACTATGAAAAAATTAGGATCATCTCTTTCTTTTCTTGGAATGTAATTGTTGTATCTTCGGCATTGTAGAATTCATGACTGATAGAGCATATGCTAATTGGTGGACGTGTATCATTGCTATGCAATTCAAGTTACTTGGATAGTTACTCAGATAGTTACTCAGATAGTTAATTGAACAACTTCAGTAACTATCTTAGTAACTATCATCTGAGTAAACTATTTTGTATAACTATCTTAGTAACTATCAGTTTTATAACTATCTGTGTAACTAGCTTAGTAACTATCAATTTTGTAACTATCTATTTTAGTAACTATCAATTTTGTAACTACCTTAGTAACTATCTTACTAACTATCGTTTGAGTAAACTATTATGGGTAACTATGTTACTAACTATCAATTTTGTAACTATCTGTGTAACTATGTTAGTAACTATCTTAGTAACTATCAATTGTGTAACTACCAAAATAACTATCTTAGTAACTATTAACTATTTTAGTAACTATCAATTTTATAACTATCTGTGTAACTATCGTAGTAACTACTAACTATTTTAGTAACTATTAATTTTATAACTATCTGTGTAACTATCTTAGTAACTATCATTTGATTAAACTATTATGTGTAACTATGTTAGTAACTATCTTAGTAACTATTAATTTTATAACTATCTGTGTAACTAGCTAATTAATAGCTATTTTAGTAACTATCAATTTTGTAACTATATGTGTAACTACCTTAGTAACTATCAATTTTGTAACTATCTTAGTAACTATCATCTAAGTAAATTATTCAATATAACTACCTTAGTAACTATCTTAGTAATTATCATATGAGTAAACTATTCTGGGTAACTATGTTAGTAACTATCAATTTTGTAACTATTTGTGTAACTACCTAAGTAACTATCTTAGTAACTATTAACTATTTTAGTAACTATCAATTTTGTAACTATCTGTGTAACTACCCTAGCAACTATCTTAGTAACTACTAACTATTTTAGTAACTATCAATTTTGTAACTATTTGTGTAACTACCTTAGTAACTATCATCTGAGTAAACTATTCTGTGTAACTATGTTAGTAACTATCAATTTTATAACTATCTGTGTAACTAGCTTAGTAACTATCAATTTTGTAACTATCTGTGTAACTACCTTAGTAACAATCAATTTTATAACTATCTTAGTAACTATCATCTGAGTAAACTATTTATGTGTAACTATCTTGGTAACTATCTTAGTAACTATCAATTTTGTACCTAAGTAACTATCTTAGTAACTACTAACTATTTTAGTAACTATCAATTTTGTAACTATTTGTGTAACTATCCTAGATAGTAACTATTAATTTTGTAACTATATGTGTAACTACCCTAGTAACTATCTTACTAAAATGTTAGTTACTTAGATAGTTAGTAAGATAGTTACTAAAATGATAGTTACTTAGGATTTAGTAACACAGTTAGTAAGATAGTTTCTAAGATAATTACTAAAATGTCGTACATGTGCCACCTCCAATCCTCCTCAGTTACTTAGATAGTTAGTAACATAGTTAGTAAGATAGTTAGTTTGGTAGTTAGTAGGATATTTAGTAAGATAGTTAGTAAGATGATAGTTACTTAGATAGTTAGTAAGATAGTTACTAAGATGATAGTTACTTTGATATTTACGCTGCCGTGGTGCGGTGCAGCGGCACGCTGCATTATGTCCTGCATTTTTCATTCTTGGTTCAGTTGCTTTCGATTTTTAAGTTCTTGCTTTTCTGTCCTGCAATTTTATTTTTTTTCATAGTTACTGTAATAGTTACTTGGATAGTTCTCAGCTTTTAAACAAACAAGAACTGTTGCTTTTATAGTTACTAACATAGTCACTAGCATAGTTAGTCAGATAGTTACTAAGATGATACTTACTTAGATAGTTAGTAAGATAGTTTCTAAGATTATAGTTAGTAAGATAGTTAGTTTGATAGTTAGTAAGATAGTTAATAAGATGATAGTTAGTAAGATAGTATTTTCTAGAAGCAGAATTTCCTCTGAAACCTATTCAATTACAAACCATTTTATCACTGTAAGATAACATCAAACATTTGTAGATACTGAAAAATGAAACTAAATATGATGAATTACTCTAAGGATGTCCAACTCAGACCCTTTCAAATTGCAATGCATCAAAGTATCTGTCTGCAGGTAAAGGATCAACTTGATCTATACATGGCACGTTTAAATCTCCCAAGGAAACATAAGTTGGGCTCTCAGATAATCCATAATGTTATCATAAATTTCCTGGAATTTTGCTAAGTCGTTCGGTCCTTGAAAACTCGAGCTCATTGAACATATAACAGACTCGCGTGTCGACTGAGCTGTCTGTACTCAAACTGCCGTAACTCTCTCCATATATATCGGAATCACAAACCGTAAAATTCTACATAAACTAGACAGAGAGAGCTTTCCGTTGATATATGCCTCATTTTCTGGTTCTTTCTGGATCAGTACAGTTTATTCCTCAAATTTGACTGTTGTGCAAAGGTTCTCCAGGTTTCAGCTTTGTGAAGTTCCCTTCAATCCTTTTTCCTCTTGTTTTAATTCTTCTTCTCATCTGCATTTGGACTGAATTCTTATGCTGCAGCCTCCCCATCTACTTCTCACTCTCCAACACCAAAATATCAACCGTTTTTCACTACGATCTCATAGAGAGAGCCACAGAGAGAATCACTGAGCTCTCAGCTCTCCTCCCTCCAACACGCAGATCACGCCCTCTCCACCGTCTGATCCTCCTTCCAGTCCCTCTAGTCCTCCCTCCGGCACACCCGATCCGAGCTCTCCGACCCACTCCGATCCATCACCGCCCTCACTCTCCAGCTCTCCAACCTCCACTCCACCTCCGAGCTCCTCCGCCACACCCTCCGCGCCCTCCGCCTCTCCAAGAAGCTCCGCGACCTCGCCGCCGCGCCGAAGAAGCTCGATCTCGCAAAGGATACTAAGCTGCATTGTGAGATCTTGTCTCTCTACGACGAGTACGACCTCGCCGGCGTCGTAGGCGGTCTCGATGACGCAGTCTTCGTATTTATTCCAATCAACAATAATATATATCCTCAGTCAATGAAATCAAGTTGGAGATGGCTTACGGCGTTTATTCTAGCTTGTTGGTGTAGAACTTGGCTTGGATCGGGAGGAAGACGCGGCGAGGAACAAAGACGAGGCCCGTGGACGACGATAATTTGTTGCCTCCATCACCTTCTCGAAGTAGAGAGAGAGAGGGGTTCTGAAATTGATTTGGTATTTGAGTGCGAGAGAGATGATGGCAGGTTTCGTAATTCTTTTAATCTCTAGGGGCAGTGATTAAAAATAAGCCCTTAATTATTATGACATTAAACTAGGGGCCTTTTTTATAATTTTAGACCTTTACTTGCCCTTTTCTATAAATACCCCTTAAATAAAACAATTATTTAACACTAATAAAATGCTCTAAATTTAATATTTAAATAAATATTAATGCGATTTAAATAGAGCATTATATCGTGGAATAATTTAATCGAGATTTAACGAAAACAACAACGTACTTTAATTCGATTATACTGTCAGTTTGCCAAATAAACTCCGTGTGAAGCGGTTACTCGATCTCAATTCCATTTTGATCGCAGCATCCATCGTAAGTGAGACGTCACATATCAAAACAATAATATTTATATGATTAGTCATATTTAATCATTATATTTAATATAGTTTAGCATATAATAAATAAAACAAAATTTCATATTTTATCATTAAATTCGTAAATTAGTAAATATAATTCACTGTTTAGTAATTTCAAAAAATTACCTTTCAATTTACCGGTAAAAGGTAAATATCTTTTTTTTTTCACGGGTCGGTTTGCTGAATACGGGTCGGATCAGACCCAAAGGATCCGGGTCAGATCCGGGTCGATATTTTTTTTTTCTGCTGCAGATCGCAGCGGCATCGCGGGGAGGAGTCGATCGGCGCAGGCCCAATCTTGGAATCGGCCGATCGGGGCAGACAATCCGGGTCGAGGCTTCGCGCTGGACGTCGAGGATCAAGGTTCGATTCCGGGTGAGGTCCGATCGAAGGTCAGTGGTGGCGAGGCAGCAACCGGGTGGGGTAGCTTTGGGTGTCCAGATCAAATTTGATCTGAGGTCAGTGGTGCCGATCCGGTTCGATCTGGAGGGGGGGACGATCCGGGTGAAGGGCCGGCACAGGAGGATCGATAGTGGTGGTGATGCCTCGTCGTCAGAGCAGTGGATTTCGAGCAGAGGAGGACCGATCCGATCCGCGTCGTGCAACGCTGGGGGTGGGCTCGATGGGGTTCGGATTGGCGGCATTTTCGGGTTGCAGATGCAATGCCAGGGCTGGGCTAGGCTGGCGGCGGCCGCGTATGGAGAAGAGGTCGTCGTCGAGGGCTGCGTCAACTAGGCTGGGGCGCGCTAGGGCTTGGTGCAAGGGACATCGGGTCTGGCCATGCGCACGGCTGGGTTTTCTGCAGAGGGCGGCGTGCGGAGCGGGGATGGCGTCAAGGTTTGACCGCCGAGTGCCGGAAGGTTACGGGTTAGATCGGAGAAGACAATAGGTGCCCAAATCAGATTGTTGGGTGCCCAGAGAATCTTCATGCTATGAAGTTGTCGTCGGCAGAATGAGTTTCTGGACTTCGTTGCCAGCTGTGAATTTTTCCAGGGCTTTGTTTTTTTTGTTTTTTTTTTTTTCAGTTTTTTTTTTTGCTAAAAAAAAATCTCAGTTAAGCTATGTGCTAATAACGTGTTGTAAGAAAATCGGAATTGGTCTACTTATTTAATTGATAATTCCCTTTATATAGGGTGAGTATTACAACAGTAATAATAAATACATTAATGACAATAATGACTACATAATTATCTCTCGTCAGTTACATTAAAGAATACACATAATCCGTTTTTTCTTCAACAAATGTATAATTCTTTTTTCCTTTTTTTTCTTAAACTTCACTGTTTAATTCAGTACTCAGTGAGTATTTGTAAATTTTAAATGAATCGGAAATCGTTAAAGACATTCATCATTATAAATTACCATCCCATAGTTTATAGCTATAATCTAGGGCTCTCTCTCTCTCATGTGTCTATCTGTGTCTTGATGATCAGGATTCATTAGCATAGATTGCGGGGGAACGCACAATTCTAACTATACTTTGGAGACAACTGGCCTCACCTACGTTTTAGACACAGATTTCATTGACTCGGGAGAAAATAAATTGGTATCGCCTGAATACAGAGGCATCTTGCAGCAGCCATATGAGTCTCTAAGGAGCTTTCCCAAAGGAACTAGGAACTGCTACAGACTGAACCTTACAAGTAAATCCATATATCTGATTCGAGCATCTTTCTATTATGGGAATTATGATGGCCAACATAAATTACCAGATTTCGAATTACATCTTGGACCTAATTTGTGGAAATCAGTGACGTTCCGAGACGCATCGACTTCTCTAAACAATGAGCTCATACATGTCCACTACTGGAAATCAGGTCTGAGGCGACGAACATTGAAACGGGAACATCAAACTTCATCGCCTGAACCCATTGAAGCGACCGATATTGAAGTTGTCGCTTCAGAAATAGTGAGCGACGAAAGTTGATCAATAGTCGTCGCTAACAAAATAATTGAAGCGACGACTATTGATATGTGTCGCCTTCGAACAGTGTTTTGTCAACTGTAGTGACGAAAATTTATTCTTCGTCGCCGACTCGAAATGTAAGCGACAACGTTGATAACCTTTGTCAATATTCGTCGCTGAGATATGAAACGAAGCGACGAGTTTTTAAACGTCGTCGCACCATAATAAACGAAGCGACGGATTTTGTACAATATTCGTCGCTTCAACTTTTGAAATCTGCTATAAAGCCCTCAGCTTAGACAGAACACAGAAGGTCGAAAAAATTCTGTAAAACACTGTAGCAGCTGCGAAAAATCTCCAAAACTGCTGATTTCGTCAATTTCGGGGTCCGGAAGCTAGGGTGTTCTCTTCCAATTGCTTTGTAGGTTAGTATAATCTATCATCTTCATTGGAATCACCATATTTTGGTTTGATTGGTTGAATTTAGTGTTTGATTTCTTGAGTTGGATTTGGTTTATAATGTGCTTTGTGTTGTTTTTAGTGTTGGGTGTTTGAATATATGCTGGAGTTGGAGTTGATTTTGGTGAAATTGAGATTATGTTAGTTAATTTGTGAAATTGTTATATTTAGTGAAATTGAATTTTAGAGAAATTGGGTGAAATGGGGAAATTTAGTGAAATTGGGAAAGTTAATGAAATTGAATTTCAGCTTAATTTAGTGAAACCGTAAAATTTAGTTAAATCCAAATATAGTGAAAATGAAATTTTGTGAAGAGTGAAATGTAGTGAAATTATAATTTTACGATGTAATTTGTTTGTGTTGTGTGTGGATTGTGGTTGTTGACAGTAGCCAGAGAGGCTACACCAGGGCCCACAGACCCGCAGCAAGCGCACCAGGGCCCGGACCAGGACCCAGGATCGGACCACCAGCACCAGGCCTCGGGCCCCAGCGGTCTATCCTGCCTCCAGGGATCCTGGGACCAGGGACGCCCGCCTGCCAAAGAGGGCACCAGAATGTCCAAACAGAAGAGAACTAGTCCCACATCGAAGAATGAGGCCAGCCCTCACCCCTAACCACCTATATATAGGCCTCAGCTACCACCATAAATAGGTAACTTGTCTCTCTCCCTGCTTACATACGTGCCCAGGTTATATATATTCCAACTATACTAACTTAGGCATCGGAGAGGTGAAGGCCGGCCCGCCCGGTATTCCCCTTAGTAAGCAGGATTGCAGGAGATCGAGTTGGATTCATCAAGTATCTACCAAGACCCCCGGGTTTAGGCAGAAACAATTGGCGCCGTCTGTGGGAATATCGTTCAAAAAGTCAGTGTCGCTGTGCCGGAAAGTAGGGCCCTGGTGACCCTTTAAGAGATCGCTAAAACCATAGTCCGGAAGCCATGGAAGGAAGAAAGATAAAGACAAGCACGGAAGGATCGAAAGGACGAATTCAGTTCCCCGACCGGGCCCCACACGCAGGGGCCGCGATCGGTGCGAGGTTCGTTCTTTCCCCCGACCGCAAAGGAAGTCCGGAAGCGCGAATTCAGTTCCCCGGCCCGGCCCGTAGCATAAAGGCCGAGGTCGGTGCGAGGTTCGCACTTCCTCCTGTTCGAAACGAGGCTCACGATCGTCAAGTCTCAGAGAATCCCGACCCGGTTGGAGCAGGGGAAATAAGAAAGATGAAGGCAGAAATTGAGCGATTGCGGAAGGAGGGCGATCAGGATCGGTTAAGAGCAGAGGCCCGAAGTCGGGAACTGAAGGCAATAACCACCGCCCTGTTAGCAACCCTGGAGCGAGAAGGCCAGCCAGGTACCCCTCGGGCGGCCTCGCACACGGCGAGCAAGGCTAGCGAATTCCCGCATCTCGAAATAGGGCTGCCCACGGGCAGGAGGAAGACCGTCCATGTTCCCGTACCTCTCTTCTCAGAGGCTCTGAAAGATTCCGGCCCAGTCGAGCTCCCGTACCGCTCAGATCAGGCATCAGGAGAGCGGGACAGCTCCACCACGCGAACGATCGAGGCACTTTCCGCTTCGGTATCGGACATAAAGAGCCGCATGGAGACCAGCGAGCGGAAGGCGGGACGACCGCAGGACGGCGCACGGTTTACCGAGCGCACTGGACCCTTCCCACGCCGGATCCGGGAAACGGGGGGATCTGGCGACCAAAGGCCTCTGAAGTTGACGTACTCGGGAACAAGCTGCCCGTACCGGCACTTGGATAGCTTCAAATCGAAGACAAGCGCTAGGGGCTATTCGGATGCCGTGAGCTGCAACATATTCCGAGAAACGCTCGCAGGGGAGGCATTGGGTTGGTTCTACGAGCTACCGGTGGACTCGGTCGAAACTTTCGCACAGTTGGCCGATAGGTTTGTCGGCCGGTTCGTCCTTAAAGCCACGGCAGCCCAGCCATCGACGGTCCTCTTCGATTGCATGCAGGCTAACCACGAACCATTACGCGCCTTCGTTAACCGGTGGCAGGTCGCCACGTCCGGGGTAAGAAACTTGGATAAGAGGATTGCGGGGATGGCCTTCAAGCAAGGATTAAGAGCTGGGGAACTTTCATACAACTTACAAGCGCAGGGGCCGCTGGCGTACGACGAGCTGATGACCGTGGCCGTTAGGCATGCTCAGGCAGAACAAGAGACATATGGGAACAAGGCGCCCAAGCGGATCTCAGATGGCATACCGCCATCCCCTCACGGAAGCAAAGCCGGGCGGCTACATATCAGCCGGGTACCTGTAGCCGCCAGGGGGATAGAGGCGCGAAAGGAGTGGCAACCCCGGCGAAGCAGTGACAATGATCCCCGACCAGGAAGAGGACCACCTTTTGGGCACCCAGCTCAGATCCAGGTAGCTGTGTCAGCAGAGCGGACACCACGGGCCCCGGTTCCTTCGCCGGCAAGAAAACCCTATGAACCGGACCTTCGGATCCCAGATCGGAAACCACAGAAGGCGGTCGTACAAGACCAAGCCCGCCCCGGCAGCCCCAGCGCGGACTGACCGCGAGCTCGGCCGATAGGGACTATATGCACACGAACCCCCGGGTGGATCGAGGTACACGGGAGCATTAACATGATCCACGGTGGGGACCATATCGGTCAGCTCACCCGAAGCTCAAAGAAGCGGTGCCTGAGATCAATCCGGGGGAGGGAGGTTTACGCCTTCAGAGAACGAAGCGTCCAAGCCGCTAAAACCGGATGGAACTCGGTCACTTTCTATGAGGATGAAGAGCCGGAGGATGTGATCCAACCGCACACCGACCCCTTCCTTATCACGGTCCAAATAGACCACTGGATAACCAGTCGTATGCTGATCGATACTGGAGCCTCTGTCAACGTAATGTTCCGAGACGCGTACCGAGGGCTGCAAAGAGGGAGGAACAAGTTATCCCAGGATAACGAGCCGCTGATAAGCTTCTCCGGTGAGGTAGTCCAGCCTCTAGGATCCGATTACCTACCAATCATTTTCGGCAAGGGAGACAGAACGAAAACAGAGCATTTGGAATTCATCATCGTCGACTGCCTGTCGTCGTACAATGGTATAATCGGTCGGCCAGGGTTATGGAGGCTCAAAATGTTCATCGCCGGCCATATGCTGATGTTGAAGATGCCTTCACCAGCCGGAGTTATAACTATACACGGGGACCAGAGAATCGCCCGTAAGTACTACGCAGAAGCCCTGACCCACGGGAGGAAGCGGGCCGAGGTCTTTACAACCGCTCAGCAAGTACCAGCGCTGGATCTGAGTCTTGACCCCCGTGATGACATCGCTCCAGGTAGAGTTAGGCGATTCACGTTCACCGAGAAACCAGAGCGACCTTCGGCCGTGGAGGAAACCGAAGCCATCTGTATTTCCAAAGACCACCCAGACCGAAGCGTAGTGATAGGGACACAACTCGACCCGGTCGTCAGGGAAGAGCTCATCGCCTTTCTCCGGGACCACAGTTCGGTCTTCGCATGGTCCTACGAAGACATGCCGGGCATATCCCCAGAGATAGCCGTTCACCGGCTAAACTCATTACCCAGCGTCCCCCCGACGAGGCAAAAAAGGAGGTCTTTCAGCCCGGCAAAATATGAGGCGATTAGAGAAGAAGTGCAGAAACTCATGGGCATAGGTTTCATCCGGGAAGTCCAGTACCCGCGCTGGCTCGCCAACGTGGTCATGGTACCGAAGAAGGCAGCCGGTCAGTGGCGTATGTGCGTGGACTTCACTAATCTAAACCGGGCGTGCCCAAAGGACAGCTTCCCGCTCCCTCGGATTGATCAGCTCATTGACTCCACATCCGGCTTCAAGCTGCTCAGCTTCATGGACGCCTACGCCGGGTACAACCAGATACGGATGCACCCGGATGATGAAGAACACACGTCATTCACAACCGACCGAGGCACCTACTGCTATAAGAGGATGCCGTACGGTCTAAAGAACGCCAGCGCCACCTACCAACGGATGGTGAACCAAATGCTGGAACAAGAGATGGGTAAAACCGTGGAAGTTTACGTTGACGACATGTTGGTCAAAAGCTTAACTGCGGGGGCCCACGTCCGGGATTTGGCCGTAGTCATCGGTAAAATGCTCAAATTCGGAATGCGCTTGAACCCGAAGAAGTGCCTTTTCGGGATTTCAGAGGGTCTTTTTCTAGGGCACATCATCAGCCAGCGAGAGATAGAAGCCAACCCGCTGAAGGTCCAGGCAATCCTTGATATGGAAACACCAGGAGAGAGAAACCAGGTCCATATCTTGACCGGCCGGTTGGCCGCCCTGGCCAGATTCATCTCCCGTTTAACCGATAAGTGCGTCCCGTTCTTTAAACTGCTGAAGGCACAGCAAACCAGGAAGATACTCTGGGCTGCGGAGCATGAGGCAGCGTTCCAGTCCATCAAAGCATACCTGGCTGCAGTTCCTCTCCTATCCAAACCACTGCCGGGAGAAATGTTGTACCTTTACATAGCCGCATCCACAGCCGCCGTCTCCGCCGCTCTCGTCAGAAAGGAGGGCACGCTCGAACTTCCGGTATACTACGCGGGAAAGGGACTTACAGGAGCCGAGGGCCGGTACCCCGATATAGAGAGATTGGCTCTAGCCTTGATTGTTAGCGCCAGGAAGCTCCGGCACTATTTCCAGGCTCATTCCATCACCTTATATACCAACCACCCCCTGCGGCAGATCCTGCAAAAGCCAGACACCAGCGGGAGGCTCGTACGATGGGCAGTCGAATTAGGGGAATTCGACATCACCTATGCCCCACGAACAGCCATCAAGGGACAGGCTGCTGCGGACTTCATATGTGAGCTCACCCCAATGGCGGTAGAAGTCCATCCCGCCCGGCTCGAGGACGCAGGGGCAGAACAAACCGCCAAGATCGAACCAGACCTTCCAACCGGCTGGAAACTTTACGTGGATGGCTCCGTAACCACCAAACGGAGTGGGGCCGGGGTCCTGATAACCTCACCCGACGGCCAATCGTACGAGTATGCACTACGGTTCCTTTTTACCACCTCCAATAACGCTGCCGAGTACGAGGCCCTCATAGCCGGTCTGCAACTAGCCAAGGAGCTGGGAATCTCATCCATGGACATATACAGCGACTCCAGCTTGGTAGTCAACCAGATGAACGGGGTGTTCGAGGTTAAAGATCCTCAGCTATCCTCCTATCAGGCTTTGGCCAAAACACTGATCGGGTTCTTCCGCGGCACCACGATCCAACATATTCCCCGGGAGGCAAATAGGCATGCAGACGCCCTTGCGAGGTTGGCAACCGGAAACTACCCTCCAGAGTACCGGAGAGCTAAAATCGAGACCCTCCAAAAGCCAAGTATAAGCAAGACCATCTCCGAAATATTCGCGGTAGAACAGGTACCACCGAGCTGGATGGACCCAATAGTCAAGTATTTGACCGACAAAACCAGCCCCCAGGATGCGGTGGAAGCCAGGAGGCTGCACCTCCGGTGTGCCCGGTATGGCCTCATTAACGGCCAATTATACCGAAGGGGCCACAGCTTCCCCCAGCTGAGGTGTGTGACTAAGGAGGCAGGAGAAGCAATCATGCGAGAGATCCACGAAGGGGTATGCGGTAATCACTCCGGCGCAAGGTCATTATCCCACAAATCACTCCGAGCGGGCTATTTCTGGCCCGATATGGCGGCAGTATCAAGGAAAATATCACGCGGCTGCCACAAATGCCACATGTACACCTCGGTACCTCGTGCCCCGGCAGTCGCATTATCAATCCTGTTGGCACCTTGGCCTTTCGCACAGTGGGGATTAGACATCATCGGCCCTTTCCCCGTGGCAGTAGGACAATACAAGTACGCCATTGTGGCAGTGGATTACCAAACTAAATGGGTCGAGGCAGAACCGTTGATAAAGATCACTGAGGAACGGGTTAAGAAATTCCTGTGGAAAAACATCTACTGTAGGTTTGGGGTGCCGCAGACTATTATCACGGATAATGGGACGCAATTCAACAACGCGGATCTCATCCAGTACACAGCCTCCCTGGGGACCCGGATGCTGTTTGCCTCGGTAGCACACCCGCAGACCAACGGCCAGGCAGAAGCGGTCAATAAGATTATCAAAACTCTTCTTAAAAAGAAACTGGATGCCAAGAAGGGATGCTGGGCCGAGGAACTCCCCGCGGTATTATGGGCCATCCGGACAACGGCAGCAGAGGCAACAGGAGAGACCCCGTTCTGCTTGGCATTCGGGAGTGAAGCAGTACTCCCTGTGGAGACTGAGATACCCAGCGGCAGGGTCGAGAATTACGACGCCGACACAAATGCCGACGGCTTACTACTCAACCTGGACCTCATCGAGGAGCGGCGCGACCGAGCGCACATGCGAAACCAAACCTACAAGCAGCGGGTCGCCCGGTACTACGATAGAAGGGTCCGGGAAAGAAAGCTGCAAGTCGGCGACTGGGTCATGAGGAAGGTCCAGAAAAAGCCATTGGCCTTGCAGCCAACATGGGAGGGACCCTACCAGATCACCGCGGCCGTAGGCCCGGCAACATTCCACATCATAGACGCTACGGGCATCTATTCTACCAGGCCGTGGAATATCGAACACTTACGCTTTTACCCTAGATAGTAGCAATCATAAAGGAACGAAAGTGTAATTGGCAAGCATTGCAATGTGCAGTTATGACGTTAAAGAGACTACACCAATTACAGGATATATGTACAGAGCAAACACCTAGCTAGCGCTCCCGGAACCCACAACCCCCGACCCGCCACCTTTTAGCTCCCGCTCCTGCTCCCTCATCACGATCAGGGCTATGTCAGCCTCCATCCGCTCGGCGTCGAGCCACCCTTTCTCCCGCCACTCCAGATAGGCGTCACTTATACCCTCCGTGCGGGCCTTCTCCAGCATCTCCTCAAAATCTGACGACTCCCGAAACTCGTCAACGGCCTTATCGGCCACTTCAGCAAGTTCGGATTCCACCAGCCTCTCCCGTCCCCGAACGACCGCCGTCATTTGGGCCTGCAGCTCCAAAACTTTTGCCTCCAACTCGACAATCCTCCCATCACGGGCGGCAAGCTGTCGGCCGGCTTCCTCTCTCTCCCGCACGAGTTCCGCGCTCAGCCGGCCGCCTTCCTCCCTTTCCTTCGCAAGCTCGGCTACCGCCACACCCACCTTAACACCCAGCTCCTCCACCCGCTTCTCCAGGACGGCGGCAGCCTCCATTTTGGGGCCGGCGACATAAAACCTCTGAGCCAGCTGCCAAAAGAAAGCAAAAGGAGCATCAGCTCATGTCACATCACGGAAGAGGACTCACAGAAAAACATTTACCTGTAGAGCCAGTCCCACGGGCTCCGCCATACTCTCGCCCAGATTTTCGGTCCAGGACCCCTCCCGGTCGAGCCCCAAGGTTTCGATTATACCAGCCACAAGCCTACTAAATCCACCACCAGAGCTACGAACGGCTTCCGGTTCCTGAGTCCTTCGACCACCCGCCTCCACAGTCGGGACTATGGCTCGCTCCATCGGCCCGGCTGAGCTTGACGCCCCCGCATCAAATACCCTCGCTCTCTTTGCCGGACTTTCACTGTGGCTGCTTCGACGGTGCTCGGGAAAAACCACCGATTCCCTCTCCCGCGAGGTACGCACTGCCATTTGTCGCGCCACAGGCTCTGGCCCCGGGAGGCCCTCCGCCCGCACTTCCCGAATGCGGAGTGGGGAATTGTTCTCGCCGCCCGGCCGCCTCCCATAATGAGCGTCCGAGAACACTAGCGGCACCGGCCTTGCATGCTCCGTACGCTTCTGGGTAGCCACGTCAAGAACGACTTTTGCGGCCTCCTCCCCTATCTCCATCAACCGCGCTGCTATAAGCTCCTCATCCGGCTCGATAGTCTCCTCAACTTTAAGCGCGGGCCGAGGACCATTAGTAGGTTTTCTCCCCATCCCCAACACCTCCAGCACGTTCCACCGAGTGAAATTGTAGGTGCTTCGGCTATCATGGTCCCAGCCATAAAACAAACGGAATAACCGTTGCTTCTCCAGGTTCTCCAATTCGTAGGTCTGGTCCCCGATCGGTTGATATGCCCCGGGCACTTGATAACCCCTCCAGGTACGCTGCCACTTACCACCGGCCAGCACCACCGACCTCCTCCAGCCATCCAAAACCGTCGCCGGCAGATGTGTAATGGCAGCACCATGCTCCCGCGTGGCAAAATTCACGCAACCACGGCACTGGCCCTTTCTGCAGTAAGAAATCCTGTACAGCGCCCGAAATTCATTAACCGTGGGCCAGTCCATATAACTCAAACAGAACAGGCACCCAAGCCCAAGCAACTGCCTCCACTGATTGCTCGGAAGCTGGGCTGGGGAAAGATTCAGTGAGCTCAGCATGTACTGGACAAATCCCGGCAACGGCAGCGATAGTCCGTTGCGGAACTGATCATCAAAAACGGCGACCCAGCCCGGCTCCGGATTACAGGCCAGCTCGCCGGGATGCAAGCCTCGAAGTTTAACGGAAGAGTTGATATCCCACCTCGACCGAAACTCCCTAATCTCCCTCTCGTCCATACTTCTGATTGCTTCGTCGCAGACAATCGTCCCATCACCATCCCGCAGCTCGTGCCTCCTAGGCCCACGACCGCCACTGGCATGATGCGCAGATCTCCCAGACGCCATCAAACCTCAAAACAAAAGTTCAGTTCTGCCGAAAGATGGAAGAGGAGAGCAGAAGGCAAAGGGTAAGCAAAGTGCGGCAGGAGGAAAGCAGATGAGACGATAAATAGGGCAACAACAAAGGTCAGGCAACCCCAGCCGTCGATCCTCTCCATCTCAGTCCGCCCCCTGCCGACACGTGCCCACGGCATCAATAAAGGATCCCATACCATCATAACTGATGGAATTGATGGGCTCCCCCCTTCATTGCATGTCAGCCACGTGTCCCACCCGCAAGCAACAGTTAGTAATCAAGGAGCACGCAACGAGGCGTCCCCTCTCCTCGCTTCACAAAAGTCAACCTTCAAATCAACCCGACACCATGACGTGTCACGGTTATTTACACCGGTGGAATGCCAGTTCACTGGAGGACTCACCCCGATATGGCAGACCGCCCGGTCGAGATCCGCCCAGCATTATGGCATTCCACCGGGCATGTGACATTCAACCAGCTCCAAATTATTCTACCGGATGTCATTCCCTACGCCTACGGGCAGGGACGAGCCAGCAACAACGCAAGGCTTCTAAACGCATGGGCTTTATAAACCCGGGCGAGCTTACATCTAACCAATGTACTCTTGTCCAGCAGGATAAAAACCCTGCATCACACTGAACTGTGATACCCTTGGGGATACATGGCGAGACTCGTTATCTCAACGCCACTCCACCGGGCAGATTGTCTCTCTAACACAGAGCAAGTCTCCCCGCAGGCTAACAAACCTGCACATTACCTCAACGTTTAAACAACAAAAGCTGAGAAGAGCTAGCAAGTGTTAAAACAACGCCTCAGCGCGGCCATAACACCCTTCGGGCACCTGTTGGCCTATTCCACGCACCAACAGGCCTCCCCGAAGGCTAGTCTGCAAGTCTATCCGGGACTCGTTTCGATATGGCAGGACGCCCGTCGAGCTCCCGTGAACTCCGCCCCGCACCGATATGGTTCATCCGGGACTCGTTTCGATACTTTAGGAACGCCCATTCAAGATCCAGATACTCACCTCGGTCACGCCCAATCTTTAACGCGGACTTGGGGGACTGAGCACCGGTAGGTTGGTAACCCTGCGGGTCTGCAGGCCAAGAGCAAGACAGATCTTAAGTCCCCATTCAAGATTGCACTTGACCGGGAACTTGGGGGACTTGTTGACAGTAGCCAGAGAGGCTACACCAGGGCCCACAGACCCGCAGCAAGCGCACCAGGGCCCGGACCAGGACCCAGGATCGGACCACCAGCACCAGGCCTCGGGCCCCAGCGGTCTATCCTGCCTCCAGGGATCCTGGGACCAGGGACGCCCGCCTGCCAAAGAGGGCACCAGAATGTCCAAACAGAAGAGAACTAGTCCCACATCGAAGAATGAGGCCAGCCCTCACCCCCAACCACCTATATATAGGCCTCAGCTACCACCATAAATAGGTAACTTGTCTCTCTCCCTGCTTACATACGTGCCCAGGTTATATATATTCCAACTATACTAACTTAGGCATCGGAGAGGTGAAGGCCGGCCCGCCCGGTATTCCCCTTAGTAAGCAGGATTGCAGGAGATCGAGTTGGATTCATCAAGTATCTACCAAGACCCCCGGGTTTAGGCAGAAACAGTGGTAGTTAGGGTTTCTGAAATATGCGAGTGGCTTAGTGAGGGAGTGTGGTGTCGTGTGTAAATTTATTGTTTCGTATTATATATAATTGTGGTGTTTATAAGCTTAGAACTCCCGTTTGAGAATCAACAACGCATCTAGTTGATCGAGATGGGTTGTTGATTCTCGAATTGTCCAATTTTTGGACACTTTAGGTGAACACGAGTTTGTTGATCCTTTTGTTATTCATGTAGTTTCAGTTTACGTTTTGGGATATAGTTTCGACATTGTCTCTCTACAATGTTCCTCGAGTGCAAATTAGGTTGTTTAGATTTTTGTGCACTTGAGGAACTGTAGGGAGATGCTGCCGAAATTTCCCAAAACTGTAGCTGAAACCTCATGAATAGCAAAAGGATCAACAAACTCGTGTTCGCCTGAAGGGGATAGGACCCAACCCGGAGGCATAAGGAGAAGAAGTGTTGGGACAGGTTTTGATTGTATCATAAATGTTGTGTGCTAACCTTATGTATATTGTCTGTTTATGTTATGACAGGAAACATGGATGATGTCCCCGACAAATCTTGGATGAAACTTCACTTTACACACCCTGATTACAGCACAGGTTTAGTTAACTTCATCAATTTTGTGACCGCTCACACTGCTGGAATCGAATTTCTCCCTTGTCCGTGCGCAGTTTGCAGAAATGGTCCTTATTATAAGAAACTCATAGAAATTTATCATCACTGCTTGCATCATGGTTTGGATCCGACTTACACAGTTTGGCACCTACACGGGGAAGTTTCTGGTCAACCGGCAATGATCAGTAAACGGAGACAGTGGCTTCAAGACAGAGCCCAGGCTTCCAGTGTTGCCGGTCCTTCAGTGATCCCGCCTGTGGAGATTATACAAGATGTATTTCCATACTATCCTGGATACCATGCAGATGCACCGCATAATGTCGTTGAAGAAAACGCTGAAGTTCAGTTCAATGACATGGTAGATGATGATTACGCTAAGTATGAAAGGCTTCTGAAAGAGTCTCAAACCCCATTGTATGAAGGGAGTGAAGAAACTGTATTAAGTGCCACATTACATGCAATGGAAATTAAAGTTGAAAACGGATGGTCGGATACGAGTATTGATAAATTATGTAAATGGGTGCATAAGTTTTTTAAAGTAAATAATTTTCCTGTGAGTTATTCGAGAATTAAAAAAATCATCAAGGATATTTCCCTTGGATATGAAAAAATTCATGTTTGTGAGTTCAACTGTTACCTATTCAGGGGGGCTGCAAATAAAACTCGTAGGACTTGTCCAATATGTGGTGCTCAAAGATATAAGCCAGATACGGATGACCTTCCAAAAAAGATAATATGGTATTTCCCTATCACTCCAAGGTTGAAACGCCTATTTATGTCCCCACACACAGCAAAGCATATGCGATGGCATAAGGAGAGGCGAGTAGATGAAAGTACTCTCCGGCACCCATCTGATGGAGAATCATGGCAACATTTTAACAGGACATTTTCAGGTTTCGACGATATTAAGGGAAGAAATGTGCGGCTTGGAGTGGCAACTGATGGTTTCAGTCCATTTGGAACAATGACAACCCAGCATAGTACGTGGCCGGTGGTTGTGATGCCATATAATCTACCCCATAATATGTGTATGAGGAAGGAATATAATATGCTGGCCGTGTTGATTCCTGGCCCTAAATCTCCAGGAAAGTGCCTTAGTGTACTCATTCGTCCATTGATCGACGAGCTCAAAGATTTGTGGGAAAATGGAGTCCCTATTTTTGACAGAGTGGACAATGATGTATTCATGATGAAGGTAGCGCTGATGTGTACGATAAGTGACTTTCCTGGTTTAGGGATGCTTGCAGGCTCAACAGTGAAAGGGTACAAGGCATGTCCAATTTGTCTACATGAGCTTACGGCGGAGCATATTTGTGGGAGAATCGTTTATGACGGACATCGGAAATGGCTTGACGAGAATTCACCAATGCGATCCAGTTTGGCATTTAACGGAAAGCCAGAGTGGCGAAAAAGATCAGCTCATATGGACGGGGATGAAATCTTAGAGGAAATTAGGTCACACCGTTACGCCACTCTTAGCCAGCATCCTGATTTTCATGTCCCTTATAATCCAAACAACAGACAATGTTTCACCCACGAGAGCGTTTTCTGGATCCTTCCCTATTGGTCGTCGTTATTACACAGGTACTGTTTAGATGTCATGCACATTGAAAAGAACGTGGGTGACAATATCCTGGCCACTATTCTTTCAATTGAAGGGAAGACCAAGGATGGTCCAAGGGCTCGCGAAGCTTTGCAGAAGAGGGGAATACGCAAAAGTCAGTGGTGTTCGGAAGCTGAAAAGAGGATGGGAAAGGTTCCTCATGCACCCTTTTTAGTTGAAGAGGATCGTCTTGAAGAAGTATTCGAATGGTTTCGCGGTGTTAGGTATCCACTTGACTATGCGGGAAGTTTGAGAAATAAGGTGAAACTATCCGAGAAAAAGTTCTATGGATTGAAGACGCATAATTGCCATTACCTGCTTCAACGTCTTCTTCCAGTGGTTATCCGAGGATTTTTACCGAATAATGTCGTGAAGCCATTGATAACATTGTCAAATTGGTTTCGAAAATTATGTGCCAGGGAGTTGAAGAAGACAGATGTCCAACAGATGAAAGATGATATTGTGATCATTCTCTGCAATTTGGAGTTGATTTTTCCTCCACATTTCTTCACCTCTATGGTTCATCTCATGGTTCACCTTCCCGAACAAGTTCTGCTTACAGGCCCAGTACATTTTACATGGATGTATCCGACGGAAAGGTCTATGCAATAACCAAAAATGTTGTAATTTTTGTTCAAACTAAATTTACACTAACTTTATAACTTGCACTAAGCATATTCATCATTTTACAGGCAATTAGGTGACTATAAACAGTCAATGAGTAATACACGTTACCCGGAGGGGAGTATTGCAGAAAGGTACATATCATGGGAGTCGGTGACGTACTGTAAGTCGTATCTGCAATTGGAAGAACACGAAGAGCCCAATCCCCCAATATGGAATATTAGTTCTGTTTCTCAGTTAGTTCAACCGTGTATTGTGGATACCACCGGAAATATCAGGTTAACAGAGGAGCAAACGACTGAGGTTCACTGGCAAATTTTGATGGATACAGAAGAAGCTCAATATTACATGGACGCTCATTTACAGCTGTACACGGCGAAATATGGTGACGATTACGACTCGCGCCATCGAAGGAGGAGTTTCCATCCATGGTTCTTGAGATTTGTACGAAAACTAAATATATGGTTCTTAAAATTTGTACGAAAACTGAATAGTATAGAACTGACACTTTCTTTTTTTCAGGCCAAGAGAATATATGATGCTCAGGACCCTAATTTTAACAGGGCAATATGGTCATTGGCTCGAGGTCCGCAATTCACTCGGATTTATAAGGCGTGCTACGTGAACGGTGTCAAGTATGTCTCGTTCGATAGAGATCAAAGGCTCGTGACTCAAAATAGCGGGGTGATGTTAAGCACGAAGTTTGGAAACCTGTCTCAACACTTCTACGGCCATCTTGACTATGTAGTCGAGGTATGTTATCCAGACAATTTGTCGGTCGTATTGTTCAAAGTTATATGGCACAACACCACTGACGATCAGGAAGACGAAGAAATTGACACCGTCAAGGTAGATCATGGTCTCATATCGGTGGATACTATGAGAGTTCACCATTTTGTCTTGCTGTGAAGACTAAACAAGTGTTCTACTTGGACGATCCTGCGGCGGGTGGTACTTGGAAGGTGGTGCACGAAATGTCGCATCGAAATGTATACAGTGCCGAAGTACTTGCAACAGAAGACAACATGCCTCCTTCAGGGAATCAAATCACAGAGCCTTACCAAGAGGACACACTAGGGTCAATACAATTTTACCATATTGATGCATCTAATCTCCAACTCGATTTAGAAGTACACGAACAAAATGAAGAATCAAACGGTGAGAAAGATGACAGTGGCGATGAATTCGATGAGGAAGAAGAAGAGGAAGATGAAGACGATGATGGCGGAGACGACGAAGAGGAAGACTACTAGTTAATTTTGGTACATGTTGTAATATGATAATGATGATATGCTAACGGTATCAAGTAATTTTGAACAATATTTACAATATTCTAATTAAATAAAAACAAATGCATATAAACATAACTAATCTGTTCAGTCAACTTGAAGCGACGAATATTGTACAATATTCGTCGCTTTAAAAATTGAAGTGACCGTTTTTGTAAAACATCGTCGCTTCAGATTTCCGAAGCGACGATGTTTGATATTCGTCGCAAACGTAAATGTGAAGCAACGAAATTTGGACTTATGGTGTCGGTTAATATTCGAAGCGGCGACGTTTGTCTATATTCGTCGCATCGTATCTGATTAAATGAACCGGGACTTTGCTCCTTCCTCAGTAGCGCGAAATTCTTCGTCTTCCCCCCAAATCCCAAATTCTTCTTCTTCCTCCCAAATTCTGAAATTCCTCTTCTCTTACAACCCGAAACCTAATTCTTCCCCCCAATTAGGCTTCTTCCCCTTCTGCTTCTTCTTCCCATCCCTAAACCCAAACCCCCTTCTCACCAAAAACACCATAAACCCGAAATCCGTTCGATTCACCCCTAACCCTTCGATTCAAGGATGGCACCCGGTTGTAGTGCCCAGAAGAGGAAGAAGGAGATGGAGGCGAGAAGAGAGAGAAAGGCGGCGGAAGTTGCCGCTCAAATGGCTGCTGCGGCGGCGGAATCGGCCAGGTTGGCGCCAGAGGCGGGGACGATGGTTCCCATCCCGTCTCTGGCCGAAACCGATCCTTCGGCGGGTGGGGGATAGTGGAGGTGGCGCTGACTTGGGGAGTGGCGGCGGCGATGCCGGGAGCTGTGGCAGTGGTGGTGCCGCTGGAGGAGCAGCCGGTGTGGTAGAGGAAAGAGCTCCTCCCCTCAGCATTAGGACCAAGAGGGGTCCTCAGGAGCCGGGTGAGTGATTCAGAATCATAGTAGGGAATATAATAGTGATTGTTGTTTTTCCCTCTTAGCATTCTTGTTTGTGTTCACTGAGCTTTTGATGGTTTTTTTAAGATTGTGTTATTTGTGGTGATTATAGACTTCAAGTTGGTTGACTCTGGTTTGCATGGTTATTGAATTAAGCTGTGTGGGTATAATTCCTATTGTGAGGGTATAATTGGAGTTGGTTACAATCAAATAAGTTGATGCAGATTCTTCCTGGTCTGTGTTTGTGTTCACTGAGCTTTTGATGGTTTTTTTAAAAGAGCTCGATTATATGTTAACAGAGAAGATCTTGAGTGAAGCTTGGTGTTAGTAGTTTGTTTTACCTTCTCATACACATTATTTTGGTTGGATTCCCGTGGTGAGGGTATATGATTGGAGTTGAGAATGAACATGAAGATAAGGAAAATTAACAAAGGTTAGGTGCAATCAAACTAACTGAAGCTCAGTTAGTATCAAGACATGAAATGGCTGGTGATGTTTAAATTCTGTAAGTTCAAAAAACAAGAACTGCTTAAGCATGTCTACCACCCACCATACACCTATAACCAAGTAAGTAGGCATCTCTTATCCTATTCAGAGATTAAAACATTTCAGTGCAGAGATTAAATTAACGAAATTTAATGTGAAAAGAGATTAAAAAGCTCACCTATTTGTTTCCAATTACTCCCATTAAACTTTCTGACAAGGTCTTCTAGAAGTTTATCCTGTACATCATATGTCATATGATCAATATAGTGAGAAATTTCTGGAAACTGCAAATTCCATGTAAAGAGATAACATACACCGAAACTAGTGTATTAGTTCTAGGTATATTGATGAACTTTGTGTGCGTATTGTAAGAGCTGACTCTTTGGTTGGACTTCCTGGATAGTTAGGTAACTCTTCTGGCTGTAGTGTTTTGATGGTTAGTTGGTGTGACAGACCTCTTCTCACCTAGATCAGGCAAGAAGATAACTTTGTACTGGAATTGGACTGGTCTTCTGATCTGAGTATAGTTTCTCTTCTATGTATCTCCTGCACCTTTTCATTTACTTTCAGTTAGTTGCTAACCTGTACTTCTGAAACTTGTAGCTATCATTCTATCGTTAGTACTACAATTAGCAACTAATATGATAACATCATATTTACTGTTAAGTTTCCTATCTGATACTATTATATTGCATTGTTCAAAATTGAACTACCTAGGAGTATATATCATCTTCTTCTTCTTTGATGGACAAAGATGATGCCAAGTATGAGTATGAGTAACTACAGATGATTTCACTTGGTAAAATATCCTCGACAGTTGATTTTTCTGTACTATACATCGACCTTTTGTATCTCACAGTGGATCTTACTTGATGTAGCAACTGTTTAATGCTAGCATATGCATATGCATACCCTAGTTAAATTCTCAAGTCAATAAAAACTCATTCCATCCTCCTATTTTAATCAGTTTGAATTTAGTTAGCATATGCATACCCTAGTTAAATTTTGATGTGTCTTTCTGTTTAATGCATGTGTTTTTGGTTGTTCTAATATGGCAGAGCTTGTTGATATGGCAACGGGTCAGAAGCTGAATGGACGGAACCCGGACAAGCCTGGCATCATAACCGGTACGAAGACCCTATATTTGGTGTCGCTGAACGGCGGGAAACCTCTGAAGGTTGACTACTCGGAACGGCACAGGGGTCCGAAAGAGTTGAAGTGGAGGACTTTGATGTCCCGAGACATCCATCGGGAGCGTCATCCGGAGCAAAGTGCCCATGCTTGCGCCTTCATATGCTGAGCTGGCTGAGGAGCACCGAGATGCACTGACCACTTATCTGGAGGTAAAACAAAAATTCATAATAATTTGAAATTCTTATCTTTCAGTCATATATATTGAAATATGTTATTTCTAATGATTTCTTTGAAATGTTTTTTACTAGATGTTGTACGACCTCCCTGCCACCGAGATAGGCATGTGGAGATACATCGACGAGACCGCTGCCAAGATCTACAAGGACTGGAAGTACGACTGCCACACGCACTACTTCGAAGTGTCAAAGGCGACGCCTGCAGAGTTCATCCACCGACCCGAGCAGTGGGAGTACCTCAAAGTTCACTTTGAGGACGACGATTATAAGGTAACGGAAAGTAATTAGAGGTTTTTAAATTTCATATAATCGATTTTGATTCTAATAGATCGTGCATATTTTTGCAGAAGATGTGTGCTCGGAACGCAGCAAACCGGAACAAAGCAAAGGAGAAGGGGTGTGCAGTCAACCACCACTCTGGCACGACTCCCTATAGCTACCGGGTCGTTGTGAATGAGGAGAGAGGCAGTTTGGCGCCGATACTTCAGACAGTGTGCGATGTTTATGCGCGAGAGCAGAATGCGCAAGAGAAAGTGGTGAGTTTCCTGACGAGTTAGATGCAAGAATTCCTAGTTTTTAGCTTCTGATTTTATTTACTTTCAATTTATAACTATACAAACACAAACTAACTTAATATGGTATTTTTGGCAGGCAGCGGTGAAGAGGAAGATGGATGAGCTCTGTGCTAGCCGAGCGGCTGATGTGGAGAGCGGCAGCCACGCGACGGGCCCTGCTACCGTCGAAGAACAGATAGCGGTAGTGGACGAGTGTTTGGGCGGGACGCCGGGGACGAGAGTCCGAGGTATGAACAAATTATAAAATAACAATTTCTATTTTAGATACGAAAGAGAATTTAATTTGAATATTTTTTTGTGTTTTACGATCTTTGCAGGGCTAGGAGGTGCATTAAGACGCCCGGAAAAACCAAGAGGCGGTGCACGCGTGTCCAGCAACGATTCAGAGGTTGAGAAGTTGAGGGCAGAAGTAGCAGCCGCCAATGAACGTGCCAGAATCAACGAAGAATGTAGAAGAATCGAACAAGAAGAAAGCAGAATCGAAAAAGAAGAGATGCTGCAACGTATTGCACGGATGGAGGCTACCCTCGGCCTGTCGACCAATCCGAATGCCGCCGCCGCCAGATCATCATGTGCTGAAGGTATAGGGGCAATGGACGACGATTTAGAGTAGGACATATGTATTCGGAACATTTCGACGACATTGTGAGAACACATTTTAGTTTTGAATGAAATCAATGTATTTATAGTGTTTGTGTTATGTTGGATTTGTGCTTGGAATGAAATGTTGGTTGGACATTGTGATTTGAATGCAGGGTGATGAATGCAATGCAGGTTTGCAGAATGCCAGAATGCTGTTATTCTGGCTCTGTAACAAACTTTGAAGCGACGAACATTGCTCATTATTCGTCGCTTAGATTTTGTTGATGCGACGAACATTGAACAAAATACGTCGCTCTCTGCATATTCAAAATGAAAAAAAAAAAAGGGAAATTCTGTTATTGTGTATCTATAACAAATATTTAAGCGACGAATATTGCTCATACGTCGTCGCTTCTATCAAAATGAGGCGACCACTTTTGAACCGAATGTCGTCCCGTCAAATTGGAAGTGACGATGCAAACTTTGTCGCCTCCAATGTGAGGAGACGATCGAAACTTTGTCGCCTCAAACTGTAAGCGACCAGGCAAAATTGGTCTCCTCGAAATCCTAGCGACGACCCAAAATTTGTCGCCACGAATTTGAGGAGACGAGTCAAAATTCGTCGCGCGGTATGTGGCGACAAAGTTTGATATCGTCGCTTGAGATATCGAAGCGACGACTTTTTCAGCGAAATTGGTCGCCTCGAAGTCGAAACGACCAAAATGAAACGACGACTTCAAGCGACGACCATGTTGTCTCTTCGGTGTCGAAGCGACGACTTTTTCTCTAAAGCGACGACAAAAAGTCGTCGCTTCAAAGATGTTCTGCAGTAGTGGTCCCCCTCCGAGACTATATACATGTTTGTCTTGTGAACACAGGTTCCGGCGTTCCATTCATATCAACAATAGAGATACGGCCGTTACATAATTCTACCTTCGAAGAAAAACTCGAAGACGAACTATCTTTGGCACTTGTCTCCAGGTTTGACACCGGTCAAATAGCACCTCGTAGAGCATACAGGTTAGTGATATATTAAATCTAATGTTGTCATAGAATTACCGGAACCCGCAAATTAAGCTTCCAAAAGATGTAGAAATTAACTTGAATGTAAAAATCAATTGTCTACATATGTTTAGGTATCCATTTGATAATCTCGATCGCATCTGGTATTCCTACAATGATTGGGCTGACTGGACACAATTAACAGCCTCATCCACCGTCGACAATTCAGGTGATTATTACCAAATACCTTCTGTTGTTATGAAAACCGCAGCAACGCCAAAAAGGGAAAATGATTCCTTTATCAATATCTGGCTGCCGGAGTCTAATGATGATCAGGCCCTGTACTATATTTACTTGCACTTTGCAGAAGTTGAAAAGCTCCAACCAAACCAGTCTAGGCTGTTAAATATCACCCACAACGGAAGAAGCTTTACGTTATATTCTCCGGAGTATTGTAAGAGTCATATGTTTTTCAACCCCTGGCCTTTCACACGAAACGAACTAAATGTCTCAATCC
The DNA here is from genome assembly GCA_963682095.1 of Potentilla sterilis. Lineage (NCBI taxonomy): Eukaryota > Viridiplantae > Streptophyta > Magnoliopsida > Rosales > Rosaceae > Potentilla > Potentilla sterilis. The sequence continues at coordinate 47,186,443 of OY821756.1, read as the reverse complement.
TTAAGGCGGAAAAATCGACCCTTCCACCAATCCTAAATGCCTTTGAGGTTTATATGGTAACAAAACTACCAGGCACAGGAACAAATGAAAAGGATTGTAAGTAACTCTTCCTTGCACACTTGCACATAAGTTTTTTTTTTTTTTTTTAAATCAGAATTAATAGCCTTAAATTTCCTTCCACATCACGTCGATAAATTAGTTTTTTTTTTTTTCTCCCTTTTGGTAAACAATTAGTTTATTTTCTCATAGATATGTTTGATATATGACCTAGCTAGCTAGCTAGCTAAATTTGTATATATAATTGTCTAGCGAAATTTTCAAAATGTGTACATGAAATCCATGATATTTTCATTTTAATTTTCTTGTACAGATTTTCTAATATGATTATATGAATTCTAACCACATTAAACTTTGCATTTTAAATTAGTGAACGCAATCACCAACACATCAAGATAACTTATAAAATTGAGAAGAATTGGCAAGGAGATCCATGTGCTCCTGAAAAGTACTCGTGGGAAGGTCTTAAGTGTACCTATCTGGGAAATAACGAGCCCTCAAGAATAATATCATATATTGTAAGAATTTGATATCGATCAATGCCTTCTTGTTTAGGGTTTCTTAGTTAGCTAGAGAACTAAATTACGAAACATGCAATTAAGCAGGGACTTGTCCTCGATTTGATTGACAGATAACTCCGTGGATGTCAAACCTAGCAATGTTACAGACTTTGTAAGTTTATTTATCACTCCTTAATTTTTATATGCTTTGGCAATGAATCGAAGAGCTTTCATATTAGTAGTTAAACTTACTGAGTTGAGATCGATGCTCACTATTGCAGGAATTTGTCAAACAACAACTTAACAGGTTCACTTCCACGGTTCTTATCTCAACTGCAAAATTTACGTGTTCTGTAAGTTATTCAGCATTTCAGCCATATATATATATATACCCAATCGGTTATAATCCTAAACTGTGCGTCGCTACTCATGAATTAGATTACTTTGCTCGTGATTTCAGGGATCTATCAAACAATACATTAACAGGATCAATTCCAGGCTTTTTGTCTCAGTTGCCAAACTTAACTGTCCTGTAAGTAATTATTTGGCTAATTATATATATATAGAAGCCGGCAATCTGCAAAATAATTTTTCACTACGAGGCCGGCATGGTGAGATATAATGCTAGTTCTTAACCTGTACAGATACTTGGAGGACAACATGCTCACAGGATCAGTTCCAGAAGGCTTGATGTTAAAACGAAACAGCGGTTTTCTAACATTAAGGTATGCTTTCTTATTTATTATGATCAAATAAGAGTGAATCTTATTAATCGAGCTTCATGAATAAGTCTCACTAATTCTGTGTGACTGTATTGAACATCTAATTCGAGTAATGCTACAAGTAGATGATTAAGAAGCACGTCGAAAAGTAAAGCAAATTAAAAGAAGATGATTTGGCGTATCGATGCATGGTAAAGTCGATCTTCTGTTTCCAAATGGCTTGATAAGTATATGAGTCGAGGTTTAGCAAAGAATATCAACAATCAGAAAATGAGTCAAATATTACATATGAAGCAATCAACCAGAAATTATATGACTGATGAAAGTCTGACTGTATACGCCACTCTACCATTTTGAATTTTTTATGTTAGGTTGTGCAACAACCCCAATCTCTCTGGATCTTTTTCTTGCGAGGAGAAGAAGAACAAGAAGAAGCGTAATTTCTTCATTCTTGTAGGTCTACCAATAACTCAGCTTCGATCATCTTCCTAACTGTAGCAGCTATTTGCGCTTCCAAAAGGAAAAGCAAGGATGGTAAGAATTCCAACTTTTTATATTCCAATGGTGAATGTCTGCCTCAAAACGGGCCTGATACACACACATACAGTAAAAACTAAATGGTGGAGATGTGAAAGTTAATGTGACCAAGAAGTGAGCAAAATATTAATGAGCTCTTAACTTTAATTTTGAAGTGGAGCTCTGCTCTAGATAGAATTTATACATATTTATATGCATGCTGATCTACCTCTTATGATTATGATCTTAGGATCTGTCGTAGGGGCACAACCCCCCTATGGGTTAGTGGAACTTGAGCCAACACCACGACAGTTGACATACTCAGAGATCCTCAAGATCACTAACCATAGACAAAAAATTCTTGGCAAAGGTGGATTTGGAACTGTTTATCATGGCTACATAGATGACAATACTCAAGTAGCTGTCAAGCTGCTTTCGTCATCCTCAAGTCGAGGGCTCGAACAATTCCACGCAGAGGAAAGTTTGTCGAGATAACCAAATGCTCTATTTTCTCTGTCAATAATCTATATATATAGTAACCTAAGATGTTTTGATTACCACCTCTTACTTATAGGTTAATCTTCTTATGAGGGTTCATCATACAAACTTGACTAGCCTTGTAGGATACTGTGATGACGAAAACAACAAAGGCCTCGTTATTGAGTACATGGCCAAGGGAAACTTGCAAGAATATTTTTCAGGTTTGGTAGCTGCAATATCGAAATTTGTCACTAAGAATTTCTAAGTCCCTCTGTTTGGGCCTAAATTAACATTCAACCGATACATTGGGCCGAAGCCCGTAGGGTTGTCCATTAACGGATAATCTAATTGTATTTAGTCAATTTCCGGTTAGAGAAAGGATTCGAAGTCCTTCTTCAAGTCTGACTTGGAGTTGATTTAACAAATACAATTCTATTTGATATCAGAATCTATATACCTGTTGCATACGTATTTGGGGTTTTGAGATCACTATATAAAGAACTCTAGGACAACGTAAAAAGGGTTCAACACCATACAACTACAAGCTTTTGCCCTGCAAATCTTGCAAGCCTCTCCGGAGCATTCTCTCTTGCGAACAGCCTTCCACCAACTGCAATCGACACTCTTCCAACCTAGCCGCAAACCTACGCCCACCACATCTGGTCGCCGTAAATCTGCCGTTGTTGTCGAAAGTGACTTGCGTTCGTGTCGAAGCGTCGCTGAGACAAATCGAGTCCAGTCGTCACACCTTGTGACAAATCGAGTCGTTACCCCGGTAACAGTCTTTCCCAATCTGCTAAAAGGTTGGACGAACGCCATCCGCGGTCTTGATATATAGCTCTGCTTTGCATCTCAGGATCGAAGTAAGATATCTCAATCTACCGAAAGGTTGAGGAAAAATCCTAGTAATTGTTTACTTAGGTCTTGTTCGAGCCCTTACGCCGGTTTGTCAACGCCCGCGTACAGTCGCTTGATCGAGAAGTCAGGTAGCAGGGAGCAGACGAACACGCTCGCCAGAGTCATCCGCTCGCCAAGGGTGATTCGCTCGCCAGAGTCATCCGCTCGCCAAGGGTGATTCGCTTGCCAGAGGTCGTCCGCACCAAGGTTGTACCTAACCCAAAGGTACTGGCACGCTCACGCACAACGCACCAGGACTGAAACCTACGTCCGCCACCCCCACGTGTTGATAGTTCGACAGGTGTAAAAACCGACGCGAACATTTTTGGCACGCCCAGTGGGACCCTTTTAGATGCAGTAACAAGGTACTCTCCCATCGAGCGTCTCTGTTTAGCGTTGTACTTTGCAGCGACCAAGCTCCGCCACTACATGCTTTCCTTTACCACCATAGTGGTAGCTCAAACGGACTTGGTCAAATACATGCTTACTCGCCCTATCTTGAGGGGTAGGATTGGTAAGTGGGTCTTGGCTCTTTCTGAATTTTCTTTACAATATACACCGCTCAAGGCAATGACGGGTCAAGCGGTCACCGATTTCCTACTTCATCATCCTTTAGATGAATCGGTTGAGGAGCCTATCCCTTTCGTCAGCATGGTTGGCACGGTACCATGGATCCTGTACTTTGATGGCAGTAGCACACACTCTTTGGCGGGCGCAGGAATTTGCATCCAAAGTCCATCAGGGGTAAGCCATTCTTATTCCTTTCAGTTGGAATGGACCTGTACAAACAACCAGGCTGAATATGAAGCCCTTATTATTGGTCTGGAACTCTTACTGGATATGGACGCCAAAGAAATCGAAGTATATGGTGATTCTCTATTAATCATCAAACAGCTGTTAGGGGATTACAAATGTGTTTCTTTCCACCTAGTACATTATTGGGAGCGAGCATCAGAGTTGTTGGATCAATTTTCTGATGTGGTGCTTGACTACGTACCTCGTGAAAAGAACTTTGCAGCAAACGAGTTAGCACAGCTCGCCACTGGCATTACCCTAGCTAACGGAGTTCAGGAACGCATCTTGAAAGTTGAACGGAGGACGTTACCATCTTTCGCTGCACGAAGGGAGCAGCGAGGCGACTGGTTGGTTGCTAGCCTTGATACTATTGATGTTGATTGGCGACAACCGATCATTACATATTTACAAGATCCGTCTGCCCCATCCGAAAGGCGAACCAGGTATTTAGCTACAAATTACCTACTTAAGGGTGATGAGTTGCTTCGACGAGGTGAGGAAGGCGTAGACCTCCGATGTGTCTTTGGCGTAGAAGCCAAAAGGTTAATGCGCGAAGTCCATTTGGGAGTTTGTGGTTCGCACCAAAGCGGATCAAAGATGAGGTGGCTAATCCGCCGTTATGGTTATTTTTGGCCATCTATCCTTAAAGACTGCATCAGCTTTGCCAAAGGCTGTGTTGATTGCCAGATTCATGGACCGGTCCAACGGATTCCTAATATCCCAATGCAGCCTATCATCAAACCTTGGCCAGCCAGGGGTTGGGCACTTGATTTTGTTGGGGAAATCCATCCGAACTCGTCTCTCCAACATAAGTACTTACTGGTTGGCACAGATTTCTTCACCAAATGGGTGGAAGCCATCCCTGTCCGAAATTGTGACGCAGCGACAGTCATTCGCTTTATATTTCAGAACATTATTTGCCGTTATGGCATTCCTGAATGTATTGTGGCGGACAGGGGGGCAGCGTTCATGGCGGAGAGTACGCAGACATTCATTCGAGAGTATGGCATTCAGTTTTTACACTCTTCGCCGTACTACGCTCAGTCGAATGGTCAAGCTGAGGCTAGCAATAAGGTGATTATTTCTATCATCAAAAGGATGCTGGAGGACAATCCTCGGTCTTGGCACACGGAGTTGGACAATACTCTTTGGGCATATCGTACGTCCAAACGCACTCCTACAGGCACTACTCCGTATGCCTTGATGTTTGGCCATGATGCTGTTCTTCCTTTGGAAATCACTGTCCGTTCCCTCCGAGTTCGCGAGCAGCATCAATTAATCGGAGATGACTACGTTCAGGCAATGTTTCAGGAGCATGAGAACCTCGATGAACAGCGCTTAGATGCTTTACAGAACATCGTATTGGAAAAGAAAAAGATCGCCAGAGCTTACGACAAGCGTACCAAGGGTAAATCTTTTGGTGAAGGCGATTTGGTCTGGAAGGCCATGCTTCCCTTTGGCGAACGAGACACTGGACGTGGCAAATGGTCTCCTAAATGGGAGGGCCCCTTTGTCATTGATCGAATTATTGGCAAAGGTGCTTATCAACTCAGAGATTTGGAGGGTGAGGTCCATCGTAGCCCCATTAATGGACGCCACCTTAAGAAGTACTTCCCTAGCGTATGGGAATATGAAGAGCCACTCGCTACGGTCGAGGCCGGGGGGCAACCTTCAACTTAAAAACCTTCTTTGGAGACACTAACACTTTACCTTAGTCCCCTTGGCTTTGGCGGTTTACTTCGCCTCAGCCTAAGGTTACTAGGGGGGGCAATACACGGGATACTGGTCATAGATGATTTGGCGATGAAGTCTGTTAGTGGTTCGCTATCACCAATAATATGAACAGCAATATAGGCTATGAATCTGTTCAAGGTTCATTAGTTTCGTAGTTTGCTTTCTTTAGACTATGAATCTGTTCAAGGTTCATTAGTTTCGTAGTTTGCTTTCTTTAGACTATGAATCTGTTCAAGGTTCATTAGTTTAATAGAAGCTTTCTTTTGTTATGAATCTGTTTAGGGTTTGTTTACTTAGTCGAATTGAGAATCAATGCTTATGGTTGTCAACGATTTTCGGCTTCAACAATTTCTTGTTCATTCAACATGGAAAACAGCAAATTTTTTGTTCATTATCAACAAGGTCAATAAGATCTAAATTTATTGATCCTATTTCAAGAATGACTTTGCGGTCAAGAGCTTTACAAGTACAAAATTATGTGAAATCCTATACTTTTAAACTTCTTGAACGAAAGAGAGAAGAGGATCTGTTTCACAGATTCTTTTGGGGGTGGACGTGTATCGTTCCTCCTCCGATCTCCTGCTCCGATCCTCATCGCTTTCACCGTCCCGTAAGTTTCTTCATCCACCAATACCTTTATTTGGAACCTTACCTCAAAGGGAAGGCCTTGAGGATTGAAAGAGGAGCTAAGGGATGAGGATGTGGATGCCAGTCGACGGTCACCTTTGATCACTAACAGGTGTCTGAAAGATCGCAGAAGGAAAGTGACCGCCATGACGGCGAATGGGTTCTAAATCACTAGCAGCTATTATACCCTGGAGAACAATAGAAGAGCTCTTTCTTTTGGAGATTCTATCCATATTCCATGTTCTCCAGGGGGCATAATACCAGACTATGCGACTTAGAACATATTTAATACCAGACTATGCGACTTAAGGTGTTTTTACAAACATCTCCATATGATCTGGAGGAAAACACTCAGGAAGCCATAGAGGTTTAGTAGAGAAACTAAAGACTAAGATAGACATGTTAGATGATAAGCAGAAGATGAGTTTTTTGGTTCTAATACTAAGGGCTTCGTTTTATAGCGAGTAGCAAGTGAAATCTAACGGCTGAGATCAATTAGGGTTTCACATCATCAGTCACGTCGAAATAATGAAGAAGTTTATGATCTTTAACCGCTCGCCAGCATGGGGAATTACAAGCTTTGAATGTCAGTTTGACTGTTGACCGTATCTTGGAAATTGGCAGTTGCAGATAAGGACTAATTAAGGCTGTATTAAGCGGGCCAGTCAGGTTTGGGCCTCGCATATGGGTTGTTTTTGTTAAACAATTATCCAATATCAAAAATGGATACAAAACAAAGCCCCGCAACTGTTACTCGGGGGGCATGGAAGAGAATTCAAATATTGTAAGGCCTACTGTAGCGAGCTTAGCCTTTATGCGTTGGAGGTCAGACTTGGATTTCAGATTGCTTTTCAGACCTTGCTCTGATTCGTTCTTAAGCTTGGCGAGCTGAGTCCTTCGTTCGGATGCTGCATCCAAACGACTTCGTTGTCTCTCCTCCACCCAGGCTATTTTCCGGTCAATGTGTTCCCTTTCTTGTCTCAAGCGCTTGAGTTCTACTTCGTCCTCTTGTTCCACGGAACGTATCAGCGAGGAGTAGGAATCTACGGCCTGAGACAGGAGCAAATTTCTTTCCTTGGCAGCAGCTTCCTGTTTGGGAATCTCATTCGCCTTGTCTTGGAAGGTCGCGAGGAGGCTAGGGAAAATGTCCAGAGCTTCCCTTATCTTACTTTGAGCCTCGGCAGGCAGGGATGGGATTTGACTCTCCACGGTTTGCAGCGCAATGTGAATCTTCTCACGAACTCCTGCATTTGTGAGATCTTCTTGGTAGAGCCGGCTGAAAAGGTCCCAGGCTTCTTGCAGTTCAGCTCCATCTTGTTGTAGGATTGGTGGCTGCAGTAGCGGATCATCACTCAGCGGTGGGATGATCTGGATACCAGTAGTGATGGCTTGAGGAGAAGGGGGGGTAGAAGATCCTTCTTCTTGGACATTCGGCTGGGGGCAGAACAGGACCATGCTCTGCTCGCCAATACTCTCAGGCTGGATTGGAGTTTCTGTTGCCTGTAAAAGAGTGCAGGTGTAAGAAGAATTAATATAATGACAATCTAAAAATGAACGGATTAAAGGTTGTTATAAAGGTACCTCTAATTCAGAGGAGGTATCTACCGTGACCCCAGTTAGGGGATTGTTGGCCTCGACAGGTTCGCCTTGAGGTACAGCTGGGGGCATGTCCTGGTAGAGGCTCGCATCTATTATCACTTCTGGGTTTACTTCCAGAAATTTTTCTACTGGTATCCCAATTTCTTCTGGCCCAGGGAGTGAATCCGGTGGTGTCATCTTTGGCATGTTCGCCACAGTTGTTAGTGCAGTTGAGACGCTGGCGGATGAGGTTCCCTCCATGATTTTCTCTGAGGAGAAGATTGAGCTGGTCAGTGGAGTATGGGAAGACGAGAGTGGAGCAGCGGCCAGGGGAGTGCAGATTGTACCTGTTTCAGCAGGAAGCCAGTTTAGCGGAGTTGCATCAATAGGTAGTTTTCGTCTATAGTAATCAAGGCGGATTGAATATTCTCGCCAGGCGGATGAAATTTCGTCCCAAGTGTTTGGAATTCTTATTTCAGACTCAGGACTACTCGAAGGTGAACTAGTGGAGCTGGAGGACTCACCAGAAGAGATATCGATCGGTTTCGGCATGGTGGGGGTGGTGCTAGAAGTTGTGCCTTCCCTCCGTCTCAATCTAAGCCCCTGTGAAAGGAAATTCGCCAACTGCATTAGGGTTATAATCTGATCTAGATTTGAGTGGGTGGATGACAGATATTCAGGCAATTTGTTCAATACTTACTGGCGTATCATCATCTTCTTCTTCTTCTTCTTCTTCTTCTTCTTCTTCTTCTTCGGCCATTGGAGATGGCGATTTAACTCTTTTCTTACTCTTGGTTGCTGTGGGAGGAGTCAGAGGGGCTTTCCTTTTCTTGTCAACGGGAAGCACTTTCTTCGAAACAGCCTGCAACATAAAAATCAGTTAGTGGTTTTTCTGATACTTATCTAAAATCAGGGTATGTCATAACATGGCGAGTAGCTACCTGAGTTTCTTCAGTTGGCAATTCAGGGTGCAAAGGACCCCCATCGAGTGCTGCCTTGTCATCATCAGTAAGACAATCACGGTGTTTTCTGAATACCTTGCCAAAGTAGTAGATGGATCCTTCCTTTATCTGGAAGTCCTTCCCACGAAGCCGGTGCCACCAATTGTTATACTCGTCAGTGGTTGCTTGAGAGATCACCAGCTCTATACATTCATCTGGAGTTGGAAAGGCGGCTGGACGAAGGCAGGAGGAGCATAGGACATTGGGAGTCATGGGAGTGCTCTTACTTGGTCGCCAGGCTGAGAAGATGTTGCAGCTCTGGATTGGTGGATAGGGGACATGTTGAGTAAAGCCAAATTGGCGAGCGAATAGATGAGGAGCATACACCTCTGATCCTTCAAGACCTCTGTTTGAGGTCAGAAGTGGAAGATCCGCCATTGATATGCACTGCAGGAAAAGTTCTTTCCCCGCCTGGCTTTGTTCTGCTGAGGGAAGGAAGCCGGTCTTCAAAGCATAAGGGTGCTTGCGGGTGAGCAGCATCTGAGCCTCGGAATAAAATCCAGGCGCATCTGTCTGAAAGATGATATCGAAGCATGCCGCGTAGCCCTGACCATACATTGGTTCTTGACCAACATATGCTAGACCTGCGATTCGGTTCTCGCCAATGTCTTTTGGCTCTGCGGCGAGTCCTGGAAAGTACATATTCGCCCAAATGTCTAAGATCCAAAGTGGGCCAGGCACGGTGAGGTTGAAAGGATTCATCGTGAGGGTATGCAGTCCCCGGTATAGGTGGGCTAGAACTATCTGCCCAAGGCCTATGTTCTCGTGGGCGTAAATGATCTCCGCCATCCTTCTGTAGGTCTTCGACATTTTGGCGGCGGTTGAGCAGAAAATAAACTTGTTTAACCAGAAATCAAGAAAGCAGATTCCTCCAATATCGTCATTTCTGTGACTGAATTCGTTCATCCAGGCTTGATAGCTGTAGGAGCCTGAGATATTCATGACAGAGGATGGAAACCGGTCTTGGGAGTAATCATCTGCGTTAAAGGGTTTATGGCCTAAAGGGAATCCTAGCCCAGCATACAGGTCTAGGAGAGTCACGCTAGCTTGACCAAAGCGAAAGTCAAAGGTGTTGGAGGATGAGTTCCAGAAGCTTACTAGGGATAAGAAGGCGCATCGATTTCCACCTTTCTGGTTTAGGCTGAAGCAGAGTTCCAGAAGTTCGTTTATCCCAGCACGTTTCCATCTCGGGGCGTCTAGCTGTTGCCTGGCTTTGTACCATTTGATCATCTCTGAGGTTGGTAGCGGCCAGCAGCCGGTGGTGATTGGAGTCTCGAAGGGACTCGAACATTTCTGAAGTATGATGTCTCGATCGCGAAAGGCTATGGGAGGCGGACGGCACCAATCCACAATCGAAGATATACCTTCGGTGGTGACTTCTCGTTGCTTTGGACCTAGTCCGGCGCGATTGTAATCATCTCGTGAGATTAGGGAGGTGCTGCAGGGGCTTCCAATTTCGAAGATGGCCCTCTGAATTCTTTCTTTGCCGAAAATAGCCTCAGTGTGTTTGATTTCTAACGCCATGATGATTGATTTGGGATTTTGGATGGTTTCTCACGTTCTCGGGTGGTGGCTTTATAAAATCCGAAAAGAGGTCTGTTGATTTCTGAATCGATATGATCTGAAGTGGTTTAGGGTTTATTGAACAGTCGTTTGAGCTTAGTTTGGTAAAGTTACATCGATTAGAGGGAACGACGCATTTCTTCAGATTTTTAAAACAAATCCGCGTGGGCTTTTTCAACCTTCTTCGATTTCAATGGGCTTTTAATCTTGAAGGCTGGGGGGCAATGTTTGGGCCTAAATTAACATTCAACCGATACATTGGGCCGAAGCCCGTAGGGTTGTCCATTAACGGATAATCTAATTGTATTTAGTCAATTTCCGGTTAGAGAAAGGATTCGAAGTCCTTCTTCAAGTCTGACTTGGAGTTGATTTAACAAATACAATTCTATTTGATATCAGAATCTATATACCTGTTGCATACGTATTTGGGGTTTTGAGATCACTATATAAAGAACTCTAGGACAACGTAAAAAGGGTTCAACACCATACAACTACAAGCTTTTGCCCTGCAAATCTTGCAAGCCTCTCCGGAGCATTCTCTCTTGCGAACAGCCTTCCACCAACTGCAATCGACACTCTTCCAACCTAGCCGCAAACCTACGCCCACCACATCTGGTCGCCGTAAATCTGCCGTTGTTGTCGAAAGTGACTTGCGTTCGTGTCGAAGCGTCGCTGAGACAAATCGAGTCCAGTCGTCACACCTTGTGACAAATCGAGTCGTTACCCCGGTAACAGTCTTTCCCAATCTGCTAAAAGGTTGGACGAACGCCATCCGCGGTCTTGATATATAGCTCTGCTTTGCATCTCAGGATCGAAGTAAGATATCTCAATCTACCGAAAGGTTGAGGAAAAATCCTAGTAATTGTTTACTTAGGTCTTGTTCGAGCCCTTACGCCGGTTTGTCAACGCCCGCGTACAGTCGCTTGATCGAGAAGTCAGGTAGCAGGGAGCAGACGAACACGCTCGCCAGAGTCATCCGCTCGCCAAGGGTGATTCGCTCGCCAGAGTCATCCGCTCGCCAAGGGTGATTCGCTTGCCAGAGGTCGTCCGCACCAAGGTTGTACCTAACCCAAAGGTACTGGCACGCTCACGCACAACGCACCAGGACTGAAACCTACGTCCGCCACCCCCACGTGTTGATAGTTCGACAGGTGTAAAAACCGACGCGAACACCCTCCTCAATAAATTTCTTGAAATGTATTTTGTTTAAGTATATTTTACACTCTGCTCAAACATTATCACTGGAGGCTTGACCGATTCTGTGTGTTTATGGATGTAGATAAAAGTTCAAATGTCTTGACTTGGGAGGGTAGACTTCGGTTTAGTTTGGGACAGCTGTGCTGTGAGCAAAATGGCTTTTGAATCAGCTGTGAGCAAAATAGCTTTTGAACTTGCTGTGAGAGGAAGCAGTTTAGGTGTTTAGTAAACTGTTTTCAAAAGTACTGTCATAACGAAAAGTAATTTTTTGTGTTTGGTAAGTTTTAAGTAAAAAGTGTTTTGAGTGGGTGTAATTACCAAAATAATCATAAATATTTAAAATTTTATTAAAATGAATATTCCTTCTCTAAATTATAGACTATGGTTTTGTGCAATTATTTTAGTATAATTTTTTGCAATGTATGATCAGTTGTTTGAGCCAAATAAAAGATTTACGAATAATTCTTAAATATTAAACAAAATTCATCTAACTCTTTTTTGTGGGTAGGTAACATTAGAATGGTCAAGTTTTAACTCTTTTTTGTGCAAATGGTCTTTTTCCCAATATTAAACAAAGTATTTTCCACCATAATCAAATGGAACCATTACACAAAATATATTAGAGTCTATTAATTTTGCAACTACAATGCATTCATTAGAGCAACACTGTTTGCTCCGTGTTTTTCTTCAAAAACTGCTTTCCAAAGCTCTATTTTCTAGCTTTTCTATTTCAGCTTTTGGGGAATGTTATTTTGGCCAAAAGCAGCTTTTAAAGACTTTACCAAACACCATATATTAATCTCAAAAGCTAAAGCAGTCTCAAAAGCAGCTTCAAAAGTTGTCCCAAACTAAGCCTTCATATAGCAACAGAGGCTGCACAAGGTTATTAAGAAAATAATTAGCAATATTCCGAGTCATGTCTGAGCTACCATCTGATTTCCTTCTGTCGAGAATGTGAAATCATTTGAATATTTGAAATGCAGGACTAGAGTATCTACACTATGGTTGTAAACCTCCTATGATCCATAGGGATGTCAAGACAACAAACATCTTGCTGTCAGAAAATTTCCAAGCCAAACTCTCTGATTTCGGCCTCTCTAGAAATTTCCCTGCAGGCGATGAGACTCATACAGTTACAGGTGTTGCTGGAACCCCTGGCTACCTAGCACCCGAGTACGTAATATCTCATACTATATATGGTTCTACTTCTTCTATTAAGATTCATGCTTTCATAATGAAATCTCAAGCTTCTCTTATGACTATATGACCTGCAACAAATAAATTCCTAGATCTTTTATTTGAATTGATCTTGAACCTCCTTTCATCACATTTATTGATCTGAAACATGAGCTACATGGGTTGGCTTAGGTACAAATAGCTAAACAGGTTACGTACATGAGAAGAGTGACGTTTATAGCTTTGGGATTGTACTGCTGGAGATTATCACAGGTCGGCCTGCTGTTTCGAGAACACGAGAGAGAATTGCCATCAATGAATGGGTTGAATCAATCATTCCAAAAGGAGACATTGACGCTATTATGGATCCGAGGTTAAAAGGAATGTTCAATGTTAACTCTGCCTGGAAAATAGTGGAAATAGCAATGGCGTGTGTCTCTCCTGAGGCCAATAAAAGGCCAACCATGAGCAATGGCGGACTGACGTGGGGACCAGCGGGGGCCAGTGCCCCCACTGAGTTGACAGCTGAATTTTTATTTTTCTTCTTTCCTAAGACCAATTGAATCTGCGGCCCATATACCACCATATACATATATATATATTAGTATTAATATATTGTATAATCTATTAAGACAGTCAATATATATATATAAGTATTATATATATAACCCTAACATATTATATTATATAACCCTTACCTATTTCTCTGTAAGTTCGCCGATCTGAATTCGCAATTCCCAACTCCCAGCATATATATTACTCTGTTACCCTAAATTCTTAATCTTATGGTCTTTCACTTTTTTTCTTTCTTTGATGGTCTTGGAGTCTCTCCGATTCTTCAGCTTTCAACCTCCATTCTTTTACAATTAAACCTTTGTTATATGCATATTACAGGTTTGTCATGATTCTTCTTCTCAATTTAATTTTGTACTTTTGTAGATTTATGACTTGTTGATTAGATAAATTTACTGTTTTATTTAAAATCGCAGTTGTGAGTCTGTGAAACATGGAGAGATATTTTAAAAGAACATCGGGGGAGGCATCTTCTGTTATACAGAATAAAAGATCAAAACAGAGCTGTGTAGAGATTAATTTAAGTGAACTTCCTTCTGATCCTGGATTAAGGACCAAAATTTCAGATTATCATCCTGATCTTAGGGATAAAATTCAAAGAGAGTACTTGTTAAGAGGTCCTTGTCAGCCTAGACACCAATTTGTTCAAACACAACGTGGAACGCGGAAGCGAAGGTTTTGCGAAAACTGGTATGATGATTTTTCAAATTGGTTAGAATATAGCATAACCAAAGATGCTGCATTTTGCTTATGTTGTTATTTGTTCAAACCAAATGTTGGTGAGCAAGGAGGAGGTGATTGTTTTACTGGTATTGGCTTCCGAAACTTTAAGAAAAAGGACAGATTGTATGATCATGTAGGGAAGACGCATAATAGTGTCCACAATCAAGCAGTGTGACAATGTGAAGATTTGATGAATGAAAACCAACATATTCGGAACATTGTTAATCAGAATGTACATCAATCTCGAGTAGATTATCGAATTCGACTAGAAGCATCAGTTGATTGCATTCACTTTCTCCTAAAACAAGGCCTTGCTTTTCGTGGTCATGACGAATCAGAGAACTCAAACAATCAAGGTAACTTTCTTGAGCTTTTACAATTTCTTGCTGATCATAATGATGAAGTCAGAGCAGTTGTTTTGAAAAATGCTCCTGAAAATCTTAAATTGACATCACCTAAGATTCAAAAGGACATAGTGAACGCTGCAGCTGTTGAAACTACAAGAGCTATTATTAGAGATATGGGTGATGCTTTCTTCTCTATCCTAGTTGATGAATCCAGGGATGTATCTGTAAAGGAGCAAATGGCTGTTATTTTTCGTTATGTGGATAAAAATGGTTGTGTGATTGAGTCTTTCATAGGGATTGAACATGTAGAGAGTACCACTGCTATGTCACTTAAGAAAGCTATAGATGCATTACTTTCTAAACTTGGATTAAGCATATTTAGGCTACGTGGTCAAGGTTACGATGGCGCGAGTAATATGTGTGGAGAATTTAATGGATTGAAAACACTTATTTTGAAGGAGAACTCTAGTGCCTATTATGTTCATTGTTTTGCGCATCAACTTCAATTGGCTCTTGTCGGTGTAGCAAAAAAACATGATATTGTTGGCTCATTTTTTACACTAGTGGCTAGTGTTGTAAACATTATTGGAGCGTCTTCTAAACGCAGGGATATTCTTCGAGAAAAGCAATCTCTGAAAGTCGTTGAGGCACTTAAAAGTGGAGAACTTACAAGTGGACAAGGACTTAATCAAGAAATTGAAATTAAGCGTTCAAGTGATACGCGTTGGAGCTCACATTATGGTACTCTTATAAACTTTACTGTCATGTTCTCTTCCATAATTGATGTGTTGGATGAAATAGCATATGATAAAGTCAGTTCTGATCAGAAGCATGATGCATATATTTCTTTAAAGTTGCTCCAATCATTTGATTTTGCATTCAGTTTGCATTTGATGAGAATTATACTTGGGATCACTCATGAGTTGTCTCAAGCTTTACAAAAAGATGATCAGGACATAGTGAATGCTATGGATTTAGTAAGAGTTTGCAAGAGCAAATTGCAGACTATGAGGGAGAGTGGATGGTCTTCTTTATTAGAGGAAGTTATTCTCTTTTGTGGAAAAGTCAATATCAGTATTCCAGACATGGATGAACAATATGTATGTCCCGGAAAATCAAGACGTAAAGCTCCAGAAATGACAAATTTGCATTACTACCGCTTTGACTTCTTTTGTGCAGTGATTGATTTCCAACTTCAAGAGTTAGACAATCGTTTCAATGAGACTAGTACTGAGCTTCTTCTTTGTTTGGCATGTCTAAGTCCTAATTATTTATTTGCAGCCTATGATAAGCAAAGTTTGATGCGTCTTGCTGAGCTTTATCCTCAAGATTTTTCTACCTCAGAGTTGTTAATGCTAGAGAGTCAGTTGGAAACTTATATTGAGGATATGCGATCTAATGACAAGTTTCAGGAATTGCATGGGATTGCAGATCTTAGAAAGAAACTAGTTGAGACAAGAAAGCATAAGACATATCCTTATGTTTATTTGCTGATTACTTTGGCCCTTACACTTCCTGTTGCAACGGCATCTGTTGAAAGAGCTTTTTCCGCCATGAATATTATAAAGAATCGAGTTCGCAATCGAATGGGAGACCAATGGATGAATGATAGCTTAGTTGTATATCTTGAGAAAGATATATTTAGTTCTATTGACAATGAGTATATTATTCAACGCTTTCAAAAGATGGCACCCCGTAGAGGACAATTATAGATGTTGAAATACTATGTTTTTCCAAGTATTTGTTATATTATTTATCAGAATATGTAGGTTAATTGATTAACTGTTATTTCTAGAGTACTTATTTTTTATTTTTCCTGATAATTTTATTAATTTGTTAAATGAGTATGTTAAAATGCTAGTTTTTGATAAGAAATTTTATAAAACATGGTATTGAGATATGCTTATTAATATACTAACATTTATTGAAGATTCATTGTGTTTTGGAAAAAATTTTAGCCCCCTCTCACAAATAATCCTGCGTCCGCCACTGACCATGAGTAAAGTTGTTGGAGAACTGAAGCAGTGTCTGGAAACACAACTGTCTCAAAGAGACCAGAACAGCTATGAATCTGAACTAGGGGATGCCTTTCATATTGTGTCTCAGAATGGCTATTCGATCACTATGCTACGTCCCTCAGTCAGATAGATGTTTTAGTAATCTTATGCAAATAATGGGACTTGGAATATAATGTACATGATATATCATCGTACCCTGCAGGATATATAGCACTTGTTAAAATCCTTGGATCTCTGTGTAATATTGATTCTGTGTATATTGCAACTATTTCATTGTGACACAGTGCATCTTTTTGTGCATATGCAAAAACTTTAATAAATTTGGATCCCATTTCTTATCCTTGACTGATGATCATGCCTTTACGTGGTTTCCTGTTTGTTTCTTTATGACACTTCTGCTATTTGCTCCATTGGTCATATTCTTAGTCTTTTACACTTGTCATCCCAAAAACCTTGGCTGACTTACCTAAGCTCATGCTCCATAGACTTGCCCAAACTCATTATTCATAGAATTGGGGATTCGATTAATTTGATGGTCGAAAAATTTTCTGTTCGAAAAATTTTCTGTACACCAAAACAAAATCCTAACTTAATTTGCCAGCTTTTCATTCGTATATATATTAATAGTTAAAATTGATCCAAAGCACTTGGCATTGCACGTACCATTAATCAATCCCCCAAGACAACAAGAGCTTATGAACCTTATTCCTCGTTAAGTTAAACCACGGGATCGGAGACCAATTTACTATATAACATTTGTGCTGTTTCCACTTTTTCTGTTCATACTGTTCATTCTACTGTGGATATTATTCAAAGCGTGCCAAGCGTGCGGCACACTGTTCCCGCCTTTTTCTTCTGCGTCGTGCGTTGCTCACCTGCTCTCATTTGTTTTGTGGCTGCCATCATCCGATCTGATTCTCTCAGATTTGGTCAATACTTTTCGTCCCCGTATTTCCATTTGCGAAGCAGGCCGCCGTTTTCAATCGTTGGTCTTCTACGGCGCTCAGTGATAGATCAGTGTAATCTGATCTTTTGCTCCGAATCTTTTCATCTCGGAACCGGTCTGGCATCTTCGATCCTTCGTCTTCTACGCCGCGAGGTGATGGGAATACCTTATCTGCTCTTTCGTTCTTTAATTCAATTTGGGTTTTTGACTGTGGTTTTTTTTTCGTTTGTGCATATCAATTCCTCTTCGGTAATGAGTTATTGTTGGACGCAGGACTGATTTGGATTGAACGGTGATCTATCTCTCTCATCGTTGAAACAGATCGAGAGGATTTTAGAAAGAGGGCCGTCGCTGCCGTGGCCTCGGCACCAGGTGTGGGGTCAGCTTTGGTGGGTGGCTTCGATTTATTTTTTGGGTTTGACTTTTTTGCCCCGTTTGTTTTCATGCTGTTTTATTCTGTGACGGTGGCTGTGCTAATTTGTGGAGCAATCAAAACTGATGAGTGAGTTGGTGGGAGGGGGAGGGGAGGGGGAATTTTAGAGACTCTAACTGGGATTGAAGCAGAGGAGTTGTGTTGTACCTAACACAAAGACATTGAAGCAAACTAACTGGGATTGAGAACGGATTTCCAGGTATTAATGCTCTCAAGTTTCACTCTTTTAGGTTTTGGGTTGCATATGATCTTTATTTAATTTGAATTATGATTCAGTATTGTCTTTCGGGTCCTCATGGATTCCGAGCGAGCTTTGTCCTGGCTGTCCTCAGATCACAACATGTATTTCTGGGTTGTCTGGGTTAAGATAAAGTATATGTATTTTATTAATGTTCATCTGTAAAGTTATTTTTGTTTCTTCAGATATAGGATGGTCCTGTTAATGTCTTCATTTTGTACGCATATAAACTATCAACCATATTGCAAGAGAATAATATAGAACAGGATAGTCCTGTTAATGTCTTCATTTTGTACACATATAAATTATCAACCATATTGCAAGAGAATAATATAGAACAATATAAAAAACACAATGTGATCAGTATTTAAGCATCTACGAGTAATTTTTGACATTGCAGGAGAAGATCGCGTATTTGGATATGTAGATATTCCTGTTTTGTCGGTATGTGTAAAGCTTTAGAATTGAGATGGCTTTTGCCTCTTCACCATTTTCCATTAATTTAAATAGCTTTAGGATCATATAATTTTTTTTTTGCAATTTCTGGCCAGAGCCTTATACATGTGCTCAAGGTGATGATTCACCTTCTTACTCTTCATTTAAATTTAAATAAGAGCTAGGTTTATGCTAATTAATAAAAGAATGCTCGAGACTTATGTGATTGCAAAAGATCGGCTTCTTCAGCCAAATGGAATGATTATGATGCGTTCTGTGTTTTGATATGTATAAGAGAAGGTTATAGATTGTTCCCAATTGATCAGCATAATATCAACGATCTTATGGTATGGTTGAATGTGCTGTAATGTACATCAGTCAGTGAGGGAGACGAGCCAACATGGATGGTCTTTTCCTTGAAGGAAATGCATGCCAACAAACAATTTCAATTATGACAGTAAATTTAGGGAAGGAGGATTGGAAGTTTACCGGGATCAGTTTTAGGATGGTCAAGAAGTGATCATTAATACTTTGGGTTTATTTTTCCATTCCAATATGAAATTTGTTTGTCACCCAGTAAATTTTAATTGTGTGTTTGCTGTAATGTATGTGTAGGTGTTCAGATTTTATTAATTTTCTGGTGTTTTTTTAACAAACACATTTACCATCATAAATATTGATTTTGTTCCTTTTTTTTTTTTTTGTTGCTTGGATCTCCGTTGTAAGCATGCTATCATTAAATCTCCCGCGAACACTGGGAATATTCACCTAGGAAAATAATTAGACAGTTGGTGTGAGAGAATTATGCAACATATCATTTCAGACATGTATTCGAACAGAAAGGATGATAGCTTATATGCACAATATATTGTAACATCATGTGAATTATTCTGTTCTATGAGCGTTTTGTTGCATTATCAAAAGCATTTCAGTGCAATCTATATATTATTTATAAAGCACACCTATATAGCAAATTTTATGCTGTGGGAATTTGATAACATACAAATTTACTCTATATAGCAATCTAATTTTTTTTTTATAAGAAAGCTTATAATTGTTTGTATGGATATTATCCAGATTTGGGATGTTGCTATTACCGACAGAAAACTATACGTTTTATATTTGCCTCTGCAATATAATTTTTTTCATGATATTCTCAAGATCATGGTGGTGGTAGAAAGCCTAGGCAACCAATATTGGTTACTGATTTTATGGAGTTTGGGGTATTCGTTGCTCATTGAAATATAAGGAGACACATTTGTGTAATTGGAGTTTCGATAGCAATCTCGCCTCAAGTCGTCTTCTTACAAACAAATACAGTTATGTAGATTGTTTAGTTGACCTCAGTTTGCGATTGGTAGAGAGTGAAACAGCGGGAGAGAGAGAGTTGCAGAGTATTTGGTCCATAGGGGTAACGTTCACAAAGAGTCTACCGCATATTGATAACTCAAAATCCCTAATTCGATTTTGGTGCCATCTATAATCATGTAATTGTGTGAGCCTCTTTGTTCTGAACCATGAGTGTTTGTTTGTTTTCGCTTCGAATTGGGGATTGGATTTCTATTTGTTTGCTGTTTTTAATTTGCTATATCATTGAGTCTGATTTTCGGTTCTGATTTGGTTTTCGTCTTTTCTTCAGGTTCGTCTTTCTGTTTTGTGGACTGACGGCCTTCTTTAAGGTGGGGTTCCAATATTTGATTCTGGGCTGCAAGAGGAATTTTGGTTCTGGGTTTTGTTCTGGTGGGTTTCTAGATCTCCATCTTTTTATTTTCTTATTCATCTCTCTGTTTTGTTGCTGCTGGTTTAGGTTGTTGGATGATATCTACGTAGTGATGGTGCTTTTTATTTCTATTTTGTTTAATCTCACTCTGTTCATCATGTTTTAGATGGTTGTTTTTCATTCTTATTAATTGGAATTTCTATTTTCTGGGTTTTCCATAGATGGATATATATGCAATATGGATGTGAACTTTAGAGCCTGTTGTGATGCGCAGTTTACATATATGGTGTCAAGCCATGTGAAAACCTACATTATTGTGTCAGTGTTTGCTATTATGATTATTGTTTTAATATATTATGGGCATGAAATTGTCATTATTGGGCAGATTTTCAGATGCATGTTTGAAAATGTTTTGTAGTTATGGGGCGGAGGAAGAGATTGGTGCTGCCTGTCGAGTCCGCTGGGGCAATATCAGGGGGCAATATTGACGATCGTTTGGATACCAGCCGTGATGCAGATTTGGACCAGCTTCTTTCAGGTGATATATATTATGAATTATTGTGTTTTATTTTTGATGGAGTTATTGATAATGAGTGATATGATGCTGTTGTCGTGTTACTTGATGATCTTAATCGTATGTTTGCTACAGTTTCTTCTGTTGGGACTTTTGTTTTTGTGTGACGGTCACAGATTTTTTCCTGGTCACATTATTCAGCTGCGCCTGTAACACTAATCAATTTTCTAATTTTCCAAGTTAAACCAAACTTACTAAAATATAGAGATTACTTTTATAGTTCAGAAATATAGCACAGGCTTATGATTAAAGTGACGTAATTGGATTTTTTATGCTTTTGGATTTTCTATAGCTTTGGAGTCTAGGATGGGACTGTTTGAAACTTGGTGCGTTTGTTAAGCCTTAATATAGCAATAGAGGTGTCTGTATAGAGTTATCCACTGGTTGAGAATGTTAATCAAAATATTAGTTGTGGTGTTTGCTTTCTATATGGGAATGTAATTTTTGCTTCGTTTGTTTTTTTTTTTTTTTTGCTTTCGTTCTTTGATTTCGAATGTTGCTGCATCCATTCTATTTCCGCTTTCTACCTCTTTCTGTTTTCGGCAGGCAAACAAAAATTCCCTCTTATAATTATTAGTATAACGTTTGATTGTGCTATGATGAAGAAGTGCTCACGTGTGTGCGAGGTGGTGGGGATAGTTGATCCCACAGGTATTTTGAGATTTGCATTGTGCGAGTCTTCATAATCCCTGTTGGATCAGCTGTTCCCATCAACTGTACTGCATCCAAGCCTTCCTGAGCATGTAATTTTTTGGGTCATGTGGATTTTCAATACTTTCTGGTTTTCAAAGGTTTTGTTTGGCTTTTCAAATGACATGTATGCAATATTGTTGTCATAAGAGGGTGATGTGTGGGTGAGTGTGGTGAGAGCGTTGGCTTACTAGAGAATTGCACGCTTTTTGTTGTCAGGGTTCTGAGCTTTTTGGGTTTTCGGAAGGAAAAAAAAAACTTGCCTCTTTTAATTATTAGTGTGATGTTTGATTGTGCTTTGATCAAGGAGTTCTCACGTGTGTACGAGGTGGTGGGGACAGTTGATCGCAGGGGTCTTTTGAAACTCGAATCATGCAAATCTTGATAATACCTGTAGGATCAGCTGTCTCCATCAATTGCAGTTCGTTCAAGTCTTCCTGAGCATGTCATATTTTAGGTATTGTAGGTTTTCATGACTTTTTGGTTTTCAGGGAAGGGTTTTTTGGCCTTTTCAAATGACCTGTGTGCAGTATTGTTGTCCTGAGAGGGTGATGTGTGGGTGAGTGTGGTTAGGCCGTTACATTACATGAGATTTTTGTGAGAATTGAGTGGTTTTCATTGTCGGGGTTTTGAGCGCTTTTTGTTTCGGCCAGGAAAAAAAATTTGCATCTTATAATAATTAGTGTAGTGTTTGATTGTTCTACGATAGAGGAGTTCTCATATGTGTGCGAGGTGGTGGGGACAATTGATCGCACGGGTATTTTGAGATTTGCATGGTGCAAATCTTGATATTGCAGCGCATCCAAGACTGCTTCAGCATGTCATTTTTTTGGCAATGTAGGTCTTGGATCGTTTTTTGTTTTCAGAAACTTATTTTTTTGGCCTTTCAAGTTACCTGTCTGCAATATTGTTGTCATTTGAGGATTATGCGTGGGTGAGTCTGGTCAGGGCATTGGATTACACGCAAATTTTCAGAACTGAATGGTTTTCATTCTTAGGATTCCTATGTGGTCTGCCATTCTTTTTGCAATTTATTTATCTATTCTTCCTCAATATGTAATCTTATGGGTTTTTCTTTTCCGCTGATTTATGGAAAATGGATGTTAGGATATGAATTTATCTTTATCTCTTTTGAATGACCTCGCATTTAGTTTTTTTTTTTTTAATGCCGTAGATCTATAGTTGTGGTCTTCCTGTGAGAGAAAGGTAAATTTTCAATGTCATTATGTTTTTGGTTTTTATTTTTCCCCTTTATTTTAAGATGTGGTCTATTGAGACAATGGTGTATATATATTGATTACTTTATGGATAGCAATTTTAGAAATGTGAAATCAAGATTGAAATTTAGAAATCAGGCCGTCTAGGTATGCAATATGTCTGTGAACTTTAGAGGCTGTTGCAATGCACAGTTTAGATATATCGTGTGAAGACACGTGAAAACCCACAATATTGTGTCAGCGTTTCCTATTGTGATTATGATTGAAATCTATTATGGGCACAAAATTGTCATTGTTGGGCAGATTCTGAGGCGCGTGTTTGAAAATGTGTTGTAGTTATGGGGCGGACGAAGAAATTGGTGCTGCCTGTCGGGTCCACTCAGGCAATCTCAGAGGGCAATATTGACGATCGTGTGCATGGCAAACGTGATGCAGATTTGGACCAGCTTCTTTCAGGTGATATATATTATGAATTTTTGTGTTTTATTTTCAGTGGAGTTATTAATAATGACTAATATGATGCTGTTGTGGTGTTACTTAATGATCTTAAGTGTATGTTTGCTAGAGTTCCTCATGTTGGGACTTTTGTTTTTGTCTTATGGTCACAGGATTTTTTGCTGGTCACATTATTCAGCTATGCATGTAACCCTAATAAATTTTCTGATTTTCCAGATTAAACCAAACTTAATAAAATATAGAGATTACTTTTATAATTCAGAAATATACCACAGGCCTATGATTAAAGTGACATAAATGGATCTCTTTTGCTTTTGGATTTTCTATACCTTTGGAGTCTAGGATGGGACTGTTTGAGAATTGGTGTGTTTGTTAAGCCTTGACATAGCAATAGACGTGTCTGCATAGAATTTTCCACTGGTTGAGAATGTGGATAAAGATATCAGTTGTGATTTTTGCTTTCTATATGGGAATGTCATTTTGCCCTGATTTGTAATATTTTTTTTTTTTTCCTTTCGTGCTTTGATTTCGAATGTCGCTGGCATCCATTTTATTTCCGCTTTTCAACTCTTTTTGTTTTCAGCAG
The DNA here is from genome assembly GCA_963682095.1 of Potentilla sterilis. Taxonomy (NCBI): domain Eukaryota; kingdom Viridiplantae; phylum Streptophyta; class Magnoliopsida; order Rosales; family Rosaceae; genus Potentilla; species Potentilla sterilis. The sequence goes on along the minus strand of OY821756.1, from coordinate 47,162,644 downwards.
GCAAACAAACTTTGCCTCTTATAATTATCAGTATAATGTTTGATTGTGCTATGATGAAGAAGTGCTCGCGTGTGTGCGAGGTGGTGTGGACAGTTGATCCCACAGGTCTTTTGAGATTTGCAGTGTGCAAGTCTTCATAATACCTGTCGGATCAGCTGTCCCCATCAATTGCAGTGCATCGAAGACTTCCTGAGCATGTAATTTTTTTGCTAATGTAGGTCTTGGATCCTTTTTTGTTTTCAGAGAATGATTTTTTTGGCCTTTGAAGTTACCTGTCTGCAATATTGTTGTCATTTGAGGGTTATGTGTGGGTGCGTGTGGTGAGGGCGTTAGATTAGACGGTCATTTTCAGAATTAAATGGTTTTCATTGTTAGGACTCCTATGTGGTGTGCCACTCTTCTTGCAATTTATTTATCTATTTTTCGTCAATGTGTAATCTTATGGGTTTTATTTTTTCCGTAATTTGTGGAAAATGGATATTAGAATATTAAATTATCTTTATCTGTTTTGAATGACCTGGCATTTGGTTGTTATTCTTTTAACGCCGTTGATCTATAAACATATTATGCGGAGAGTTTGGTGCCTTGAATTTGCTGTTGTTGGGGATTTTTTATGGATCTATTTGGATTCATTTGTCAGGTATGAGGAGAAAAAGACCGTTTCATGTGCTGCCTCAAGGAACACCAGGGGAGAATCTGAATTTGACCAAAAAACCGTTTCTCGGCGTGCCAGTTGATATGGGTCTCGCAAATGATGCGGATGTGGATGAACTTATTTCAGGTGGGATCATTCTGAATTTTTTTTTTCTGCTTCCATTTTTCAATGTTGTAATTAGATTTGAGTTTTGTTATTATCGCGCACTTGGATGCTCATTTTTGAGGATATTTTTTATTGTTCGAATTGGTATCGCTGCCTTCTGTGTTCTTTGGATTTTATAGTACTGCTAAAACAAATGATTTAATCATGTTGTCGATTGGATCATATTTATATATTTGAAAGTCTCTGCTTTTGAACTGGGATTTCATAACAAGACTTATAACAGCAGCATATGTTCCAAATATCTTACTTTTGAAGTAAGATTAGTTTCGAATCCATTTTTGGATCGCGTTTAGAAATTTGTGTCGGATTTTTTTTTTATATGATGTATCTACATTGTACTCATGGGATGAATCTATATTTATTTGGTTTCCTTTTTTACGTTGTGTATTCTTTCTACTGAATCGCAATTGCTCAAAATGTGTTCCTTTTTCTCCATTGTCCATTTGTTATGCACTACTTCTTAATCTGTTTTTGGTTGATCATGTCGTTCAAAGGATTATTTTGTGTTTCTCAGAGTTTACTCAGTTTCGAGAAGTTGAAGATCAATTGCCCAACTTTCCAAAACATTCCTTTAAACTGCGACAATTTGGACAACTGGCTGCTGAGGCACAGCAACAGGCTCTTTTTGCAGGTGAAGCGATATTCCTCTTCCATATTATAAATTTACATTGATAAAATTAATACACCGTTTATTACACATAGGAGCCTCCTCCCAAATAATTAATTCAGCCTTTTCTATTAAATAAGAAAGATTTGTTTTTTTATTTATATTCCAGCTTGAATTTTGTTCTATAACCGGTTTTATTTTAAAACGCGAGTGAGCTGTTCTACCTATCGGAAGTAATAATCAACCAATACCTGATGAAGCAACTGCTAAAACAATTTTGCCTACAGATCTTAACCTACAAATTATGGCATTCCACAAAAAAGTTTTTCCTACCAAAATGATATCTTTCAATTGGTCAATTAACGAAACAGTTTCGATCTGTTAGAGAGGTGAGAGAGGTACCCAGAAATATTTAAAACATAAATATTTCTGTTTTGTTTGTGTGGTGTACATGTGGATACTAGAGGAGAAAGCGCATGACTCTTTGAGCCTCTTAGTGCATTCTCTTCCCACAAGAGAACTCCGAGCAAGAGACGGCACTTATTGTTTGGCTCCTTTATACATAGAAGTAGTCTAAAATGATGTGCTTTTTGTGGCTTATTTATACTGGTTATATATGGTTATGAGATTTGTCTTGACTGAGTTGGATCTAATCTTTGCTGTTTTGTTTGGCCGATTATTTTACTTCTTGGTGAAGCAATTATATTTTTTTGCTTATGTGGTTGTGGGCTATGTTTTGTCATTGTTGTCTGACAGTGTATCACTCTTATGAATTTGTTGTTGTCCAAGATATGGATCAACGTTATGATATTATTGAATTGTTAATTCTTTATAGGGGTCAGATTTATATTGATTTTTAGACGAATTGAACTATCCTCGAGTGATCAGTGGGTTCAGCCAACTATATGGTCCTAAGTCAACTAATTGCATATGTTGGAAGTGTGCTTTGAAGATATGATTTTAAAACTTTGTCTGAATTTAAAGATTGTCATTGTTTGAGAGCAACCTATCAATGTTTTCAATCTGTATTTCACATTGAAATTGGTGTTACAGATATGATGTCGGAGAAGAATCAGAGCGCTGTTATAAAAGAGCCAGCAGCAATGTGTGGGCCTGTTGGAGCAATTTCTTCACACAAGAGCTCTCGAAGCAAGAGACAACGCTTATTGAGTGCTGTTGTTGGACAATCTTCATCATCCTATCAGACTGAAAGAACACCTGATAATATTGCTGATGATGAAGACGTGCACCAACTTATCTCAGCTGGTATATATTCTGAATAATTTTTTCTATTTTGTTTGGCTCAGTGGTTGCTTCTTGATCAGCCGATTTAGTTTTTTCCCTACATGGTTCATGGCTAGGTTTTGTCTTTGTTGTCTGCCAATGTATTAGTTTTTTGAATTTGTTGCTGTCCAAAATTTTGATCAACTTGATGCTATTGTTGAATTGTTTATTCTTAATAGGGGTAAAATTTGCCTGATTTTTGGAAACGAATTGATCTGTCTTTGAATGATTAGTGCGTTCAGTCAATTATGTGGTTCTAAATCAAGTAACTCTATATGTTGCAAGTATGGTTTGGAGATCTCATTTTAAAATTTACTTTCAATTTAGCGATTGTCGTTGTTTCATAGCAATCTGTTAATGTTTTGAATATGTTTTTTAGGCTTCAATTGATGTTTTGGATATGGTATGGGAGACAAATAATAACAGTGCTGTCATTTGGGATGTCAGGGTTGACTTTAGCTATCAGAGTTGACTTTATCTATCAAGCTTTACTTATTTAGTCGCCGTCTGTTTTCTTCCTTTCCAGAATCTCAAGAAATATCGGACGGGGACAGTGGTAGTGAAGAAGGTGTTTGTCAGGCTGTTCCAGGTATTGCATATATATAGTAATTTATTTAGTTATTTTATTATTTTGCCATTTCTTTTGATTATTCTGATGAAAATGGTTCATGAAATGCAGATTCTGGAAATGGTCTTTTTGGCCAGGCGTCCTATCAGAAGAGCCATCAAGGTGCATGTCATGCTATGATCAATTAATCATTCAATTATTAATCAATCATATCAACATTATCTATTATCAAAAATCTGACTTGGATTTTTGATAATTGTAATTGCAGGTGTGGTTGACGATTATCAAGACTGTGGTGATGATTCACATGTATGTAGTTATTGTGCTGCATTGTTTTGGTCATCTGAAGCTCTGAAAAATAGAAAAAAAAAACTCAATTAGTATATAGTCATTGTTGTGATAAAGGCAAAGTAGATATTCCATTATCATCTCCGACTCCGTGTTTTCTTGATGAATTGTTAAATCCAGCAAATGGACGAAGGAGTATATTATTTCGAGAAAATATTAGAGTTTATAATTCTATGTTTGCCTTTACTTCTATGGGTGCTAAAATTGAACATGGCTTGAATAGTGGAGGAGGTCCTTATGTTTTCAAAATATGTGGACAAGTGCATCATAAGATGGGTTCTATTTTGCCTCCGATCGGACAATGTCCAAAATATGCTCAGCTATATGTTTATGATACTCAGAATGAAGTAGCAAACCGTATAAATGCAATTGCTGGTGGCGGTGTGAATAACAAGATTGATGTCGATATTGTCAAAGGATTAATAGAAATGCTGGATCATTCAAATGAATTGACGAAAACTTTTAGATCGATTAGAGATGGTTTTGAGAATCAATCATTGCCAAATTTTAATATGACTATACTTGATTGTGAAAAAACTCATGGTAAACAATACGAATTGCCCTCTGCCTCTGAAATAGGTGGTTTAATAGTGGGTGATATAGGTGAATTTGATTCAAATAGAGATATAGTTGTTCGATCTAATGACGGTTTACTTAAACGAATCTCTAGAATTCATCCGAAATTAATGTCGTTACAATATCCACTCATTTTTCCATATGGAGAAGATGGGTTTAAAATAAATATGACATTGAAATCAATTAAAGATGACAGAAAAAGGAGTAAGTTAACCATGAGTAAATTTGTTTGTTATCAAATTCATGATAGAGAAAATCAATCAAGTACTTTGTTGAAAGGTGGCAGATTATTTCAACAATATTTAGTCGATGTGTATGCAACTGTTGAAGAAAATCGTCTTGCATATATAAAACATCATCAATCAAAACTTAGATGTGAAACATGGAAGAATATATCTGGATTTGTTTCTGATGGTGTTGTGGATTGTTCTGATGTTGGAAAACAGATAATTCTTCCTGCTTCTTATACAGGTAGTCCAAGAGACATGATAAATAATTACCAAGATGCGATGGCGATTTGTCGAGAAAATGGTACTCCTGATTTATTTATTACTTTTACTTGCAATGTTAAATGGCCGGAAATTTATAGATACTTTGAAAAAAAACCTGGTCAAAAACCAGAGGATCGTCCTGATATTGTTTGTCGGATTTTTAAAATAAAAGTCGATAGTATGATTGACTATATTAAATCTGGAGAACCTTTTGGCAAAGTTTGTGCTCATGTATGTACCATCGAATTTCAAAAACGAGGATTGCCTCATGCTCATATATTATTTTGGCTAAAAAGTAAATACAAATGTTATACAGCTGATGACGTGGATTCCATAATATCGGCAGAGTTACCTCATAAAGACGTTAATCCGCGATTATTTAAATTAGTTAGTGAATTCATGATTCATGGTCCTTGCGGTCAAATTAATCCAAATTCTCCGTGTATGCGAGACAAATTATGCACAAAACATTTTCCAAAACCATTCATTACAAATACAATTTTTCACACAATTAAGGCCCCCCAGTATAGACGTTGTGATGATGAGTCACGTTTTGTCGTTAAAAAAGGAGTTCACATCGGTAACAATTATGTTGTCCCTTACAATGCTAATTTGTTATTAAAATATAATGCACATATAAATGTTGAATCATGTTCCCAATCTATGCTTATAAAATATTTATTTAAGTATATAAATAAAGGGCCAGATAGAGCTCGCGTCTTAGTTGGTGAAAATGTTAATGATGAGGTTCAAAATTATTTAAATTGTCGATATTTAACTCCGCATGAGTCTGTGTGGCGTTTATTTGAATTTTCTATTCATAACAAATTTCCGGCTGTTCAGTATTTAAAAATTCATTTGCCCCAAGAACAAACTATTTGTTTTGAGGAAAATAACTTGCTTGAAAATGTGTTGCAAAAACCGCAGCTTCAAATAACTATGTTGACTGCTTGGTTTCAGGCAAATAAGACTTACAAGCAGGCAAGAAAGTTGACATATACTGAATTTCCCACAAAATTTGTTTGGGACAGTCGTGACAAAGTATGGACTCCAAGAAAACGATATTGTACTCTTGGTAGGATAGCATATGTGCCACCAGTTGCAGGGGAACTATATTATCTTAGGATGCTTTTAAATGTCCAAAAGGGTTGTGCCGGTTTTAATTCAATAAAAACAGTCGATGGTATAGTACATTCTACATACCAAGAGGCATGTCGAGCTTTAGGATTGTTAGGTGATGATAAAGAGTGGATAGAAGCATTAATGGAATCTTCTTTTACTGCCGGCTCTTCTCAAATTCGTTATTTATTTGTCACAATTATTCTTCATTGTGATGTCTCAGATCCCCTCACTTTATTTGATACTTTTTGGATAAAAATGTCCGATGATATAGTCAACAGAATGAGATCAGATTTTAGGATATTAGATCTCACAATACCTAATGAAGAGTTAAAGAATGTTGTTTTATATGAGCTTGAAATATTGTTTAATAAGTCGTCCACCAGTTTGAAAGATCATAAGTTACCAATGCCAAAGATGCAATTCATAGATCAATTAGAAAATAGACTTATTAGAGAAGAATTAGATTTTGATTCTGAAGTGCTCAAAGAAAAACACTCAGACTTGCTAGGTAAATTAAATAGCAAACAAAAAATTATATATGATCAGATCATTCAAGCTGTTGAAGAAAAAAATCCAAAATCATTTTTTGTTTATGGTTGTGGAGGCACTGGAAAAACTTTTTTGTGGAATGCCATAATTTGTAGGTTAAGATCTGCAGGCAAAATTGTTTTAGCAGTTGCTTCATCAGGTATTGCTTCATTATTACTTCCGATAGGTAGAACAGCTCACTCGCGTTTTAAAATAAAACCGGTGATAGAACAAAATTCAAGCTGTAATATCAAAAAAAAAAACAAATCTTTCTTATTTAATAGAAAAGGCTGAATTAATTATTTGGGATGAGGCTCCTATGTGTAATAAATGGTGTATTGAATCAGTCGATAGAACATTGCGAGATATTTTATCCAATAAAGAACAACCATTTGGAGGAAAAACAATTATATTTGGTGGTGATTTTAGGCAAACATTACCTGTTATACAAGGTGGTGGTAAAGAAGAAATCATTCAGGCATCATTTAATAATTCATATTTATGGCCATTTATTACAATATTTCAGCTTACTGAAAATATGAGATTGCCACTAGAAGGTTTAAGCAATATAGAAAAAGACGAGCTTAGAAATTTTGCTGAATGGATATTGAAAATAGGAGAGGGTCGAATAGATTCAAAAATTCCTACAGGTGATCTAGATGTTAGTTGGATTGATATACCATCTGAATTACTTGCAGATCATACAATTCATCCTATAGAGTCAATTTTCGAAGCAACTTATCCTGATTTTTTGAGCAAATATAATAATCTCAATTATTTGAGAGAGCGCGCTATAGTCACACCGAAAAATAGGACTGTACATGAAATAAATAATTATGCAAATAGATTATTACCTGGTGAGGAAAAAATATATTTGAGTTCTGATTCAATTTCTTATAATTCGGGTAATTGTGATAATATAAATCTTTTATATCCAACTGAATTTTTGAACAAACTTGAATTTAGTGGATTACCAACCCATGAACTTAAATTGAAAATTGGTATGCCTATCATGTTGTTACGAAATTTAGATCAAATGCGTGGTTTATGCAATGGTACAAGATTGATTGTCACAAAAATGTTTGATAGATTAATTGAGGCAAAAATACTTACAGGAAACAAAATGGGAGAACAAGTTCATATTCCAAGAATTGCATTGTATGAAACAGAAACTAAATGGCCGTTTACATTTAAAAGACGTCAGTTTCCCGTTAGACCGTCTTATGCAATGACAATAAATAAAAGTCAGGGCCAATCACTAAATCAGGTAGGTATATATTTGTCAGAACCTGTCTTTACTCATGGACAATTATATGTTGCATTGTCTAGAGTTACGTCAAAAAAAGGTCTCAAGATTTTTATAAATAATGGTGGTAATATTCCTAATAACCTTACCAAAAATATTGTGTATAAAGATGTGTTGCAAGGTATATAATACAATCTATAATAAGAAAATGATGTCAATATTTTTATGCATTTATAATTCATTTGTATATAGGTGCTTTCCAAAATGATCTTAGTTGGTGTCAATTTTTGAATAATTTATAATCAAACTTTTGACAGTAAAAGTTTTTGCCAATTTATAATTTTTTTCACATACGAAATCATTTTTCTCTATAGAATATAAAGTGAAAAATAAATTTTTTTTCTCTCTTAGAATTTTTTTAACAATTTCGTGATTTCTTTTTTAAGTACCCCATGTGAGGTTACAACAAAAAAACATTTGATAAGTCAGATGTATTAGGTTTGCCATCATATCCCATATCAGATTTTCTTTCTACCACGTGCAACGTTATGGCTATAAGCGTAACCAGCCTATGCACCATCTAACCTCTCTCCATCACCATTCTTTTCTTAACCAGTATTTTCCCTTCTTTTCATTGAGACAGCACCCCCAAAATCTAGCATTTTTTCAGCTGGTTTTCTCCCTTCTAAATCTATTCATGACTAAGTCAATCCTGTATTAGACTGATGGCCATATTGTTCTTCACCTAATCGGGCCAATCACACTCTTCCTACTGATTGGAAGCCGCTGCAGATCGATTTTCTGTCATGTCTAACGACGTGCACTTTCTGAAATCGTCTTACAGAACACACTATCAGTTCATTTACATGGCAACGTGGCAGCTCTCTTCACTCCTCATTCAGCCCAGTGACATTCACTCCATCACCTCGATGACGTCATCGTCGATGCAGCTTCAAGGCATCGACCAGCCTATAAAAAGATTCAAGGCAGAATGCCCTTTCCTTCTTTGGTGCCAAGGAAATAAACTATCACCCCAGTTTATACAAGGTCTTTTATTCAACTCTTCCTTCGTGGATTTTTTTTTTTATATGATGTATCTGCATTGTACTCATGGGATGAATCTGTATTTAAGTGGCTATAGTGTGTAGGGCTTAGGCAATAGCAATATGTTGAGCAATTTCTGAGTGTATAGTCTGTTGCTAAATCAATAGCAATATGAATTGACGAACATCAGAAAAATGTTGAGCAATTTCTGAGTGTATAGGCCATCTTGAACTAGGACTGAGGCAATAGCAATATGTTGACTTACGAGAAATGATGCCGATGTTAGGCAGGTCATTAAGGTTGTCCAATTCTTCTTTCTAACTTGGCCGCACAATCTTTTGAAGCTCTTCGAAAGTTGTCATTTATATATCCAATTCTGCTATAAAGTAATCCTAGACAGATCTTTGATTTAGAAACTCTTTTGATTGTGCCTAAGCCCTAGACAATAAGATGTAAGGTTATACTGCCTGTCTATAGTCCTTTTGTTGTCCAAAATAGCTCTCTTTGACAACTTATCATTGTAATGGATATTTGTTTGGTTTATTTGTTTTTGGTTTTATGGACTGTATGATTGAAAAGTAGTTAAACTATTGAATTCAGCTGAAAACTTTCGAAATTAGAGTATGTTTATCAGGTCATGCATCCTGTTAACTGGGAATATTTAAGAGTTGGCTATGTCTGAATTGTGAATGCCTGTGTCAACTTTTCAATGTGTGGGATGCATAATCAGCTGATTATGCTACCCACATTATGTTCTGGAGGTTCATCGGTCTGATAATTGTGGTGGATAAGGATATGTAAATGGGATTGGTACCAGCTATCTCTGTGTACATTATTTTGTTTGTTCTGCATAATGAGCTGATTAAGAGGCACCCCACTATGTCCTGGAGATTCATCGATTTGATTACTGCTGCGGATATGGATATGTAAATCTTTTTTGTTTGATTCATTGATCAAATTCAAATCTTAGAATAAGGCCTCTCCTTATTAGCACTATGTCTTCCTCTTCTACGTGGCATTCATGACTTTTTACAATATTGTTTTGTTTTCAAAAACGTATTCCTCTGAGGTTCTCATTTTTGTTGTCAAAACTATGGTCGCATAATTTTTTCTTACATATTTGTATTTCGCTTTGTACTATGTTACTCATAATTTCTATTGTTGTTGGACAGCTCAGTTTAAGATGAAAAAGTTAATTAGTCAGATTAAACCCTATTCTGCCATTGGTATCACTATCACAGTTCGTGCTGTGCTAAAATGGAGACCCCGTATGTTTGACAGTCCTGACTACAATGGACTCCATTATCTCCTGGTAGATGAACAAGTGCGTGAATTTTTTTACCCAAAACAACTTCTATTGTCAATGTTCTACTTATATTCAATTTCCTCATTATTCATTTATTGGGTTCTATTTGTGGTGTCATATTTATTAGTTTGATGTTTTCATCATCCATAATTTGTAATCTTAGTTAGTTTATATGTTTTAGCTATTTTCAATATATATTTGTCAAATGCATTTATAATTATTTGGTCTTTTTCACATATGTCAATCTTTGTTGCAGGGTTCTTCGATACATGCAATGATCGAAGAATGTTATTACTCACATATGCAAAACTTGATGCAAGTGGGGAAAATATATGATGTATCAAAATTTGCCTCAAAGAAGGATACTGCCAGACACAAAGTTGCCAACCATGATGCAATTTTGTGTTTCTCAGAGTTTACTCAGTTTCAAGAAGTTGAAGATCAATTGCCCAACTTTCCAAAACATTCCTTTAAACTGCGACAATTTGGACAACTGGCTGCTGAGGCACAGCAGCAAACCCTTCTTGCAGGTGAAGCGATATTCTTCTTCCGTATTATAAATTTACATTGATAAAATTATGTTCTGTGTTTAAATATATTGATCATTCTTTTTGAATTGCAAGATCTCTATGGTTGTATCAAATCTGTGAGGGCACCACAGGTAGTTGATGTTGATAATCCAAAGGAAAAGGAAACTAGGACTGACCTCTCCATTCAACTCATAGGGTATTCGTGATCTATCTTCTTCTCATCTGTTCGAATAAATGCGTTACATTTGTCAGTAATATTGTACTCATAGCGTGCATCAAACTAACAGGAGAGAGGAACTGAAGATCTCTCTGTGGGCTGATGTTGCAAGGTTATTTCCTGTGCAAGAGATAACACAACTGCCTCCACCTGTGCTTGCAGTTTTCACAGGAATGAGAATCTCTATGTATGAAGGTATTGTGTTTCAATCTGCATGCTCTCCTTTTTTTCATTGCCTCTTCAGCCATCTTCATAGTTTCTTTTCTGTTCAAAATTATGCAGGCCGTGTGTCGGCGTATAGCACACCTCATACTTGCTTCGTCATTAATCCTGACATTGAAGAGAAAGAACAATTTGAAGCTGAGTAAGTTAATTGCTTAAATAATTGCAATAAAAAAAATTTAATATCAAATCAGTTATGTGGATTTTATATGACACAGTTTTATGTTAATGTTTATAAATTGTATGCCAGATTTTCAAGGAATGGGGACAAACTGGATGTGTCCACTACATACTCCAGTTTGATGTCAACAGGAATGGTTAATGATGCTGACAGAAGGATTGTGCCTGAATTGAACGTGCTTGATCCAAGTCTCCATGCGGTATTTCATTCTGTCCTTTGCTCTTCAACATCTTTTGAAATAAAAATCATTTGATGTAACGGACTAAGCATATAAATGTATGAGGTTTTGATCTGCAACTCTTCAGAATTTTCTTTTCCTGTTTTATCACTTTCAATCCAATATGAAAGGTGTGCAATTCCAAATCTGCCCAAGAAATTGACCACTGAAACTGTTCAATGTGCAGACAATTGCCGCCTCAATTTTTTTTTAAATATATACAAACATGTCCAGCTGTGCTATATTAATTTCTCGCGGAATTGAATTGAATGTGTGTTTCAGACCAACTCAGTTTACTGTACCGCCGTTGTGAGGAGATTTTTTGTGGACAAAGCATGGTTTTACAGATGTTGCCCTGTGGACAAATGTTATAAGCATATGTTCAAGAAAGAGGAAATTGGTGATCGTTACATCTGTGTTGCCCATGGCGAGCTGAAACCAAAATTGAAGTGAGGCAGCCTATTTTATTTCTAATTTTCCTGCATACCTTTTACTCAATTTCAACATTACCTCAACTGAAATATTATACCTTACTATTATTTTATGCAGCACCAGGGTGTATATGGTAATTCAAGATGACTTTGATCAGGTAAGGGTGACACTAATGGGAAAGTTAGCTGATGAATTCTTTGGAGCAACATGTGGAGAACTCTTGAACGAGGTGGCCCATCCACCGGAACTAAATCTCCCAAGCCAAATCAGTTCAAAAGTTGGCCAAGCGTTCATGTTTGAGATACGAATCAGCCAACGTGGTGAGCTCTTTGTGAGAAGCAGCCGCAAAAGTGAAGTCTCTGCTGGCACAACTGGAGGATCTGCCCCTGGAGCAGAAAAAGTTTTAAAGATAGTTGAATCAAAGGAGCCATTTACAGAGACTCCTGATAAAATCACATCTGGGAAGAAACGTGAAATCCAAAGTTCTGCAAAACAATTGTTTGGCTCCACTGCAGCTAAAAAAACAACAAGGTATGATCATATTTTATTCTGTTTTTTCCTGTTGGTGGATTCCAGTCATTGTAATTTTGTTTTGTCTAAATTTATCTAATCTTTTATTAAGTGACCGACGTCTTGGATCGTCATCGTCGAAAAACATGGCAGAAGAAGATGTAGAAGCTTTGGAGAAGAAGTTTAAATGAGGTAAATTATGTCTTCCCTAACTCAATTAAGATAGTCATTTCGTATGTTGTAATATGAGAGAATCACAATAAGTTATAGTTACTAAATTTTTATTTGCATGTTCTTCTGCCATTTTGGAGATATGTTTAGAATTGTTTGTTAACTTATTTGCAAACAATTCTAAACATATTCATTGAATTATGGGAAATGTAGTTTTAACCACAATAAACATATTAAAAATTTAGTTTTCTAGCCTTTTTTTTTTAATCTGTTTTATGGGAATTATAGTTCATTTTTTTTTAGTAATTTCTTATTTGCATGTTCTTCTGCTATTTTGGACAATCTCACAAAAAAAAGTAAATGGTGTGAACTTTTCAGAATTGTTTGTTGCATTTCGGTTCTCTTCACATATAATTGAATATGTTGTTTATACAATGTTAAACACTATTGTTTTTTCCCCCTTACAGGTTGGCCTATCCAATAGTCCTATAAATATGGTGAAGAGTTGCCTTTTGTTTGGGACAAGTGTGTTTTGCTTACAAACTACATGGAGTATGGCAGCTTCTTTGCTTACTTAGATTGCTTAGTTGAAGAAGTCCTGTAAATACCATGAAGACTTGTGTTTTGTTGGAAGCAAATGTATTTTGCATATAGACTACATACAGTATGGCAGGTCTTTAGTAAGTTAGGTTAGTTACTTAGGTAGATGGTCCTATATCCATTTATGCTGTCGTGAGTGAAAGTCAAAATAGCTAATGTCGTGATCAGGAATCTGTTCTTGATCTGGGGATTAGCTCTTTTCTGTATTTAGTGATGTGATGGAACTAAGTGAATTTCCTCTATTTGTGATCTGTGCTTATGTACAAAATATCTTATGTTTAATTTCTATGTCATGGCTTTAACTATGTGTGCTTAAATATGCCAAATGTTTGACTAGATGGATTCTATATAGAGCTTCTACAAGCTTTATCTTACTTTGGCTCATGCTTAGCAGCATAGGATCCATAATGTGCCAACACCAAAGTAGACTGATTTGGAAAATATGGATTTACCATATCTATTATCAACAAGATTCCCCATTGGCCTCATATATTTCATATCTCTTTGGATTCCTATCTGCCAATATTTAAGCCGCATTGTGGTATCACATATGTACAATATATTGCATTATATAAGTTTGCATCAATTTGTGCTTCTTTAACTACATCTGTATACTTCCTATCAAATGAAGAATAATTGTTATAAATGTTATTTTTTTGTTATAAAGTTTGCATCAATAAATGAAGAATAATTGTTTAAATATTTTCAAAAAAAATCCAGCATACCTCACCCCATTTGAAGAAATTCGCCAGGCCAGAAAAAATACATCCTGCTATTACACTTGGTGAGATTGTGTCTGGATTTTATCAGGATGAAGATGCTAAAAGGTACAACAGTGCGATGTTTTCCATTGAATAAATTTATAGAACATATTATGATGTCGATTTGTGAATCTCTTTCAGGTATATAATGGAGAAAGCTAGGGCTTTAGCAATGGTCACAGCTCCAGCCACAACAGCATCTGATGCTTCTGTTTCAACTGCAAACAAGAAGAATCAAAAGGTCCAACCAGAGAAGCCAAACAACAGGTCTCATTTTAATCATTCCAAAATAATATCTATAATATTTTGGGTTTCCATTTACATACCATTGAATAAATTTCTACAACACATTATGATGTTAATTTCTAAATCTCTTTCAGGTATATAATGGAGAAACCTAAGGCTTTAGCAATGCTGACAGCTCCAGCTACAACAGCATCTGATGCTTCTGTTTCGACTGCAAACAAGAAGAATAAAAAGGTCCCACCAGAGGAGCCAACCAACAGGTCTCATTTTAATCATTCCAGAATAATATATCTAATCTTTTAAGTTTCCATTCACATATTTATTATTTTTTTGTCAGCCCACTAGAGGGAAAGACTGCTGATCATCAAAAGAAAGAATATAAGACGAGAGGCCGCTCACAAAAGATGACTGAACAGCCAGCAGAAAGCTTCGAATCTGAACTTAGGTTCCAACTAAATTCATTTTTCCTACTTATTCTTCTATATAATAAATGATATGACTATACAAAAAAACTGGAACAAATTAATCAGTAAATCGTTCTGCATGTTATACATTGACAGCAAATTGCAAGCACAAACTGCTACCAATGAAGTCATGAAAAGTAAGAAGAGGGGTCGGCCAAGAAAAATTGCTCAACAGGCCGAAGAAAGTTTGGAACCTGAACTTAGGTATGACCGTCAATAACTCTTTCTTCAAACCAGCCTTATATATATATATGGAAAGGCAAACTGATATGTCACCATATTATAACTCATATATGTCTTACGGTCCTTTTCCATGAAATATATCATCTCATTCATTGTCAACTCTAATGGAGATATAATTTGACATATACAAAATACATTAAGTCTTGGTTGTCAAGGCATAAGCAACCAACCAGTTAACGATCAAATATCAAGCATTACGTCTTCTACAGTGCAGCAGTAATATTTCCTCCTAATACATAACTGAATTTCCCATTTTCCTTTCATATATGAAAAGGGTCCTGATCAAAGTTCTCTATATTCAATTCAATTTTTGTTTAGATTGGTCTGAACTCAATCAACATTAGTACAATCCTATATCAATTAAACTGATATGCCTTTGGAAATCTACATTTCAACATGTACTGGTCTACAAAAGTCAGAACAAATCATGTCGTAAGATGAGTTTTTTCTGACTGATTCAATACATTACTACTTATTGAAGAATATACAGGATTAATGTATGCCTTATGCAATCTTCCGAATTCAGAATAGTCGTCTGATCCAAAAAAAATTATTATTATTCGTATATTTGTGTTCTAAATACTTTTGCTCTCCTTCTACCCATCTATGTAAACAATTTACGTTATCTAATTAACTTTGCCTCATATTTCACAACTTTATCTGTAGATAATCCAAAAAGCCAAAAACAGTTATCCTAATTACTGCTGTATTTTATTCATTTGTAGAGACTCAGAAGAAGACCACGGTGGCTGTCAACAAAAGACAAAGAAAGCCAGATCTGGTTGGCCTAAAAACAAGCCCAGAAATCCTACAAAAAGGTTTTATTTCTGACATCGAACACTTTTTTTTTTTCATTTCTTGGCCTATCACTGATGACATTTCCATGCAGGCTAATATGGGAACAAGAACAACTCAAAAAAGCCATGGAAAAACCACAACAACAACTCTCAGCAGAAATACACCAGCGACAACCGGACTTCCAACAGCAAAACCAAGAGACACCACAGCGAGGACCGGAGATAGCAACAGATATCCAAGAAGAAAAAGTGCAGCAAGCAGTTGAAATCCATGACCAACAACCAGAAACACAGCAGGAGATGCACCTGGAAGAAGGACCGTCTATTATGAAATCTCCAAAGGAACCTAGAAGAGAAGAAGATGGCAGCAAAAGCGGTATCTGTGCTGGCCTGGCCAATATTATGCTACACATGACCAAGATCAGTGGTGAACTTGCAAAGCTCATCGCCATGATTTCAGGTATGGTGGATTCTAACTTATCACAAAATACGACATTTCACTGGCGACATTCAATTACATTACATTTAGTACTTCATGTATCCTTTACATTTTCCCTTTAAAGTATAACCAAGTTAAACTATTATTTTCTGTGTCCTTAAGTTTTTTCCATGTATTCTCAACATTAGAATGCTGGTTTAAATTGAGCACTTTACCTTGAGAGAAATTAGGCATGGCACCATAAAATCACTGAGCCTACCTAACACAGAACATACAAGGTATTCCAGTAAAGTCAATCAGTCTTGATTTTTCTTAAATACATCATGTGGAAAATCTGAAAGAGGTACAAAAAGAGCTGCCAATACTTATGATAGTGTTAATACCAGTGCTTTCATTAATACGCACCATATGCTAGAACTACACTAGACCTCATAAATATTGGGCATCACACTCAAATTTTCAGAGTTGTACCTCCTATACATAGTACAGTCACAGTCATAATATCTCTACAGTTCGATCATAGAAGGGCTCATGTTTGTCTTGATAGTTACTGATTTATTTAGTTGAATTGTTGCTCCATTCTTTGAATAAATCTAAAACAAAAAAATTTTCACTGTTATCAGTTCTTTGTTTCAACCATACACTTTTGGCTCCACAAACTGCTCCATTTCATATAGGTTTATCAAATTGATGAGGTATAATGATTTGGTCATTTTTGTGAATCAATCTTCACAGGTGGATCTCAGGAAGATTAGGCTGAAGAGAGATTCACGTTGGCTTTTGCTGAAGATAAGATGTATTTTGTATGAAAAAACTGCTATCTTAAAACCTCTGATGCCTAAGTAGATGATAATGCAATGTATGTTAAATTTATAATATCTAATATTATGTGTGATCTATGACAAAATGAATCTCCGCTATGTGGTCGTGCTTTTCGATTCTTTTGCTTATTATGTGGTTGAGGCATTTGGTGCATTTGGTGATTATTTGGGTTTGCATTCTATTGGATTTTCCTTGGGTTTTGAATTTTGTTCTTTGAATCTTTATTTTTGGATTTTTACAATGTGTTTAATTTTAAAAATCGAGATGTAAACTTCTTTATTAAAAAAAATAACACTTTATATAGATCATCAAGACTGAACTAAAATCACGTACATGGTGATGTTGTACGTGATTTACACTATATTAACATCATATATTAATTATTTCATAAGAATTGTGTTAGAAATTATAGATTGTGTTCAAACAGGAGGTCATTTTACTATTTTCAAACATGGTGATGTTGTATAGGTGAAACCCTAACGATACTAACGACCTAAAATTCCCTATGGACAATACTTCTTGCCATTCACTAGAGTCTCAAATAGAACAAGAATATTTTTCCTTCATTTTACCAATTTCAATATGACTCACGAGTCACAACACATTACAATTAAGTCAACTCTATATCAAGCAAAGTAAAGCTAAGAAGTGAGTTTGTTTGGCCTTGCGTGATGTTCTACCACCTCTTTTTCATCCTTTGTTATAATTCTAATTTACAGAAATAAGACATTGTTTAATATAGATCACTATACGCATTTGTTTGGTCTTAGTTCAGTAAATTCATTAAAATTATTTTTGTTTTGGATTTCCAGCTTTGAACCCGTGTTTCTTTTAACCTATGTCCAGTAGCGCCCTTTGTTTGAAAGGTTGCTTGGGAATTCATGTTCACCCTATACAAAATTGGATTTAATTAGGTCGTCCTTTGTTGCTCTGCTTATGCGTGCTGTAGCTTCATAATGTAATACGTTTCATCTGTATTAATTTTTGCTGTGAAAAAATTAAAACAAAATTCAAAAAATAGTTCGAGATCGGCAGAGTGTATCTCTATTACTTCAACAATGTTATCTTAGTATTGAATATAAATTAGCTTGATCAACAAGTCCTCAGTTGAAATCATGTCATTTTTTTGACCAAAAAAACTACCCTACTTTTAAATAAACTTTTTTTGCGTGTGGTAGTTTGCTCAATAATACTAAAACACTGACTAATATCCTATAAAACTTAATTGTCTTTTTTATCTACTTATGTTGCTATTAACATGACTGGCAAACTATTTAAAGTGTTTCTGTTCTTTGAATCAACTTAAAATAAGTCATGGCGATATCAACTCGCAACAACGCGCAAGGCAAATCTATGACAGCATAAACCTCTAATGTGTAATCTAACTATGAAACATATACACTAGCTGTGCTCATAAATGCTTTAAAAAGTCTACATTTATAACTATACATTGCCCTCATTAGAATCACATAAATGCACTATTAGCCGATATAAATCGTAATTTTCAATTTCTTTTTCCTTCCTTTCCCACTCTTTACCCCTGCCACCCACGCCCCGTGCGCGGGCCCCACACCTAGTATTAAGTAATAGTTAAAATTTTATGTTTTAATATATTTCTGAAGTTTAAATCGGTGCAAGTGGCCTAGTGGTTCTTTCTTGGTGGGTTTGCTCTTCAACCTAAATTTGAACTCCAAAACTGTCAAAGTGGTTAGGCTCACTGTGCTGCACATTGTTTAGACATTTCACTTGGCCTAGCAATTAACATGTGCCTAAGATATGGAGTGTCGAGTGGCAAAAAAAAAAAGTTTGGAATTGGGCCTCTAAACTGCAACCTGGGCCAGTTGTGGAGGGAAAAACAAGAGCTGCTTAATAACACCAATTAAGAGAATTGAGAGATATATAAACAGGTTGATTTCTCCTAGTTTAATTTCTTCTTGTTGGTTTTATCTTTCTTCTCACTGGACCAGTTTCTTCTGCAAGTTCCGTTTGACTCTCATTTAATTCCCAAAGGCCCCAAAACATGCAGATAACGCGTGCTAGTAGCCTACAGTTTCCAACTAAAGCAAAGAAACACAACGCTGGCAAAGTTTGATGGCAACTGGTACCAATTTGTGTTGGCAACAATAGAAAAACAGCTATCCATATTAATCCATTCCAGTACTTGATTTATTGAAGATCCTGACCTTTGCTAAGGACCATCACCCCAAATTCCAAGGGTGCCCCCTCCCCCTAACATAAATATCCTATTACATTATTTCTCACAGCAAAGTACATTATGACATAGAGCTACTTATTGAGATCCAAATTATGATTCCAATGTGCTCATGTCTCTCTACGGTTGAACCCCATATGCATTTTTGTGTCCCCTATAAGATCTTTTCTTTTGTACTCCAAAGGATACAAACAAGTTGCCCTCAAGAAAGAAAAGCATAGATGAACTCTTCCCTACCTCGTCGATTCAATTTTTATTCTTCTTTCCGAGAACTTTGATGATCTTTCTCAAACTTGATTCATGAACAACCCCGAACTTGATAACCCAAGGGGGACAGGGGTTTAGGATTCACTCACATATCGATTCTTTCCTTATTCACTCTAGTTACTCCCGTTTAATGACTTCTCTGGTTATAGTTGTCTCCAATTTATAATTTTTTTCAATTTTAAGTAAGTAAACGTGTCAGTAATGGAAAACTCATATAACCAAACAAGGGCAAAGGAAACAGTGAGATCGAACTATGATTTCCAATGGCACAATGTCTCTATAGTACTGAACCCTATATTCATATTGGTATTCCTTTTATCAATGCGCTATGTGTTCAGAAACTAATGTAGGCGCATTATGATAGCAATTAGTTTTTCTGCAAATTAGGCCACCGATCAAGTTGCCATCCCATTCTGTCCGTCCGGTGTCTCACAGTCAACTGGAGTTCATAACTACCCAAATTAAGGCCCAGTTTGGGATTGATTCCCAAGCTGCTTTTGGGGTCAAAAGTGATTCTTGGCATAATCTTAAGTGTTTGGTAACAACCATAAAACTGATTTTAGAAGAATTGATTCTCTTAAAAGTGGATTTTGGAGAAGCAGGGTAAGAGATGCTTTTGCAGGAATCAATTATATTTGTAATAAATTGTAATATTTATTTTTTCTTAGATTGTGATATATTAATTTAATTAAATCATAATCAATCATTTACTATGGTGTTAAGAAATCTTATGTAATATTGTGGATTAACTTTATAATTACATACAAAAGAAACAATTATTTATTTTAATATCAATTTATAAAATGCCTATTTTTGTCATTATACCCATCCAAAATAATTTTTACTTATAACTCACCAAACACACGAAATTGCTTTTTGGTTCTCACAGCACTTTTAAAAACAGTTTACCAAACACCTCAGCTGATTTTACTCACAGCAGATTCAAAAGCAATTCTGCTCACTGCAAATTCAAAAGCAATTCTACTCACAGCACAGCAATCCCAAACTGGGCCTAACTCCCTCACATGCACATTGACATGTCTTGAAGCCATAATGCCTCTACCTGTTATCCTCTCAACTACCAGAAGCCACCGATATTTATGAAGCATGAATGTACTGGAAATATATGTCTAGAGGTGGTTATATTGATCATCACACATACTGTGCTCGAAAAAAATTAGTGAAAACGAGCAAAGGTAGGAGAAGGTAGAACCTGAGGGATTCATTTTTACCATATCATCCTTCATCTTTAACCATTTTGTCATGTACATTCATCAATCTTGAGGGTTATATGTGATATTACTTACATGTTGATTACCGACCAATCTTGGTTAATGTAGTTTTAGTCCTGGTAAAACCAAAGTGAACTCTCATTTAAGGCTAATCAAACTCCAGCTTGGCAGCTTGGCAGCTTTGCACCTTTAAGTGAAAGCTAGAAAAGGGTCATTTTCATAGCCCTTTATAAAGTCCAATTCTAATCACCAAGTCTCAAACCATTTTAGAAGATGGGTAGCCAAACCATGAGAGCAGCTTTGGTTCTGGTGTTTGTGTTTGCAGTTGTGATTATTGGTGGCAATGCACAAGAATCAACCACTCTTGTTCCAGCCATCTTCACATTTGGTGATTCTGCAGTAGATGTGGGAAACAATGACTACCTCCCAACAATCTTCAAGGCCAACTACCCTCCTTATGGAAGAGACTTTGTGAACCATAAAGCTACTGGGAGGTTTTGCAATGGAAAACTGGCCACTGATATCACTGGTAAGTAGAACCTTGTTCAGAATCAAGTCTTTTCTGACTCTACATTATTGTTTAACAGTATTCTTAGGGAAGTGAATCGTTAATTTAACAAGATTGGTACTTTTTTCTTGAAATACTGCAAAGGGTATATTTAGTTACAGAACAGCATGTCAGTGAATGTTTGTTTGGATACAAATACCAGTTTCAAGTACATAACAGTCTTCAGATTATTTATATGTTACTCAAACTGTTGTGCAGTATTCTGAAGGTACATTTCTCTCTGTCTCTCAAAAATAAAACCAGACAAATGAAAGCAGATTACTTTCTTGCCCTTTTTATCTTCTGAAAGCCAAAAGAGAGTTTCTTAGGTAACTGGGATCCTTAAAAGTTAAAACACTGCTGCAGTCAGTAACTGAATAAAGCTAGAGGGGTCAAGTTTCTGGATACAACATTAATTGGTCACCTAATGTTGTAGCTAAGACATTAATATATAATTCCCAGTACTAATTGAACTGGTCTGTGGTTTAAAAATGTGGTCCTTCAGCATTAAACAGATATTTAAACTTCAGGATTAGTACTTAACTAAAAGTTAGGAGTTCTTAAAATGGGTGGTGAAAATAATAGGCATTTACATAACCAATATTTATTTTTGCAGCTGATACTCTGGGATTCACAACTTATCCACCTGCATATCTTAGCCCCCAGGCCTCAGGGAAGAACCTTCTGATTGGAGCCAACTTTGCTTCTGCTGCATCTGGTTATGATGAAAAGGCAGCAACATTGAATGTAAATTCTTGATCTTTTTTTTACTTTGTTACAGTGTAATTACATTTCGATGTGGATTGATTCATATGTTTCATACAATTGCACTTGTTTTGGCAGCATGCAATCTCTTTGCCCCAACAGTTAGAATACTTCAAGGAATACCAGGGAAAGCTAAACAAGGTTGCAGGTAGTAAGAAAGCAGCAACAATCATCAAGGGTGGACTATACTTATTGAGTGCTGGAAGTAGTGACTTTGTTCAGAACTACTATGTCAATCCTTTTCTTTACAAAGTCTACACTCCTGACCAGTACGGTGACATCCTTGTTGGTGCTTTCACAAAATTCATTACGGTACCTTCTCAAATTTCCACTTCTCTTAATCCTACTTTTATGAAGAATATCTCTGAATCCTAGTAAATTGATTTGTGATTGTCCAAATAAAGTGCTTGATTAAACTAGTACTAATTCAATTCCTAAGGTTTTGTTTTTTTTTTTTGTTTGAATTCTAGGATGTGTATGGTTTGGGGGCAAGGAAAATAGGTGTGACCTCACTCCCTCCATTGGGTTGCCTTCCAGCTGCAATAACCTTATTCGGATTCAATCAGCCAGGCTGCGTCGCCAGACTCAACACTGATGCGCAAGCATTCAATAAGAAGATAACCAACGCAGCAAATAGCCTCCAAAAGAAACTTCCTGGTCTTACAGTTGTCGTCTTCGACATCTACAAGCCTCTATATGATGTTGTTAAGTCTCCATCAAACTATGGTACTGAACAAACTCTTCACTCCAGTAACTTAACAAAGCAGAACTTAATTCTACGAATACTATATTTATGTAAGGGTTTATCTTCAGCCAATACTTGAAATCGATCAACTCCATGTACTGGTAGAGTGACCAAAGATTGGTCTACCACTGCCTCGAACTAGTCTACCACTGCGGATCAATCCACATTGACACGTTAATGCACGCATTTCCTATAAACCTAGAATGATATATAACAACAATTTTTTCATAATGTTGTAGGCTTTGCTGAAGCAAGGAGAGGTTGCTGTGGTACTGGGATTGTAGAGACAACATCATTGCTGTGCAATCCAAAATCTGTAGGAACTTGTGCTAATGCGACTCAGTACGTGTTCTGGGACAGCGTTCATCCATCTGAAGCTGCTAATCAAGTTCTTGCTGATGCACTGATTGTCCAAGGTATTGCCCTCATTACATGAGGATGGTATATGCATGTTCCTAGAACACTATACAAATGTCAAAAACTGCTATCCCTTTCTTTTAGGTTCTACTCTGTCGTACAGAGATAGCGGTAAAAACTCGAAAGCTTCAGAATAATGTTGCTAGTAAATTTTATTTTCCTTTGAGACAAGGTTTATGAAATTTGTAATTTATTATTGTAAGAAATTTGTGGTTGACTTGTTCTATTACAGTAGTTTCGTTTGAAATGTATTCTTGAAGTTGGCTGGCTTGCTGTTTTATCCCTCCACTCTAGGTGCTTTAACTGTACATTTTCAATTCGATCAGTAACTATCCCAATTTAAAGGCCTCTTAAGATTTAATTTTTAACCTTTGGCCAAGACAAATGAAACCCTTCCATGCACGGAGAGCTTCTTGAACAAAATCCTAGATCAGATTGGGAAGGACAAGGAAGGCAAATTCAAACGGTTAACTAGTCTAACCCTGTCAATCTGTCACTATAACTTGAACATATAAGAAGCTCAACTCAGGCAAGGTTTGATGCGAAGTTTTTACCCGAACAGAGAGGATATATAGAACGTAAAGGACACTGTAAACGACTAAACACTACTGTTGACGTGCAACCTCTGTGGATTTAGAGGTAGTGATACAGTGACAGTGTAAACCATTGTTTACATGAATTCATCTACCCGTTTTTGCGCCCATCCCATGCATGGTGGCCTATCCCGGTTCCTCGACTCTAAAGCCGCTATTGAGTATGATGCTGATGCTTCTATGTAGAAAAAAGAGGGTAAATATACAAAGACCTTTGAGTTACACAGAAGTTGCAGACATTTTAGTCTCATGACGTTCTCTTGATTTTGGCCAAGAGAGTCCAATCACGTGCAACGATGTCTTGGTATGAAATCAAGCTTGGGGAACCCCTATGGTTCCTGATGCATTATTACTTGCCATTACGAGTACTATTACCAGGACCAAAGTTTTCAACAATCCTTAAATCAGGCAAGACACCAGAAAAAGGATAATTGCAAATACAGTATGTGAAATATTCTTCTAAAACTTCATCTATGGTTCAAAGGCCAACTCAGGTGTGATATATAATTACATACACATTGACCCATTGAGAAGTTTTATACGTTGCTAAATTAGTTTCTAACTAACTTCTAATGAATTACGGTATGCTGTATGTGTAATTTTCTCAACTATAACACTCACTGGTGTATATAAACAGAAGATGCAGTGAGCAGATACTCTGTCTCTATAAATCCAATCAAACTAAGATGCTGATGATGATTTTCTATGTACATTGGGTTTGAGAGCTGGCATACCAGTGCGAGAGGTCTTCAAAACTTCTGCATATTTCGCCAACTCAGATTTCTCTGCAGTGTCCGACTCATGAACGGATCGATCTTTTGGAGGCGAATCACTACAACCTTCCCCACCTAAGATAAATCTCTTATATCCTGGGAAGACTCCCACATCATTATGTCTCTGAACACTGTGTGTATCCTTAGAATCATGTTCCTTTGGGCTCCTCCATCTAGGAAGATCTAAAGAAGCTCGAGAAGAACTATGAGATGAAAATATGTTGCTCTGACCCTCATGTCCACCATAAGCAGCTACTGATTTACTTGAACTGCCATATGCAGAATAGTTATCTTCTGAAATGTTCTGATCATGGTGGGTGTCTTTACCCCGTATAATCCTCCTAAGCTTGCTGAACAACTTATGCTTACTCGAGGTATGGGTTTTTGTAGCAGATGTATGATCAGCGGAAAACTCATCATACTCTCCCGAGTCAGTAAAGAGGGAAGTTGGGGATGTCCATCTATCAGATTCAAAATCAATGCGACTCCCTTTATCCCCTGTCCCTTCAGTGTTTGCATATTCAAGTATTAGCTGCTTGGCTTTCTCTTCCGATTCATGGCTTAGAGATTTACTCAAGTCCCTTGCCACAGTTTTACCAGTTGGGGGCTGATAATTCCGCAACTCATAACGTAAGCAAGCATTTATCCACTTGAGGTAAACTAATTCCTCCACATCAGAACTTCGATCAACACGGAGTTGCTCGATTTCCATAGACAAATCTTCATTGTCTTGTCTTAAGCGCTCCCTCTCTTCTTTCAATGCTTCTACCTGGAGAAAGCATACACAGTAATAATGTCATCAAAAAATAATGATCAAAGATAGGCGGAAAAACAATTAGCGCAGATGATGAAATGCATACCCCGGGATCTTCCAGAATAGAATTTGCTAGGACTTGTGCGG
Organism: Potentilla sterilis; assembly: GCA_963682095.1. Classification (NCBI taxonomy): domain Eukaryota; kingdom Viridiplantae; phylum Streptophyta; class Magnoliopsida; order Rosales; family Rosaceae; genus Potentilla; species Potentilla sterilis. The sequence continues at coordinate 47,137,400 of OY821756.1, read as the reverse complement.
ATTCCAACCTCCGAGCCAAGTCAGAATTTTGTAGTTGCAATTTCAAATTAGAAGCTCTCAACTCTTCTGTTTCACCCTCCAAATCTTTTAGCCTTTTCAGCTTCAATTGAATCTCTGCATTAAAGGCAGCAGCTTCATTGTCTTGCAAATTTTCAACTCTTTTCTTCAGACTTAGAATCTGCTCTCTGTTGTGTTCAGCTTCGGATCTGAGTTTCTTTTTAAGTGTTCGAACTTTTGCCTTAGCAGCCTCAAGCTCAGCCACCACTTTTGCATGATCAGAAGCTTGTCCCTCTAGTCTACGGTTTTCTGCCTGTAAGGACTCCATCTTGAGACTGAAAAGTTTTGCCTCCATACTACTCATCTTCAACCGATTTTCAAGGTCCATCACAGCAGTCTCCTGCTCTTTAAGGCCATAATACTCTAGCAACTGGACCTCAAGATGCCGCTCCCTCTCTCGAAGCTTTCTAACCATGTCCCTGAGGTGTCTGATTTCTAGCTCATACTCGTCATTTTCTAAAGTTCTAAACGCCTTAGGAGTCTCCACATCTGACCTAGGAGTTTCGACATTATTCATTGGAGAAAATCCAGATTTGGCCTCAGCAAAGTCAAATTCCTTCACAAGATCATTGAACACTGGCAAGAGCAAATTATCTTTAACCCCGATATGTTTACTGCTTGGAGAAATACTGGATGTACAACCATCAACACTGACCTTTGGCATGTATGTGTCTTCCTGATAAAAAAAAATGAAAGAAATAAATGGATAGTATCCAGTAGAAACATAATCATTGATTTGATTCTTCATACTGGGCTGTAAACTCATTCCTAGGCATTTCATAAGATAAAATTTGAACTTTGAACTTTTAAAGTATATGTTATGAATACATATTGCATGTAGGAGATATGTACTTGAGATCAACAACTCAACCTCCTTTTCTGGTCGCAACACATATAGGGAAATCAGAGAGGAGAAGGATTCTTTTCCAACAAATTTGATTCAAGAACTGGAAATGTTACACAATAAAGGATAACAAAATGAGCTTTGCTGGTTTTTCTCTTCCTCTGTATATCAAAAACACAATGTACCAATCGAACCAATCATTTTTTATTTTTTTTGTTTGAACAAAGGTGTAAAAATCTGTTTATGTATAACTATGACTTTCTGATCCAGCAACACACTAGTTGCTCAAGTATAAACTTTGAGTCATGAAGAACAAAACTAAGCATTTCAAGAATAAATCCAGCTAAACGTACATATTTATCTGATGAAATTCTGGCCTTGGGAGAACTGTGTGCTTCCCTGGTGGCAATTTTAAGGAGATCCTTCTGCCGAGGTCTTACTCCCAAATCAGCTTCATTTTCTTCATCTATAAACATAATAAACCAAAAATGCTCACAATATTAAACTCAGATAATGAAAGGAGAGCTCAACTGAAACAGAACAAACTAAGGTGAAGACGAACCCGAATGGCGAGGAGGAGGTTGAGAAGGCTTGATTCTTCTGGTTCTCAGACGAGAATACAGAAATCCAGCAAAAGAGAGGGCCAAGGCCACCCCAAATTTCACTAGAAGAGGTTTTATATCCCTGTTCTTTGTTACCTTTATCATTATAGATCTCTAATTGAAATCAAACTCAATAATCCACAATATATCCCTGTACTTTCTTCATCATCCTCCATCTACATGACCACAAGCAGACAGATATCTCATAATCAATGTCAGATTAATCCCAAAGAAACTAATAATTAGCAACACCCATGTATACTAAATCATAACCCATAGAAAACACCAACCTCATCATATCAAACAAACAATTAATGGAGGTAGTAGACTGATTTTGGTCAAATGTATATACCCAGAAACAGAATGCAATTCAAGAATCACATAACCCAAAACAGATTGAGGCACAAACGTTCACAGGAAGTCAATATTAAGCAGAACCCATCTCAAATTCCCAAGCTTTATACACACCCAGAACATCTCATATGGCCCGCAAAGAGATTAACAACATTCAAACATGACAGCAGACGAAGCAACACCCTTTAGAAATGAAATGAAAACTTACTATTTATTGAAGGGTGCGTTACCCAAATCAGTAACGATCAAAACTTTCAAAACGAAGCAACAATTTGAATTGATCTGCGTATTAGTTGAGGATTTGTTTGGTCTGTGTTGGGCTGATGAAACAGTTGGTAAAGGTATGAACAAAAACGTAGGCAGAGAAAGAAGCTTCGCCTTTGTTTATTGCAATGTTCACAGACGTTGCCACTAATGTTTGTCTTATGTCATGTTGGATGGTGATGTTCAAAAGAGAGAAGAGAATGAGATTCTTGATTCCAGGTGGACAAACCAAAAGGGAAGAGAGAGTAAGGTTTGGTCGTTTGGAAGCCTGAAATGGTAAAGGTGGCTTGGATGGTTTTCGTTTAAATATAGACAAGACTTTCGTCTTCAAATTCGATGGAGAGCCAGGTTAGGCGCTTCTCTGTTCTGTCTTGTGTTTTACGGTTTTCTTTTCCCTCCATTGGTGTGTGAGAGGAGGAACTTCGAATAAGCTATTAAACAAGGACATAAACCGAGCTTAGTCAACTTGTATGGATATTTTGATAGAAATAAAGAACAATATGCAAATTACCGTAACTTGTTGTATCACTCGTATGTAGTTTTCTTTGTGATGTACGAAAAAGAAAGACCTAAACAACCATATATATGTCATTCTCCTTGTTTCAAAGTACAAACCAATCTATAAGTACAATTAAACAATGATGCAATAGCAACGGAAAATGTTCAACTATTTGTTAAGATCAGATTACATTTATATGCTAAATTTCTTATTAAAACTTTTATAGACAACAGACTTGTGTTTAATAACTTAACGAAAACATCTCAACATAAATTTGTATGCTTAGTTTCTTTATTCTCAATTGACAATGTAATTTTTAGTTTTGATTTTGCTCATCATTTTAATATCTAACTTTAAAAGTCTAATTTAGGTAAATCGTAAAAGTGTCTTTTTTTTTTCTTTTTTTAAGTAAACGTGTCTCTAATTTCAAACACATACTAATGACTTCTCTTGTGCATGGAAAGAAAAATGAAAGTTTTCAACACGCAACTAAGTTGTCTAGATGTAGAACTCGTGAAACGAATCAAGAGTATTAATGCTGAGCTTGGTACTTTGGTTGACTGATCAATCCTTGGTTCCTCCAACATCATTATACAGATGGTGATGGGTTTGCATTGAACTGGACGATTCTGGATGTTCCGGTTTTAAAACATACACCAGTTCATTTCCACGTGCTTGGACAAGATGTTAATCATATATATTATACTACATCAAGCTAAACCCTGCATGTATTAATCAACTCTGTGCTGGCTTCATTACGTAGCTAGAGTTTAATTATTCATACTAATTATAAAGTTATAAATGTAACAACTTAAAAACGACGAGTTAAGCTCTGAGTTAAACTCTGTGCTTGCCAAATGCCACCTACCTAATTCAACTTACAGCTTAACTAGAGAGTTTTTTTTTTTCCTCATTTTTTTTTTTTAAGAAATGACGATTTTTTATATCACTTTATTTCTTTCTGAATGTTTACCATCCGGCTAACTCAAAAACGAGTGATTACTGATTGGGCAAACTCAAATTATGATTTTCTATCTCATACTAAGTTAAGTTTGATCATTATATTGTCGAAATGGTTCAATACTCTCCATTACTTCACATATACACAAGCAGTGTTCTAAAACTAGGCCGTCTAACCAGCTGAAGTGTTGTATAGACGCTTCAAGCTAGTTTGCCCTCCGCCTAAGTGCTACGTTTTAATTGTATTATTTTCTATGCTAAATCTAAAATTTTATTCTAATATTATTGTATGCTAGTTTTCACCCTATATTAATTGTTTAGACGTACTATTTTGAAACTTAGATTTTTTTTATTTTCTTTTCTAGATCAAAGATGTCAATCATTCATACATCATAAATCTTATAAGACCAGAGTATCTTGTGGTCTCATTAAACCTTCCACCAGTAGAGGAACAGTAACACCCTCCAACTAGAGACTTATAGTACTAACATCAGCAACTAAGATACGACTTAACCACTCAGGCTCCATCAACCCCCAATATGAAGGATGTGGTAGCGATAGAGCCTCTTTAGCAACCTTGTGAGCTGCTTTATTATCGACTTTTGATGGAAAACTCCAAATACAAGACTGAAAACACTTCACTAACTCTTTTGCTTCCTCTTTATCCCTCCTTCTTATAAACTTAAAATCTTTTAGATGAAATTTTATTACTCTCTAAATATTTATATATTTTGAGTTAGATAAATAAAAGTTATAAATATAACCTGAAAAATAAAAAATACAAATCCACCTAAAAGGCACCTAGAAGCCCACCTAAGCACTCCAAGCCTAAAGTCCGCCTTAATAGTGCCTAATGAGTTTACGAACCTAGTACAAAAGAAATTTTTTTTATCCCAATAAAATGAAAATTAGTAATTAGCAACTATTAGAGGTTAGCAACAAATCCTTATATATTTTGAATTACATAAATAAAAGTTATAAATATAACTTGAAAAATCAAAATTACAAATCCACCTAGAAGCCCGCCTAAGCAACCCAAGCCTAAAGTCCGCCCTAATAACGCCCAATGAGATTACGAACTTTGTACAAAAGAAAAAAGTTGATCCCAATAAAATGAAAAATAGTAGTTAGTGTTGTAGGAAATAATGAATTGGTCTACTCATTTCATTGATAATCTCTTTTATATAGGGTGAGTATTACAACAGTAATAGTAAATACATTAATGATAATAATGACTACCTAATTACCTCTCGTCAGTTACATTGACGAAGGCACATAATGTGTTTTTCCTTTAACACTCCCCCTTGTGCCGAGTCAGAGGTAAAATGGTGCATGTGGTGTTGCCTCATTAAAAACCTTGCCAAGTAACAAAAACCCAATGGGAGAAAATAAAACTTTGATCGAAGGAGAAAAAGAGCACAACGCACCTATTATATTTGGAAACAACATGTATGTGATAGACTCCCCCTGATGTCTGCACCTCCCCCTGATTTTTACATTAATCATGGGATTCTCCCTAATTCTTTCATTTGATCAAGGGAGCTTTAGTAACATTAGCATAGTTATGCATTTTCACATGTTTTTCCAAATATGACTTTGAGCAATGATTTAGTAACTAAATCTTGTCAAATCGTCCTCAGATCCAACTTGATTTACTTTGATCTTGAGGATAAAGTTGTTCATGTACCAAACGCATAGGTTCATATTGAACATCAAGTTCACTCGTGGTATGACATTCATATAACAAAATAGTCATAATTTCGTCTAGAGTATGGGTGAACCATTAAGAGATTTGAAATTGATCTGTAATAACAGATTTTATTATCTCGCCTTTAATGCGTTTTTCTGTGCGCATAGTTAGTTATTACGTGGATAATCTCTTTATCATGTCACATACTATGTAGAGATTGAATAAGCCCAAATCTTTCATATCTTTAAGTATTTGAAAGAACCATTTGCGTTGCGTTGCGTGGGCGCAGAGCTAAATATAGCTTTACAAATTTTCATCGAATGAGAAGTCGAGTCTTACGTATTGTGTTAAAGTACAGTCATGCGTTATTGCACTTGTATAGGAATTTCATTTCTCAACACTTCTTCGTCATCTTCCTTTAGATGAAAAACGGATCTATTGTTAGAGTAAAGACTTCGACTGATCATGGGAGTATATGTAGGCCTCACTTTATTTTTTAGAGTGCCTAAGCCGATTGATGTATGGTCACCATCATTACAGTCCTTGAGTTTCAATTCAAGACTGTGTATTCCCAAGATCTTTTCATTCTTAACTTAGGATTTACAATACATAGAGTATCTTTTAATTCATTGACAGTCTGTTTATATCCATAATGAGCACGCAAGGGCATAATTCACCAATCTCTTCCCAATCAAGTCACTTTAGTGAACGTTTCAATTTCTTTTACAAACGCACTTATGTGATCTAGTGCAACTTGATTCGGGTGGATGAAGTCCGTTTAGGATCCTCATGTATATCTCTTAATTTAGATCCCCATAGAGATATATGTTTTGATCACTTTTCGTAAGCTGGATGTTTAGTTTTTCGGAAACTACCAAACTGACAAGGTAGTGGAGTGCAATGACATCCATTACGAGAGATTGTCTCATCGTAGTCCATTACGAGAGAATATCTCCTCGTAGTCGATTCCAGTGCGTTTTTGAGAGACCTTGCGCCATAAGGTGAGCCTACATACTCTTATTCTCATTACGCATTCTAACAAAGATATATTTGATAGGGTTTATATTTGCATTGTCGGCGTCACCTACCCAAATACATATCTCTTTGTTTATACTGGATCGCTTCTTTCCATTAGGCCAGTTTACTAAGTTGACATTTTTCAACGAAGTATGGTTCGATAGTAGACTCATTATTCCACGTCCTCATGTACACTAGTGTAATGTGTTTGTAGAGATCTCTATTCTTTAAGGATTGGTTTTAACATTTGAGGCGTCCCCCAATGATAACCACAATCCATAAATATTCTCATGAGACGGATTTGAGTATCACTGATCAATAGATCAGGTTGTGCCAAACTTGTTTTCTTCCTTTACACAAGTATGTATCGAACTTAAGGTGGCCTCCCCCTCTTCCTTGGAGAGCCACGGCTTGTGACACCATTTATGCCACTTATGGCGTCACCATGCCACCATCCATGGTGGTAGTGTAATACCCAATTCTTCTTGGGTGGTACCATGTCCTTTTGATAAAACACAATCCTTGCAGGTATATTTGCAACAGGTTTATATGATCTCGTCACTTTAATGTATAAAACATCTGCACACTTTACTTTGTGTGATTTTGGGGATCGAGATGAGACACAGTGGGGACAAACCACGACAATTCCTGTCGTTCCACTTGAACATGCTTGTTCTTATCTCCCCCTAACGACGGGAAGATTGTCTCATCAAAGTGACACACCGCAAATCTAGCGGTGAGGAGATCGCCTGTCAAGGTTTCGACATAGCGGACTAGCTGGAAGTTCATATCCATCATAAATATTTATTCATCTCAATGGACCCATCATTGTGCGCTGTGACGGCGCAATTTTGGCACATAAAAACATTTAATGGAGCTCAAGGATTGTAGATCCGTGTCAATCCAAAAAAGCTCAAAGATTACAAGTTCGTTTGAAATCCTTTAAAATCCTCACACATAGTCACTAGCTATGGTGTAAATTGGTTCAATGATGATGGCCATAGATGAAAAAGTAACGCTGCATGCAAAAATTGTATAACCCAAAACGGAAGTATTGGTGTGCTTTACCAATATTAAGACTATTACTGTAGTCGTTTTCCGTGAGACCAATTGAGTTTTTATATAGGAATATGATGTCCAATACAGATCCTATATAATAAGCTATAAAATCATTGCGCCTACGGAAATTAACCCGGCCTAGGTGCTTTGACTTTCTAGCATAAGCAGCATAAATTTTTAATTGTGGATGGTGTCATAACACGTGACCAGCGTGTCGACACAACAACCAACACCATAAAATATTTAAGGTGTCCGCAAGTTGGTTGAATCAGTCCACTGAATCATCTTTGGATTCAATATAAGAACATAATGAGAACACATGTTTCCTTTGCATATGATGGTGTCAATCATAATTTTACGAGTAGGCTTTGAATAATGTACTTTTATTCATAAAATCACGATGGATATCAGAAGCATAATAGGGTATAAGTGCATGTACTTTGTGCATCAATCATAATGCCACCTTAGGGGGGCGGTGGAATCTAGGGTTTGAACATACGTCTTCAACCCTACATGGATTGTATCGAAATAATATTTGAGGATAAAATGTTCTTTGGTCATCCTCGGTTTCGTGTGTGAACCATATTCTTCTGGTATTTGCTTCTATTCATCCAAACTATGGGTGTCCATAGTAATTTCTTTAATGTACGGATCACCATATCAAAGCCAATCTATGTCAAAATTCCAAAAGATCATTTTCTTATGACTTTGGATTCAATTAGCGGTTACATATAACCCACTAAGTTGACATATAAATTTCTCTAATACTCGTTTACAACCGTAGACATTAGAGGTAATGCAAAGGAGATCAAATGAATTCTCACTTGTGTCTTTTTACATGAACATCGTGGCATAAATTTCTTTAACGTGTGGAACAAATTCAATTTTCTCTTATCGTATAAATTGTCAATTTGACATATGCTCAATATATACATCGAAACGTAACTCAAGTTCTTTAGAGTAACTCGATGGGGATTGTAATAAAAACTATGGTAATCCCAGTTAGGCATGTGCATTATGAATCCCAAATGAACAAATATACCGATCCTTATCATTTTCATTATAGTACTACTGTTCTTCAGTACTATTGTGTTATTTTTGTGATATATTAATACCATTGTCCTTCAGTACTATTATTCTAGGGATTACATGGTGCGTTTCTTTGCACACCGTTCTTTGTGTCATGCCTATATTATGATATGTTACTTTACTTTATGCAATACTTTGCAAAGTTAGATACAGAAAATTGAATCATGTATATCATGAATAAAATTTGAAGAATCTCAATTCCTTTAGACAAAATTAAAAATTAACATGCCAACGATTACATTTAGTCTTATCCAATTTAGAGATAGAAACTTTAAGACCAAAAGTCTAATTTAGGCGTAATAACCTTTATAAGGATATCCTAGAAATTTAAAAATAGACTAATCAAAGTCTTTCTTGGATGGAGTCAAATCCTTTTGGCTCTTTTAATAGTTGCAATGATGAGATGTGTCATTGACATCTTCTTCCCATATGGTATGCATTTAGTTGTAAATTCATTTTCAATGTTCTTGTTGGATATTAAAGACACTTTTCCAAAATTCGCGTACTCGTATGATTCTTTATACTTATTATAAGTCACAGCTAATTCTTTGCTAGCTTGTAATATACGTATCCATACTTCATTGATTTACAACAATGGCAGAGTGCTTCACTGCACATGACATGTCCCCTATGTCATCTTTTCAAATGGTACATTGTCTCCACTAGCTTTTGGATGATTATAGAAATCTTTACGTCCATGGTAATTGAACTTTGTTTTAGGGTTGTTGCATTACTTTGCACAATTTGTTCCAAGAAATAATTTTTTTCTCAGACTTTACATCGTCATTACTCTTTGTTTTCTCAAACCTTACATCGTCATTGCCCTTTGTTTTAGGATTGTTGCATTACTTTGCATAATTTGTTTCAGGAAATTTATTTTTCTCAGACCTTACATTGTCATTGAAGATATTATAATTATTTCTTAGCTATTTACATAAAACAGTTTGCATAAATATACCATGCTCAAGCCTTAGTTGGCTCAATAGGGGAATTTGGTACTCAAGTTCTTCAGAGTCCAATGTGTCAAAGTCAAACTGTGATGGTTAAACCATCTGTAAAATATAGGAAGAATAAAATGTATTAGCTTCGCGGTCTAACTGACATCACGACAACTAATATAAACCAAGATACATTATGGTAAATCCGATGCTTTGTGAAATTACGTTATCACTGTAAAATTTTGGTTTCTCCGTGTTCATTGCATGTGAAGCTAATGAAATTCCATTATTGTTGCTTTTTACACAATTAATAAGATATCCATCTTGAAAAATTTTCAAGAAATAAAAATTGGATCTCAAGACCGAAATTTGTAATGGTCATATTTTTCTTACTTCGTGAATATGCTTTTTCACAGTAGTAGGTTTGTCCATTTTTCTTTATATTTCAATGCTCATGAAATTTCATTTAACATGGCAATGCTCAAACTAAATAACATGTTAAATAAAAGTAATTATTTAACATAATAAAATAGACATATAATGATGCTCAAATTTCATAAGTATATGTCATAATATAATAAGATCAGTTTGAGCATTATATCATTAACGATTTAATGAAAATGATAACTTTAATTAGATCTTACTTGTTAGTTTACCAAATAAACTGCATATGATACCATTGCTCGATCTCCGACTCCAAATTGTCGTCGCATATTCATCGCCACATCGTAATTGATATGTCACATAAAAAAAAACAAACAATATTCATATGATTAGTCACTTTAATCATATATATTTCACATTTACCATATAAATTAAGCAATTTCACATTTACCATTAAGTTCGTAAAACAGTAAATAGTTATAAAGTAAATAGTCACACAGTAAAGTAAATATAAATTACTGTGCGGTAATTTCAAAAATTACCAAAAGAGATAAAACCCATTTTTTCGTGGGTCGGGTCACACAGATCAGGATTTAGCGAATCCGGGTCGGGTCGACGGGGTGGGTCGGACAGAATTTCCGGGTCGAGGTGTTTCTGCCGACAACACCGTTGTCGGTAGAAGAGAATAAAGGCCCGGGCTGGGTTTGAAGGGAATCGAGGGCGGCGAGCCGGAGTCGTCGGCCAAGGTCCGATCGGAGTAGGACGAGGCCGATCGGAGGTTGCTTGACCGGCGTCAAATGGTTCGGGTTAATGGCGAGGCGGCAAACTCCTAGCTTTGGGGCTGCTGCTATCGTCGAGGCTATCAGAGGAGCAGCGAGGCTGGACTAGGGCGGAGGCGGCGCTGCTAGCGAGATCGGGAGGCGTGCCGGAGTATGTGCCCGGTAGGCCTAGCTCAAATTGGAGGTTGTTCGATCGAAGGAGCAGGCGGCGATCGAGGCAGTGGGTGGTCCGATTTGGATCGAGGCGAGGCCTGCGGCGGTGGCCCGGTTGGTGCAGGCCTAGCGATGCTAGGCTAGGGTGGGCTGCAGTGGCGGCGCGAAGAAAAAAAAAATTTAGGATTTTTTTTTCTGTCTGTTTTTTTTTGTTTTTTTTGTTTTTGTCTTGGCTAAAACTCTAGGTTAGGCATCGTGCTGATAACGTGTTGTAGGAAATAATGAATTAGTCGACTCATTTCATTGATAATCCATTTTATATAGGGTGAGTATTACAACGGTAATAGTAAATACATTAATGATAATAATGACTACCTAATTACCTCTCGTCAGTTACATTGACGAAGGCACATAATGTGTTTTTCCTTTAACAGTTAGCAACTATTATAGGTATGTTTCTCATAGTAAATAAATAAAATAAAAAAATAAAATTGTTAGAGGTATGAACATATCATAGATATTCTCTAAAATTGTGGGGGCAAGTAACTACTTGCTAGATACCTATACCATCATCACCGACGTCCTATCCTTAGATCATATGCACCAATAGGATTATATGCTGATTAATTGACTAAAACTGAATTCAGGGGAATGAGCGGTTAATTATTGGTCATACCAATTGATGAGACCTGTCAGTCATACCAATTGAGTGACTAAAAATTGGTCTGTCGAATAGTATGACCAATTTAGTGGGCTCCACAATACTCTCTAAGGTTATTTGATTATAACCATTGGATCTTTACAATGTTCAAATCTTAAGTGCAAAGAGTTGATTAACAGTCATATTGTCTTTTACTGGTGTATTGTGTAAGATGGAGACAGTTGTCAATATTAGAGGAATAGTAGATTAATACTACCAATTTAGTGAGTAATTGGCTGGCAATTGATCTTAGCTCATGGGTGCATTTGCTCTTATGATGAATAAAATTTCTTCCATCAATTGAATAGATATATTGGTCCAAAGATTCCATGACTTCGTAAGTTGAACTTGTTAGTTAGAGTCCTCGTTTAGGTCCCCCGTGATTTCTTACGCGTGAAACAACAACACCAAGCATCTCATGATTCTCATCTACACTTTCTTCCATGATGTGCTTCTGCACGATCATCAAACCCCAATCTTCTCTTGCTCTTGTCTAAAAATCGGTCTCGCTCGCTATTCTCCTCCCTCTTGCCGATGGCTTGTGGGCAATGACTGAGCTAGATATGCCAACTACCAAGATCAAAGCATGTAAGATAGACACCAGAGCGTAAAATTTCTCTATATCTCAATCTTGTGGACACCAGAGCGTAAAATTTCTCTATATCTCAATCTTGTGTTTTTCTAAGGTTTAAGGATAGTTTTCTCATATCTGGTAATAAACGAAAAGTCTGCATATCGCTTGTGGCAACTAATATTGGAATTTATTCGCATGAATAATATCTTTTTCAAGTAGCTTCGTCCTGCGATGTCGGGTATTAATAAACTTTTAAGCATATATGCAAGCGACTAAATGTTGAAAATAAATGTTTGGAAAACTTTTTTTTTTATTTGATAAATAACTCAAATACTATAACTAGTCTCGTGTGAGTCGGACTCAAAACTTCCCACTTACGAATGGGAGACTATATTACTAGACCCAAATGACACTGAGCAACTTTTTGGTTTTTGGTTTTTTTTTGGTTTACACAACTCTTTTAGGTTGATGAGCTGTGGTTGATCTGAAAGGTTAGCTAGCCTAATTATTTAGGGTTATGAGTTCAAATCTTAGTGAAATATGCAAGAATGGGGTGAGCTTAGAGATTTTATTATTAACTTTTTCTTAAAATTAAAAAACTCTAAACTTATAAAAAGAACAGTGAACATGACAGGATCCGTCTTGGATTTCACCATGAAACCCAGATAAGGCCCTGCAAGAACTACCTTAAGACTAACTTTATCGATGAATCGATAAGTCAATCTTAGGATGGACAACTCTAAAACCTGCAGTGAAGAAAAACACTTCTAATTCCAGTTCTCACCTCAACACATGGAGTCATCTGCTCTCGGAATCACAACAACTGTCACAAATAAGCACAAAAACAAACTCAATTGTCTCACAGGTAATCAGAACAATTTAATATAATGAACTGGGAAGACAAAATAGAAAAGTAAAAAGATCAATAGATCCGACCAAGCGAAAGCAAAGACGATGATGACTATGCCTCAACTCTGAGTACTTTTGACCTCAAATAAACTAATCTGCAAACTAGGCGATTTAAAACGAATGGCCCAGGGGAAAATAAATTAAAAACGTTAGAGTGAGTGGATAAAAATAGAAATAATTTAATATAATACGTTAAATAAAAGCATCATATTACTTTCCTAATGTTTTATAAACAAAAACCACGATGCATGCACTTTAATAAAACGTCTCACATTTAAGAACAATCGTGTTTAAAAATCAGCCCTGCTGATATGTCAAATAAACAAATAATATTTTTTTTATATATTCAAAACGAAATACTTTTGGAAATCAAATAATAACATATCACAACCAATCCCATTGGTCATAGAAAAACTCAGCCCGCTGATTCGAGAATTTATTAAATAAAAAAAAGTCTCATAAAAAAAATATTCCTAAAAACCAAATAATATAATATCATGACCAATCTCATTGGCCATATAATAAAACAGGGGAACGTCAACACCATGTAATAGTAGCGTCCCACGCTAAGGGTCGGAGCCTCCCAGGCTAATTAAATAGCGTCACACGCTAAACCTCTACACATCTACGTCGACCACTGAGGTGAATCTGACATATATGGTCAAGTCGTCCCCTCACATGGAATGAGGTTAATAAGGTAACTAGCAATAATATATTTAGACCCTGATATGGTGAAAATCTGAAAACAAAACCGAAAATACGCTTTCCCTTAGCGGTATGGTCCCCGACCTCACATTTGAGGCTTATAAACATCATAAATAGAATAATAGCCTCAAAAGATATATATATATATATATATCCCACATGCCGTAAAATAATATCGAAACTATATATATATATATATATATATATATACATGTCGTGAAATCACAAATAACGAAATCATGAAATTCCCGAAAAATCTCATTTTCGGTCTTTTAAATATAAAATACATTAAAAACGACCAAGTATAATTTATTAAATCATACTATTTCCGGAAATCTCATTTTCGGATAAAATTACGTACTACTTAAAATAGTAGTAAATATATAACTCAAATCCATATTTTACTTTAAATATCAAATTCATAAAACTATATGAATTATCGACCTTCGATAATTCATATCATGCTTTAGAATTTATTTAATTAAAATAAACTGTATTTCAAAAAAATATTTATGCATGCATTTATTTAAAATAAAATGCACTCATAGTACGGCCGAGCGTACCGCTATTTCGAGCTCTCGTCACGTCCTCACTCGCCCGAAACCTCCAACTTTTATTTTTTTTGTTATTGGTATAGGAAGTACGCTTCAAATACCGAAACAATTTACGTCCAAAATTAATCATGACACCCATCCCGAGTTCAATCAATTCTTTTATTGGTTATTTCGTCATAAAACCATTTTTAACTAGCTTTTATGTATTTATGGAAAGTTCACAATAAAATTATAGGGACAAACAATAATAGTCAAAGTCAAACAGTAAATACTCAAAGTCTAATTACTATTTACTGTTACTGTTTTACCGTTCACTATTCACCTTTTACCGTTTTACTTTTCATTTTTTACCCTTCTTCAACCTCTCGCCGCTGGCAACAATACCACCGCCGCCATCGCCCTCGGCAGCTCTGCCAGGGAGGCCAAAAACACCTCCAACAACGTCCAAATTACCCCAATTTGATCGCCACCATCATAGGACCTCATCCCCATTGCCTCTGCCGCCAAAATCCCAAGTAGCCGGCCCAAACGGCGGCCGACACGGCGGCAGGAACTCTAAATCTGCAATTTTACCAAAGTTCCAACAATTGAACTTCAAATTATACCTAATCAACTTTAAACAACGTCTTGAATACGAATTCAACCTCTAATTGCATCAACTTCATCATCTCCATCAAACACCAACAAAGAACCAGAAACTCTAGAATTTTGAATCCAAAATTCTCCTTACCTAGGTTGAATTCTATAGAATTGTTGCATGGGTCGAGATCTTTAATTCTCCCAAAAATCGGGCCGAACTGTGGCCGGATAGAGAAGTTCTGGTTCGATCGGTGGCCGAGCTTCAAGGGCGTCGCACGGCCAAACAGCGGTGAACCCCGCTGTGTCGCTGCCACATACGCGAAAAGGAGATGTGTGGAGGGCGGTGCAGCTCAAACCGATCGGGGGAGAGGAGAGAGAAAGAAGAAAAAGATAAAAAGAAAAAGAAATGAGGAATTTCCGTTTCGGGAAATTTTCCTCCCAGCTATTTATACTAGTCCAAAAACATAAATTTACTGATTTTATGTTGTAACTTTTTCATGCGAACTCCAAATTAACTGTGCTATGCATCCACCAACTCATTTTAACGTCCACTATCTCGTGGAGAATTAAAATTCTCGGTCAGGTCAACTTATAAAAAAGTCAACTTTTAGAACTTCTAAATCGTAAAAACAATTCTCGGAATGTAAAAATAAAAGTAAAACTATCATAAGGTAATTTAAAGTTCGGGTCGTATCAGAACAATTGTGAACTAACTCTATTGGTTCAACAAATTTCTTTGGGAGGACAAAGAGAAATATTTTTTAACACTAATAATGTTTGAAAAACATTGAACATATGTAATACTAGAGATTGCTTGGTTACTTGGTTCTAGTGCTTCATGGTTACTTGATTAACACTAATATGGTTAATTGGTTTTATAGCTTCATTTTAAGGTTGCCGCGCAGAGATTGCTTAGGTCATTCTTAGGTAGTTTCGCATGATTCACTTCTTATGTGGCACTTGCGGGCGGATCGTGTTAATGTTGTACACCTACTTTAAATATACAAGGCTAACATCATTGCTTTAAAAAAAAAAAAATTATTTGTTTGAAAATGAGCTACTCATCATGTTGAAACTTTAAACCAACGATACATTAAATAAGTTAAAGTTCATATTAGTGAACTGTGTAATGATTTGTGCTTTAAACCCACTACCACTAAGTGTGGTAACGGATTCTGCAATAAAAAAAAACCCGAGTATTTAAGTGGGTTCATACTTTTAGAGCAATTGGCGCATGAGCTAATTACATCAGGGAGCGCTTCTGAACCCTAAATATCAATGATGTATTTAGCTCCTGCACCCATTGCTCTAAAAGTATGAACTCACTCAAACACTCGGGTATTCTCATTGTTGACTAAGCTACAAAATTTGGGAACCTACACAAAAATATTAAAATTTAATAGAATATTTCAAATAAATATGTTGGGGTGCAGAACAAGATAAGGAATGTGAACACAAGAAACTTAAAGAAAATGCAAATTTCATATCATAGCTACTCAAAATACGCAAGACATTATATATATAGGCAAACTCAAGGGCCTCATAAGGACTCACTGCAAGATAAGATTATAGCTGGATACAACTCATATAAGGTAAATAAGGATGAAGACAATAAATGTTGCAGACAATGCGTGAATTCAGTGAATTTGTTGACACCCGCATATTATACATAAAAAGTAATAATCTTACCCCATTTTGCATGCCGCCAATTAGAAAGCTGGTTAACGCCCGCATATTAATGTAGATCATCCCTAAACCAAATGTTGCCACTCTCAAAATAGATTGAATATCGGTTCCATGCCAAGTGTCTACATCTACTAATCTCCTCATACTCACATGTCTCATGTGCCTCACTAGCATCACCCAAGAGAATGGACATGATGTTAGGGGTTATCATTCTAAACTTGTTACTTGCATCTGACACTAAACACACAAAATTCAATGAAAAATGAGAAAACAAAAAAATATATATTCCAAAGTGATATATATATATATATATATATATATATATATATATATATCAATAAAAGATATATTCCCTAATAGCATATTGGTGTTAGGAAATAAAGAAATTACATAGTATCCTTCACTAAGCCAAAAACCTCAATAGATAATGGTTTTTTGGCATTGTCTGATGGGGGGTCATTACCATTGTATACCCAGCGATTGTCTAATACACGCTTCAGACAATGGCAAATTATAATTGTCTGATTGTAACTATGGACAATGATAGGGAAAAAACAGTCATTGTCTGACATCCAATAACGACAATGCTACTTTGTTATAAATCATTGTGTCATGTTATTTTGTACAATATCAAATTTTTGGGAAATATTGTCGTTGTCATTGTAAGAAGACACTTATTTATATGAAGTATTGTCTTTATTAGTTTTGCACAACTTAATTTTATCTTTATGTATTGTCCGTATTTGATTTAAACTGCAGTGGTTTCCTGATTTTCCAATTTGTGTTTGATATTTGTTATCTGCATCTACTATAGACAATGGTTTTAGTTTCGTTTTTAGTGTGATTATGAGTTGCAGACAATGGTACCGTTTTCCCTTCCATTGTGATTCGTAGATACAGACAATTATTTCGTTATGGCTTCCATTGCGATTCTGAGTTTCAGACAATAATTTTGTTTTGGTTTGTAATGTGATACTCCGATATACACAATGGTTTCGTTTTGGTTTATAAAGTGATTCTGCGAATCAGACAATACTTTTCAGCTTCCGATTTACAAACCATTGTTTAGATGGTTGATAGACAATTTTTTCTGTTTGCAATTCACAATGATATACAATACATTTCTTAAAACCAACAAATTAAAACATATCCATCTAATATTGATATTAACCAAATCAAAATCCATCCATTCACAATATAGAGACAACCAAATATTCATCATCCCTACTAGATGAGCCAATATACACAAAATGGCTATTATAGTCTACTAGGCTACATACGGTTGCCGAAATTAGCCTAAAACCTACATATACCTAATCTGAAGTATATACCGATATCATGAAAGTCGCAATTCCAAGGTTCTCTCTCCGGAGTAGCTCAACACATGACTGCTGCACTAGTTGTTTCCACCACAATATAATCAAGTCCAGGACAAGCTGTCGATATGGCAACATCATATTTTTCTGCAACCAGAAATCATAACATCACCCAAAAACAGCTCCATTCCAACATAATGAAGTATTAGCTTATATGTATATGGCTTATCAGTACATTACCAAATCTGTCAGCCGGAGTGTGTGCTGCGCTGGTTGCCCCATACAATGGAGGCATGTCCCTGCAATCCACACTGCTGCTGATAAGCTTGATGGCTCTTTCACTTATCTAGCACAACTCTCCAAAAATTAAACTACCAAGTAATCAGTATACATCTAACAGAACCTGTTCAAGCAAAGCTATGAAACACTTCAATTAGAATCTAAGAACATGAGAATGAAACTTTGGGAGGAGAAAGAAAACAAAGGACTACTTTTGACTTTCTGAAAAGTAGAGTTATTAGTAAGTGATATGTAGATTCATCGTTAGGTCTATTACTTTATCTATTTTCAACTTACATGGTACGGAACAAATATTCTGATATCTATTTCATAATCTTAAACCATAAATGTTAAATTCTAAAACTTGAAGGAGATAGAGAAGTAATATTTAAGATATGCATGATGCATGTTATAAACGTATCTACTTGAGATTTTGAAAGTAAAAGATAGAAAGATAAAATGAAAGTTTGATTTAGTAAAAATTGTAGTTAAGTATCTATTTTCCTGTCCATTTAATGCCCAAAGTGGAACGATAAATTCATGACATTTTATTACCAAATACAGCTATGTTTACTAGCTTAAAGCACTCGCGTAGACATTACACAGAGATGAAGCGAAAGGAGAAAGCACGACAATATCTTAAGTACAAATATATGCAACAGTAGCAATAGACCGAACACAAAAACATATTAGATATAAGTAAGAAACTATTTGAACCACCACATCACCTGGGTACAATTTGCCTTTGAGAAAGATGTAGTCAGCAGCATGGTTAGATAATGATACCAACTCGACAGGATCCTTAGCCACAACAAGGTTTACAGTAGTCCGGTAGCCATTTTTTGGAATGCTGAGAGAAATTGAATTTTTCTGTCATAATCACTATAGCAGCCATTGCCGATGCTTGCATTAGATTTGGTAATGAGTTTCCAGCGCGCAAGAATCACAAAAAAATTACATGCATATTATATTCTCAAAGTACTCAGCAGTTAACAGATGGTACTAAACAGTACTCTTTAATTAGAAAGTAATAATTAAGCTAAAAATGGTTGCTTGATAAAATGACCAAGGGTAACCATGAAAGAGAGATTATCAGTTCTAAATACTGAGATAAAAGGAGGATCTGCACCAAGAAAGTGAGGGAGAACTTAACAAAAACGACCAACTTGGCATTTGGCATATTTTATCGGTCTGAAGTCACTATTGTCCAAAGACTATAATTCAAAAACAAAAAAATAAAATGTTGCCCTAAATGATTTCCACCTTACAGGATACAAAACCATACAAGTAGGAAAACATCAACCCTGTGCTTATGACTGGCAACCTAGTTGAAAGCATAATCGAATCACTCATGCAGAAGAAGTAGACCATAATCAGTGATCAGGTGACACATAAATCGAATAATTGAATGGGAGCCAACACGATCAAAATAAGCACAAAACAGAGTCGAGCAATACCAATTATCATGATGCTCGAAGTGCAAGAATTGAAACCTTTACTTCCAGAATTTCGTGTTCTCCTCTAACTAGACCTCAAAGTATATAAACAAATAGCAAACAGTTACTAGTCTACATGAGCAAATCCCTACTCAAATGTGATTCAAAACCTCAGACTCTATGCAAAGGACACCCAAATAAACAGTAAGACCCCTCCATCAAAATCACATATTAAACAAGATCAACAAATGATCGTGCTGAAGACTTAATACAGGCTAACCAATAAGCACAGCAAATATCAATAAACCAAAACTCATACCAACAAGAAGACAAGATAAGTAAGCAAATCCGATAGATATAAAAAGCAATTAGACATGTGAGAATACATATGCTAAAGAATAAACTTTCGTATGGTTACATATTAATGAACTTGAAAGCTGTAAGGAAACACTACATATCCCTGACTCGAAAACTAGAAACAACAAATGGCAACACCCAGCTCACATTCAATGAAATTTCAGCATTACTAATCTGAAGTCAATGGCAACACCCAACACTCGAAAACTTGTGATTCAAATCACCATCTTTTTCATAACCGGTGCAATGTACAGTCACATTCTGACCTGCCACGGGTTTGGGACCAGTTCCAGCCTTCAGAACTTGCTTCTCCACCTCCTTTTTCAGTCAAAATTGAATTAAAGTAAGAACCATATCAACAATAATGATCATAACCCTTCAAAGATTCTTCAATTCCCTTAGCAAACACCATTCTACAAAGAAATCTTTTACTTTTTCCAATTACTAGCAATTTATAGTGAAAATACTATTAATTAGGTACATAAAGATACACAATGCCAACTAATATTTGGGTACTCTAATTCTCTAACAATAGAACAGTAGTAAGAGTGAGAGAGAGAGTCAAACCTGCTCTACATTATCTTTACCAAGCTCACCATCGGATTGACTTGCGTAGATTCCAACATCTCTACCACTTTTAACAAATCTGAACCAGCACTTGGAGGGTCCAAGGCCCAGGGGTCTGACCCGACCCGGCATGTTTCGGGTACCCAGAAACTGGGCACTGAGTTTGACAGAAGAAGATGAAGAAGTGAAGGACTTGGAGGTGAGGCATGAGTGGGAAGGTGGAGGAGGTGGAGTTTGGTCAGATCTAAAGGGATTTGAGTGAAATTCTAGGTCGAGATAGGTTTGGGAGAGAGAGGTGGTGCGGGGGTCGAGAGGCCAGGAGGGTGGAGCGAAGGTGGAGGAGGTGGAGCTTAGTGGGTTCGTGAGGGAGAAGAGAAGGTGAGTGAGGCCAGGGTTTCGTTTTTGAGAGAAGAGAGAGGGACTTCTGTGATGAGAAAGGGCGTTGAGGCGCTGGAGAGTGGAGAGGAGGTTGGGGAGGAGAGTGTAGAGGAGGGGGTTCTGGGCCCAGTGAGGGGAGCCGGAGAAGGAGGGGATTGGAGCGGAGGGGCAGCCAGCTGAGGGAGGTGCGGAGAAAGACGACTCTGAGGGGAAGCAGCGCGGGAGAGAAGGAAAGAAAGAAAAACGGTTGTGCAATAATGAAACCCTAGAAGAAAAATTATATTTATACTTCAATTTTTCGAGGTGAAAAACTTCAATTGGTCATAATTTTTTCACACGACCTCCAAATTACACGTGCCGTATGTTCACGAATTCGACACGCCGAGCATTACAACTTTGATTAAGAAACTTTCTCGAGAAACCAAAATAATAAAATGTCAACTCTTCGACCCTCTTAAAAACGCTTTCAAAACAACTATATAAAAAAAGTCAAATATTGAAATGCAAATGTGTCGTGAAATAAGATATGACCGAAATATTGAAATACGTCTACGGTTGAAAAATGAGAAGATTCCGACAAAATCTGTGTGCCGAATGTTGCGGTTAACTGTTTTTTACTTCCGTTTTCCTATGGGTAGCCTGACAGTCGGTAAATATTTTGAGGAAAATTTTTATACGATTAGTTGCGTCTCATCGATCTGAAACTATTCTCTGTTGAAGATCAGGCCAAAAAACGTCATTTAGACGGGCCAATTTCTGTTTTAAAGCGTTTAGAGGTTTGACTCACCCGGTTGACCGTCCCGATCGATCCTTTAACGTTGTCAGATGTAGTTGGATTTTTTTTCATACATGTATTTAATCTTAACGGTGATATCTGACGGTTGGAATAGATTTTCCAAACTTTTAGATTCAAAATCGGAACATATGCACTAATGTTCCTTAACTTGTTTACTAAGTGTTTAAGTGAATGTATAGTTTCAAATAGTTACTATACGTAGACTCTTCAAATGCAAATGTGTCGTGAAATAAGATATGACCGAAATATTTAAATACGTCTACGGTTGAAAAATGAGAAGATTCCGACAAAATCTGTGTGCCGAATGTTGCGGTTAACTGTTTTTTACTTCCGTTTTCCTATGGGTAGCCTGACGGTCGGTAAATATTTTGAGGAAAATTTTTACACGATTAGTTGCGTCTCATCGATCTGAAACTATTCTCTGTTGGAGATCAGGCCAAAAAACGTCATTTAGACGGGCCAATTTCCGTTTTAAAGCGTTTAGAGGTTTGACTCACCCGGTTAACCGTCCCGATCGATCCTTTAACGTTGTCAGATGTAGTTGGATTTTTTTTCATACATGTATTTAATCTTAACGGTGATATCTGACGGTTGGAATAGATTTTCCAAACTTTTAGATTCAAAATCGGAACATATGCACTAATGTTCCTTAACTTGTTTACTAAGTGTTTAAGTGAATGTATAGTTTCAAATAGTTACTATACGTAGACTCTTCAAATGCAAATGTGTCGTGAAATAAGATATGACCGAAATATTGAAATACGTCTACGGTTGAAAAATGAGAAGATTCCGACAAAATCTGTGTGCCGAATGTTGCGGTTAACTGTTTTTTACTTCCGTTTTCCTATGGGTAGCCTGACGGTCGGTAAATATTTTGAGGAAAATTTTTACACGATTAGTTGCGTCTCATCGATCTGAAACTATTATTTGTTGGAGATCAGGCAAAAAAACGTCATTTAGACGGGCCAATTTCGGTTTTAAAGCGTTTAGAGGTTTGACTCAAAAAATATTGTTGTATAAATATTGAGACAACATAACTTAAAAATCATAATAATGAACATTGTCTAAAGTAATTGTCTGAAAAACATATAGACAATGCACAATAATTGACTAAAAGCATTGTCTGACAGGTACCAATCAGACAACATATAAATTTATAGGTATTGTCTGTCGCTAGTCTTCACACAATGGTTAAATAAAAACTATTGTCTGAAGTCCCAGGCACCGCAATGTTAAAACACCACAGTAAACTGAAATTGTCTGTAATAGAGTCATACAATGGTAAGATAAAATCTATTGTCTGAATAGCAACGTCAGACAATATTTATTTTTTTACCATTGTCTGATTTTTTCAAACAATGGTTTTTATCAATAGCATTGTCTGATGAATATTGTCTATTGAGGTTTTTGGCTTAGTGCTTCCTCCAAACGTACTATGGCTATCGAAGCCGAGAAAAAAAAAAAGTCAGTTTCATACAAAATCTAAAGCGTTCTACTATGTGATATGAATTGAATTGTGATGTATGTTGGGAGTCTTTTGAGCAACTAATTGCAAAAAGTACTAAAACCTTATTTAGTCACTAAGCACATCCTCAACGAATGAAATTTACACTTTAGATCAAAGCACAAAGAGAATTAAACAAAAAAAAAACCTCATCGTTGTCACTAAAAAACGCTAGCACTGCCTACTCTAGGATCGACGCCCAATATGCTAACATTTAAAGAAGAAACTTTATGTAGTTGCTATGGCTTATTTGTTTGATTTGTTAGTTGCTTTAACTTAATTAGCAGCTTCTAATCTCTAGGATTGCATTTATTAATTAGTTTATTCTTAATTGGTTTTGTAAGAATCAAAGTAGCTTGGATTTTCGTTTTCCTTGGTTTTCAGTGAAGTTTCTAACTCCATTTTCGTGTTGTTCAATTTTTTTCTATTGGTAAACAGACTAAAGGTTTTTAAGAAAAAAAAAAAAAAGAAAATTGTGCGCAGTTGAAGCAAAAGTAGTAGAAAATAAAAACTTCCAATTTCAAAATTTATGTTCTAATGAACTAAATTTCATGTATTTTTTTTTTTATTATTGTGTTGCATAACAATTCATGATTCTTATTTGTTTCTTCATTATACTGCATTGATGATGAATAGCAATTCATTGATTTTGTGCTTGACTTAGTTTTTGAGATTCTTCTCAAAAGAAAAAAGACCTAGTTTTCAGATGTTGTGTTAAGAAATTACCCTAAATAAAAAGTTAAACTTTGTGAACAAAAAAAATATTACATTGTATGATGATTAAAATGAGTCTCCTGGAGTTAGGTGTCCGCTAATCAACATCAAGAAGGACAAATGGATTCCTCAGCTTTTTACTTTCATGGCAGGTTGACGTATTTGGAATAAAGTTCATCAAGAATAGGAGGTGAAAGGAATGAGAGAAATAATTGAATTACGTTTGGAGGTTGTAATTCTATTTAATTGTTTACTTACCACGTAAAATCAGAATAAAAATGAAACTAATTACGATTGTTATTGCTTACATATCATATGGTATTTGTAAAATTATATTGATTACTGAATTAAAAGAAAGTCATACATTTTTTATTTTAAAAACTGCTTCACATGTTTGATTAATATCAACCTATTGTGAGAGAGAATTTTTTGTATTTGTTTTTTCTTATTTGTTCAATCAGCTCATAAAACGCCTTCTAGTTTGTTCGACTAAAAACAAAGAAGACTTTTGATTTGTGCTAAAGTATGCAACTTTCGGCCTTGATCAAACAAAAAACTTATTTCTCATTGTAATATACTTTGTAATTGATATGTTTTCGTTTTTGAATTACTTTTAACAATCTCATGGAACAGTTAGATAATTTGAAGATATTGAAATTATGTGAGGGTATTTGTGGTAATAAAAGTTAATACGTGAGCTGTGATTCTAATATCCATCTCTCTAAACCTTAGGACCCACACTTATTTAAATGCTGAAACGTGCCCCACTCATGTGGGACGACGAAAACCATGATAAATGGCGAAAGAGAAAAACCATGTACCTTGATCGACGAAGCCCAAAGTTAATCTTTGACTCCTCACTTGATCGCCCCGGGCCTACTAACTTCAACCCATATATGTTTTCACATGCATCCCTTTGATTGAAGAGAAACAACTCAATTCTTTATTTGATTTAATTATAAATTTTTCTTATAGTTATTTGCTTTTATGGGTTGCCTTTTTTGGGTGCGTCAAAAGTGAGGTAAAGTTGGATGGCAACACTCTTTCTTTTGCCTATGTTTATTACCTATGGGGTGCATTTGCTATAAACACTGGAATTCTCACGTTCCGGAATTAGATCTTTCATTCTCAATTCTCTTTTATTTCATTACATAATATTTTTTTGGTTGAAAGTTTAACGTTGAACAATGAATGGGATGTTGGAAGGGTGAGACTTCTTTTCTCTAGCTGAGGATGACGCTAATTTAATCTTATTCATTGGTTTAGCTCGAAATGGATGACACCAATTTAATCTTATCCATTCCTTTAGCTCGAAATGGAGGGCTGGATAGAAGGGTTCGACATTATAATACAAATGGAAAATACTCTGTTAAATTTGATTATTGGGTTGGAATGACTAGGAAGAAAAGGGTGACGGGGCTGGAATCTGGAAGTGGTAGTGGGAATGAGTGGATGTACTGGTATGCAGCAGGTTTTTAAACGTCTTTGCAGTCCTACGTGTTCCCAATAAGATTAAAGTTTTCTTATGGAGAGCATGCAACAATTTAATCCATGTTTGGGTGAATTAAAGTAGAACTCGTGAAACGAATGAAGAGTAGTACTAATGCTCAGTTTGGCTGACTGATCGATCCTGGGTTCTCCAACATTATGATACAGATGATGATAGGTTGGCATTGAACTGGACGTGTTTGGACGTTGCATTCATTTCCACGTGCTTGGAAATTAATACATCCGGTTAAAGCCTGCATATGTATTAATCAACTATGTGTTATAGCTTCATTACATCCCTGGAGTTTAATTATTGATGCTAAACCGATCGAATGCTTGCCAAATGCGGAAATTCCATCTAATTCATCAACTCAAAGTTTAACTTATAATTAGGAAATAAAATTTACTATTTAGTTTCTCAAGTGCTTTTGCATAGGCTTTGAAATACGTTCTGGATGTTTAGCATAGCTCACAGGAACTCAAAATATGATCTTCAATATATATCTCATACTAAGGTCGATCGGTACCGACCTTTCCTTTTTGAATGTATGGATGGTTTAAAGTTTGATGAACACGTTGAGTAGCTCCTCTTCAAACATCATTATAGACTTCAGAATTATACATCACGTGCATGAACCAACACATCGTTGCATAAACAATGTCACCTACCGGTGAAAATCATTGACTTGCTACCTTTCTCTGTAGAATGTATCGTTATTTGGTCAACTAGCTAGCAATAAGCTCTATATTCTTGCTTTTACTCGATCGTATATGCAAAATAAGCTAGATATCAAGCTTACAAGGTTTTTTTTTTTAAAAAAAAACTTACTTTGATAGTAAGAAAGATATATAGAAACAAGCCAATGCTATGATACCAATCATCTCTCAAACCTAGTTTGGCTTGTCACTTCAGTCAATCATAGAAAGCCTCACAAACTCAAGTCATAAGTGTAGGGAACCCAATTCCATTTGTAGATGTCAGTCGATAGTTGCGAACTTTATTATCCCCGAAGTCTATAATAGTCTTTTTTTTCACTTTACTATCATGATCGCTAGTTGCACGTATGGGATGATACTGACCGGGAGTAGGAACGATCGATGGTGCCCTCTAGGAGACCTAGGTGAAATTCTTCATTTCTTAGTTAGATTTTCTTTTCTCAGTAAAAAGCAATCCTTATCTCACGTCCACCAATGAGTATATGTTTCATTTGTAGCTTTGTTTTGGCTGCATCCTCTGCGTACCGGTACTTCACAAAACCAACCATTCTAACCTAGACCGCGGCTCACGGGATCCGTCAGGCTTGCTCGTAACCTAGACCACCGTTACAGAAATACGTTATAGCCACAAATTTAAGTTTCAAGAGTATGTCTACCAGTTACTAACTAATTATATCACAACTACAAGTTCACAACTAACAATCACAATTCGCACTAGCAGTTAAAGGAACGTCGATCCCGATTTATCACAAGCTGAGTCCGCTAAGGGATCATGTGAGGTAGTTGTGTACTCATGATTCACAATAGTCGATCCATCAAAATTGCGATCGAATCTGTTTACATATGTATGAGCTCGATGATGTACAATATTGTAATCAAGGAAGGTGCAATGCAACTCCATTTCTGAAACACAAAAAGGCCCTTTTTCTTGTCCAAACCACCTTACCTAGATAGCTCTTCCTAGAGACCTTTCCTATATACGTATACTAGACTCCTTCACCTAGAAAAAGCTATCAAAAACCTCCACTACCTAGAATGAAGTTACCAAGATATGTAGCAGCAATACCACTCTTCATTTTCTCAACACTCTGGCTCTCAGAATCACGGGCAACTACTTCAAATTCCAGTCTCGAAAACTTCCTCTTATGCCTTCCAGAACAATCTCTCTCCAACTACTCCATCTCTGAAGCCATTTACACCCGCCAAAATGCCGCTTTTGAGATCTTTCTACTGGAATTCATCAGAGACGGCAGATTTTACACCCCTACAACTCCGAAACCATTGGCTATTGTAACAGCCAAGCATGAATCCTATGTCCAAGCAACTGTGATCTCCGCAAAGCGGCATGATTTGCAGATTAGAATCCGAAGTGGTGGTCATGATTACGAGGGTCTATCGTATGTTTCATATGTCCCCTATGTTCTTCTTGACATGTTTCATCTCCAGGCCATTCATATTGATCTCGAGGATGAGAGTGCTTAATTGGATCGAGTCTGGGGCAATTCTAGGTGAACTTTACTATGAGATTGCAAACAAAAATAAAGTTCATGGGTTTCCGGCTGGAACTTGTCCAACAGTTGGGTCAATTTAGTGGTGCAGGGTATGGTGTCATGATGAGAAAATATGGCCTCACGGTGGATAACGTTGAAGATGCTAAACTAGTTGATGTAAATGGTGCAATTCTAGACAGAAACTCGATGGGGGAAGATCTTTTTTGAGGAGCCTAACACAACTAGCAATAGAAAAGTAAATTAATATTGCTTTAAAAGTCCTGCTATGAACAGAAATACTTAAGACTGTAAGAAAAACAGCAATACTTAAGAATATATACACATGCATAGCAGATTTCTCACCCTCAGTAATCATTCTTTCATCCTATGGTTGAAAAAAAAGTATGTTTGTTCCGATTTGTAGCTTTGTCTAGGTTATTACAAAGAGTTAAAAACAAAAAATACAATTTAAAAGTTATCCAGAGACTTGTTTCTGGATTCAGATGTGAGTTGACAAACGAACTAAACTGCAATCTGGTTTGCAAGATAATTTAAATGAACTCCAATAAACTTTGTGTAAACAGTAATGGTACGATATTGCATAAATATAATTGTGATAAAGATTAACTCGTATTTAGAAATAAAACTCTTGAAAATAAACAACAAAGGTATGAATAGATACACAACCAATACCGAACGAATTTTCCAAGGTGGATTTGCAAAAGTCAAGTCGTGTGTGTCACACACTCTCCTTAAGACAACTACGCCGCCTCTACGGGTGCAAAAGGCCTCGTTGGCGCTCGTCTCCCAGGATACAATGACTAACAAATTCTTGGAGCTGCACTGCTACAAGAAAGTCTGCGAACCGGAAGTACCTCTTTCTATCACCAGAAAGTGAACAAGAACACAAGAGCAGAAGAGAGAGTTTGGGAGGAGAAGAGCTGATGCTTTTTGTTGGTGTGTCTAACTAGGGAATAGGAGACCCTTTATATAGTGTGAGGAATGCTATGGCTTTTAAAGTCAGCAATGAATAGAGGGAACTCAAAGGCCATGTAACAACACAAATTAATCACCATGAATGGCTGAATAATTATGTGTTATAATGCTGGAAATTCAACAGGTTTTCCAGCAGCTGAAGAGTCCAAAAAGAATCCGTGCAGGGTGCAAAAAGAAGCCTGCGTTCTGGAGCCCAAATCGGTGTTGCATTCGTGTCCGCAGGTCGCGCGGGCACACCCAAGTTTTTGGTGCTCCAAGCCGATATTTGCACCCCCCCTGCGCGTGAGAGTGTATAGTTTGTGTTAACACAACTATACCTCATAGGAGGATGATTCTATATAAGCTCTCTTTACTTTTCCCTTTATCCAATGTGGGACAAACTTAGTTTTCCCCATTTCACATAACCAACTTTGGATGACAATTTTTCATTCATCCCAAAACCAAATTAGGCATATGAACACATGATCTTGTAGTCCTCATTATGGAGAGTACAAATCCAAGTTCATTTCTCATTAATCATAAGTGTAACACACTTTAATTAATCCATTTAAATTTGGTTTTATAAATGGGTTTTAACCCATTTTTTCCAACACTTTGTAAGAGTGAGTCTCTTATGATGGATGACAAACTCTCTAGAAGCTTCGATCGATAAATAAAATTTTGGTGACTATTAAATTAAATGTTTAATTCTAGAAATAACAGATGAGTTATGAGAGTGAAGAATACCCTGAATCCATGCCATCATCAGCAACGTCACGGTCTTCAGGTTCGTGTGGTTGTCCAATTTCTGCCAGTTCCAGCAAAGTGGACATATTGGTGAGAATTTTATCCCTCGCGGCTAGAATCCTGCGCACTATAAAGTCAAAAAAAGCCAAATCTTTGCCCATATCTGTGGCTGCTCCACCACTGAGTGGCGCCGCAGATATAACATCATAACAACGGTCTAAGTCAGGTTGCAGATCTTGAATTGCCTTAACTGCAACACCAATAGATTGCATCTGCTCTGTAAAAACTTCATGGATCTGCTGTGGCGGCTCGTTCATAGTTCCATAAATTAGCGACACTGATTCTTTGAACTTGAGCAACGACTCATCTCGAATCAAAGCCAGATTGCTCCGCATTGCCGAGAGGGCCTCTGTGATGTTAACCCTTAAGTTCTTGTCATCTTTTATTCTAATTTTGTCAGAGTCGTTCCCCGACAACAACTTCTCAAGACCTTTCCTCTCCACACTTAGGATAGTCATGCCCTCAGCGACTCTAACAATATCAGTGTCCATTCTTATCTTATTACTGAGTTATTAACTTATTAGCAATTCAGTACTGTGCAACAATAAGGATGTTTGTGGTATTGAAGTACACCACCCCTGCCGAAAATTGCAATATCAAGTAAAACCAATACAAAAGAACGTAAAGCTTTCAGAAAGCATAGAATTTACCCCAGCTCTTCTAACTAGTACCATTCCATTTATTCATCTACTCCTTCCACCAGGGCTCTAACTAGGAAATTAAAACATGAAATGCAATTACTAATTTGAGTTTAAATTACTGTTGCTGTTCTGAGGTGAATCCATCCTCTTGATTATAAATAAATAGAGATGTAATGGAACTAGAAAATCGATGGACTTAGTTATTAACCTTATTATGCAGTTTTCCTCCATCTCCAAAAATAATAATAAAAATAATTCAGAAATCAAATTATGTTAATGAACTCATAAATTTCAATTTCAATACTTGATTTCAATTGAAGGCTGCAACCAAATTTCAAGATTAATTGCAAGCGAAACTCATCAATTTCAAGAAAAAGTGATGAAATATGATATACGTACCTTGATAGAGTTATGGAGGGTTTCTGTCCTGACTGACGTATGAAGGCTAAGGAATTTCGAGATTATGCGATTCGAGGACGGCGCTCCTGATCTTCGAACTCTATATATTTTTTATTTTCCTCTCTTTAAGTTTTTTTTTTGTTTTTTTATCAGTAGTCAATATATATTACTTAGCAAATAGTGCAACGAATAAAACCCACATTAGGGACGACAATAAGAATTACTCCATATGACAATTAAGAAACTAGCTGCACCTAGGAATTCAACCATAAAAAGTACATCCACCTTCTGAATATCGTTTACAGCACATTTATTTTCACAGACTCTAATCACTCATAGATTGCAGGAATAAAGGGTAACAACTCATAAGTTAAATATGCATTTCATTCAAAATATGACTATAGGCGATAAAGACCCAATCCATCCAATCCTACACCATAAGACTAGCAATCACCAAAGTAATAGTCCAACTCCAAAAAGAATCAAACCAATTGAAGCAAAAAAAAAGAGCCCATAAGTCAAAACTCTCATAAACCCTAGCAGCCTCCACAAACCCTACATTTGTTGCAGCCGCCACCACAGAGCCGTCCACCAGTAGCAAAAAACCGCCATGAAAATAGCAAGGACACCATCATCTACCCCTGCCACCGAAAATCGGTCGCCGCCAAGACTATGAAGCCCGAAATCAGACCAGGAAATACGACTTGTCATCACTCCCAACATCGGCGCCATCGTCCACTTCGACTCCGGCAAGAAGAACATAGGAAATGAACAATCACCACCACCAAAAAACCATCATGGATTTGCCGTAGTCTGAACTAAAAAAGTCGACTCCACGGCGAATCATTGCAACCAAGAAAGGACAAATCAAAAACAGATCTAGAGATGGAAATTCAAAACCTTCAGCAAACCCGCCTTCAGCAAACCCAACGAGAAAATAAAGTAAAAGAAAAACTACAACTCGTCGTAAAACTACGCTGGAGAAGAAGAATTTTGTAGCCACAGTCATAGGTTTTGGAGATTTAGTCGGCCGCTATTAGAGAAAACCCTAACATAGACGATAAAAAAAAACCCACCATTGTTAATACACATAAAATGTTATTCCTCTCTCAAGTTATATAGGCTGCTTTCGTTTAAAACCAAAAGTTATATGGGCTGCGGGTTAACCAATTGGGTATATTGTCGGATGTGCCCCCCTTAATAACAAGAACCAAGCTCATATGATCCGACTTATTCATCATATGGAGCAACAATGTTAGCAAAACGTGTGTGAAATTATAAGTTCAATTAAAAAAAAAAAAATGAAATTTACACTCTTCATTTTATAATCTACATTCTTATTTTTTTTTAAGTAATTTAAATTTTGTCTTTTAGTAACATGTGATTTGTATCATTATTTTAACCAAAAAAAGAAAGAGGGAATGTGGATCGTAAAATGAAAAGTGTAAATTTCAGCTCTCTAAATTAAAACAAATTTCAATATATGAAAATTACTTTAGTAAATGGAAAAATAATAAATAAAAATGTGATGTTATTGACACACTCAAAATCTTTGTTCACACACATTATCATATATATTAATCTTTAAATTTGGTGTGTTAATAACATTATTCTTATTTAAAAAAAATACATGAGATGTGTGAATAGAAAAATACATGAGGTGTGTTAATAGCACCACCCTAAATAAAAAAAATAAAAAAATAAGATACTAGGACTAGAAGTTACTTGCAGAGATAACTTCCTTATAACTACCATATCCCACTAAGGGCTAGTTTGGTATTGATGTGAATTAAAAAAAAAAATCTGGTGTTACTGCTATACTGTGAATTGAATGAACTGTAATTTAAAATTGTTTCGTGTTTTCATGTTTGGTAAATATTTACTTTTAAAAACTACTGCCATACCATAGAATATTATTTTTCTGTGTTTTTTATGACAACAACTTCTAAAAACAACTATGAGGGTGTTTCTAAAAGTTGTTGCCAGTGACCCGTAATAAAGTATCATCTTATTCTTCATCGTGGAGTACAAGATAACCGGAATTTGGCCCATCCAGCGTTAGTACAGATAGTGAATCAGGAGACCTTCTATACATAGACAGAGCCCTTGTCACATACATGTTGACTCTTTTTCTGCCGAGATTTTTTTTATTTTTTTTTCACAAAAGATTGAGGAAGAAGATGGTGGATAGAAAGTGGAGACTAACTATGAATTGGCCTGATGATTTGCTAGATTACATAGAGTACTAATTTTTAAATTTAATAATTAAAAATATATATATTGATACTTTAAGAAGCAAGCTAAGTTAGAACTTGGAGCAAATGCCAAGAAATTTCATATTTCTCAATCAAACTTATGTGATGGTGACATTGCAGTGAGGAGAGTTTAACATGCATCACAGCTTTAGTTCTTGACAATGAAAAAAATTAAATTGATTCCAATATATCAAGCTGAAAAAACACATCTTTTAAAAAAATAAAAATATGGAAGGTTAACAGTTTACAAATTACAATGAAAAAATAAATACTTCGTTACATGAATTTCAACTATATGGTATAGTGCCCGTATATTCAAGAAGAAACCCGGGACTTCTTAAAAAGTAATATGGGCGGCTCAATCTAATCTCAGCACTATATATATATATATATATATATATATATATATATATATATATATATATATATATATATATATATATTTCAATGTACTGTAATATAGTAATAAGAAAAAATGGGAAAGTAAAAAAGTGTTGTAAAAAAGCGTTGCAAAACTGAATAATGATGGGAGATTGTTTACCAACTCTATCAGAGGACTATTTCTGGGGGAGGCGGCGTTCGCTCTGGGCATAAGGTGTTGGCGTTCTTCTGTCAATTGCGTCGACGGTGACGGCATTGTTGGTGGCGGCGTCGCTCCGGGCGTCGAAAGTGCTGGCGTTCTTGTCGTCAATGGTGTCAACGGTGACGACGTTGTTGGTGGTGGCGTCGACTCCCCAGGTAACTCTACGTTGCCATTCTTGCGGACTGTGCTACGAACTTTGGAATAAGTTTTTGTCACTATCCAGGATGGCATTTGCCTTCTCGCCAGCCGGGCAGAGGCAGCGATGGGTAATCCAGTTTCAATTTGCGTATGATACATCTTATAGAAGTCGCATTTTCTCCCTACCAAGTTTCAGACGATTCGAGCAATGGTGAATTCTCCACATGACATTCTTCAGGTAGCTCAAACTATCGACCAGCTAGGTTTGCAAATCCACACTGTATTTAGAGCAAATGCACCCATTTTGGGTGGGTTGAACCAATTCTCAACCCGGGTTAATACACTATTCATTCAAATCGATATTTGGTCTTCTGTTTAATAATACGCCAATGAGATCAATCTGAGGACCAATTACTATTCACTTATATATATATATATATATATATATTTGTGTTTATTAACAAATAGTTGTTGTCTTTTACTTTATAATTTGAATCCAATAATTAATTATCTATACACAAAATATTCATAGAATATATGTAAATTGTTTTTTTTACCACCCTCAAAATAAATAGTAGAAAAACTAATACCTACTAATTAGTTGTATACATTTCAATTTTAAGTGGATATTAAAAAAAAAATTGCTCTAATATTGTATCTCAACTTTGTTCGACTATTAACATTTGTATCTCATGTTTCTAAAATATCATAACCGTATCTCAAGTTTCATCATCAACTCAACATTGGTGTCTGGTACCACTAACACCGCTAACTCCGTTAACTTTTTAAGGACAAAGTCGTCCCTTCACTTAAATCATATTAAAAATCCCTGAAAATATAAACCTATCGTCATTTTTATAGTCTCATCTCGATCTCTCTCTAAACAAATCAATTTCAACCCAAAGTTAGAAGGATATAATAGCTCATTTACAATAGCATATATGTTAATTTGAAGATGAACATCAACGTCTCATCTCATCTCTCAAAGAAAAAAAAATTGTTAAACGAAACAAATGCCCAGTTAATACTCAGAGAGAACAAAACCAAACCATGTCTGGAGATATCAATCGTCAACTCTTTTGTTCATGTTTTTTATGGATTTTGTTCATCGTAGTTCATGGTATACTGAAAGTGTTCATCACAAATTGATATTTAGATTTCGATTGAGTTAAGCGACGAATTTACCCTTAAAAAGTAAATGGAGTTAACAGTGTTAGTGGCACCAGACACCAAAATTGGGTTGGGGATGAACTTGAGATGCAATTCTTATATTTTAGAAACATGAGATACGAATATTAATAGTCGAGCAAAGTTGAGATATTGTTTAAGCAATTTTCTCTAAAAAAAAATATCTTATCCAATTGATTGGTGCTGCTTGGCCCATGAATCCCAACTTGAATTATTGCATTATGCTACTCTTTGAGAATCCTCTTAATAGGTATGAAATGAGATTGAAGAGCCCCGGCAGTCGAATCGGGGTTGAACCCGTCCAATTCTCAACTGAATGTCGATAAATCTTTTGCCACAACTTTTGAACGATTTGTTGATTGTCGGTGATAGGACAAATGGTAACCACGACCCATGATTCGCACAATTGAACTTTCTCCTCAGTTGTCCAATCACAACTGTACTCTCCCATTTTGTTGAACGAAGAATGAAAAAAATAAAGAAATAAGTTGGAGAAGGAAGAGATAGTTATGTGAAGTTTGTGAATGAGAGTAGAGGAGAAGGAAGAAATATCAAATATGTGATAGGCACAAATTTAATTTTACAAGATTATGTCTGCCAATCACCAACTAACCATATCATAACTACAAGTTCACAACTAACAATCACCATTCGCACTAGCGGTTATAGGTACGTCTATCCCCATTTGTCACAAGCTGAGTCCGCTAAGGGATCATGTCAGTTAGTTGTGTACTAATGACTGACAATAGTCTCCATCAAAATTGCGATCGAATCTGTTTAAATATGTATGAGCTCGATCATATACAACATTGTAATCAAGGAAGGTGCAATGCAACTCCATTTCTGAAACACAAAAAGGCCCTTGTTCTTGTTCAAACCACCTTACCTAGATAGCTCTTCTTAGAGACCTTTCCTAAATACGTATACTAGACTCCTTCACCTTGAAAAAGCTATCAAAAACCTCCACTACCTAGAATGAAGTTACCAAGTTATGTAGCAGCAATCATACTCTTCATTTTTTCAACACTCTGGCTCTCAGAATCACGGGCAACTACTTCAAATTCCAGTCTCGAAAACTTCCTCTTATGCCTTCCAGAACAATCTCTCTCCAACTACTCCATCTCTGAAGCCATTTACACCCGCAAAAATGCCGCTTTTGAATCCGTTCTACTCGCATACATCAGAGACAGCAGATTTTACACCCCTACAACTCCGAAACCATTGGCTATTGTAACAGCCAAGCATGAATCCCATGTCCAAGCAACTGTGATCTGCGCAAAGCGGCATGATTTGCAGATTAGAATCCGAAGTGGTGGTCATGATTACGAGGGTCTATCGTATGTGTCATATGTCCCCTTTGTTCTTCTTGACATGTTTCATCTCCGGGCCATTCATATTGATCTTGAGGATGACAGTGCTTGGGTCGATTCTGGGGCTATTCTAGGTGAACTTTACTATGAGATTGCAAACAAAAGTAAAGTTCATGGGTTTCCGGCTGGAACTTGTCCAACAGTTGGTGTTGGTGGTCAATTTAGTGGTGCAGGGTATGGTGTCATGATGAGAAAATATGGCCTCACAGTGGATAACGTTGAAGATGCGAAACTAGTTGATGTAAATGGTGCAATTCTTGACAGAAGCTCTATGGGAGAAGATCTTTTTTGGGCGATTAGAGGAGGTGGTGGAGCAAGCTTTGGAGTCATTTTGTCATGGAAAATAAAGCTACTTCCAGTGCCAGCCAACGTGACTGTATTCAAGATCGGAAGGACCCTTGAGGAAGGCGCTACAGATCTTCTCTACCAGTGGCAACATGTTGCGCCTAAGCTACCTAAAGAGATCTTCATCAGAGCAATGCCTCAAGTGTCAAATACTAGTTGGGGTAACAAGACTGTGGAAGTATCATTCATTGGTTTCTTCATGGGACAAAGTGATGAGCTTCTTTCACTGATAAATGGGAGTCTTCCTGAATTAGGTTTGCAGAAAACAGATTGCTTTGAAATGAGTTGGGTGGAATCTACCTTATTCTGGGACGATCACCCACTTGGAACGTCCATAGATGTTCTACTCGAAAGACCCTTTGGCCCAGAGCACAGCATGAAAGACAAGTCTGACTATGTGAAAGAACCAATTCCAAAACAAGACATAGAATCCATACTGAACGAGCTACTTAAGATGGAGAACTCGTGGATGCAATGGAACCCTTACGGTGGAATAATGAGTGAGATTTCCGAGTCGGAAACTCCCTACCCTCATAGAGCAGGCACTTTGTTCATGATTCAGTATTCTATCGCGTGGGAGGAAGAAGGGATTGAAGCCACCAACAAGTACCTTAGCTTATCTAGAAATTTTTACAAAAAAATGGCTCCATTTGTGTCCAAGCGACCAAGAGGAGCCTTCCAAAACTATAGGGATCTTGATATTGGGGCCAATTTGGGTAATGAGACCAACTATGCTATTGCTAGAGTCTATGGAAGCAAATACTTCGAAGGTAATTTTGAAAGACTAGTACGTGTGAAGACCGAGGTTGATCCCGGAAACTTTTTCAAGCATGAACAAAGTATCCCACCTCTTCCTGAGTATTATTCCGTCCAGTGGTATTAGCGTATATTGTAAGTACTAAGTAGTAGATCTTTAATTTGAGCTCTGTTCTCTCCATGTAATGAGAGAAACTAAAAGCCTAATGTTTCCGCACGCAGTCAGCTTTGATAGTTAGTTCCTTTTATGTAAACCTTTAAAGTTCAATAAAATTTATGACCTCATTTCCCTCAAACAGAAAAGAAAAATTGAACTAGATGACATATTTTCCATATTGATTACAAAGTCTCGAGAAATTTTTAAGTATGACGGGAGAACTGTGTGACAATACTGTCCTCCATTCTAATTAAATTTTACCACGTGAAATTTTATCACAGAAATTATAAATTTATGTATTTTACTTTTTGTAAAATGACTTTAATCAATCTTTTAGGGTCTAGGGTCTAAGGTCTAGGGTTTAGAGTTTAGGGTGTAGGGTTTAGAAAAACAACAATAAATCTAAAATGATATTTGATAAAATAACTGAAATAATTTTATGCCACAAAATCTCACGTGTTAAAATTTCATTGATAGAGAGGACTATTAGGCACTTCCACGTGATTTTTCCGTCACACTGAAAAATTCCCCCAAAGCCTCGTACATCTTAAATTTACTTCATAACTAGTGATTGGTGACGAGTGACTCTATTATCTTTATTTTGGCATTGTGGCATCTGATCAGTACGTGATGATTAATTAGGTAACTTAGCTTTTTAAGTCTCCTCCTTCCATCAATTTTCTTATCACAACATTCAAATTCATTTAATTGGAAGGGAATGTTACAAGTAGGAGTGCAATATATATATATGAGGCTTATGTAAAACCCAGGATTCCAGGCAAGGTATTAAATATCGACGATTACGGAAATATCGATGATTTGAAAAAAAAAAATTTCGATGGAAATTTTACCAAAAATTTCGAATATCGATGGAAATTTTACCAAAATTTTCGAATATCGATGATTTGAGAAAATATCGAATATCGATGGAAATTTTACCAAAAATTTATGTAAAAATTGTATATTTAGATAAAAATAGACTAAAAGTAAAATATTGGAAAGATGTGAGTATTAATATCGATGTTTGAAAAAAACGGAAATTTCGAGGAAATTTCGAGGTTATCGAGGATATTTTAGTCCTTGATTCTAGGTGGCCTGTCCAAACAAGTCCACAAATTCCTCTGAACTTGCCGCGGGTTCTTATGTTTCTAAAACCCCAAACCCCAAACCCCTCTAAAACCCTACAAAACCCTCTAAGTCTCAACCTTTGAGCTCTTCAGTTGATGCAAGTTTCAGACATGAAAGCTCTCAGAGCCATCTACGCCCACCAACACCTCCTCAAACCCAAGCCCCTCCCAAACCCATCTCTCATTTCCTTCCAAGACCCCACCTTTTCCCGCCATTTCCACTCCTCCGCCCACCTCCGCCGCCCCCAACCACCCAACTCCGCCGCCGGCGAGGAGCCCCGTCAAGTATGGTCCGTCTTCTCTCCTCCACCGAAAGCCTCAATTAGAAGCGATGGGGGAGAATCAGGGAGTGAAGATGAGGTGGGTGGGGTGAGTGAGATTGAGAAGGGTAAGGGTGACAGGAGTGTTGGGAAGGTCAATTCAGGAAGTGGGTGGGTTAGTGGGAGAGGTGGTGGGTTGAAGAATGGGAAGGGGAAGGTGAAGATTAGTTGGGTTTGCAATGAATGTGGGGAGGCACATGGGCAGTGGATGGGGAGGTGTCGGATTTGTTACAAGTATAACACTTTGAAGGAGATTTCGGAGAGGAATGATGACGGGAAGGTTGGTGGGATTGGGGTTTCGGAGAAGGTGAGGTCTTGGTTGCCGAGAGGGGAGGTTCAGCCGGTGCGGTTGAGTGATGTGAACCGTGGGGTTTGTTGGAAGGATCGGCGGATTCCATTGTGAGTTTTAGTTTTAGGTTGATTTTGAAAGCATTGTTTGGTTCCTATTTGTGTTGGGAATGTGTTTTTTTTTGTAATTCTGTGATTTTTTTTTTTTTTTTTTGTGGTGGATGTATAGGCATGGAACTTTTGGCAGTGAAGTTGCGACGGTGCTCGGTGGTGGTATTGTACCAGGTTTGGTTGAATTATGACTCCCTTTGTTCATTGATAACTGTTGAAAGTTAGACTTTTGTCCCTGAATTCTTCTTGGCTGTGATGAATATTTTGGCCTTGGCACTTGAGTGAGTTTAAGCTTGTACTTTGTATCTGTTTCCTTCAACACATACCAAAACTTTAAAATTATAATACCTACATACATGTTTTTGGCTGACGGTAAATGGAGAATAGTTAACTTAAAATTCTTAAGCAAAATCATGTGAATATCAAATAACTTATAAGTGGTTACTTATTGTGTATAAAATATTATTAACACGCCATTCCTCTTTTATCTATTAAGTTGGAGTATATGAAACATTAAGTCCTCGTTAACTGTGTATTGGCTTCTGTATCTAGTCGCTTCTTTTAAAAGATTTTGGTGTATGGTTTATGTTCTTTTTGTTCTTAGTGATTTAAGTGGATAGTGCAGCTTCTAAACGTAGCTTTCATCTGGTTTTTGAAGGGTCGTTGATTTTCATTGGAGGTGATCCTGGTGTTGGCAAGAGTACACTTGTATTGCAGGTACTGCAATTTGAATATATAAAGCTTTATCTTTGCAGCTTATCACATTAGAATTATATTTGTTTATCTTTGCTTTTCATAATGTTAGTTCCCTTATTGACTATTACTCTTTTGTTTTCTTTTTTCCATATCCATTTTTACTATAAATTGCCAGATTGCTGCGCTTATAGCTGAAGGACATGAGTTTGGTAAAGCATCCAGTGTTGTATATGTCTCGGGTGAAGAGGTTAGCTTTTTCCTATGCCTGGTATTTGTATGCAATAGCTTTAGTCATTCTGTTCTGAAGGTTCCCTGATGCAGTGTAGTGACTCTCCCGGTATCTAGCTCTTGTATGCAATAGCAGTTTATATGTTTTCTTAGCAGCTGGATCATAGATTACGTCTATAGGATTCTCCATACTTTTCTTTTGAGGGAGTAGGTTGTCAAGCTTGGTCTTAGATGCAGGTAATTGCAAACATGCCTTGCCCAATATTTACCAATGATAGGCTACCCTAAAGCAATATGAATGAAACTACCATAGGAATAAAACTAGATATTCACTAAACCCTGGAACCACCTACGCAGAGGGGTCTCCCCAGGTTCCACGGTGCCAAGACCCATAGTTGTGTTATCATCCGCCACTTTTAATGTTATTATAGCATCTATTGTTTCATGCTTATCTGAAATAATGTAATTGAAAACTAATTTTATTACAATAAAAAGATGTAAGTAGCATACCCATTTAGATGGAAAATATGATTAACAGACTCCC
Organism: Potentilla sterilis; assembly: GCA_963682095.1. Lineage (NCBI taxonomy): Eukaryota > Viridiplantae > Streptophyta > Magnoliopsida > Rosales > Rosaceae > Potentilla > Potentilla sterilis. Next base: position 47,097,034 of record OY821756.1, on the reverse strand, counting down.
GTTGTGGAGCTGAAGTAGAACTTGGTGGTCAAGAAGCCTATATATCTCTGGTTCACCAGGCAATGACACATGTTTAGAGAAACATAAAAATAAAAAATGGCTAACGTTAGTAATTTTAATTCACATTTCTGTCTGCCTACAGAGTATTGAGCAAATTGGGAGCAGAGCTGACCGTATGGGGATTGAAACAGAGGATCTTTTCCTGTACTCAAGTACTGATATTGAGGTGTGTACTTCTCGTTCCAAGCTGACTGAATTTTGTCTCGGCCTCACACGATCTTGAATTTCTTTGGGCTATTTTGAGTTCTTTTTTATTTTTTATCCATTGGATCTTAATCAGTCTATCCACACTGGATCCAAATTCCAATGTTTCCATGCAATGTTAAAAACAAGTAAAGCGGTGCTGCACCTACCAAATTTTTTGACTTTGTTACAGTAATTATATTTATATATTTCAAATATATGTGTACATCCACATTCCATGCCTACTGTATCATCACCGAATAGCATTGCATGTTACTTCTCCTGATCTGGAACATTTTGATTAAAACTGGACGATTGATTTTCTTGCTTTTCCTCAGGATATATTCAAGAAAATTCAGTCCATAGCTCCTCAGGCTCTAATTGTTGATTCTATTCAAACAGTTTACCTTGAAGGAGTGGCTGGAAGTGCTGGAGCCATTGCTCAGGTTTAAACTTTTTTCTTGAACATAACAAGCATATTGAAATTATGGATGTCTGACCTTCATTGGCTGCGTTGGCTGTTACCTTTCAAAATCAAAATTATGTACTTTGAAACTGGTTTAAATCGATATATACTTGAGAACTTGTTCTCATTTTGTTTGTGAATGTTTGAATTGCATCTGAACAATCCCACTTGTGACTATTAGGTTATTGACTGTGAGACACCTTTATGTAGTTATGTAATGATCAAACTCTAACCAACTAGGTTGAGATTATCTAAACCAGTGAGCTCACTTTATAATACCATATGATGGCTTCACGATTGACTGTGCTGAGCTCTGGCAACTCTATTCTGTGGCAGGTGAGGGAATGCACATCAGCCTTGCTGGCTTTTGCGAAGAGAACTAACATCCCTGTTTTTTTGGTAACCTAACACCGCCCAAACTTTGAGTATTTACATATTTTCTTTCATTATAACACTAATACTTCATACAAAAACAGAAAAAGAACAAAAGAAACTCTTTTCATTCTTTCAGATACTAGGTAGGGACTTAAGGACAGATTTCATAACTCACATTAGGTCAACAAAAACTCATTCTTTCAATGTTCTAAGGAAAAAGGATAAATGAAATACCAGGGTATTCCATCTCCTAAGCTCTATGATTATGTGTAAAAGATTACAGATTCCGTGTTTATTCCTTCTCTATAATTATTGTATTTCATGGAATAATTGTGTCACTGGATAGTAACTAAGTCACAGACGTACGGTGTTTTATCCTTGCTCTTTGTCGTTTGTATCACAGATTGGGCATGTAAACAAATCTGGAGAGATTGCTGGACCTCGTGTTTTGGAGCATATTGTTGATGTTGTGCTGTATATGGAAGTTGGTACCTTGTTATATTGACTTTACTTGAATTTTGGTAAGCTTTTGAGTCTTTTCATTGTAAATCTTTAGATCACTGATATCCACTACTCAGGGGGAGAAGCACTCATCCTATCGTTTACTTCGATCTGTGAAGAATCGTTTTGGATCCACTGATGAGGTACAACGGTAGTGCAGCTGTAGCTTTCCTCATACGTTCATTTATTTTCTTGTGTATCTCTTTTTTACCAGTTGTTGAGTTATTACAATTTTTTTCTGTTTTGGTGTTATTAACTTTTGTTTTCTGGAATTTCTAAAAATAAAAATAAAATTGTGTTCTGGTCCTTGGATACTTTTTTTTCGACCGACTTGTATCCCTTTCTTATTGAATTATTTCCCACTAAGTTTCAATATAGGAGAACACCCTTCTCAAAAAAAAGAAAAAAGAAAAAAAAAGGAGAATGCATTATATTTCTATACTTTTTAAAAGGTGATATATCTCACTCTAGATATTATCAGTAATAGACTAATAGTATGATTTCGTATAATTTGTTATGGGGCGTGGTAGTCCTGGGTGCATTTCTTGACAACTTTTAAGCAAACAAGCTATTGCTGTTAAGGTCATCTACCTTGGTACTAGCGGTTTTGTATTAGTTATGCATTCCAGACAACTTAAAATGGGGATAAGTTTGATGGGTATTGTCTAGTGGTCGTTTGAAGATGAATTTCAGCTGGATAACTTCTCCATAGTAAACTCATTTTTATTTATTTATTTATTTTAAGAAGAGTATTCACCTCTTTGTCTGTAACTTATAGGACTGTTTTGGTCCTTGTCTCAGCTTGGAGTATTTGAAATGTCACCATCAGGATTGCAAGCTGTTTCAAATCCCGGTGGGATGTTTCTAGGAGAACAGCTCTCAGATTCAGAGTATTTGGCTGGTACAGCTGTTGCTGTAATAATGGATGGATCTCGAAGTTTTCTCCTTGAGATACAGGTCTTTTCTCCACTGCCTTTACACATGTTGTTGTTCTGTTGGGTCATTTCATACATTGAAATCAGTTTGTCAGCTTGATCAGGTAAGTTAAATAGTGTATTAACCTGATGATAATTGTGCTAGAGTTGTTTCCTCTTTTTTAATAGTTCCTTGAAAAACGAACGGTGTAGTGTTACATCTTTTATTCTTGTTAACCTAGAGCATCTAACCCAAAACCAAGTGGTAATTGATGGAGATGCAAGGCTTGAATCCATAATAAGTCATTTAGATTTCTTAACACGCGCGTCAGGTGTGGTCAGCTTGAGGAAATTCATTGATCATATTGAGTGAACTGGAGCGCATGCAGCCAATACTTCATAGTTGGATAACTTGGATTATCTTATTCATAGTAAACTTAAAGCATCCAACCTATTGCCAATTCACAATGCCTGGAGTGCCCTGTGATATGCAAGCATTAGAATGCCCCATTTCTGAATTCGTACTCTCGACATTCGTCTAGTACCACTATTTCAAACTTTGCATAGTAATCTGCTCAGTTGAGAATTGAGACTAAATCCAAATAATTATTACGAGCACCTAGCAACTAGGATCATTTTTATTATACATTTATATGACTTGTAATTGCCTTTTGTAATAAATTATTTGTATCTAACTTCCTTTTTTTTTCCCATTTTTATGCAGGCATTATGTGTATCAGGTCAAACAGTTGTACAGCATGTAAATGGAATTCAAGCTAGTAGAGCTTCCATGATTATTTCAGTGAGTAAATATCATTTTTGTAAAGGGTTGTGGATTTATATGTTTTATGTCATATACAGAATGACCTTTTGTGTTGCTCTGTTGAACAAAACATGAACCATTGCTATCATACTTCATGCATTTAAACTTATAGCCATTGTGACTAGATACCACTTTCATTTCATGTCTCATATTTCAGGTGCTTGCGAAGCAAGCTGGTCTAAAGCTCCAAGAGAATGTAAGTAGCAGCTTAAAATCATGTTTGCCCTTTATTGTAGATTAGCTTTCTGTTTATATGCTTTCTTTAACCAAAATGTTTCTACTGTATTAGGCCATCTTCTTAAATGTTGTTAGTGGGGTGACACTGAAAGAAACTGCTGGTGATCTAGCAATAGCCGCAGCAATTTGCAGCAGGCATGTGTTAGCACTCTTGAACTGTATATGGCATTAGCATTTACTGCGTTAGGTTTTGTATCCCAGATCGGTGTTCTGTCACGTGTTTAAATCAGAACAAGAGAAGGGGACCTTTGTTTAATATTGTCTGCACTTCCTAGAACAAATTATTTCAAGGGTTTGTTATAAAATACATACACCGCTTGTTCTTGTTTTCTTCAGTTTCTTGGAGTCTCCTATTGCCAATAGCACTGCATTCGTTGGTGAAATTGGACTATGTGGTGAACTTCGCGCGGTAAGCTTATTATTTCAGTCTTATTTCAGCATTCTAATCTTATATCAGCATTGTTTATAAATTTTCGGAAAGAAAATCTGTACCACATTTGAGATACCATCCACAAAAAATAGCTTTTACCACTGGATTCTGAGTAGTGAATAGTATTTTTCAGTTGAGTTTTGAGAGGCTGGATCCAATATTTGTGGTATTGGATTTATTATTGGCACTTATGATCACTGAGTACTAATCAGTAATCAGGTTGGCTTAACACAGTGTTTCACTCTCAGAGGTGGCATCTGAGTTTTAGTACTTGCCCAACCATCCAAACTCGGATCCTTTACCAATTTCACTATATATTAAAATATTAATGGTCATTATGAATTAGTGGAGCGAAGTGAAGTTATATTACATGTATTACACCCCTGAACAACATTGAATGTCACTTATCTTTGTGTTGCACTTGAAAACGCTTATAAACTGATAATTTTTAGTGTTTGCTAGACAAAGGGATAAACTCAGAAACTGTTTTTATCTGTGAAGAATGAATTTTGACTATTATTACCTTGTTATGATAGGTTTCTGCAATGGATAAAAGGATACATACACTGGCAAAACTGGGTTACAAGACGTGCATTGTACCAAAGTCTGCTGAAAAATCTCTAATAGGAACTCCAGGTTTTGAGAATATCAAAATCATAGGCTGCAAGAATCTGAAAGAGGTCATCAACAGTGTGTTCAGATCAAATTGATGAGGAGCACTTGAATTGACTTTCTGCATAAATTGTATGTAGTTGTGTCTCAGTTGTAGTGTTACCTGAAATGGTGTAAAATCGCAAGTCAAATGCACTTACTAGTCACGCATGGCAGTTGGTGAGCGACTGCCTCAATTTTGGATGCATCAGGCAGAATGTATTTACTGTGTCCCTGACCTCATAGTGCTGTGAACAAACAATTCTGACAACTTCAATGACAAAAGTACAATGGTAGCTTCTACTATGGCTGCCTTGGCTGGAATTTGGCTTTTTATTGGCAAACCACTGTATATGGTTGCTGCAGTTTTTGTGCTTGGTTATCGCTCTATGTTGCCGCCTGAATACTGTACTTTGCTTCTCATCCCAATCAAAAGCACATCAGATCAAAATGCTGCGTGCTCCTTATTACATCTGCAGTTCGAGCTATTGATTTTGCAGGGTCACCGGCTATTGCTTTTGCAGGGTCTCGGCATGCAAGAAGCTTTCCATATTCCGGTCGGTATGGGAATCGAAGATACGAAGTTCCTTATGGACTTGCTCAGTCATAAAATTACGTACATCATATATGGGATGATTTTGGTATGAAAGAAAATTGATGCTATATTTCAATTTTTTTAGGGGATATTAGCTGTCGAGTTTTAACGCAAAATACATCAGTGCAGTTGGGAATAAGTACCAGAAATGAGTAGGAAATCAAGTATCATGAATTACAAGTTCGATCATTCCTGAGGAATTTGCACCTGATCAAGGAATTTCAAACTCTTCCATCACTTAAATTCCCCATGCACGTATTATTAACCTGGATGTATTTAGCTCCAGCAAATGCTAGTGTGGTTGCTTAATTAATTCAGCCGTAATAACTTCCTAAATAAAATCTAAGAATTTATAGAGAAAATTGATGTGGAGTTCTGTTCACAATATTTGCCAACCGTCTAAGCCCTGAAAACAACAATTATGCCATCTATTTCTGCTACAACAAACTATTACATACTCATACTCCCTCTTCTCACCAATGGATACTTGGTGTATCACACATGACCTCATATATATAATATGGTCCATATTCACACTGAAACCCGGAACACCACTTGAGTGGTGCTCTTGTAAGAGATGATCGATATCAAACATGCAGCTGGAGAGGAGGAAAAGGGTACCTCACAGGATGCAATGATCTCCAACATACAAAAGTAAGTTGCTTGTTGGTCTCATTTCCTACACCTTTGGCCTAACCAAAGCAGTTTCCTCCACATGGTTTTCTCCATTTGCCAGTTGGGCTTCTGTTTCCTCCTCTTTCTTTTCAGCGACTTCCTTGGGATCCAAGAAACTTGGCTGATTAGTCGATGATAATAGCCGTGCCCACATTCTGTCAGTAATGACAACCTTATTCTGTCTCTCTGTCACGCGCTGCAGATTTAAGCATAATCACGTCAGCTAAAATTTCATATAGTAACTGTAATCCACAGACATAAACCAACTAAACTATAGAAGGTGCTCTTATCCTTATGCAGTAATTCAATATTCTGTAGATCTTGCATCATATTTCCATTGGCAAACTAGTCTTGTTAACCTTAAACCGGAAAAGCCAGATGTTAAAGAGCTGCCTGACCTAGACTTACCCCATTAAACAATGACCACTCGCTAATAAAATGAAGAATATAACCAGCAACTTACATGGAAAGGAATATAAGCATGTCTTCCATTAACAGAGCCGACAGTAAAGCCTGTGTATCCAGCCATTGCTCCATGAACCACACTCTGAGCAAGGAGGGTACAGTATACATTATCAGATGCATTGCTTGGAATAGCACGGATCATGTAAGTAGGATCTGCCAAAGATGCAGAACAGTGATTAGTTAAATAGTCTCATAAGGCAATAGGACAAGCTTAGAAAGAATCAAACAGTACCAAGGCAATGTTTCAGAAGAACTAACCTATATATTTCAGGTTTATAGACATCTTGTTTAGCTTTGAGAAGTGGTCCTGCAAGAACATAATTAACAAGAATCTAATAAGAAAATGTCATGTCACTTATCAACTTTCCTAAGTTCTATGGGTAATAAACAGACAAATACCGATGATTACAACTAAACACCACCTATAAATCCATATCCTACAAAATCAAATTTGGTACGTTGACCTAGAAATTTTGGAATCCGAAATCCATAAGTACCATGGATTGACAGACAAAATTCATTAAGAAAATAGGATGTCTGAGCAATTGGCAATTAAAAATAGACTGGCCACTCAACCTTAATCTTCTGCGATAACCACAGACCAGAATCTTGAAGAAGCTTATTTCCAGAAGCATCCTGATGGTTCATAGCAAGCATGCTTTCAGCTAGAAGCTCTTGTCCTGCGCCTTCAGCTATTACTATAACCATGTGGCCATTCTCTTTAAGTCTTTTCTCAATGTATTCAAACAGTCCATCTGGTCCTTCCAGATAGAAAGGCGACTCTGGAATCAGGCAACAATCCACATCTCGGCTGGCAAGAGTAGCATACATAGCTATAAATCCTGTATGATGAGAATCACAAGGTTATATCAAACTATAATGACTGCATATCTAGATTACAAATTTCATTGATTTATAGACGGTAGTAATGTCCAATGGCCTCACTGTTTGGGCCACGGCGGAACACTCACAATATCGATCAATAAACCAAGTACAACATTTCCACCCAACAGATTTAATTATCACATGATAGATGGGATGATGGAATAACAATGAACTAAGAAATTCAGAAGATTTGATGAAATAAAGAGTATAACAGATGTGTTAGACACAAAAATCTTCACCACCCATAGAAAAACAGTGACTGCTTACACCACTAACACTAGACATTAGCCTCATCCTTGGATGGAAACATTAGACTTGTATCTTTTACTGTCTAGTATAATGTAGAGGGCAGATGCATAGTGGCAAATTGAACTGGTTCAGGATAAAATCAAACCAAACGGGAGAGATAAGACAACATCAGCTGGCACACCCCTAAACATAACCTTGTAATCCCCTATTCAGATTATGTTCTGTTAAATTGGATAACTTGAAAGACTCTGTAGGGATATAAAAGTTACCACTGTAGCGACCCATTAGCTTGACAACGCCAATACCATTCTCAATGCTTTGTGCTTCAACATGAGCTGCATTAATGGCTCGTTGAGCTTCCTCAACAGCAGTGTCAAAACCAAATGACTTGTCTATAACCTGAAAAAAAGAGTAAGCATAGATTAAATGAAAGACCATGTCCAGGTTACAAGCTAGTTCTAAATCAAATGCATCAAATTAATTAAGCTGGTCTCATAATACCGGAATGTCATTATCAATGGTTTTTGGAATTCCTGCCACTGCAACTTTGAGGCCACGCCTTCTGCATTCCTGCATTGGACAGTGGTTGGTGCATGAGTGTACATTGTCCTGGTATCATGTACTTGATGGCTTCCATAATTGCGGCCAAATTTTGCAGAGAATATTGAATTGAAACTAGTTGTGCCTGGCTAGCATTAGTGCTGCTGATAGCACTGATTAGCAGTGCTAGTGGTGCCACCTAGCCACATGAAACTACATTACCTCAAATATTACGGAAGCTCCTTTCTGTGTACCATCTCCCCCGAGTATGTAAACCTGAGGTTCATAAGTAGACAAGCTATAATCAGTACAGAAAGTTCATAAAGGAGAAGCAACAGCATGCTCAGAAATCTATAAACACAAACAATTCGGATGACACTTGCCTGATTAATTCCTCTGTCCTGAATGCTGTCCACTATCTTTGAGGTATCATGGCCACCTCGTGATGTCCCAAGGATTGTGCCACCCCGTTTATGGATGTCATTCACAACCTTTGGTGTTAATGGAATTGTGTTTCTGGAATAAAACCCCTTGTATCCTCCCTATGTATAGAAAAGAAACCTCATTACAAGTTCATAAAATTCTTCGACCATTTATCATCTTTTATATTTCATAAAAAGGGCCAACATCAACTCTCTGGTAGGCCAAAAATTAAAACCAAATTAAAATACCCAAATGTAAAAACCTTAATTTTTTTTTCATCATACAGAAATAGTATGAGAATGAGGATGCATTTTCTTGTACTTGCACCTTTAGCATTTTGAGTCTCTTACTGTGTAGTATGAAAATGGTGCATTACTGACCTCTATTCCAAGAATTCGGTGAACACCATACATGTGGTACAACCCACATACAATTTCTCTAATTACTGTATTCAAGCCTGGACATAAACCACCACATGTCACAATACATGCGTGAACGTCATCTGGTTCGAAATAGACCTGAGAAACATTCAACTCACATGTCATCCTTCTGGAAGACATAGATGCAAACATTTGGAAATAGTGCACAAAATCACAAATCCAAAACCTTCTGACGCGGTCCAGCACGCCGAAAATGTGTGCCTCTTAGACTATCTTTCTGGACTACAATCTATACAAAACATTCTGGCATTAGAAAGTTGCACGGTACAGAAACATTAAGTCCTAAACTTATGCATTTTGTTAAGGAATTTGCATGAGAAATCTTTGAAAATTAATAGAGAAAACACAAAATACTCACCGTCTGGGCAACACTATCATCGTCATTAACAAAATACTGTCTGGTGAACATAAGATCGATACCATAAATTATCAATCACAATTAATGAGTTGAAACACATATGCATTTGCTGTTAAGCAAGGGAAGAGTGAAACTTACTTAACAACTGAATAGGAAGGATTGTCCTGTAATGGATTTGGATATGTCTGCAAGATATTATCAAAAAGTGAAGAACTGTGCAGTCAGATATCTCATTTTGTTTACACCTTGCAGTTAATAAACTAATCAAAGCAAGATTGTTAGTTCTGTGACTAAGTCATGTCCGCCCCTGATTATGCCCCTCAGAAAGCTGTTCAATAATATTGACCTGACAATGATGCTACAAAATTAACTTAACAGCAACTGTCTAGAGAAATTACTCAAAATTGCAAATCAAGCTCATAGCTAGTGCTTCATTTCTGAAAGAAAAAAAATATTATAATAGTAATAATAATGATAAATTACTGGTCACTCCTTATACTTGTACTGTGTCGACAGTTTAATCTTTATGCTTTCAATTTCAACTGATCACTCCTTATAGTCTCAATTTTCTACTAATTGGTCCAATTCATCCAAAATAATTGTTTACCATTTTTCAACTTCCTGAAATGCCCTTAAGTTATTTTTCTTATCTTTTTACTTTCTCTTCTTCAAAACCAAAACCAATAGAAGCTCCAAAATATTTTGGTTTATGATTGTTGATATTCAATCCAAGAATTTTATAATTACAAACTGATTGCAATCAGAAAAAAAAAATACAAATTGATTTAATACATATTGGCTAACAAAATCAAATAACATCACCATAATCACTATAAAATAAAATTCTATCAAATCTCCATCATATCAATTTAAACCAAAATGAGATAAAAAAAAAATTCTCATCATCATTTTTAGCATTAACAGCTCCCATGAATAAAACTATATAAATAATTATCATTTCATATAGTTAAGTTTACAAACAACATTACTACACTATGCTTAATTAATTAATTTTTTTTTTTTTTTGCCAATAAGGCTCAAACTTAATTTGGCTACATAGCCTTTCATGGTGGGTTGTGTATTCTTTGGTTTTAGTTTTGAAGAAAAATGAAAAGAAATCAAGAAGAAAAATAATAAAACAACACTTAAGGGCATTTGAGGAACTTAAAAAATAGTTAACAACCATTTTGGATAGATTGGACCAATTGGTCGAAAATTGAAATTACGAGGAGTGACCAGTTGAAATTGAAAGCGCGAGAACTAAACTGTCGAAACTCTAAAAGTATAAAGAGTTACCGGTATTTTGTCCTAATAATAATTTTTTAATGAATATGTATGACTACGTACTAATTAATTAATAAGTAAATCACAATGACTTCTCTAGACAAAGCTCATCAACCCCTAATATAAACTCCTCTTGTCCACTTGATTGCAAAAGCAACACATGAACTATGCTTCAAATCTTCAATAGAGACTATAGAAGAAGTTAAGAAAACTTTTCTTGAAAAGAAACAGAGTTAATAAGCTAGACTACTACATGCAAGCACATAATCAAAACGCTGAAACATTCGAAAAGCCGCAGCTACATAATTTCCGGATTCAATCAACACAAAACGCCGCGTTTCATCCACCACAAACATAACATGCAACAACACAGAACAACAACATGGACATCATGCAAGCAATTTTAAAAAAAAAATTAAATTAAATTTTTTTTTTATTAAATAACTCACACACTCTTACATATGTCAATGAGATTTGAACCTATGACCTCAACATTGTCAGTTAAACTACTTAACCAACCAAGCCACAGTTCATTGACAACATCATGCAAGCAATTATTCCTAACAATCTTGAGCAAGCAGCCAAGCAGAGAGTTGCTACAACATACAGGGAGATCGGGGATATAATCTGACAAGTGAGGGACGTCTTCGAGAACGTAGCCACAGTCGCCGGTGATGATCTTGGGCTGGGAGGAGTTGGCGGGAAGTCCCATAGCAAGGCCCCCGTTGGAGTTGGTGTGCCTTAGAGATGAGCTAGAGGTAGGGCAGAAGCGGCGGGGATGATCGGGCGTCGCAGGGTAAGAGTTGGTGGGGTCGAAGCAGCGGAACCGGGAAGCACCAGTGATGGTGGAAATGGAAGAAGCAGAGTTGGCCATTCTTTGTTGGGATTTGACACTGATTTTACTAGACTATGGGGACCGACCGCGAGGCGTATTTGTAGCCGTCGGATGCTTCCATGACTCGGGTTGACCCCAGATCAAAGAGTTTACTAGTATTCCATATATTTCTGTAGGAAAATAGCAACGAATAGATTTTTCTTCAAACAACAATAAGGGTATGAAAAGTAGGTCTCGGTGTTTATAGAAAGAGAAATAATTGAACTAGATCACAGAAAAGGAAGAAAAGTTGACACTTCGTTCATGAGTAGAAGTATTTCCATATGAAAAATATAAGTGTGTGAAAAATACAGTTCGATCGTATGCTTTATTAGTACTTGATATAGCTATTAGATTATTAAAAGTTGAATGATTATTAGTTAAATTCGTTTTGGCCAATAATTAAGCAGTTTTTTTTTTCAGCACTGAGATTCCTTTCTCCAAATGTATATACCCTCATATGATGCGTGGCATACAAAAGTATGCTTGCTTGTGGTGTTCCACGAGGAAAAAGCGCATGAAGTCATGAACTAGAACCCACTTTCGTTTTCGCCTTTTCGGTTTGCGAAGAAAGCAAATTGCATTGGTTAACTTCTATTCTATATAGTAAAGTAATTATTTCGGAGCTCAGACGCGTTAGCAGTATAATGACCATTGGCTATAATTTATGGTTAGTCGAATGGTTGATATCGAACGGTTGATATCGAACGGTTGATATTGATGACAACATAACTGAGTATCAAAACTCCAAACAAGCGAGAATTTTTAACAAAACAGATGTATTCATGTGTTTGGTCAATGTAGAGATCGTGATCAAGATGGTGGGGATAGACTAAAAAGCTTAGGGGTTGGCTTGACTCAGGATCACAAAATTGGACAGTACTTCTGAGAAAACTTTGTGTTGCGGTAAGTCTTATATACAGTATATGGTAAGAGTTTTTGGGGCAACACAATAAATACAATAAATATGTAGCTAGCGTCGAGTTAACTTGTATGTGTCTAATATGGACCTTGTTAAATTCATTATGAAAATGAGAACCATTTGCTAAGTGATTATATGTTTTGCTAAATGAGGAGTCGAACCTAGAAGATCAAATAACCAATGATTTGTATGAGCTACACCAGATTGATTGATATATGTTGACATATAACTATAATTATTTAGTACCTTATAGAAATCCCTAGAAATAAAATGAAAAAAAGATATTCCGGTGCCAAGAGTCGAACCTGAAATCTCAAATAGCCAAGGATTTGTATGAGCTACACTGGATTGGTTGACATGTGTTGAAAAATAACTAATCTTATTTGGTAGCTTATAAAAATGTGTAGAAATAAAAACTAAAAAAGATATTCCGATGCCAGGAGTCGAACCTAGAATCTCAATTAACCAAGGATTTGTATGAGCTACACCGGATTGGTTGATATGTGTTGACATAGAACTAGAATACTTGTTATTTGGTATCTTATAATGAAGAACTGTTGTTAGTATTTCCTTCAAATTTTAATTATCATGGGCCGTCAAAAATCCCAAAGCCCATATTTCATCTGATGAGGGAAGCCCAATACTGGCGTGGGCAAGTCCAAGTGTCCTATACACGATCGCAACTTTCTCTCTCTTATTTCCGCAGCTATTACCTCTCTCTCTCTCTCGTAAAACTGAAAGCTTCAGCCAACAAACACAGAGACTGACTTTCTAGGGCTTCCAATCCTCCATCACCATGTACAGAACTGCAGCTTCGCGAGTCAGGTCGCTTAAGGTCAGAGTCCCCCAAATCCCTCACCTTCTCTTCTCTTTCTCATATGATTAAATCTTTTTAGAGATTGAATTCGTCGCCGCAAGATCTGATTTTGACCTCTTCTCGATTTCCATTTGATGCCTCTTGTTTTCCGTAACTTTTACTGTTTATGAATCTATTAATTACTGCGATTTTACGGTAACACCTAGATTTTTCAATGCAAGGTATAAGATTGTTTTCATGTAATCGATTTGGTTTTGTTTTTGATTTCTAGAAGATTCGGGAAATAAAGATAGCTAATTTATGATTGTGTTTTGAGAGATGAAAAATGTGATTACACCAAATTTAGGTTTGATTTAATGGTATCATAGTTTGCAAAATATTATAGTAATTTGTTGGACCAAGTGTTCATTGTGTTGTTCGAGTTTTGAATAATTGAATTTAAATCGTGGAGAAAGTTTGAGCAGTTAGTAGTACGAAACATTAACATTTTTGTTTCTTTATGATGTGAATCTGTGATGTTGACGGTTGTTCTTTGTTGTCTGAGTAGGGCCGTGTGGGCAGCACCAGGAATGCATCGGTCTCAGCAGCTGCTACAAAGCCGGCCGCTGGGGGTATCTTTAGCTGGCTGACTGGGGAATATTCCAGTGCTCTTCCTCGTCTGGAGACCCCATTAGCAGGTGTGAGTGTCCCTCCTCCACTACCTGATTACGTGGAACCAAGCAAGACTAAGATCACAAAGCTCTCCAATGGTGTCAGAATAGCTTCTGAAACGTCACCGGTATGCAAAGAGTGTTCTGTTGTAGCTATACAAAATTGTTTGGGTACTCTTGTTGATTGAATTTTTTTTTTCCTTCATTGGTTTTTAATCATTATATATTTTGTTTGTGAATCAGAGTCCCGCAGCCTCCATTGGATTGTATGTTAATTCTGGTTCCATTTATGAGACACCAATATCAAGTGGGGCTTCACACTTGTTAGAAAGGCTGGCCTTCAAGAGTACTACCAACCGGAGTCACTTGCGCATTGTTAGAGAAGTGGAAGCAATTGGCGGTCACATTGGAGCCAGTGCCTCTAGAGAACAAATGGGATACACTTTCGATGCTCTTAAAACCTATGTTCCTCAGATGGTTGAATTGCTTGTTGACGCTGTGAGAAATCCTGCCTTCTTGGAATGGGAGGTCAATGAGGAGGTAAGATAATTTCGAGGAACAAACATACACCATTTGTGGCATTGTTTGTATAAATAATTCTGTTTCATTTAGTGTTAATGTATTCAAGTTTTTTTTTTTCTTCTTCTCCTCACTACTGAAAATAAAGACAGTAATACTTACGCATGAAGATATAAGTATGTTCTATAATAGAAGGTGATGAGTTTTGTCAAAAGTTATCATGTTTGAATCTAGTAAAATTTTGCTCCAAACTCTTTCTGCATGTTTACAAATGTACTTAAAACACATTTTTAGGGTTAGTCTCTGGACTTGCTAGTTGTCAATTACTGTAACTGTTCATCCGTGCTACATCTTTCTAATGAGTAGAATTTATGTTTATTCAGCTGAAGAAGGTGCGGGCAGAAATTGCAGAACTTTCTAAGAATCCTCAAGGCTTACTCTTGGAGAGGATTCATTCGGCTGGTTTTTCTGGAGCATTGAGAAATCCTCTTATGGCTTCTGAAGAAGCACTAAACAGATTGAATGGCGACCTCCTTGAGGAATTTGTTGCTGTAAGATGATTTAAATACATCATAGACCTCATTCTTGTTCACTTTTATGTGAGCTGGGTGGCTGATATGAATGAATCTCGGGATTTCAGGAGAATTATACTGCTCCTCGGATAGTTCTTGCAGCATCTGGGATTGACCATGAGGAGCTTTTATCAATTGCAGAACCACTTCTCTCTGACCTACCAAGTGTGCCCCTTGTTGATGAGCCAAAATCTCAATATGTTGGAGGAGAGTACCGCACTCAAGATGATACAAAGGTATGCATCTCTGTTCATTTAAGAGTCGGCTCTCCATTTCTATAAATGCTCCTCATATTTTGATATCCAAAGACAAAATTATTTTCATGCATTGTTTAATTTTGCTGATACTCATCTGCTTTACTTGTGAGACAGGATGAGGCACATATTGCTCTTGCTTTTGAAGTTCCTGGTGGTTGGCGTCATGAGAAGCAAGCTATCATTTTGACTGTCCTCCAGGTGCCAAATTTTTTCTTGAAATATTGTACAGATTTCATGCATTTCATCATGCCTTCTGGAATTTTGTGCCATTGCAATCAATTATCCATTTACAGAAGGCTGTAGAATCATCTTTCGTTTGACCTGTAATAACCATTTAAAAAACTCCGTCAGTGTACTTGAGTGGTGATAAGTTTTCCGTACTTCGCAGTTGCTTATGGGAGGAGGTGGCTCTTTCTCTGCAGGGGGCCCTGGAAAGGGGATGCACTCAAGGCTATGTGAGTTGACCTTAGTTTTCTAATTTCTTATTAAGTAGCAGTACTGCTTGGTTTCTTGAATTATAGTTTTATTTTATTTTGGTGCACAATGTTTTGATCTGTCAAACTGTGAGCTGTGCTTGATTCATCAAAAACATATATGTTATACATGTATTATTGTATAAATATTTTATTGTCATATTATACAATTTTTTTAAACTAAAAGGAATAGCTTGTAGGCTCGCTGATGCAATTAAAGAATCTGAAGCTCTGAAACATCCAATTTTTAGGTTCACATTATAGGATCATCTTACGAAAAAGACTAACCAATCGGTCATCCATATACTCATCTGACTAGAGTCAAATAAAAAAAAGAATAGTATCTCCTTCCAACACTGCAAGGATCATGATGATACTTGAGTTTTCAATCAGTTCCAGATTTTGCTGTTTTGTTGACAGATAAGTATTGATTTTAGATCTAAAACTTGGATGGTCTGGATGATTAGCCTATGTAGTGAGTTATCCCAGCATTGCAATCTGCTTTTGGTTTTGAAGAAAACGAATCCCTGTTGTAAGGGTCTTTTGAAAAAAATATGCAAATTTATGACCATGATTATTCTTGTTTTTTGGATCAAGGTTTACTTACATTTATCTTTTACTGATTATTGTCTTTATGGCTACAGATCTCCGTGTCTTGAACAATAATCAGGAGATTCAAAATTTTACTGCATTCAACAGCCTCTTTAATGATTCTGGATTGTTTGGGATTTATGCTAGCACTGTAAGACTCTCCCTTCGGTTCTTAATATTTGTGGCTTGCATTCTGTTGTACTGCTAGTTTAGTGTCTGCTCATGTGGGAATGACAGGAGATATATCTGTAAGGTGATCTATTGAGGATCAGGGTTTTCAAGGTTGAAACTATAGCCATTGAGCCACTATTATAAGGGAAAGAGAGTTGGGATGTCATTTCTAACTTTTATTTGGTAGAGTCATGGAAGAAGTCTAGTGGGGAAATTTAAATGTATTTGTATGCAATAGTACACATACAATGTCCAGGTGGCTTGGTAAAGATGTTTAACTAAATCAACTATTATTCAAGAATGATTATGACATCTTGCTATTTTTGGATGTAGGGCTCTGGGTTTGCAGCACAGGCAACTGAAATAGCAGCCAAAGAATTACTTTCAATTGCCTCACCCGGACAAGGTTAGGTTTGCATTTATTTATTTATTTATTTTTTTTTCATTATTTTCCGTTGAAGATTTCTGATATAATTCTGTTCGCTTCTTTTGGTTTTTGGTTCTTGCTTGCAGTTACAGATGTAGAGCTTAAACGTGCAAAAGAGTCCACAAAAGCTGCAGTCTTGATGAATCTAGAATCTAGAGTATGCTTCTCTCTCGAACCACACCCCACTACGCACCCATTCAGAAGCTTATTTCTTATTATGCTTGATGTCTTGACTTCCTGTTTTCTTATTTTTCTTTCTGTAATTAGTCCAGTTGACTATAGAGTTTTATATATCATTTTTTTTTGTTCAAGGGTTCATTGGTTTTTCCCTTTTACTTTTTTTTTGTCACAGATGATTGCATCAGAAGATATAGGAAGGCAAGTCTTGACATATGGAGAGAGGTAAGCAATTTCTTGATGGATTTTTTCTTTCCTCATACAGTGTGTTAAGGAAGTTGCCCTTTTAATGTCTATAAATAAAAGGTTAATATCAGGTACATGTTGTACTATGGCAGGAAACCAGTGGAGGATTTCTTAAAGACAGTTGAAGGAGTGACGTTGAAAGATATTACCACAGCTGCCCAACAGATTATATCTTCACCTCTAACAATGGCATCATATGGGAATGGTAAGTTTCAAATAGGCTTGTCTGGGCTTTATATTTTTGGAAATTGATTGAATAGTGAGCTAATTGTTCCTTTTCCTATTTGCATGGCAGTTGTAAATGTCCCAAGCTACGACTCAATTAACAGAATGTTCCATGCAAAATGAGCGGATCTTCATATTGAGCTTGCTACCTCCTGTAATTTTTTGAATGAAATGGGTTAATTATAACTTCCAAACTTTGTTGGCCTTTTTTTGGCTTCGTTGAAATAAAATTTTGAGGGGGAAGTTGATTTCATCCACACTGCCTGTATCAATATTGATTCTGGCAATTTCATTTGTTTTCTCCCTCTGGGAGAGATTCTTGCTGTTCTAATGTTAATATTTGTTGACACCTTTCAGGGGTTGGAACTTGTGAGTTTCTGCTCATAAGTCATGAGTGAAAATTATATCCGTAAGGGGTCAGATAAGCCCTAGAATACATTAACCTAGTAAGCAAATGTTATTATTATTTTTCTTCTTTATAGTTACTAGTTCAATTAAATCTTGAGTTGTCATATATGGGTATCTTTGTTCATGTGCTTTTTTATATTCAAGTTCTTGTTTAAAGTTTGGTAAAAAGAAAAACTCCCTGTTTACAGGAGTGCTACAAGCCTATCTTGTTCGTGTAATATGGTCAATTCACTCATTTGATTTGCAAATAATTGCCTCAAAAGATTAAGAAATTTCTTATTAGGGGTACTGCATTGGTTTGCAATTAGGAGATTTATGGTTTGGGTGTTCCAATTGAGATCTCCAGCCTCTCTCTAAATACTTAACCACATACATGGAATCATTAACATGTGAGGGTTTGCTAGTTACTAATAATAATTTTCTTGTATTCATCAAATCTGATGGTCAAGCGACATTGTCAAGTTGGCCCTTAGCAGTAAGGAAAGAGAATTTTATATATTGTTCAAGCGAGTCCTACGTAGGAAATGAATGGCGGCCAAAGTAAGTGCAAGTTCTCTCGTCCATCAGCAGGTTGCTCCTGCTTCATGTCGCCTCCTTGCCTTTGTTCGCCTGAGTCACTGAACTTAGCTATTGTTTACCCTCGACTTGGGTGATGGTAACTCTAGCTTGGTTAGCAGTGTTGATAACACTGCTCGGATTCAGGCTACAACCCGACGTGGGCGACTCTGGCAATCTGTTCTCTTTGGGTTGGGTGTGAATGTTAGAAACCCTGTAGAATAACAAACAGAGCACAAGAACAATATGGCCGAATGACTTAATCATTTTATTCAACACACTTGGCTTTAAATAGCCTTACAACTGAAACTGAACTCCTACTTATATGCTTGAATAGCAGCACAACTAACCAACTTGAATGAATCAACTCTACTAACAGACTCCTAAAGTCTAGTGATTATTGACCAAGACCAAGTAAAAGAAGGACTCAGTAAACACTAAGCCCTGAAAACACAATACCAACTCCTTCATTTCCTCCCCTAAACTGACTGCAGTACAACAGCTAGTTTAGAACAGATGCAGCACAAACTCCCAGCTTTTCTCTGAGCTTCTGAAACATCTCCACCTTTAGTGGCTTAGTCATTATATCTGCAATCTGATCATGTGTTCCACAGTGCTCGAGCTTAATGATTCCATCTCTCACAAGCTCCCTCAAGAAATGAAATCTAACATCAATATGCTTGCTTCTCCCATGCATTACTGGATTCTTTGACAGTTTAATTGTTGAACTGTTGTCACATTGAATCACAGTGAAATCCTCCTGATCATAGCCAAGCATCTTCAAGACTCTTCTTATCCAAATGGCTTGACTTGCACATCCTGCAGCTGCCACAAACTCAGCTTTTGTTGTAGATAGTGTAACTATGGGCTGTTTTTTTGATAACCAGGACACAGAACCAGAGCTCAAAAGAAAAACATATCCTGATGTGCTCTTGCGATCCTCCAAATCTCTTGCATAATCACTGTCCGTGAAAGATTGTAACCTATCAGTAGTCCCTTCCCTCTTGTATAATATTCCATAGTCATAAGTGGCCTTTAAGTAGCGCAGGATCCTTTTAGCTGCTTGCAGATGCATCTCAGTAGGTTTCGTCATGAACCTACTTATGAGACTAACACTGTACATCATGTCTGGTCGAGTGGCTGTAATATACATCAAGCTTCCAACAATCTGCTTGAAGAAAGACTCGTCAACTCTCACTCCATGTTCATCCTTGCTAAGCTTGTGACCTGGAATAATTGGACTGCTAACAGGATTGCAGTCCTCCATCCCGAACCTCTTTAAAACTTCCAGACCATATGTATTTTGACAAAGAAACACACCTTCAGTGCCTTGAGATACTTCAACACCAAGAAAGAACTTCATCCTCCCCATATCAGTCATATCAAAAGCTTTCATCATAGACTTCTTGAAATCTTCCAGCATAGAAACATCATCTCCAGTATAAATCATATCATCAACATAAATAATCACAATTAACAGTTCATCATCTTTGCTTCTTTTTGTGAACAAGGTCTGCTCATTAGCACACCTCTCAAATCCTTCATTGATGAACCATGTCTCTATTCGACTAAACCAAGCCCGTGGAGCTTGTTTTACTCCATACAGAGCTTTGTGAAACTTGTACACCTTGTCTTCAGCTCCCCTCTTCTCATATCCTCTTGGTTGCTCGACATAAACATCTTCACTGAGCTCCCCATGCAGAAACGCCGACTTTACGTCTAGTTGATAAATCTGCCAACCCCTTTGAGCTGCTAAAGCTGCAATCATCCTCACCGTTTCCATCCTCGCTACTGGGGCAAACACTTCTGTATAATCAATGCCATACTTTTGTGAGTAGCATTTTGCCACTAACCGAGCTTTGAACTTATCCACCTCCCCATGTTCATTAAACTTGGTCTTGTAGAGCCATTTGACTCCTATTCTTTTGCTACCTGCTGGTAAGTCTATAAGGGACCAAGTTTTGTTCTTCTCAATGACAGCTATTTCTGCATCCATAGCTTTCCTCCATTCCAGTTTCTGTGCTGCTTCCTCATACCTTACTGGATCAGCAGCTCCAATCATAGTCATGTTAGCTACATCTTCCTCCTCTGATAACCCTTCTCTAGGAGTATAATATGCTAAATATGGAGGTGTACGCAGGGGTCTTCCTGAGCTTGAGTACACAACTTGTGTTGTATCACCTGTGACTCCATTTGATGCTTCCTCCTGTATCTCTTCATCCACCACTGCTTCATCTTCAGTCTGTTCTGTTTCTTCATTCATTTCACCATTTTCTTCTTCACTTGAACCATCATCAAGGTCACCCCAAGTAAGCTCTTGCTTCACTTTCTTGGTTTTATCATCACCCGATTCACCCCAGCTCCAACACTTATCCTCTTCGAACACCACATCTCGACTGACAATGATTTTTCCTTTGATGGGATCATACAGCCGATAGCCTTTTGACTCTTCACTTACTCCCATCAGTACACAAGCATGGCTTTTATCTTCTAGCTTGGTCCTCTTCTTATCTAGAATATGAACATGGCTCAAACACCCAAAAACCCTAAAGTAACTAACTGATGGCTTCACTCCTGTCCAGACTTCCTCTGGTGTTGCATCCTTCACTGCCAAAGTGGGACTTCGGTTTAGGACATAGGTTGTCCACTTTACCGCCTCTGGCCAGAATGGCTTTGGAACTTCCTTTTCTGACAGCATGGATCAAACTAAGTTCATCACAGCGCGATTTTTTCTCTCAGCTACACCATTCTGCTGAGGAGTGTAGGGAGTTGTGAGTTGCCTCTTTATGCCATGATCTTTGCAGAATTGATTGAACTCTGCAGAATTGAATTCACCTCCTCTATCAGTGCGTAAGCATTTGATGCTTATTCCGGACTTCTTTTCAACCATGCTCTTAAAGCATTTGAAATAACCAAAAGTTTCTGACTTCTCAACAAGAAAGTATGTCCATGTCTTCCTACTGAAATCATCAATAAAACATAACACATACCTCTTCCCACTGTTCGATTCAGGTGTCACTGATCCACACAAGTCAGCATGAACTAGTTGAAGCTTGTGTATTGCTCTCCATGTACTCTTCTTAGGAATTGGATCCCTATGTTGTTTTCCAACAAGACAATCTACACAAACAGATGTTGGAGAGGCCAGTTTGGGCAGTCCATGTACCATATCTTTCTCCCGAAGTGTCTTCAACCCTTTGTACCCCAAGTGAGCAAAGCGACAATGCCACAAATTTGTAAGATCTTGAGTACTTGTATGGAAGCACTTTTCTTCATGTGTGTTTGAAACTAACACGAACATTCTGTTGGCAATCATGGCTGTCTCAATGACGAGGCCTTTTTCTGGATGGTACACCCTACACATCTCTGCATGCATGAGAATAGCAAGCCCTTTCTTCTGTAGTTGACCAACACTGAGTAGATTAATGTTGCTTAAGCCTGGCACATAGAATACATTTGTGACAATGTGAGTAACCCCATTAATATTCAGCTTGACTCTACCTTTACCTCAGACCATCATCCTGTAATTGTTTCCCAACTTCACATGTTGCTGAAACTGATCATCCATCGCGTGGAACTTAGAGAGGTCACCACTCATATGATTGGAACAGCCAGAATCCAGGAACCACACGTCCTCTCTCTTTCCTTCAACAAAATCCACTTGAGCCATAAAGAGCGTCTCTTGTTGTTCATCCAGCTCCACATAAATTGCTTCCCAAGTTGGACACTCATATTGAAAGTGACCCAACTTGTTACATTTGTAACACTGTATTGTTGCTTTGTTGAAAGATTGTCTTCCTCTTCCACGCCCTCGACCCCTAAAAGAGTCTCTGCCTCTACCTTGGCCTCTTGCTCCACTTCGTTCCCCAAAGTTCACATTCAACACCTGATCTTCCTCTCTTATGTGCCTCTGGAACTTTTGTTCATGAACCACAAGTGTGCTTTGCAGTTCATCAATTGACATATTCTCAATATCTTTTGACTCTTCAATTGAAATAACCACATACGTATACCTTTCGGTAAGAGTTCTCAGGGTTTTTTCTACCACTTGTGAATCTTGCATAATATTTCAATTGATGCAAGATTTAATACATTTAATCTAGTTTTGATTTTGAAAAACATTTCGTTTTTTGGTTAGTACTCAAAAAACGAACCTGGAGCCGGTGAGCTTAGTCAGCTGACCCAACACTATATAGCATACATCACATTGATCACTCCACAACCATACAGCCACCACCATGAGACACCGCCGCCACCTCAGACTCCTCCTCACCCTCCCCACGCGCCGCCACTACGCCACAAAGTACACAGCCAAAGTAACCTCTACTTCCGCCACCGGCCGCACCCTCTCCGTCTCCGTCACCCCACCCCCTCCCCTCCCCACCGACATCCGCGGTTACACTCTCCCCCGACGCGACCTCGTCTGCAAAGCCACCCAAATCATCCTCCACCAATCCCGCTCAGCCACGTCAGACCCCTTCCTCGACCTCGCCGACTACCTCTCCTCCCTCCCCCTCCCCCTCACCCCTTCCGAAGCCTCCGAGATCCTCAAGTCCCTCAACGACCCCTCCCTCGCCCTTAAATTCTTCCGATTTTGCCCCTCCCTTTCCCCCAAATTCCACCACGACGCCTTCACCTGCAACCGCCTCCTCCTCATCCTCTCCAAGTCCGCCGCCCCCTCCCGCTTCGACCTCGCCCGCTCCGTCGTCTCCGACATGCACCGTTCCGACACACGCGGCAACATCTCCACCGTCAATCTCCTCATCGGCCTCTTCGGCTGCACCGCCGACCTCGAAACCGCCATGGCGCTCGTCAAGAAATGGAACCTCAGCATGACGTCATACACCTACAAGTGCCTGGTGCAGGCCTACCTGCGGTCTCACGATTCCGCCGGGGCGTTCCGGTCCTACATGGAGCTGCGGCGGCACGGATACAAGCTCGACATTTTCAGTTACAACATGCTGCTTCATGAGCTGGCGAAAGACGGCAAGGTATGCTTAATGTCAGTTTGATTTTTCGTGGTTTTCGTCTTGTTTAGAGTCCTGATTGTCTGATGTGGCGGCAGCGATTTGACAGGTTGAGCAGGCGTACAAGGTGTTTGAAGATATGAAGAAGCGGCATTGCGAGCCGGATGAGTTTACATACACGATCATGATCAGGATGAGTGGCAAATTGGGGAAAGGCCAAGAGTGTGTTACGTTTTTTCAAGAGTTGTTGAACAAAGGGTGCAATTTGAAGTTGATTGCTTATAATACCGCCATTCAGGCTCTGGCTAGGAGCAACATGGTTGATAAGGCCATCCTTGTGTTTCGGAAAATGGTGGAGGCCAATTGTAGGCCGAATGAGTTTACTTACTGTGTGATTCTGAATCTTTTGATTGCACAAGGGCAACTTGGTAGGTTAGATGAGTTGGTGGAGGTGTCGAAGAGATATGTGACTAAGTCAATTTATGCGTATCTTGTTAAGACATTGAGCAAGTTGGGTCATGATGATGAAGCGCACCGGCTATTTTGCAACATGTGGAACTTTCATGACAGGGGGGATCGAGATGCGTACATGTCGATGTTAGAGAGTTTGTGTAATGCAGGTAAAACTGCGGAGGCCATTGATTTGCTGAATAACATTCATGAGAAAGAGGTATCCACTGACACAATGATGTATAACACAGTATTGGCAGCGCTTGGCAAGTTGAAGCAAGTATCACATCTTCATGAATTATACGAAAAGATGAAAATCAATGGCCCTGAACCGGATATATTTACCTACAACATTCTGATTTCCGGCTTTGGTAGGGCTGGGAAGATTGATGAGGCGATGACAATATTTGAACAGCTTGAGAACAGTGATTGTAAACCAGATATCGTGTCTTACAATTCATTGATCAATTGCCTTGGGAAGAACGGTGATGTGGATGAAGCCCACATGAGGTTCAAGGAGATGCAGGAGAAAGGGTTCAGCCCTGATGTTGTCACCTACAGCACTCTAATCGAGTGCTTTGGCAAGACAGATAGGGTTGAAATGGCGTGCAGATTGTTTGATGACATGCTTGCTCGAGGCTGCTGTCCCAACATTGTCACATACAATATCCTGCTTGATTGTCTTGAGAGGTGTGGCAGGACTGCCGAGGCAGTGGACTTGTACGCAAAACTTAAGCAGCAGGGTTTGACGCCTGATTGGATTACATATGCAGTGCTTGAGCGACTGCAAAGTGGTTCCCATAGGAAATTCAGAGTTCGTAGGCAGAGTCCAATCACAGGTTGGGTTGTTAGCCCTATAAGGTGATTGAAACTGTGTGTGATGTACAGCCAGAAACGTTATGGTTGTACCCAATTTTGCATTCTTTGCTTCTTTGGAGCCTCTGTTCAATGGCTGCCTACAGTGTGGCTGCTACTGGGGTTCTTAAGAAATTTGCTTATTCTGTTGTAGTAGTATATTTAATTGACGGTCTCTGGTTTAATGAAAGACCAGGGTCGTTGGCTCATTGCAGCTATGAGATAAGCGCGATAGTATCGTGTGTCAATGCAGCTTCATTTTCAAGCCGTCATTTGTGTTTTTATCAGGAAACGTAGGTCTTACGCAATCAGCTTGAAGGGAAACTGAAGTGAAGAAATATCAGTATCTTGGATGAAAGCTTCTTAAATGGACTAGTATAGAACTAGTGCAAAGTAACGTGAACATGAGATTGTATTGTCCAACAAATCAAAAACCAACATGCATTTGCTTCGAGATCGAATAACTCAAATGACGAATATTAATTTTCACAATTTTTCTAAGACTGCTGGTCTATTACAAGCTAATCCACTATCAGTGCCATTTGAGGCCATATGACTGAATTTCAACAAGTTATTGCGGTGAATGACAATTTAAGTTCCAAACAAAACTGGTTGTGCACAGAATCAAACTCACACCCAACTGATCAACGCTTGACCCATTGGAAGCTCTTTCTTGCTTTTGCTTTTCCTGGTTTTTTCCTTTCGACAACACGTGAGTCCCTAGTTAAGAAACCAGCTGCAAAGACAATTGAACTGGTTAAGCAAGAAGGGTTTTGTACGAATATATGGAAGAGAAGTTAATTTTTTTTTTTGGCAATTGTATGGAAGGGCAGATCAAGAATAACAAACAGATAAAGCAAGGGGAGAGACAACATACAAGCTTTGAGTGTAGGACGCAAGTCTGGTTCCCAATTTTGCAAGGCCCTGCTAACTCCTAATCGTATTGCTCCAACTTGACCTGGACGAAACAAGTTTACAGAACACTCAATAAGTGGTTGAATACTTTTCTTCTTTATCAGAAAAAGGTTTCAGAGTGAAGAGGAACAATTCACAACAGGTTGCAATATCTCTGTATGCAACTCGTATATCTAAAAATAAGCAACATAAACAACTAAAGTAGTTAAACGATCTGTATATAAGAATCAATTTATTTGTAAGGTTGTAACTATGCCACCATATTTTGGCTGTTTCTTTGCTTCCAAAATTTCATGCAAAATGCTGCAACAAGTTTTAAAAGATATTTTACCCTAAAAGATGCTCTTTTATATGCAGAGGAAATTTTCTCCTGCTACTAGGTGGGCAGGATCCTCTTGCTACCTAGATGTGGCTGGTCTCTCTGACTTCAACACTATTAGTCACTAGGCAAATTGATCACAGTATTAAGTTTCATATGCATGCAAATTTTGACTTGCAGGCATTATTTTGGACTCCTACAAATAGACCTAGATATACCAGTTGACATTCCCAAACAAATATGTCAGGAGGCAAGACTCAGAGCACTCAAGTTGTCATGATTCTCCTCCAAATAAATTGACATACAAGTGATACAACATATATATTTACATTTGGCTATATTGGAGAGGATCAAACCCCTAACCTTGTCTAATCCTAACTCAATTCCCATCCTCTCACACCATTTGGGCTAAACCCAAGTACCTCTACAGAACATTCATATCAAAAACTTGTTTGGGAAAAAAGAACTACCGGCTTATAGTTAGTTTATAGCAGATATTGATATCTTATTATTAGATCAATACAAGAGACTCTGATAAACATCTATTCCAGTAGTCATTAAAAAACAATCATGATGTTAGTTTATTAAATGCTGGTCAGAAAATCAATTGTTGAATTTTTATCAGCATATAAATATAATAAGCAGTAAACTCAAGGATACAATAGGAAACTCCAGTTGAAATAGATCTCAAACAAGGCAATCTAAGTCATACTAAGATGAATAGGTCTTAAACGTACCTGAAAGACCACCCCCTTGAACGGTACAATCGATGTCCCAAAGGCCCAAAGTTTTTGTCTCAGAGAACGGTCGAAGGATAGCAGCACGATGATCAAGCATTGGAAAATAGACATCAAACTGTTTATCATTAATGACGAAATTACCATGACCAGGTTGAATCCAGACACGTGCTACACTGCATTTCCTTCTTCCTGTACCATAAGCTCTTCCCTTGTCATCCACCAGTCTCACTCTTGCTTTGGCAACTTCCTCCTGTTTCTGGCGCTCTATATCAGCTCTTGAAGATTTACTCGTATTTTTCTGATAACGAATGTCCTCTATTTCATGCAGTGGCGGCAATCCCTTTATCCCCTGAAAATCTTTCAACGCAATCAAACTGTCGAGCATATCATCTGTGATTCCCGACGCAGCAATAAGATCACCAAATGCACGATTTGGACCTGCAATCATCAAATTAGATACTCAACCACTTTAGCAATGTAAAATACTCAGGTTATTCCATAAAATTCCAGTGAAAACACAAGAAAAACAGCAACTTCATTATATAAACCTAGCAGATAGACCAACATACTACCTCATTCATATCTATTAATCCTAGCCCATCTCCCATTGCTCAAAAACTCGTAGTTCTCGAAATCAAAAACACAACTTGAAAAAAAACATACAACACGAATTGCTTTCTGAACTTACAAACATCTCAACTAGCACCAATTCAAGTCTCCTCAAAAAGACATCACAACCAAAATCAAATCCAGTAGTACACTAAACTACTCAATACTTTAAAACTTGAACAAACACCAAAAAAGGAGGTACCTTTAAGAATAGCAGTGAGCTCCTTCTCCCTAATCTCAAGCCTCTTCTCCTCCTCTAACCTCTTGACCTCATCCACCTCCTTCTCCTCCTCAACCACCACACCACTTTCACCACCTCGAAACCCATCGCCGACTTTGAACAAGTCATCATTCTTCACTTCCTCCCCTCCCAAGCTCCACGGCCTGAACCCCTCCGCCGTCTCCCACTCATCTCCGCCGCCCCTAAAACCTGCCTCGGTGACGTCACCGCCGAAAAGAGGATCGGAGGTCTCGTCGGCGTCGGTGGAGAGCTTCCAGAGGTCGGGCGGGGAGTGGTCGTCGTCGCCGCCGCCGGTGGAGAAGAATCTGGGGAGGAAGGCGGGGAAGGAGGTAGGGTTTTGGGGGTGGGGACATGGATGGAATTTAGAAGAGATTCGGGTTAGGAGAGAGAAATGTAAGGTTTTGGGAAGGAGACGAGAGAGCATGGTGGAAGTGAAGAAGAAGAAATGGTTTGTTTGATTTGGGTTTCCAGGGTTTAAGAGTGAAGATCAAGACTGAGAGTCTCAAACCCAGCAAAGCGGCGATGCGCTGGACAGAGATGTAGTGAGTATTGGGGCTAGTAGCCCACTAGTGTGACTACATTTAGTTTTTTTTTTTGATGGAATAACTTTTAGTCTTTTTTATTTTATTTTATTACAAGGAAAATGTATTGTAATATTGAAAGTGACGAATTGGTCGAAACCCTTATTACAACCTACATTTAACTTATCAAAATTTAAAGCATTTAGAGTTGAGAGGATCTGCTTCTTCAATAGAAGGGTATGTACGTAGCTTGATGGCCTAACTTTGAGATGGAGTCTACAACAAAGTTTGCTTTCCGAATGTATTTAGATCAATGGACGATAAGTGACATACATGTATTTTGATCGGAGTTGTGGAACAAGCATTCAAATAAATTTGGTGGATTATTTTTTGCTTAGGTGACGCATTTTGAAATCATTTGAGATTTTATATGTGAACGTACAGCATGAAGGTGTGTAGTTAGTAGTAAATTGTTTTGTACGATGTGTAGAATGTGTAGTCTACGTAGCACGGTTTAGTCATTTTGTGTTTGTATCATGTACCGGTCGCGTCTTCGTTCTAGTATGAGAGTGTGTAGAGACAGAATTGAGAGATTGGAGATATATGAGTTTTCAACTACAACCTTATTATTATTCATCGGCCTTAACATTGTGATTTATATCAAATAATAGTTGAGTTCAACTACGTAAAAGGTTTACTAAATGCACAATATCGTACACACAGAGACGTACATAAATACACTGTTTGAATCAAACTGAAATCGAATCTCACTATCATTCCATCTCAAGTTAGAATGATCATATATTGCAAACTATTTTGTTGTCATCAAATTGACAGATAAGAAAAATGTGGCGATGCTATATATAGAGGTATATATGAATAGGTCTCTATGGCTATGGATATCTGACGCAGTGACGCACGTTGATGCTCAATACAACAAGCAAGCCTAAAACTAAAAACACATAGGGGCACAAAGGTGCATAACTCCCCAAAAGAAATATCGATATAAATTTCACCATGCGTGAGTATCGTGAGGGCAGCAAGATGCCCAGCACCATCCTGACCTCTATAATCCTTTTGTCGTTGGCTCGTTGCACTGAACAGAACAACCACGGCGAGGCAACAAACGCCTCGAAAACCAGGTAACACCACCAGAGGAGCAACTTAAAAGTGAAAACACATACAACTTTTTCCTTTTAATTATCACATAATTCAGCCAATCGACATCGATGAAGTTATATATTGCTTTATCAGACCAAACAAAAGAAGTTATACACTATCTGAGAAAAAATTTCTATGCAAAAATCATAGATGTAGAATAAAAAAGAAATCCACATCAACATGTACCCAGCGTTGGATGCCTATTTACTTTGGTTAATGTAGTAACGCAATCTTTTTATATCATACTGTTCGGGACTCAATCTTCTGGGAAGTTTGATCAACGAAGCCAATGATGGCATGTCGGTTATCCTACGAGTGTTCTCTTGACATGCATGCGACAACATCTCTTGGCATGTTCATCTGAGATTGAAAGCATAGCTATTAGCCCACATCTAGTTAAACCAACGACCATTGGAGACTTAAATCCGCAGCTTCTTGATGAAAATACTGGAAAAGGTATAGATTACAGACGTGACTCTGTCAAACAATCACTGATTGCAAAGATCGAACTCGATCGTTTGTCTTCTTCATGGATCCTTTATATTCATTGGCAAACAAAATGAGTGTGCAATGCTAATAAGGCAGTAATCCTTTAAATGGAAAGTTACTGTATAACATATACATTGGAAAGTCTGAATTACACTAACCTTTTCAAAAGTGGCCGACCATATATAGCAAATCGACCAAATCCATATATAAATACATCATAGAACGGTACACTAATAAGCTAGTTTGAATTGTATCTGTATACGTATCACCTATATCTCTCAATCACATGTAACGCAAATCCTATCTTTCATTTCTAAAACACCCATACATTTAAATATATATATATATATATATATATATATATATCTCTCAATCACATGTAACGCAAATCCTATCTTTCATTTCTAAAACACCCATACATTTAAATATATATATATATATATATATATATATATATATATTTCCTATCCAAAACTTTTACTTTGAACTTACCGTACGAAGTTCAGTTTTTGACACACTTTTCGGTCATATTTTAACATCTCCACAGTTTAGTTGTTAGAACCTAATGTATAAATCGTCTCTGCAAAATATCATCCAACTTGATAATCGTTTGGCTTTTCGTTATGATGATTTAGACGAACAGTTCAGGTTGAACAAATTCAGTTTGTTCATTGATTTAATATAGTTTCGATACCTTAAAGATCACCAAATTGAATAAAAAATTTAGCAGAGACGATCTATACATTAGGTTTTAACATCTGAACGGTGGAGATGTTAAAATATGACCGAAAAGTGTGTCAAAAACTAAACTTCACACGGTAAGTTCAAAGTAAAAGTTTTGGATAGGATATATATATATATATATATATATATATATTTAAATGTATGTATATATACATTAAAGATCACCAAATTGAATAAAAAATTTAGCAGAGATGATCTATACATTAGGTTTTAACATCTGAACGGTGGAGATGTTAAAATATGACCGAAAAGTGTGTCAAAAACTAAACTTCACACGGTAAGTTCAAAGTAAAAGTTTTGGATAGGATATATATATATATATATTTAAATGTATGGGTGTCTTAGAAATGAAAGATAGGATTTGCGTTACATGTGATTGAGAGATATAGGTGATACGTATACAGATACAATTCAAACTAGCTTATACAGTTCGCTATTTAATATATATATATATATATATATATATATATATATATATATATATATATACAGTTTCTATCCAGAGCGAACCTTCGCTCTGAAATTAACGTGCGAAGTTCTTTTTTTGACACACTTTTTTGTCATATTTTCACATCTCCACCGTTCAGATGTTTGAACCTAATGTATAAATCATTCCTACAAAATTTCATCTAATTTGGTTACTGTTAAAGTATCGAAACTATATTAAATCAATAAACAAACCGAATATGTTCAACCTGAACTGTTTGTGTAAATCTCCATAAAGAAATGTCAAACGATTATCAAGTTAGATGAAATTTTGCAGAGATGATCTAGACATTAGATTTTAACATCTGAACGGTAGAGATGTGAAAATATGACTAAAAAGTATGCCAAAAAAAGAACTTCGTACGATAATTTCAGAACGAAGGTTCGCTCTGGATAGAAACTATATATATATATATATATATATATATATATATATATATATCTTTGCCCTTACAATAGTATTATTTCAATGCTTACTTCTTAGTCACACAAATAATTATTGAGTTTTTTCCTTTGATTTAAGTCATCAAATGAACCCTTTTTCAATCACATTTGGCTTATTACTAAAGATTATTTAGATCGGATGCAATAATGCACAATGAATGATATGGCTCTTTTTCTCTCTTTCTTAGACAGATTGAAACTATATATAGAATAATGGAATAATTCCAAGGATATTGAGGTTTTTGTTCAAAGAAGGTTAATTCCGTAACTTCCGTGGTGTGTCTTGTCCTAATAAGGCTAGTAGTCTAGATACTTTATTAGATAGGGAATCTCTGATTACCAGGGATACTTGATGTAATGCTTATATAAAGGCCTCCTTATCAATCAATAAAGAGAGAGTTTATTATCATCTATTTCTCCTAGAACACGTTATCAGCACGTTGCTCTAGCCTCCCGTCTAATAGCCCTAAAACCCTAAAAAAAAAAAAAAAAAAACCCTGATTTCCGAATTTTGTTTTTCGAAACCCTAACCTACCGTCGGCCGCCGATTCTTCCCTTCGGCATCGTCGGCCTCTTCTCAGCAGCACCTACACTGCCCGCCTGCCCCCCCTCCCTTGCGTGCCATAACTTGCACGCATACCCGAAGATTCAAGATTGCTCGCAAGCCAAGCAAGCGGCTTTTGAAGCCTAGTTCGTTGCTGAGAAGAAATCAAGAAGAATCGAAGAAAACAAGCTTCCCCAAAAGTCAAGTTTCGTTTAATCAAGCTTCACTTGAAGAGGTAAATATTTTATAAACGTTCCCGCATCTGAATTTTCAATAGTTGGGTTTTGTTTTTCTTCCGGGACCTTTCCGTGTCCCTGCTTCTTCATCCCGATTCTATCTCTTCTCGGGACGGTATACGGGGATTTAATCACCCCGGTACCAACGTATTTTGGGGTAACTGTGATGTTACCGGCCACCGTTATGCTTGTGACTGTGATGTCACTGTGAACCATAACGTATTCTTTTTAAAAGAAAACAAAGGGAAGATATCGATTGTGACTTGAAGTCACGTTAAGCATCGATTTATGTGACCATGATATATCTTGGCACTGTTCTAAAAGAACAATCAAACTTGATTAGTATTCAAATATACTAACGTCTCCCTGTTTGTGTTCTGTAGATGGCTGACACTCAGCATCCAGAATTTGACATCTTGGATGTCCAAGGCAAGGAATACAAGAGGTGGATCTCAGATGTAGAGAACACCTTCATTGGTAAAAGATTCACCGCCACCATCAACCCTCCTGAGGATGCAAGCTTACAAGCTTCTCCTGAACAGAAAGCACAAGCCCTGATGTTTCTCAGGCGCCATATCCATCCAACGCTCAAAAAGCAATACCTGAGGAAAACCGATCCCAAAGAGCTATGAGACATCCTCAAGGACCGCTTCGACAATGTGTATGACGCACAACTCCCAGACCTCATGTCCGATTGGGAGCAAATCCGCTTATTGGATTTTGATTCCATCCAGGAATATCATCAGACTATGCTAAACTTGCAATCTGATTTGAGCTTTTGTGGGGTCGAAAAGACCGATGACGATATGATGGAGAAGACTTTCACGACGTTCCCAGAATCTGCGTCCATATTGTCGCATCAGTACCGCGATCTCCGTGAGAAAGGCACTATCAAAACCTTCAGAGATTTGATGAATGTGCTTCAAAGAAAGGAGAGGTACCATGAGTTGATTCTTACCACCAATAAGAGGCCTCGAGGACCGAAATTCATTGCGGAATCTCATCAAGCCCGTGGTAAAGCTTCTAAGCAAAAACATCAACCTCATGAACGTCAAGCACCACCACCACGTACGCCAAGAGCAACACGTGGCGGACGAGGAGGGAGAAGAGGCGCCGGCCGTGGCCGACAGCTTTCTTGGACAAGGGATGGTGGCAGCGCTGCCGCTCCTAGAGGAGGGAACCGGCCCGGTTCCGGCCCTCGACGTGGTGGCCACGCCTCAAGCTCTGCTTCGGCGCCTTGCTTTAAATGTGGCTCCATGAATCATCTTCAACGCAATTGCACAGCAAGTAGAGAGATTCAAGCCGCTTACAAGAAACACAAACAATACATAGAACAAGAAACAAACTATGTAGGAGACCTTGAGGAAGAAGAGTACGGTGAAGAAGATACCAACTTCACCGTTGATGACTTCCAACCTACCAAGAAGCGTAGGACTCAGGAGTATGATACTCCGGATTATGAATAAGTATTTGACTTAGGTCATGAGATACATGTTCAAGTTTGATTTTGATTGTTATTTTGACATAATATAGTCAATAAATCACGACTTTGTTCGATAAGTCGTTCTATTTAGAGCAACCTTGATGTACTTTTGAGTTGTCATCAATAAAAATTCTCTTATTCAATGAATGATTTGAGATTTTTACATCCATATGAAAGCATAAATGGTTCAATGCGTCCAATTTACAATGGCATAATTATTTTGAGTTCACCACAATTCTGGTGATGTTAACTCAAATCCGAAATAAAATCACAAAGACAAATGAGAGACTCGCGAGAAATCGCATTGCACATTAGGCCAGCCTATCGGCAGGAGCTTGGCCGCGATTCGCTATCCCTCGCTCGCCAAGGCCACTCAGCCGCTTGGCTGCGATTCGCTAGGCCTCGGTCGCCATGGCTATTCGCCAACTTGGCTGCGATCCGCCAGGCCTCGCTCGCCATGGCTACTCGCCAACTTGGCCGCGATCCGCCAGGCCTCACTCATTATGGCCACTCGCCAGCATGGCTCAACATTGAATCCGGTTTTTGAAACCAACATCGATAGCCTATTGAACAAATGTAACTTTTGCATCAATGGCTCGGTAACGACGTGTCTTCGGACTCGCCATGCTTCAGATTTAGCTCAACCGTCGCATCGTAATTGCCTCAATGCCAGACCGACACTCACCACTCGCCTTGCTTCGGCTCGGTGTTAGGGTAGCTTCGGCCTTACCTCAGCTTCGGCTTTGGCTTGGCCCCGGCCTTTGCCTTGGCCTCGGCCTTGGCTCGGCCACGCCACCTACGATGGTGTCCGGTCTCAATATCTGACCTAGGCTATGTTAACTCTCAATGTTTGTATTCGGTGATTACAATAAGACTTATCTCTTTCTCTCAAGTTATGTCGATGCCATGGCTATGTTATTGGCCTTAATGCACTTCATTTTGTGATGATCTATTGCTTCAGTACACTTACTTTAAAGTGTTCGCCAAAGTCTAAAAGTAGACTATTGATTCAATTTACATTGTTTTTTTGTAGATGTATCAAGGCGAGATTGAGTGTTTGTTGGATTGTGCAACAACTCACACGATTCTGAGGAATCCGCAATTGTTTTCGGATTTTTCGTTAAGAGAATCGTCGTTATCTACGATGACAGGAACCGGACCCGTAATTAAGGGTCGTGGGACTGCTCAATTCTTATTGCCAAATGGCATTGAAATTCGGGTAGAGGACGCCCTATATGCGCCTAAGGTGCCAAGAACTTTGCTAGCTTTCAAGGATGTGCGTGACAACGACTATCACCTCAGCACTTATGTTGAAAATGGAACTGAATATTTGTTGATCACCTCCACTGAGAATTTGCGTACTCGCATTGTGGAGAAGTGTAAGCGTGTTCGAAATGGCATGTATTTCACAACCATTAGAGTCAATGAATCTCATGTTGTTGTCTTATGCGATTCAGATGCTTACAAGCTTTGACATGAGAGACTCGGTCATCCGGGTCGTGATCTGATGATCCGTATTTTGAAATGCTCCCACGGTCATCCATTTTTCAGATCACAGAAGCAAACAGGAAACCAGAAAACTGGACAAACCCAAGCCGACGCCATATCTAGGCGTTCCGGCCTTGGTTCAGCCTCAATGCCGCTGCCGGCAGCCTCTCGGCTCCAAGGAGAGGTTCGGCCTCCTCCTGCTTCTCATACTTCTGTAGCGATGTCTAATGCTCATCGTTCGTTTTGCAAAGCTTGTTCACTAGCAAAACTTCAAGCAAGACCATCTTTTGCTATTGATAATAAACAGAATATTCCGTTCCTATAACGAATACAAGGTGATATTTGTGGACCTATAACACCAGAATGCGGACCATTTAGATATTTCATGGTTCTGGTTGATGCGTCAACGCGTTGGTCACACGTAGCGTTGTTGTCCACGAGGAATGCTGCATTTGCTAAACTCCTAGCTCAGATCATTAAGCTTCGGGCTCACCACCCGGACAATCCGATTAAGTCAATCAGACTGGATAATGCTAGAGAGTTTACCTTAAAGTGTTTTGATGACTATTGCATGTCAGTTGGGATTGAAGTTGAACATCCCGTACCCCACGTTCATTCTCAGAACGGTCTTGCAGAAGCTGCCATCAAGAGACTTCAGCTTGTAGCTCGTTCTCTTGTCATGGCCACTAACTTGTCGGTTTCGGCATGGGGATATGCAATATTATATGCAGCAATGCTTATTCGTCTACGACCCACATATAGCCAACCATTTAGTGCGTACCAGTTGGTAACTGGTTACGAGCCTGATATTTCGCATCTGCGTACTTTTGGTTGTGCCGTATATGTGCCTATCACGCCTCCACTGCATACCAAGATGGGTCCACAACGACGATTAGCTATTTATGTTGGATATGAAGCACCAACCATTGACCGCTACATAGAGCCTATGACAGGTGATCTGTTTACTGCAAGATTTGCAGATTGTCACTTTAATGAGACATCCTTCCTGCCGTTAGGGGGAGATGGGGCCGCATCCGTCCCTAGTGAACGTCAGGAATTGACGTGGTTCTCTCCCACTATGTCTCATTATGATCCTCGTACGCCTCAATGTGAGACCGAAATACAACGCATATTGGAACTACAAAAGGTGGCGGATTCGATGCCCGACTCCTTTACTGATATTGCGAAAGTGACAAGATCAACCATACCTGCTGCGAATGTACCTGCAAGGCTCAACATTCCTCGCCATGCGCGAGCACGCGCCGCCGGTCCCGGACCCGCAGCCCTAGGTGCCGTCGGCAGCCTAAGCTTGGCACCTCCAAGTGGAGGGCCGACGTCAACTTCGGATCCTCCTAGAAAGAGGGGGAGACAAATCGGTTCCAAGGACAATGTACCTAGAAAGAGGGCATGTGTCCAGGCACAAAGCGATCCGTTCATCATCGATATTGTGACACCGTCACACGAGATTGTCTCCGACTATACCTATGTCCAAGAATCAACTCTGAATCATCTGTGGGACGCCTCAGACTCACCGTTGATGTTGGAGAACAAGGAAATCTCACTAAACTACTTATGCATGCACAATCTTATGGAAAGGAATTCCATGTATATCGATGATGCATTCGCCTACGTCGTTGCTCAAGAAGTCATTGACGACGACGATATGGAACCCCGCACTGTTGATGAGTGTCAACGTAGGGCGGATTGGCCGAAGTGGGAAGAAGCAATCCAGGCTGAACTAGACTCTCTAAAGAAAAGGCAAGTATTCGGACCGGTTGTGCCTACACCGCCGAACGTGAAGCATGTTGGACATAAATGGGTCTTTGTCAGAAAACGCAATGAGAATGGTGAAGTCCAGCGATATAAAGCTCGACTCGTGGCGCAAGGTTTTTCTCAACGCCCTGGAATTGATTATGAGGAGACGTATTCTCCTGTCATGGATACTATTACCTTCCGATACTTAATCAGTTTGGTAGTCTCAGAGAGACTCAATATGCAGCTTATGGATGTTGTAACAGCGTATCTTTATGGGGATCTAGATACAGAGATGTACATGAAAGTGCCAGAAGGACTTTCGTTACCCAAGTCAAGTGAGCAAAAACCACGAAGTTCATTTGCTATCAGGTTGAGACGATCTCTATACGGACTCCGACAATCTGGTAGGATGTGGTACACACGGTTAAATGATTACTTGATTGGGAAATGATACAAGAATGATGAGTTGTGCCCTTGTGTGTTCATAAAGAGAACAAGTTCAGGATTTGCCATTGTAGCCGTCTATGTTGATGATATGAACATCATTGGAACTCTAAATGAGATCAATGAGACCGCTAGCTACTTGAAATCCGAATTCGAGATGAAAGATCTGGGAAGGACTCGGTTTTGCCTAGGCTTAGAACTAGAGCACCGAAGTGGTGGAATCTTTATACACCAATCTGCATATGTCCGAAAGATGCTCAGGCGATTTAACATAGACAAAGTTATGCATCCTACAGGCACTCCCATGGTCGTTAGAAGTCTGGATATCAACAAAGATCCCTTTCGTCCGAAAGAAGATGACGAAGAGGTCTTGGGAGCTGAATATTCATATCTTAGTGCAATTGGAGCTTTTTTATACTTAGCTCAGTGTACTAGACCAGACATTGCTGATGGGAGCCAAAGCTCGCATGCAATAATAACCCTACAATCGTTAGTAGTATAGAATAAGTAGGGATCGTTCTAGCCGGGGATTAAGGGTACCTGAAATATGAGAATGTTAACACAAATATTCACAAACATATATGCACACAATTGTCACACTTATATACATATATACGAATTTATCATGGGGGATGAAGATGAGGTTCGGCAGCAAGGGCTGCCCTTTAACACTTGACACGAAAATAAAATCCTAATTTACTATATACAAGTGATCATCATCTCTCACACAAAACAGTTCACATAAAAGACTCTTTAACACATAGATTTGTATGCAAGAAGGTAAGGATCAAATATTTAGCATGTTCAAGACCTAAATTAGTTTCGACACAACTAGAGCCTCCAGCAGTTTTCCAATTGTTAGACTTCTTAAATTCTTAGAAACTACTCCAGCGTATGACTTCTAAGGTGATGCTAATCCGGTTTTACACGTTTTAACATTTAAGCATATGAGTCTAAATCGAAGACATGTAAACAAGCAAGGTTGTCAATCATCTTATTTAACATGCAAGTAATCTAAGGTTTTTACCCTAGGTGAGCAACACAAAACAAACTACTCCAGCGTATGACTTATTCGTATTACTCGGTTATATGAAACCTAACATCTAGATTTACATGCTTCCAGCCAATACTAATGCTTCGGTTTATAAGGCACACTTCTTAGATTACTAACCAAATTAAATCCTAAACATGCTTCTAATACCACTGTCCTAATTATCCAAACATACAAAATCCATGAATTAAAATTGCAAAACAACTACATAAACTTCAACAAAATCGGTTCATACAAAAGTTTAGCAAAAACCAAGAATTGAAACAAGTTCTCACAAGACAACCAAACAAAACTAAATACAAAAGCCATAGGGGAATGGATCACACTTTAAGAACCTTTGAAGACTCCTCAAACGTGACAAGATGCTTGGCTGCTGCTCCTTAATGCTCGGCCAAAACAAGAATCGGCAGAAGACAAGGTGAAGGGTACGGCAATTTGGTAGTGGTGGTGGTGATGGGTTTTCGCTAAGTATTTAGGTGTTGGTGCTTGATAGACTTGGTAGAGCTTTAGGCTAGTATTTTATGCTTGAGATGAGATGATTTTATTCTGAAATTCGTTGGCCTTTATATAGGAGAGGGGTGCCGGCTGCCCTAGATGCTCAAGGAAGTCAGAAAACCAAGTGGATTAAGGAATTGAAACCTTCCTTTTCAAAGTCTAATTAGGTTTTCTTTTTCTGATTTTTCTTCAAGGCTTGGGCTTCACATCTTCATGGACTTCTTGCATAGCATTTGGACTTCAATTGATAGGTCTTGATCCACCAAAAATGCTTCAATTGCCGGCAGCAACATCAAGCACACAATCTGCCTCTAATCGGCAGCTTCTCCTAGTGTGACTAGGAGACTTTATTTCTTCATGTTTTTCTTCAATGCCATGGCCAAGTGTCGTCCTCTTCCCTTCATAAAGCTTGGACCATCTTCACATATGCATTTGTACACCATTTGGTCCATCAAAAACAGAAAACACAAAAAGGGGGCAGTAGGTTCCTGGAATCGGCAGATTTGACCTTGTTGCAGTAATTCCGGCATATCTCCATCCGTGGAGCTCCGATTGATGCGATTCCAAGTCTCAGATAAACTAGACACATATGGCCATCTCTCCATAAAACAGTTCGATCAAAATCCTTGTGAGTCGACGGGAATGATTTTTCGAAGTTGGGACAAAGTCCCAGGAAAATCCTGTAGCCCCTGGATTGGAATGTTCGGACTGCCATTTTGCAGCCAACTTTTGGGTGACTTCCCGAACTCCGATTGATCTGAAATTTTAACACAACATTCCTCAGCATATGAATATTAAGCACGCCAAATTTCATAGAATTTGGACAAGGATAGATCACAGTTTCATTCATCTCAAAATCACGAAAAAGACATATTTTGCATTATTTTCCAGATTTCTCAAACTTAGTCATTTTTCGGATTCTTAACCATATTTCACCAAAACTCAACCAAAATGACACTAACTACATTATGACTCTATCTTAGACAAATAAGGGTTAAACAAAGCATAAACGAGGGCATAAGCATATAATATCGTCGCACATTGTGCTCCTATCAATTGCTTTCTCAGTGAACTTGTTAGCTAGATTTAGCTCTGCGCCAACACAACGTCATTGGGTTGGAATCAAGAACATCTTTCGATACCTTAAAGGAACCCTTGACATGGGCTTGTACTATCGATACACTCATAAGGATTCGACACATAGTCGATCTCTTGCATCCAACAGCACAAACCGTGGCTCGGATCGCCACCGGTCATCCGCCAAGACTGGCTTTGGCTCAGCCATCCGCCATCCTGCAGCCATATCCGCCAACATATCCGGACCCGAGGATGCTAAGTCGTGGTCCCGATACGGCTTTGGCGATACCCCCTCCTACTCAGATACACCAAATGATGTGATGGTAGGATTTGCTGATACTGGATATTTGTCAGATCCACACAAAGGACGTTCCCAAACCGGTTATGTTTTTACCATTGGGAATACGGCGATATCTTGGAGATCAACCAAACAAACCCTTGTTGCTACCTCCTCGAACCATGCTGAGATTATTGCACTACATGAAGCAGTCAAAGAATGTGTTTGGCTTCGCTCAGTTATATCTCACATTCGAGAGTCTAGTGGACTTGAGTCTACTACGATGGGACCAACTTGCATATTTGAAGATAATGCAGCATGCATTGAGCAGATGAAGTTGGGATACATCAAGGGTGACAATACTAAACACATTTCGCCTAAGTTCTTCTACAATCAGCAGCAGCAAGAGACTTTGAATATCCAAGTGAAGCAAGTCAGCTCAGAAGATAATGCAGCTGATCTGTTCACCAAGTCTCTACCCAAATCTATATTTGTGAAGCATGTAAAGCGCATTGGTATGTGTCGCTTATCCGAACTCAAAGACTGATTGACTATCAGGGGGAGTTTTCGTCTAGACTTCAGGGGGAGTCTAGTTATGCATGTCTCACATACTTGTAGTTGGTGCGTTGTACTCTTTTCCCTTAGACCATGCTTTTATTTTTGCCCAAGAGGTTTTTGTTTGCTGGCAAAGGTTTTAACGAGGCAACAGTTCATGCATCATTGAGGACGCGACACAAGGGGGAGTGTTCAAGGAAGGTTAATTCTGTAACTTCCGTGGTGTGTCTTGTCCTAATAAGGCTAGCAGTCTAGATACTTTATTAGATAGGGAATCCCTGATTACCAGGGATACTTGATGTAATGCATATATAAAAGCCTCTTTATCAATCAATAAAGAGAGAGTTTATTATCATCTATTTCTCCTAGAACAGTTTTTTTTTTCTTACGGATACTGAGGTTTTCGTTGTCCCCATTCAGCCGAAATGATTAATTTCGATTTGAAATTATCAAATCACATACAATTGGTTTATTACAAGATGATTCGGATATGAAGTGCAAATTGCATGATATGACCCTTTTTATCATTTCTCGGAAAGTTTGAAGTAACACATGCAAGAGCATACGCTGATACACCAAATATGTATTTATTCTTTCTTTTTCTTTTTTATCAAAAGACAAACTTCATCAAGAATAATGATATTATTCAATGACATCTAGATCAATGAGTTGCTTACACTGAACCTCAAACTAAAAATCCATATACTGACACTGTTGGAGCCACCAAGCCCCGACGATCTCAACTATAGTGACAAAACATCTAAGTAAAGACCGAGAGATAACTCCTTGCAAGACATCAATGGCATACTCAAAAAAATAAAAAAGCAATAACACGGACACAACTATCAAATTTAGGAAGAAAAAAAAAACTGCACATATAAATCAAGATTTAGCTATATATAGTCATCACCATCACTCCAACTCGTGTTTATTGCGATATGCAACCTATGGCTGGTTATTTGGTCCCGAAATTTCGATCTCATTCCAATCCCGTCCATAAATTTGCCGGGACAGGACGAGATTCATGTTTAAAAAATACATATCTCATCCTGTCCCGTCCCGATCCCGTTTTAAAACAACGGGACGAGATCAGAATCAGTTAAATAAGGCCCGTTGCGTCCCGTCCCGTATTAAATATAAAATTAAAATAATTATATTATATATACATTTTGACTTGATCTCAGCCGTTTTTTTTTTTTTTTTTTTTTTTAAAAAAAGAGTTCATTTTATTTAAAAAAGAGGATTTAAGGGTTTCACACATACCCCCTGTCGTGACTTGATCTCAACTGTTGATATCAGAAAAACTATTAAAAAAAACATCAGCCTTTGATTAGGTTGATATCTCATCTGTTGATTAGGTCTCTCTCTCTCTCTCTCTCTCTCTCTCACCACAATCATCGCTGCTAGCAGCCCACCGTTGCAGTCTGATCGATCTCTAAGGACAGACCATTGAGACCACCACTAGGACAAAGAGCCATCTCGATAGATTCTCGATCCGACGACCCTACTGCACCTGTATCCCCGCTCACCGGCGGTCCTACTGCTTGGAGCTCATTCGTCAAGTCCTAGCCTTTGACCCTACTGCACTTGCATTTTTCGTTGTCGAATTTTGGTTCAATGCCTATTCTGCAGTAACTGTTTTTACAATGTTGTACTTGACTGAGATTGATCTTGGTTTAGGTTTGTGATGGGGATTGTTTTGTTTGTTTGATACAAGGAAGAAATTGTGAGCTGAGGTTGCAGGAGCAGTGATCTAACTGTGAAGTCTGAGCCTTTGATAAGGTTTTCTCCCTTTGTCTCTCTTATCTGATGGCTTCCTACATGGCTGGTAAATCCCATTACCTAGAGCTAATGTTGCTGGACTGTTGAACATTAAGTTGTTATTGTTGTGCTGGATTGTTGGACATTAAGTTGTTATGTTACTTGGACATTAACTTTGCTATATAGTTCAGTATGAGACTTTGCTATGTAATTTAATATGTGACTTTGTTATGTTGTGAACATCTGCTTTTGAATTGTAAGAGTTTAGTTTGATTTTTGAATTTATTGCTTAAATTGATGAACCGTCCTGTTTTAAAATCTCTAAAGACAAGACCGAAATCAAGTGAATCCCGACCCGTCCCGACCCATGTTCAGCCAAATTACTCTTTTAGACCACTCCTACATGTGCATGTGTTAATAACTTTTTCATACCCCTACATTTATTCATTACAAACAATATTTCTATTCAATTAGTCAATTTCTTCTGAAAATAACTTTTTCCGACCGGTTATTAGCTAGGCACATATGAGTACATCATTCCTTACACTTGGTCAAAAGAAATCACCATGCCAGCGTTTGATTTTTAACTTAAGCATATATAGAATTACTATTATTATTGATTCACATGTGACATATGTTCCTAATAATATTACTACAACTTTTCTAAAAATTGACAATGTGAATGGATTTGTTTACAAAGCAAACGATACCAACTCATACAAATTGTTTATCGGAAAAACTATAAGGACAACCCGATATTGGGCGAGGTCCCAATTCCCAAAATCCCAACTCGTAGTTCATATTTACAATCACCACATGCTATAAACGTTCATTATATGGACACAATACTTGTTATCTCTATACTGTGTATTGAAAAACAATTTTGTCTATGAGTTTTCAAATTATAGTGAAACATCCATAATCTCTCATTTGTCAACACTTTAGTCCATTCTGTTACATGACCGTCATGATCGTCAAAATATCCCGTTCAAAATCATTTTTTTTTTCTCTTTTGTTTTTGTTCATCAACTCTTTTTTCATTTGATATTATTGTTATACTTTTGGTTTATATATATAATTATTATCTATAAAGAGAGGTACTTAATTTGACCCGACAAAAATTTAAAAGAGAGGAAAAAATAAAATAAAAATTCAACTTTGGTCATTTTTTTAACACCTAAAGTTTATCAATAACAAATTTATTTGAAAAAATAGACTAAAGTGTTGATAATTAAAATATTAAGGATTTTTAATTTAATTTGAAAACTTAGAGATAAAACTATTTTTTGGTATATAATATAGAGAATAACAAGTATTTTGTTGTTATATAAATCACAGTTACTAAAAAGCAGTTGGGTCACTCCCATTTCCTTCACTCCTAGGGCTTACGAATAGCCGGTCACCAGTTACGAGCAGCCTTGTAAATAGTTTGAAAGGCTAGGGTCATTTTGAGATAGAAGAACCCTATATAAGATGCGCAAATTGGCCGGCAATATTGATCAACACCAGTCTCCTCTCTTACCAAGACGAAAACAGATACATCATGAAAGTGTTGCCGTGTCTACTCTTCTTCCTCCTAACCTCAACAGTAGCAACAACTCAAGCTTCAGATGGAGCTATACCCCACCAGATTCATGCCCTCCGGCCACAAACCGGTTCCCACGGCAGGCAAGTCCCCGGCATTTCATGCATGAGCTGGAGACTCGCCGTCGAAGCCCACAACATCCTCGGATTTACGACTGTTCCGGCTGTCTGTGAGCGCTATGTGGGGAACTACATGCTAGGCCATCAGTACAGACAGGACTCGAAAGCTGTTGCTAATGAGGCTCTGCAATACGCTAAGAGCCTGAACCTTACGAAGGACGGCAAGAACTTGTGGATCTTCGACATAGATGAGACTAGTCTCTCCAATCTGCCTTATTATGCGCGACATGGATTCGGGTAAGTCCCTTCTTCATTATAGTCCCTTCTTAACAGAGCCAATTATGAAGTTAATTATCAGAAGTCATAGTCCATTAGCTAATTAATTAACACATACTTCTAATATAGTCAAAGTAGTTGATGTGATTTTGGGAAGACCAGTCATTGAGATTGAGAAATTCTAGCTACAAACAATGCAATATTACCTAATAATATATATATACTACTGCCAGTTGCTAATTGCTACATCAGATAAGACCTCTGCTGTAATAGATATATGTGTTCGTAGGGTCAGCTGGCCCTCATATGAATCATTGAAATTTCAGGGCAGAGGTATATAATGCCACTGCATTCAACGCCTGGGTCTTAGAAGGCACAGCCCCAG
Organism: Potentilla sterilis; assembly: GCA_963682095.1. Classification (NCBI taxonomy): domain Eukaryota; kingdom Viridiplantae; phylum Streptophyta; class Magnoliopsida; order Rosales; family Rosaceae; genus Potentilla; species Potentilla sterilis. The sequence continues at coordinate 47,052,184 of OY821756.1, read as the reverse complement.
CTTTGCCTGAGAGTCTTAGACTGTACAACAAGTTACTGGCTCTTGGAGTTAAGGTTGCATTCATAACCGGAAGAGGAGAATCTCAGAGACATATCACAGAAATCAATCTCAAATTTGTTGGATACCTTAACTGGGAGAAGCTTATTCTAAAGTAAGCATTGTAAATCTTTCGCTTTATCGTCGATCTCATTCAACAAATTACGCTTCGAATTTCTAATAATTAATCATTCTGTATGCGTACGCAGGAATTCATCTTATTCCGGTAACACATCGCTTGTGTATAAATCATCGGAGAGAAAGAAACTTGAAGCGAGTGGATATAGAATAATTGGGAACATTGGTGATCAGTGGAGCGATATATTAGGGACAAATGTGGGATACCGGACCTTCAAGTTGCCTGATCCAATGTATTACATTAACTGAACGATAGCTATTCTTGTTTCACTAGGTTGAACATTTCATCGAGCTTTATGGATCGTGCAAATAAAATGACCGGCAATGTAATGGCACTAATCTATCCTTCTTTTCTAGCTAACATTTGTCTCGGTGAGTGCATTTTAATCACAATTATTTAGGCTCGTCAAAATCACTTGTTTGTGCCAAAACATTAGTTCATCTCCATGTCTGCATATTGTTTCTTCCACATTTAACGTTTTTTATGAATAGAATCATTGATCTTCAAGTAAGTAAACTATACATAACATCTCACTGCATCGGAGTGGCATCTACAAGTCGACTTCCGAGCCACCAATCACTACATAACGAAGACTTAGTGGAGAAACAAAGACAAGTGGTAAGAAAGTGAGAAACACACACGGCCAACAATAACATCCATAAAAGTGACAAAATTGCAAATACCAGCCCAAATTCACTAAAGCACAGCGCACGTCCACCGCTATTCCAAGTATTTCGAACTCGCATTTGTAGGAATAAGAGAAATCAAATCCTTCTTAGGGAGAACTAAGCTTGCTCCAAAGCAAATGTTATTATAAGTTCATTAATTGCTGATGATCGATACAAACCAGTATAAAAATTAAACAGCTTAAATTCAAGGAATTCTAGAGAGAACACGTTTTATGTATTCTACACTTCGTCAAATGAAAGAAAATAAATTAGAGCGCGCTTTGAACTTTTTAACATGAGATTCATGAATAAACATATAAATACTATCAATTAGAGGGGAGATTTTACAATGTGTTAATGTATGACATGCACACAATTATTTTTATGTGGTAATATAAGTTCTAAAAGTAGTAATATTAGTTATCAAAATGGTAACACGAGTCATTAACATGATATGTTTTTTTTTTTGTTAGAACGGATATTGGAATCACTAATCTCAATTTATTAAAAAAAAAAAAAACTTAAAACCAAATAGAGGATCAAGGTTTTACATAACATACAAAAGACATGTGTCAAAACGCTATAAACTAAATAGACCACTTAGTTTATCCGAAAGTTTGGGAGACCATGTTTATCTCGCTGACAATAGTGAAGGATTGAAGGAATGACATCCCACAGTGTCATGCCAAGGACAAACCAATATTTGCAACAGCATCAACCACTTGGTTACCTTATCTGAAAATATATAAAGGTATCTGTGACATATAGTGTAAACAATTACTGCAAGCAACACGTAAACGCCAAAGTACAAGATGAGGATTACTAAGATAATCAAGGACAAGAGTAGAGCCCACCTCAAACCATATGTGTTTCCATTCTCTAACTCATGTTAACTCAATAGTTTGAATCACAACCATAACCTCTGCCTCAGCGAAATTAGAATTATCAAGATTAGAAGCAAAGGCACCAAGAAAAACACCATGAAAATCCTAAAAAAACCCCACCATAAACAGCTCTTCTTGAGACTTGTTGCCACGCACCATCAATATTAATTTTTAACCCAACCAATAATTGGTGGGTGCCAATTTACCTCAATAATACTTGGAGTTTGTTGAGGGGGTTCTTTGATTAAGCATGATGACTAGGCTAAAATCAACCCAAAAGCATGATTAATGGGAAGACTTTATTCGTAATTCAGACCATCTTGAAATCGAAAAGAGCTTGGCAGCATGAGGCATGGCGTGGGAGCTAGAAACACACTGCGGTGAAGAGAATCGGGGTTTTTCTGGATTTGGATTTCTGGAACAGAGTTTGAAGGTTGAAGAAGAGGCTTTTGGGGTTTTTTTGCTTGGATGGCATGAAGGCCTGAATGCTTGAAGGAGGGATTTTGTATGTTGCTGGGTAGCTGCTGGATAGCTACTGGATTAGATGCATGATAGTTGCAGGATAGTTGCTGGGTGCACTACAACACAACATGCCATTTCCGACAATCAAAATGGTCGTAAGTACCTATATTTTGGTCGGTAATACACTTTCCGACCAAATAAAATTCGTCGAAAGCGGTCGGTAGTACTGTGGTCACAAATACTCTTTTTCCGACCGGTCCTCGGAAATACTTGTCATTCCCGACCAAATAAGCAGTCGGAAAAATGATTTCATTTGGTCAGTAATAATTTCATTTCCGACGTATTAGTTCCGACAACTTTGTTTTGTCGGAAACATTCAAATGCCATTTTCGACTAAAACAGTCGTCGGAAATACTATTTTATGTGAGATTTTCCATTTTCAGCATTGAATTATAATTATTATAAATTTTCTCATAATTTAAATATTTAGTTTGTAAAACCTGAAGAACAAAATAAACGGCAATGAAGATTCAACGATATCAACTACGTAACTTTAATACATGTGAACATGCATCATCCATAACATCCAAATCCAACTTAGTAGAAATAATTCAAAAACTACATACATAGTACAATTCCTTATAAGTAGCAACTACGTCATCCACAACATCCAAATCCAACTTAGTAGAAATAGTTCAAAAACTACATAGTACAAGTCCTTATAAGTAGCAACTACGAAGAACGGATCAAAGACTACGACCTTCAGAATCTCCATCAATAGGTGAGTTTGAGGAAGCAACCTGTCACATCGTCACACACACAGAAAAATTATATATAATATATAATTTGTTATATCATGGTTGCAACAATTGTACAGACCATGCAAAGTAGACTGTACAGAATTGAGGAATAGAATGATCCTTTGAAACAAACAGCAACATGTAAATAAGGTAAGACTGTATCGCTAGAACTTCTTGTACCCCCATGAACACGCAAATAAAGTAACACTTGAGAACTGGTAAGATGAGCAACAATTAAGATGAACACATCCGACCATTTTGATATATTATATATAAACTCAATGTCAAGACAGTGGCTAAGACTATTGTTCCCCCAGAAACAAGCAAACATCAATGTCAAGACCAAGCGAAGTAGACTGTACAGATTTTTTTTGTACTGTCATAGCCACAGAAAAATTATATTCATCCCTATACAAATGTTGCAACCATGATCTAACAAATCACAGTCTCCCAAGATGCTACATATGTAGTAAAAATGTTGGATGAGGATCATACCACAAATTATATATTATATCCTACAAAATCACACTACAAAATAAACATCAACACATAACTTAGAGATTTAGTAAAGGAAACTGTGGTAGAGAAGATGGTATAGGATGCATACAACAGAGCCAAAGCAAAGTAGACTGTGCTTTTGTGCATAGCCATTGAAACCTTTGGCAGGGCCTCCACCCTTCCTTTTTGTAGCCTCAAATATCAACATTTCTTCCTCTCTGTCATCATCTGTAGTTTCTTTGGGAATGTCTTCAAGAATAGTACGTGTAGAAGACTCCGGATGTGAAGTGGTTGGCCCTATTTTTTTGTCGGGTGCCCTTCCTTGTCAGGACTACAATATTATATGACAATGTGTAAGACAAAATTAAAAGATTCAAATTCTTGAAACGGATTAAAACACATTATCTTTTAAAAAAGATTGAGTTAAAAAACATCTTCATCATTACTAGCTATATGTAAATGTAGTTAAGTAGATATAAAATGATTAATCAAACTAATTATAAACACACAGATGAACTGCTATTTTATGAACTGCTAAATATAGGAAAATGTTAAGACTACACAGGCAGGATCAGAAACATATCACAGACCAATTTCATATATAGTTCCCAATGAAAGAAGCATATCAGTAAGCCAAAATAAAAAATTTGTAAAGAAGAAAAGGAAAAATTGTATTAAAATAATGAGATATGACTTTGTTCTTTTCTATAATTGAGCAGTAGCTTAGGCATAAACAATCTGTCAGGTCAATTCTCAAGAGAGCTTGGCAACTTGACCAGTTTGATTGAACTTTAAGTCCTTGTCTGCAATATTAAAGATATAGTATAACTTGTTCGTTCTATAATTGTTCTGTTTATGGGGTTGACATATACTTATGATTGAACATAAGTTTCAGCTCAAACCAGTTCTATGGACCATTGCCATTGGAAAACTGACCTCTTTGCAGCAGCTGTAAGTTTTTTACTAAAGTAATTATTTGTAAATATGTATCTCTTTATTTTAGTTAGAATGACAGTATGATTATAGTGTATCTTCATTTCAGGTACATATAGACAGCAGTGGGTTAAGAAAGTTGAGTAAATTAGGAGGGGAAGATTACTCGTTTGCTAGAGCTTAAAAGGGTTACATGCCAATAAAGGGAATGAAGAAAAGAAAATTTCAAGAGAACCAATGTAGCCTCATAAGCACGAGTAGCAGAAACATCTTGTATTGAGTAAGTAAAGCATCAACTACATCAATTACAAAGACCTACCAAGTAATCAGGGACATATGTGAAGACAAAATCCCCTGTAAATTTATAATCCAAACAACAAATATTCAACAAGTCGGACATTACCAACTTAAAATTAACATCTAGTTGTTATAATATAATGATTTTACAGTTCTATGTTTACAATACAAATTTTACATTGTCTTTTTCTTTTTCATTTTTATTGAAGTTTCTAACCTCCTATATATACCTTACAATGCAGACCTAACATAACGACAAAAGGATAGAAATCAAAACCTTTTGATTGTTGATTGGTCTCGACCATACGAGGAACACACCTGCAAACAAACAATAAAGATTGGAATTTGTGAAGAACAAGATATAGAGATGGTGAGGGTGGGGTGTTTGAGATTACTTACTTTGGGCGTTTGGTTGAGGCAGAGGGTCGGTCAGACAAGGATGGGATGTTCAATGAAGCTAATCCTTCCTTGTTTTGGCGAATTTTCTCCAGCCTCATAAGCTCGTAATCCGTAAGTTGGGGAGCTGCCATGAGAGGGCGATTCGGAGAAGAGACTGACTAATCTGAGGAGATAAGTGGGTAAACCGCTAATTATGAGTGAAACACCCACGAAAAACCTGAGGGCGCGCAAATGAAATCATAAGCGGTCACCAAATTTTGAGGGATTGGAATCGCAGAAAGTGAAGAGGGAGACCCGAGACCTATTCTATTTTTTTTTTTTTGGAATAAAAAGGGAACCTATTGAAACCCAAAAGGAAAAAAAGAAAAAAAAAAAACAAACCTTCATGTCCGGAAGATTAGTGCTCCTTTTTAAAACCAATTCAAAAGCTAATCTTACAAATTTGGAATGTACGAGGATATATATGAGAAGTTTAATTAACTAAACAACTACGATTAACTTTTATTGGACAATTATTTGGATTAATAATTTATAAAAAATTTCCTCAACAGAAAAACTACGATTCTTCCTACTTGAGTGGCTAAATATCAAACCCACAGAACGAGTAATATACCAAATTTGTCTCTAACTTACAGTAAAAAGAGTCATAATCGGAGGATCGTTTCAACAACTGATAGTATTTTCTCACTATAAAAACTACTAATTTTACTTAACACATCCGCACGCTAGCCTTATTTAAATTCCTTTCGTGTTGCTTGTATACGTCTTATTATTCATTCATATTAATTATGTCAACCAATCATAGATTTTCTAGAAGTCAATATATACGCAGAGTTCGTGGACGGATTCGTCTTCGTTCCACATCTCCGTCGCCAGTTGAGTACAAAAGCTCCAGCAACTCTAACAGTGTTAAAGTGTCTTCTATTCACTCGTCTGTAGGAATAGAATCTACAAATGTTGAAACAAATGTTACTGATGTGCATTGTAATCATATATTTGAGTTGTATCTTTCTTGTTTTGTTCCTTGGCAGTGGTTTCTGCTTAGTCTCATTCCCTTTTGTATTTTATTTTTCTATTAATAAAAGGCGTGGGGCTGAGCCTCCCAGCTAGACTGGGTTTCAAACCCCTTTAAAAAAATATGGCAATAATGACATTTTTTTAATGCAAGTAAAAACAGTTTATTGAAAATCTGAAATCAAATAATACAACGTTCGGTTATAAATTATTTCCGACCACATTCTAAGTATTTCTGATACCTCAAACGCCCGTCGGAAATAATAATTATATTTCCGAGGGATTACCGACGGCCAAATGTTTTCAGTCAGAAATAGTGTTATTTCCGACTAAAAATGGATTTCGTTGGAATAACTTGGTCGGAAAAGGGCATATGTGTTGTAGTGGTGCCTGATCGATGCGTGATCCTCCCTATGATCCCAGACTCCCCCCCTTTATAGGCTCAGGGTTGAGGTGCTGGGGAATGTTCAACGTCTCTAATCTGTTGGACAAACCCATCCCTCTTCAATCTCACCCTAGATTTATGCCCAAAATCGGGGAAAAGAGAGTTTGGTTAAGAATTGGAGTTTTGGGAGAAAACAAAGTCTCTGCAGCAGTGAACAGGATTTGCTGCAGAGAAGGCTGCAGTGCCATGAATTGTGGGATGGGACAGACCAGAAATCTTGAGAGTTGTGGTCTCATGGTTTGAGGGAGAAGGAGAGGCTTCTTGACTGGCTTCAAGGTTTCTTCTAAATGATGGAGTGAGGGCTCTTGGCTTGGACTGTGTAATCCAGTCTTGTTGCGGGGGAGAAGCAGCCTGGGTATAAGGTTGCAGCCAGGAAGAAGAGCTGCAGGGAATAGAGGACACGTTTAATGAAGGAAAGGGAAGGAAATTGGGCCTCTACATGGCTTTTGTGCCTTTGGGCCTGGGTTTTAAAGGGAAAAGAATGGCTGACCCAATTCTCATGCATGTTCACCATTTCATTCATCGATCCAACTCGTTGGGCTTGGATTTCGGGCCCAAGACCGAAATCACCGACGAAATTAAATCGACGGATGAGCATGTGCGTTTCCATAACCTACCACACCACATCCACATCTGCAAGCCCCAAGAACGCGTGTATGTGGCTTGGGCTCACATCAAAGGCGTGCTTGCTTGGCGTGCTATAGCCGAGTAGTGAACATAAAATCCTTATAAAACTATAGGATTTTATATAATTATGTAAATATGCATGGTTCTCATCGCGTGACAGCATAGTAACTAATTGCATGATTTTTCAGGTATCAACAGAGTTTTACGCGGACGACAAGAAACTCAATAATTTTTCAAGACTCGAAGTTCCTCTATTGAATTAATCATGCATCATGTAGCCAACCTACTAGCAGCTTGAATGTGTCTCAGAATAAGCCTATGCAAAGTATCCACTCCAATGAAATAACCATCATACTTCATTTTGTTTATTGCCTTCTAAATAGTCTATAAAGTGGTGGTAAAACAAAGCATCCATAATTCTCTAATTTGTTGGCTATGACCAGCCAATCCATAGAATAATAAATCAAAAATAGTCAATGGGGCATATTACCCAGCTCAAACCAAGCCACCCAACCTCTCCATAGTGAAGATGCATACGAGAAAGATAAAAAAATATATATGAAGCAATGATTCACCATCCATCCCACATAGCACACAACGCGATGCCAAAACAATTACACGTCATTGCAATACATCCTCTGACAAGACCTTACCACGTAGCACCTTCCAAGAGTACATAGAGATGCGGGGAGTGATATATTTAGACCATATAAGCATACCCTAATTTGTTTGAGAAAGACGAGGTCTAAGAAAAGAAGAGGCATCTTTTGTGGTTAACTCACATGATGCAGATGAGACCCAAATTAATTTATCTGGCATATTTGGGAAATAGCAATAGGAACTTCACGAACTAAATCACACAGTCTTGAAAAATACAAATGAAGCAAAGAGGAAAAATTTCAAGCTCTATTATCAATGTAATCAGCCACCAACTCATCAATGAGAGTAGCCAAGTCGGCCAATTATTCCCAAAAATTGAAGTGGCTTACCCAATAAATTGTCATTATGTGATTATTGTCAGTTAGTTAGTTAGTTACCACATGATTGGTCTTAAAGAGGTAAAATGAGTCTTTAAATTAAGTGGTAAAAATAATTGATTTATGAAAAATATTAACGTATATATATATATATATATATATATATATATATATATATGATAACTTTATCCTAGGTAGGTGGGTGAATATGAAGAAATATACCTCGACCCTCAACATTGCCCTCAAGCTCTGACAGGTTTCGCAACTATTGAATGTAGCTGAAGAAGATGATTGAAGCAAAGGCTACTCTTTCATTTACTAGCAATGAGCAGCAGTGATCACCATTGCTTGATCTGCCGATGTACTCTCCTATAGATCATGATACGTCAATCGGATATCCGTGCCATATTAGAGGTGAGCATGCAAATGTCTTGTGTCGGCAAACCTTCAATTTCCTCGTGCATATATGAGATGAGATGAGATGAGGAAATGGTCGCAATCAGAAGGACTTGATTATGAAGCTATATAGCTTTGCATTGTTTAAGACGGAGAAAGAGTTAATCATAAGTTGAGGTTCACCATTACTTGGTGATCGAACTGGAACTACCGAGGCTTGCATCGAAGTATACAACGGATAGTCATAGCTTGGCTACTTGCATGCTATTTCAATGTCTATAAGTTTTGTTTCTATTAATTCTCAATATATATGCAATTTTCTCTGTGTGTTTTGTTTCCCTCTGATAACTATCACAACGCTCTTGTAAGTTGCAACTCGATCATATTTCCCATCCATGCATCAACCAGGTAATTGTCTGCAACATCTGCTTCTGTAGTGTTGCCTATATAAGAATGAATCAAAACCTGATTTTTTTTTGGTTGAAAGATAAGTGATAAAGAGAAATAATCTCTCTAACACCTTAATGAATTATTAAAGAAAAAATGAATAACAAGAGAGAGAGACCAGATCAAAACCTCTCAAGAAAAACCAACAACATATTAAAACTAGGAAAACCGAAATTGGGGAAGACCTATAACGTCACTATCACAATATGATGAAACAAAAGGAGGAAACTCATCCCACAAAACTAGCTAAGTTAATGTTGTACCGTGATTCGCTAAACCATCTGCAACTTTATTCCATTCACGAAAAATATGAGAAGATCAAAAAGTCATATTTGATATGTAGTTTAAGCAGTTAAGTCAACGAACATGAAGTTGCCAAGGTACAAGCATAGGAGAGCGCATGTAGTCAAGCACAAGTGACAAGTCAACCTCTAACCAAATGTGCTTCCAATCCCGAACCCAAACAAGTTCAATAGCTGTAATCACTGCCATCACCTCCACTGCTACGGAACTCGGAATGTCAATATTAGAAGAAAAAGCACCAAGAACATGACCTTTAAACTCACGGAAAACAACACCAAACCCTCCAACCCCCTTTGCATGCTTTCAAGCACCATTTGAGTTAATTTTCACGCACCCAATGGCCGGAAGATGCCAAAATACCACGAAAACTCTTGGGGCTCTTCGCAATCGACACTCCGCACCCAAATTCTTTAGAATTTGCAGGTCGTGAACTGAGTTATTCATTAGTCTCCTTGCAAGCCGACAAGCCGCTTTAATGTGACCTAAAATGAGAACTGAGGCCACCGAAAAAGACTTGCCGTCAAATCTGGTATTGTTCTTCGCATGCCATATAAATCTGGTCTTGTTCCTCGCATGCCATACAAATCATAAGATCGGTGTGAAACTGATCAGCCAAACCTCTTTAAGTTGTGAGCTACGTCTCATGCTCAGAACTTTGTGAAATACATCCACAAGAGTAAGAGGAAGAGCTCCCAAATCCAAAAGAGCATAAAAATAAGACCATATGGCAGTTGTAAAAGAACAATACAAAAATATATGTTGAATGGACTCGGTACATGCACCACAAAACTCACATCTTGACATTCTAGCCACTCCTTGTCTTTGTAAAAGATCATCACAAATAACTTTTTCTTACAAAACCTTCCAAGGATGTAGAGACATTCTAGGCAAAATAAATTTAGACCATAGAGTCTTACCCCAAGTAATAGGAGGAGATGGATGTCTCAAAAATCTGTAAGCATCTTTTGCTGTTAAAGTCCTCGTAGTTGAAGGCACCCATATGAGTGTATCCTCCATTGATGCATTCGTTGCAAAAGGAACTTGTCTAACTTTATTACACAAAGCTGGATGAAGTTGAAAAAGATATGGAAACACCCAAGAGCCATCAACAATATAATCAACAACTAAATTCTTATTCCCTTGCAAATCAATGTGAGTATCAAGGTAGTCAACAAGAGGCTTGCCCATAAAATTATCATGCCAAAATGAGATCTCGTCTCCTGAACCTATTAACTATTGAAAAAAAAAATTTGACAACACCCCAAAAATCCCGAACTCCAGGCCAAATTGAGGAAGAGGCATATGAGCGACGTTTAGAAAATCTGTTTCGAATAAACGAACAACCCTCATATGGAGATGAATAGATCTCCCAACAACGCTCCAGCAATAAGGAACGATTAAGAATTATAAATTGCTTCAACCCCAAACCACCCTCATGCACCGGTTGACAACAAGATTTCCATGCAAGTAAAGAAATCCCACATTTATCAATTGAACAAGACCAAAGAAAATTACGGCACCATACCTTAATGCGACGTAGCAAAGAGACTGGCCACTCACCAACCTAGAATGTATAAACATACTGTAAATCACTGACCTGATAAGTTGAAGTCTTCCGACCATAGACAGAAAAGATCCCATCCAACTTGATAATTTAATTATGATTTTATCCATAATTGGTTGAAAGTGCAACACCCGTAGCTTGCCTTTAATAATAGGAGCCCCTAAATAAGTTAAAGAGGTTGAACCCAATGTGATACCCAAAAGACTTAAAATAGAATATCGACACCGATACATATGTTTGCCAATGAACACCGGAGACTTGTCTATATTAATTATTTGACCTGATACACTCCATAAATCTCTAAGAAACTCATTATCTTACGCAAAACCTGAGTTTTCAATTCATCAAACCTAGCTAGCTTTCCCTCTCACAATGAAAATCCTATCAGTACTACAACTCTTGTTTCTAGCCGCACTTGTGGCCACAGCTCAAGGTTCATTCGAGTTGACATAGCCGACCAGATAATCCATCTCCTCCGTCCAAAATGCCGCTCCGGCAGCAGCCATGTCGGCAACATCTCATGCTTGAGTTGGCGACTGGGCGTGGAGACCCACAACATCATTGAATGGACGACTATTCCAGCTGCTTGTGAAGGCTACGTCGGGCATTACATGCTCGGCGACCAGTACAAAAAAGACTCAGAAGTTGTCACTCATGAGGCCTACGTCTATGCTAAAGGCCTGAATCTCACCGACGATGGTAGCAACTTGTGGGTCTTTGACGTCGACGACACTACTCTCTCTTATTAAGCCAAGCATGGATTCGGGTAAGTCCCTAGCTAGCCTATTGTTCTTGTTATGTATATATGAGATCGAGAATCATTTGATACCTAAGATAATGGCGGGCTCCGGCAGGCGGGAAAGTATTTGGCGAAACAACACATGGTGGGAGAAGGACAAGTAGAAATACAAGAGATGGAGATAGGACTTGTAGATATAGAGAAGAAACGAAGGTTATAATAAGGACAAACTACTGGTCACTCCTCCAACTTTCACTGACTCGACAGTTTAGTCCTTAAGGTTTCAATTTCAACAGATCACTCCTCCAACTTTCACTGACTCGACAGTTTAGTCCTTAAGGTTTCAATTTCAATAGATCACTCCTCCAACTTTCACTAATTCGACAGTTTAGTCCTTAAGGTTTCAATTTCAAAATATGTAGTTGGAGGAGTGATCTGTTGAAATTGAAGTTGTAGGAGGAGTGATCTGTTGAAATTGAAACCTTAAGGACTAAACTGTCGAGTTAGTGAAAGTTGGAGGAGTGATCTGTTGAAATTGAAACCTTAAGGACTAAACTGTCGAGTCAGTGAAAGTTGGAGGAGTGACCAGTATTTTGTTCTTATAATAATTGAGTACTAAGTTAAACCCCATCACTTAATCTGACCCTAATTCTCATATAATTTTTTAATCTAATGTTATGGGAAAGTTAAAAGAGTAATTGGTTTGAACTCTTGACCACTATATATCTCTATTAAAGTTATAAATATTTCAATTTGTTGTAGGAATGTTATTTCCGTAACTTCCTGAATGTGTCTTGACCTAATTAGACTAGATTAGATGATTATATAATAGATAGAGAATCCCTGATTTATCGGGATACTTATTGTAATGCCTATATAAAGGTCTCCTTATCAATGAATAAAGTAGAAGTTCTCCCTATTATAATTTTTCCTTGAACACGTTATCAGCACGTGGCTCTAACCTTCATCTAATAGCCCTGAAAATTTCAGAAACCCTAAAATATGCTTTTCTGCCGACAACTGTTTGTCGGAAATAAGAAGATGCCCCAGAAACTTTTCTTCCGACGACTTCTTTGTCGGGAAGAAAAGCAGAGAAGACCTCTGCCGACGATAGATTTGTCGGCAAAGGATGACGTTTCTCAGGGCACTCAGAAATCTTCTCTGGGCACCCAAGTTTCTTCTCCGCCCTGGAGTGGCTGCTCTACCCTCGCCGGCGTTCTTCCTCGACGCTGGTCTAGCCATCCTAGACGCAGCCTAGCGCCGCCGCCGTGGCCTTGAGTTTGACGCTGCTGCCTTGCACGCTAGCAGTCAATCTAGCCAAGCTTGACGCCGCCGCCCAATAGCCCAGTTGACGCAGCCGAGCCCAGCGCCGCCTTCTAGCTCGATGGCGATAACCGGTCCTCCACGACGACGCCTCTGCTGCCGCCATCGTGCCGCACGATTGTTGTCGCCTCGGATTCGACCCGACCCGACCCGGTGGAAGTCCTCAGACCCGACCCGATTCGGCTTCAGACCCGTTTCAGTGGGTTATGGGCAAAACGGTAATTATTCTTACCTCAGTTAAAAAGTTTTTATCCTACGGGTTAAACCAGTTACTGCAGTAATTCTCTTTTTACTACTCTATATATGGTGAATATGACTAACCATATGCGTTTTCTTTTCCATGAAATTTATTGCACGACGCATCCCGATGGAATTGCGAGAATTATATCGTTGCACGTACATGGAAGAGCATCTCAATTTGCACAAGGAGTAGAACCGAGTTCTCAAAGCAAATTTATTACAATGCAGTTCATTGGCGAACTAGCAAGTAAGCTTTTAATTAAATTTCCAGCTTTTGAACATATACGATATATATCGGGCGTTATTAGCCTTCCTCTACTCCGATTCCGGCCATTCTTATATCGCCGATGAGACCTAAGATGGGGATGTCATTACCCCTACGGTCGAAGTTTTAAGTGATGGTCTTGGGGGAATCACGTTTGAAAGGGAAATTAAAAGAAAAAAAAATGCTTATGTGGATGTCTGAGTACGCCACTGTTTGAAGGTGCGATATGATGTCGCCGGTTTTATGCATCGAAAAGAAAAATTTATGTGACCATATACGTCATAGCCCTTCTAATTCCGTTCTACATACTTGAATGGTATATGTCATATTCATACCAATCCGACGTATATGTTTTCTTGTAGATGTCGTCGTAGTCACGACCCGATTTTAAGATTCTTAATCTCGAGAGCAATGAATATCATCGATGTGTTTATGATGTATAGTTTGTTTTTCAAAGCAAAGGTTTCTCAGTCATTCTGAATGAAGCAGTAGCCACTACCCCATTTGGGGATTATGTGAAGGCCTAGGCACTCATTTTTTAGAACGCCATATTCATCTAACTCTGAAGCGACAACATCTGTCGATAAAAGATCCCTAAAGAAAAAAAATTTAAGGGACAGGCTCCAGTAACGATTAAATAATGTCAATGACATACTTATCCCAGAGATTTCATTGAAATGGGAAATCATTCGGTTCTTTGGATTATGACATTGACACTGTTGGCATAACAAAAATGATAGAGATCTTATCAATAAGACTCTTGATAAATTCCCCATAGCCTATGATGTCTTATGACACCCATACCGAAATTCGGTTGATTAGGCTGAATAAATAACAATAATTTTGAGACCTGTTGGAATTAAAAAGATTCATGAACCACAGACTCACTATGGGAAGGCTTCAAAATAAAAGAAATAAGAATCAGAATGCCCCCGTATCAACAAGTTTCTAAACCGATACGTGGAGGAAATCAAAATGGTAGAGACCGTGTGACACGACGCTCCAACACTTGGAGACGAGATGGCGGCAATGTCGCACCTTCAGGGGGAGGCCGATTCGGACATAGAACCCGTCAAGGTGGCCACGCGCTACCTCCTCCCTCGTCTCACAACAACAACAAAAGCACTAGTTTTGCTCCTTGTTATAAGTGTGGTTCCTCTAAGCATATGCATCACGTGTATAATTCTAGCAAAGAGATGATTAATGCCTACAAGAGATAATTCTAGCAAAGAGAATTATCATGCTGAGTGAGAACTAGTGATGACAACCTCACGTTAATCTCGTGGCTGAGCACTTCATTCCTGAAGTTAAGACTCAAGAGCCTACTCAAGCATTAGATGTCCCGGATTTTGATTAGTCTTTATGTTTGACTTTTCATTAAGAATTTTTCAAGTATTGTAATGACTTTGCCATATCTTATAGACTTTGATCTCTTAGTCGTTTTCTTTGGAATTAGAAACTTGCTTTTGATGTATTAAAAGTTGGCAAATTAATAAAATTTCTCTGTTTTCCCATATTGTGAGAAATTTTATGTTTTTAAGCAATCCAGATTCGTGTTTTAATGACTCACGTGGTTCTTCTGAAACACGATTGGGTCACATGGCTTAGTATATTGGACTTATAATTCCACCTCAGCTCAAATCAAAATCAAAATCAAAGAATAATTGGAGCTAGGCTCGACGTCACAAGCCTAGTGGTTGATGTCGGCCTCATGGTGATGATACCTCGGCTTCGGCAGCACAAAGGTGCCATAGCACCGTGCTTTCAAGGAGGCTTCGGCCTCGGTTCCATGGCCGCCCGAGAAGGTGCTTAGCACCGATCCTAGGAGGCTAAGCCTCCATTCTTCTGGTCACCAAAGGTATTCAACACCACAACGTGCGAAGCCTCGGTTTCGTTTTGGTTTTTGATGATGATTGCTCGGTTATGTAACATTCAACCTTGCACTTTTCGACTTTAGTCGAAGTTATAAAGTCCAAATGCTATGCGATACACTCGATGGGATTTCATCCCCTTTCTTTCTCTATCCTACGGCATAGTGATTAGATTGTGTCCCGCGAGAAAACCACCCATAGTTTTTCATCTCTTTAGATGTCTCGCGGTGAAGTTGAGTGTCTAGCTGATAGTGGGACAACCCACACTATCCTAAGGGAGAGAGAGTCGTTTAAGTATTATGTGCAATATAGATGATCAATGACTATATCGATTAGAACCTCGCCGGTTGTTAAAAGAGCATGGATTCATTAACTTTACGTTACCTAATGGTACAGTTATCGATGTCATTGAACGCATTCTATGCACCAAGAAAAAATCGAATCTTGCTGTGTTTTCCAAAACCTAATTGCCATATTTTATCACTTGGATATATGAGAATGGTAAAAATTACTTGTGTATTTCCTCTAATGAATCATTCTAGAGAAGAAGTTGAGTCAGGTTCAATGAGAATACCTCATTCCAATTCTTGTTATTGGATCTTATGAGTCATACAAGCTTTGATATTGCATGACCTATAAATCATAGCTCACTCATTTAAAAATGGTATATTTTATATCGATGGAAAAGTCTATGTGTCTAATTTCCAGAAACACTAACCGTTTGATCATAGCTATCATATTAAGTGAGTTATGGCCGTTTCAGCAACGTAGGACGGATCTGTCCTGAAATCTATAGATCCATCAACTTCGACAGAGCTTTGTGATCAGCTCGGTTCGAACTACATTATGTACTTTATATCAATGGAAAGCTACCGATGTCTAGTTTTCAAAACATTTTACGGTTTATCGATACCTTTTGTAATGAAGAAGTTATAACCGTTTTAGTATACAAAGGTCATGCTGCACGTGAATCTGATTTTCAGCGCCAATTTGTATTTTAAGATGCATAATGCTCTTATTGCAAAGCTTGTACACTAGCAAAGAGGAATCCATTGTTTTCCTTTGTTATGGACACAAAAGAAACCATTCTTACAACAAATTCAAGATGATATGTGTGGACCTATCAACCAGAATGCGGACCCTTTGTGTATTCTAAGGTGCTAGTTGATGCATCGACGCGTTGGTCACGTCGATTTGCTGTCCACAAGCTGCATTTGCCAAGCTTTTAGCTTAAATCATCAAGTTAAGGGCTCACCACCCTGACCATCCTATTAAATCTATTAGGTTGGATAATGTTAGAGAGTTTAACTCCAAGACATTCAATGATTATTACATATCCATAGGGATTGAAGTTGAACATCCCGGTTCTCATGTTCATTCTCAGAACTGCCTTGCAGAAGTCAATACTGCATGCAGCTATGCTTATTCGTTTCAGACCCAATGCCAACCAGATTTTTATTGCATACCAGCTGGTTACTGGTTATAAACCCAATATTGCGCACTTACGTACTTTCGGTTGTTCTGTTTATGTGCCTATTACACCTCTTCTGCGTACAAAGATGGGTCTACAAAGACGTTTAGGTATATGTTGGATGTGAATCCCCAACAATAATCCGCTACCAACCACCGTAGATCTCTTTACTGCGCGTTTCGCAGATTGTCACTTTGATGAGATACACTTCCCGCCGTTAGGGGGAGATAGGAAGGCTCACATTCCGAATGAACGTCAGGAATTGACATGGTGTGCCCCCAACGATTTGTCTCATCATAATCCCTGCACTACTCAAAGTGAGTTAGAAAGTGATGAGATCACACATACATACTGCAAATGTGCCGGTAAGGTTGAAGATCTGATCATATGAGATCGGTTAGGCTGCCCTAAGACCTAGTGCCGTCGGCATACCTTCAGTAGAGGGTGACGCCGGCGGCGGCGCCATCGTACGCTGTGGCGTCGCTGTTGTTGAATCAGATCGCAACAGTGCCACTGATGGACTTTGAAGGGGCAGCAGCTTCGGCCTCGGTTCCCACCAAGAAGAGGGGGAGACCGTTTAATTCTCTAGATTTAAAACCTCGAAAGAAGCGAGTTGTGATGGCACAAATTAATCTGATCATCATCAATGAGATTGTCTCTGACTATAATTATGTCCATGATCAACTATGTGTTTTCTGTGGGACGCCACAGAACCTTTGTTGATGTCAGAGTACACATAAATCTCAATTACACAAGTGCGCACGTGTATTCTGTGGATAAAATTCCACGTATGTTGATGATGTAATCCCTTATTCCGTTGCAGAGTGTCAACGAAGAGTGTATTGGCCGAAGTGGAAAGAAACAATACAGGCAGAACTAGACTCGTTAAATAAAAGGCAAGTCTTAGGATCTGTTGAGTTGATCCGGAAAGACGTTAAACCTGTTGGACATAAGAGAGTCTTTGTTCGTAAGCGTAATGAGAGAATGAGATCATGCGGTATAAAGCAAGACTCATGGCGCAATGTTTCTCTCAACGACCTGGTATTGACAACGATGAGATGTATTCTCTCGTAATGGACATCATTACTTTCCGCTACTTAATCAGTTTAGTAGTGTCCCAATAACTGAAGTTTGCAGTTTATGAATGTGGTTAATATATACCTATATGGGGATATAGATGCAGATATATACACGAAAGTGTTTGAAGGACTTCTAATGCCTTGATCAAGTGACTTTAAACCACGAAGTCATTGTGCAACTAGATTGTAACGTCTGTTGTAATACTTAATTGGGAGGGGATACAAGAACATTGATTTATGCATATGCGTGTTCATAAGAAAGACAAAGTCCAGACACAAGAATCCATTTCGTCCTAAAGAGGATGATGAAGAGATGCTTGGAGCTAAATACATGTATCTTAGTGCAATTGGGGCGCTATTGTATTTAGCACAATATACTAAACCAGACATCGCTTTCGTTGTGAACTTACTAGCTAGATTTAGTTCAGCGCCTACGCATTGTCATTGGAATGGTGTTAAACATCTGAAAGGTTCCATTGACTTGGGTTTGTTCTACCCCTATAGCACCAGAGAGGTTTCCACCACCGGTCATCCTCACACCAACGCCACCGGCAGCCCCGGCAGCGACGCTGTACGCCGCGGAACTGCCGCCGGCACCGGCGATTTGGAGACCGGCATAGGTGATGATTTCGGCCCTTCTTCGTCCTTCAATGGCCGTCTCCCTTATCCAAAGACTTTCAACAATGTGTTAGTTGGTTTTGTAGATGCTGGGTATCTCTCTGACCCGCATAGTTCTTTTATAATGTGCAACAACAGAAAATCCTGAACATCCAAGTTAATCAAGTGAGTTCAGATGCAAATGTTGCAGATTTGTTTACCAAGTCTTTGAGAAAATCTATGTTTGTGAAACATGTGAAGAGCATTGACATGCGCTAGTTATCCGAGCTCTAAGTTTGCTAGACATCAGGGGGAGTCTACATCACATATCAATCACAAGTATAGTAGTTGGTGCGTTGTACTCTTTTCCCTTCGTCCATGCATTTTATTTTTGCCCAAGAGGTTTTTGTTTTGCTGGCAATGTTTTAGTGAGGCAACATGGTAAGCACCATGAAGACATTAGGCGTTCGACACAAGGGGGAGTGTTGTAGGAAGGTTATTTCCGTAACTTCTTGAATGTGTCTTGACCTAATTAGACTAGATTAGATATAATAGATATAGAATCTCTGATTTATCGGGATATTTATTGTAATGCCTATATAAATGTCTCATTATCAATGAATAAAGTAGAAGTTCTCCCTATTATAATTTCTCCTTGAACACAATTATCTATATTGGTCGTGTATTTAGACACAATATACTAAAGACTCTTCTTCAAAATATTAAAAATTTACATAGACGTTGCATATACTTATTTATTTATTTACTTACGATTTTGATGAGTTTCCTAATTACTCATTTATGTGCATCCGAGTAATGAGTCTCTCCATTAGGTAGGAGGAGGCGGACGTGACGGGCAGTCGTGTGAGAAAGATCACCGACGCCACATACACCTTACGTCTTGTATACGGTCCAATGGGCCCCGCTCAAAAATACACGAGTGAGGGATTGCTCGTTATAAATACAGACCATTCTCCTATGCACCAGGAATGAAATAGAGAGAGAGAGACCACACTAGAAATCAAAAGCTTGAGAAATTCCATCGCAAAAATGTCGTGGCAGGCTTACGTCGATGATCACTTAATGTGCGACATCGACGGCAACCATCTCGCCTCCGCTGCCATCGTCGGTCACGACGGCAGCGTCTGGGCTCAGAGCTCCAACTTCCCCAAGGTCCCTTTCGTTTTATTTTCTTCGTTAATTGATTTAGATCTGTTCATTTTGGCTTTATTTAAGGAAATTGGATTGCAAATGTGCCTGGATTTTGTTAGGATTGATTTCTCTTAAGTGATTGATATGGATCTGTTCTTGTTTGCATGTAGAGAAATTATTGCTGTAATTTTGGGGCAATGCTAGTAATGCATGATAGGAATTTAGATGAGGAAAATATGTGTTATACCTAGAAAGCATTTAAAAGAAAAAGAAGAACTGTATTATTGTTGTAATGTTAATTGATGTTGCGGCGGTGAGTGATTGAGTGTGAGATTGATAATGGTATCTTGTGTGTAGTTTAAGCCGGAAGAAATTACGGCGATCATGAAAGATTTCGATGAGCCGGGGTCTCTTGCACCAACTGGTCTGCACCTTGCCGGCACAAAGTACATGGTTATTCAAGGGGAGGGTGGAGCGGTTATTCGTGGCAAGAAGGTTAGTCTATTTTGCTCCTTTCCTGCTTAATGTTGTTCTTCATTATATAGATCATATATGGTATTGCTATTGTTATTTCACTTATTTCTGTTCTTCTTATGTAATAGGGTTATAGGCTTAGTCGCAAACATAAATAGAGTTTTAGTGTTCAAAGAAGGTCTCTTGAAATTATTGTTCTGGATTGCACTTCAGTCCTTACTTAATCCCAGGAGTGGAAAAAAATTAATCTAACATATAGGACTGGTATATGTTTACATATCTTGACTTATGAGAACACATCTCACGTACCGTGTACCTCAGTTGTTCATAAAGGATGGAACTACTAATTTTGTACATGAGATCGTTTATAGACTTAGGGTGTGTAGTTATGAGTGTGTATATGCTATTTGTTATGGAATCAAGGCCAGAGAGAAGGCTTCTTGACCTCCACCGAGCAGAGCTAAAGCCACACTCAGAGCTTATGCAACAGATCTGAGCTATGGGTCTTGGGTTCATCCTGCTGTTTCATGATCGTATAACACACACACACACACACACATCACTTGTGGAGGTTTTAACAAAAGCCTATTCAAATGAAGGACGCACTCACACACAGTAGAATCTATGCATCATTTTACTAATAGCTTGATTTGGTTACAGTCCTAAATTTGGAAGGCTTTTCTTAAACTTTTATTTAATAATTTCATTGAAAAAGGTCTTCTCAAGTCGTTATCAATTTACCAGTAAACAGGTTCACATGCAGACTAAAGGAACTGCTCATATCTGTCAAGCGATTGCTCACCATCTGAAAACACAAGATTTTTGCATGGACTGGTCATACAAGCACCCCATGTATCAAGTGGCATGGTCCTGGTTGTTTCAACTTTTTTTATATTTCAAAAGTTTTAATCATCAATATCATCTGTTGAAGTTTCTTCATGTTGTTGCACCTTCTAATTTGTTTCATATTATAGGGCTTTAGACAATGGTATGTCCTTGATGGTAAAATAATAGAACTTCAATGTTCTTAATGCGGACCACCCTAGATACTCCTTCTCGGGTTTTAGTTATTTTCCTTCCGAGTTATAATGGGTCCTTTTGAGAGTACAAGCACTTGCATGTAGATTGAGTAAGGTTGATCAGAAAGCCCTCCCAACCAACTGGATGCCCCTCATGAATTATGAGGTCCATTATTTTGGGAATGGAGCTATGTACAACTGCGTAACATAATGTGCACCAAACCGGCTCATTTTCTCTTCTGATGTGATGCCCATGCAAGGGGGCTTTGGTTTAAATCTTAATGCCGATTTAGATATTATGACGAATTACATCATTTAGATTTAATTTGAATTGATTTTTCTGCAGGGCTCCGGAGGTGTTACTGTGAAGAAAACTGGCCAGGCTTTGGTTTTTGGTATATATGAAGAGCCTTTGACACCAGGACAGTGTAACATGATTGTGGAGAGGTTGGGAGATTACCTGATTGATCAGAGCCTTTAGGATGTCTTCTATCACCGTATGGTTTTCATATTTTGATATTTTTATTTTTTTGGGGTTCCTTGTGTGACCTTGAACTTGCATTGGTGGTGTTGCTTAAAATAACCCTGTGGACACAGAGGAAAGAGTCATGGTGTTTAGGATTTGATATATTGACCCAATATCCTTGGTTTTCATGGTTTATGTATTTTTACGTACCCAGCTGTTTGCTTGCTTAAGATTTTACATACCCCTTGGATTTGGTTAGATGATAAAGAGAAATGTTCTTGCATTAGCTTATCTGATGGCAATGATCTCTGATGGAGATCTACAATACAAGTAAATTTGCAAAGCAGGTTTCTTCTTCGTGCGATGACAAGAGTGTGGGGAGAGTTCATTTCTTGGAGTCAATGTAGCCTGTAGTTGTGTCAGACTAACAAAACAGCATGAACTGGTCGGCCTGAATATACTCAAGACAGGACTTGTTCTCTGATTTCTTATTACACTATGGATTATATACGAGAAATTCCGAAATTGATGTCTTCTTAGGCAACTTTTCTTACTTCTCTACGTAGAAAGCGTGTGAGGAAACACTTATTTGGTCCTCATTGTCGACATTATACATCAACATCTTAAAAAAGATGACACTGATGGGTTGTTGAAGGTTTAGTGTTCCGTTGAGGATAGTAGCTGGTAGGTCATGGCCGCAAGGACTATTATCTGATATTGACATGGGAAGGTTGGGTTGCCCAAGGAGTTCCATCTGTTTATCGGTTCAAATTGGCATTGCTGTCCTTAAATTGGTCATATCCCACTAATAGTAGTTGCGAGGTACGTGCCAGATGGTAGAGTTCGCCTAATGTGGTCCAATTGATCATGTGTTGCATGCAAGCTTAATCCGTGAACAAAATATCAATCCATCATCTTCGTAGTTACTATTTTGTGTATTTAAATCTTAAGTAGTTGATTAGGCTACAATTATGGCAATAAACTGCTCGGACTAAGGTACTTGCTAACAATGACATTTTGAGTAAACAACTCGCAATTAGGTAATTACTACATATCTCATAAGTAAGTAAAACCCATATTTTAACTACAAACAGTCTCGATCTTGAGATTCACGCATTCTCATGATCAACCTAAAAAAAAATCTCTATCTTAGTGAAATTGTGTCTGAAAACAACGAGGCTACGTGCCATATGGTAGTTCATCACCATTTGACTAACAACCATAAATACCGAGAATCAAACACAAATGACCTTAGACAAATGTTATAGCAATGATAGTGCATCAACAATAAAACCTCTAACTATAAGAAGTAAAAATATCACTTGAATTTGGTGAGACGGTGAGAATTATTTTATCTATAAAATAAAAAATTAATGAAGAGAACCAATCAAAAATAAGTATGTCATATTGATCCAAACTTTCGTGGACCATAATCCAATACAAAGATGGCAAACAACTTTTCCATTTCTTACTGAGTGTGTTTTAAGCACCAGATTTTCCACCATAATTCAATTTTGTGAACCAAACTTAGACCCGATTGTAATCACATTTGAATGCCTAATTGATCAGCCAAGTCAAAATGCCGAAAATGTCGGATAAAATGTCAAACAAATATATAAGCCATTAAGGAATCTATTCCATCTGTTACTACCAAAGATCTCGAGGATCCGTTGCAATATATTGCCATAGAAAACTGACTGAATAGAAACGGAAACTTTCCCAGCTGGGAAAATCTGAAATCATCCTCATCATATCTCCTTACGTTTCAAAATAGGTTTTGAATTCAAAATACAAAACATGGAACGAGAAGAAATTATTGAAATCCTTCAAATTAATATTCTGAACATGTTCATGGTTTCCCATAATTGTTGATAAGGAAGAAGCCGAAGCCCCAGGGCATGTTGGTGTATGCCCATACCTATCCGAGCAATGCGTCCTAATGTTGGTACATCTAGAAACAAATTGTCTAATTGACCCGGCCACTCGGTATATTATTATTTCCTAATGCCTGCCCATGTCCTCTATCAATATTAAAACAAGGAGATTTATAATATGGTCTTCATTGTATGGGGGTCTCGGTTACGTGGGTGGCTTAGAGGATAAAGAGCTTATCCTCTTTTCTTCTTCTTCGTACAATAATAATAGGAGAAGAAGGTCAACTAATTCAAACCATGTGAGAAGATAATGAAGAATCTTGGGATATTCCAAATAGATAACAATTTCTATAAGCAAAAATTATGCTCGGGAGACCAGTAGTGCATGAAACTTGCATGCGGTTTACTAGTTTATCATAATGTGATGTGCGTGTTATTAATGAATTAAAAAATTTATTTATTGTTAATTTTATTATTATTATTATTTTTATAAAATAATTATTTTTATATAATTCTTATAGAATAATTTTTTTATGTTTAAATTCGGTTGATATATTCTTAAAAAAGAAAAAAATATTGTTTGATTTAGAGAGTAATATGGCCAATTGAGTCTTCTATTTCATTTTAGGATGAGATACTAATATCATGAAAACTCCATGTCATCAGCTGTCATGAGTAATAATATCATTTGTAAGAGACAGCAACCCAACCTAATCCCTGAAACTCTATCCAACATGTGTTGGATATATTCTTACCTGTATATATAACGGATATATGTTCCTCAATTTTGTGTATGAATTTTCTTTCAAGCAATAATATCCATAAGTTTCTTCTTCATCTTCTTCTTCTCTAGATCTAATAGGTGCCATACATCCATGGGTGAAGGCACTGGAAAACAAATGGCGCAGGGCGCATTCTCGACCAGACAGTATGATAGCTATGCGAAAAAGAGAGAGAGTTGGGCGATCATGGAAGGAGATGATGACCATGATCGTGATGATATGTCCGACACCACTTCGACGACATCGAATCGATCGACGTATTCATCAGACTTGGTGGATGATGCATCTTCATCGGCATCGTCTTCATGTTCTTCATCCTTGCGTTCTGGTGGATCTCTGTACGATTTGTCGGATCTCATGGCAGAGTTACCCGTCAAGTAAGAACAAGAAGATAAAAAACTCGTTTCCTAATTTGGGATAAGTTTGGCATTTGACCTATTTCACAATTATTCGTACTTTACATGATTAAAGGTGTATAGTATTCAATTAACTGGAAAAGTAAAACCATCTTCAGAATTATTATAAGTTTACATAGAAGCCATTATAACAGTTATACACTTATACGTACGTACAAGACTTTCTGGAAAGAACAGAGCCTTTGATTAGTTTTCCGGTGACTAACAGGTCGAATATGCATTTGCAGGAGAGGGCTTTCCATGTATTTTCAAGGCAAGAGTCAGTCTTTCACATCTTTATCAAAGGTGAATACCATTGAAGATCTTGCAAAGAAAGAGACTCCATATCAGAGATCAAAAGCACTAAAATCATGCAAGAGTTACGGTGGTGGCTTAGGTACCCAAAGATCATACACTCTTGTTCCCAAGGCCACCATATCTAAGGTCAAGAATTCGAAGTCTCCATCTTTTACCGGTAGAAGAGGCACCTCTTTAAGTATTATTAACAATAATGTTCCTTCTCATTCTGTAACAAAAAAAAAATTAACGTCTTTACGTACTCTACATATACAATATTCAACACAAAATCAACATTTTTAATGAAATTTATTTATTTTTATTAAATGCACATTTGATTCAACATGAAATAAAATTCATATTCAAGTATCTTGTTCATGTTGAATCTATTATACAAACGGAAAGAAAGCAGATTCGAAAAAAGAGAAAAGACGAATCGGTAAAAACCTTTTATGAGTCAAGGTATGTCGCTTATTGGGTCAGTCGAGCTGGACATTTGCGCTGAACTTGTAAACTCCAGACAAGGCCCTGACAAAAACAAACACAAGACCCTACAATATAACACACTAAAACATGGCCTAAAGGCCCAACCACGACGCTGATGAAGCCAAAGACACTGATGATCAAGATAAAAAACAGCGACCGGTCCAGAAGACCTATACCAAAGTCCTTGAAATCAGCCTTCAAACCTCCGAGCAACTGAAAAGAGTGGAACCGGGAACCAAGAAATGCAAGCAATAGTGTTGTTTAGATTTACATTTGACCATATATATACTATGTAATATTCAATGTTTGTAAATCGATTATTGTTTTGTGATCGGATAAATAATTTATATATTATAACTAGTCTTTTCGGAGTCAAACTCACAATTTTCCACTTACCAAAAAAGATTATATCACTAAACTAAATAGTATTGAAGTTTGATAAAATTATACGGCTGAGATTAAAACAAAAAACTGTGCACATCCTTTCTATCCTAGATATCCACGCGCATGATTCCATCTAGCCTCCACTCTCCAGTACTCTCCACGATGACTTTCTGCATATCAATTATCTCCCATGGCATTGCAGCCTCATCACAAATCACCAAGCACACAACCCTGTTTTCTTGAATTTGTATGAATTTATATGAAATTAAACAAAAAGAAGATGATTTCCTTCACACCCAACTGGACAAATCCCTAAAACCCACTATAACTTCGTCCTTATTTTCCCCTTTAACGCAGAAAACGTTGAATTTGATTGGAGACCCAGTTTATCGCATGTTCAATACACGCCCGGAAGTCTTCAATTAGAACACAAGACCTAATGCAATACCCACCGGAAAGAAGACCCATTTGATTTCCAGATTTTGACGAATTGTGATTGCTGTTATTGAATTGAAATCTGAGGCAAGATTGAACAATTTTCATAAGAAATTTGATACCCACTACAAACAGAAAACTCAACTGATTCCTAGAGATTTTGAAGAAAGAGATGCGCTAAATATGTGAATTTGATGAATTCTCTGAGGTTTTCTCACGAGGGAAGCAGAAACGATTAAGAGTTCTGAAATTTGGAGTTAAAATGGTGAAAAATCTGTTTTAATCTCAGCCGTACAATTTTAATAAACCTCAATTCAACGGTTATCCCTATTATTCATCAAAATGCCACACAAATAAGGGATCCCTCATTAGAATGACTCTGATACTTGGTATATAAGTGTTGATGAGCCGAGACTTGCTGGTTAGATAGTTTAACAGACATAATTGATATTGTGGTTTCAAATCTCACTAACATTTAGATCACCAAATTTTTTTTAATATTTTTTTTAAAAAGAATTTAAGAGTTTTACACATACTCATGTCGTGACTCAGGACTTAATAGCTTATTTCCTAAGTAATGAGACTCTTTTTATCACTTAAACTATCTCATTTCTTCAATCTAGATCATCAATCAACCAATGGCTTTTCAATCTTGACACATTGAATAGAACAAAGTCAAAACAGAGAATAATTATTATGAAAAGAAATGTCCTCAAATTATTTTTTCCAAAATAAAGTCGGATTCATTTCCCTTTTTCTTTCTTTCCTAATACAAAAATGCTAGTAAAAGTTACTATAATTTGTTTTTTCGTTGGGGAGGCTACTATATATAATTCGTTGAAAATTATAATCTGCTTCATATATTGTTACTTGTATACGGTTCTGCCATAAAAGCCAAGAGATAACCTGACCACAATCGAACCAAATTCTTTACGTTAATTGTAAAATGAATCCGTCAGCAGATTTGAATTTTATTTTCTGCCTAATTTTAATGGTCCACGTCAAACCCAGCTGCTATATAACCCATGTCCTAACAGGTCTCTTTTCCATCAACACAGCAACACTCAAACCCTAAAGTACTAAAAGATCAAACACATTAAACTTATCATCATGAGTCCTCGTTACTTTATTGCAATCCTTGCTCTCCTTTTACCTCTTCTCACAGCTGCACACGGTTGGAGGCCTATCGGGGACATTGGGGAGCACATTGGGGACTTTCAGGTCCGCCGGACCGCAGAGTTTGCAGTTGTCTCATACAACAACCAGAATAATACGAACTTGAGCTTTCTGGAGGTGACCAAAGCAAATTACCAATACGCTAAAGCAAATGAAATGTTTTATCAACTTTTCATTAGAGTCAAGGATGAGAAGTCTGTGGCCGATTACCAGGCTGTTGTCAGGCTGCTTATTTTTGGAGGATTGGGAAGTATCTTTAGAAATTTGGTTTCTTTCCATCGGATCGGGAATTAAGTTTGTGATATATGAAGTCAAAATCAAACACTCAACTATATCACCAACTCATATGATAAGGTATTAATATAATAAAAACTTCACATTGATGCTTGCGATTCGTGTCATAGTGAAATTGTTATGTTCTAATCTTCTGCCGTTTATATTGCGGTATCTTTTTTTGGTCGATAGTTTATATTGGTATCTGAGATATCAAAATGGGCTAGTAGCCAGGTACACTCTGCCTCATCAAGAAATT
This sequence comes from Potentilla sterilis, assembly GCA_963682095.1. Lineage (NCBI taxonomy): Eukaryota > Viridiplantae > Streptophyta > Magnoliopsida > Rosales > Rosaceae > Potentilla > Potentilla sterilis. The sequence continues at coordinate 47,024,238 of OY821756.1, read as the reverse complement.
ATTATAAGTCGATCTATAAATACAACCATAATTTGTCACGAGTACGGGAAGTGAAATGCTTACGAGACACACACACACACATATATATATAGGTTTAACTGAAGTGAAATTGTAAGCATGCTTACTTCAATTCATTGACATTGAAATATCAGATATGTTGTCATATTGAGCATAATATCAAGCTCAATGATGCTGGGATTGACTTGAATCGAATGACGAAATTGGCAAACTATAAGGTAAGAGAAGAACACCGTCATTATCAAGCATCATCAAACAACCACTCTGTGTTGGCTTGAATCTTGGTTCTTCAAGTTAGTCATTATAAGTTTGCATAGACACCATTACAAGTTTGTAACAGTTACACGTGCGTCTAAGAATTTCTGGAAAGAACAGACCCTTTGATTAGTTTCCCGGTGACTTAATTTCTGGTTATTTGCAAAAGACTAACAGATCGATCATGCATTTGCAGGAGAGGGCTTTCCATGTATTTTCAAGGCAAGAGTCAGTCTTTCACATCTTTATCAAAGGTGAATACCATTGAAGATCTTGCAAAGAAAGAGACTCCATATCAGATATCAAAAGCACTAAAATCATGCAAGAGCTACGGTGGTGGCTTAGGTACCCAAAGATCATACACTCTTGTTCCAAAGGCCACCATATCTAAGGTGATCAAGAAGTCTCCGAGAGGGTCTTTGTCATCTGCATCTTTTACAAGTAAAAGAGGCACCTCTTTACGTATTATTAAAAATAACGTAACAAAGAAAATTTAACGTATGTACGTACTCTGCATATACAAAATCAACGATTTTATTGGAAATTATTTATTTTATTAAATGCACATTTGATTTAACATGAAACAAACGGAAAGAAAGCCTACTCGAAAAAAAAAAAAGATAAAAAAAAGAGAAATCGGTAAAAAGCTTTTATGAGCGAAGACATGTCAGTAATTTGCCAGTTGAGCTGGACCTTTGCGCTGAAATCCTGAACTCTAAACAAAGGCCATGATCAAAACAACCACAAGACTCTACAATAACACAACACTAAAACATGGCCCAGAGGCCCAAATCAGCAACCACAACGCCGGTGAAGCCAGAGTCGCCGATGATCAAGATACAAACAACGACCGGTTAAGTAAGACCTATACGAAAGACCTTAAAACCAGCCTTCAAACCTCCTAGCAACTGAGAAGATTGTAACCGAGAACCAAAACATGCAAGCAATAGTGTTGTTTAGATTAACATTTAGGTTTTTTTACCAATAACTATAATTTGGTGTTCATATTTACCAATAGCAAGATTGGTTTTCAAAATTACCATCAGCAAATTTCTATCCAAAATTAACAGAATCTGCTAACTCATAAATTACTAAATTACTCTCATTGAGGTAAAAAAAAAAATCTAAACTATGTATCTCTAATGCTACTGAACCTCAAATATCAACCTAATACTACTGAGCCTCATAAGCTCCGCCGTCCTCAGCCGCCCTCCGCCGCACTTCAATACCACTGAGCCTCAGAAGCTCCGCCATCTTCTGTCGCGCTTTAATACCACTGAGCCTCAGAATCTCTGCCGTCCTCTGCCTCGCTTCAATACTACTGAGCCTTAAAAGCTCCGCCGTCATCCGCCGCGCTTGAGAGAGAGAGAGAGAGAGAGAGAGGCGGAGCATGGTCATCTGGCAGAGGCTGCTCTTGGTCTCTGGCAAATCCGCCAGCGTAAAACTGATTACGGCGATGGACGTGAGGAGGCGGAGGAGGAGGGATGACCTGGATCGGAACCTGGAAAGGGATGGGAGTGAGAGGCGGAGGAGAGTAGAGAGAAAGAGGACATGGCGATGCGGCGGTTGGACTCTGATTGGGGACGAACTCTGGGGTCTGCGCATTCAAGCGGTTAATGATGAGGCGCCCTCGCTTGGCTCGTCGTCGAAGCGCCTCGGTTGCCACCAGCGCACAGATCGGGCACGCCTCAGTTGGCTCGAACTCCATCTGATTTCGCCGCCTCGCTGCCTCGCGTCCCTGGCCTCGCTGCCTCGCTTCCCTGGCCTCGCTGCCTCGCGTCCCTGGCCTCGCTGCCTCGCGTCCCTGGCCTCGCGTCCTTGGCCGCCCTGCCTCGCTCGCCCTCGCGCCTCTCTCTGCCCAACACTGCCAAGGCCACGCTCGCACACATCGACTCCACTCTCTCCAAGAAGCTCGAGGACCTCGTCCTCTCCCCCCGCCGCTCTGCCTCGCTGCCTCGCCTCTCGCCGCCCTTGGCCCCCGCTCGATCACGAGGCCGTCAACACCGCCGCTCTGCCTCACTGCCTCGCCCTCGCCTCTATCTGCTCTGCCTCTCTATCTAGGGTTACAAAATGAGACTGAAAATGATATTATATATAGGATGACATTATTGTGATTTTTGACCTTTTTTGGGATAGTTATGTTTTATGTTTGGATGGACTGATTTATGTTATTGTTAATTTTTAGAGTGTATAGTATAAAAAAAATTACAGTTTGCCATTGGTAAATATTAACACCAAATTGTAGTTATTGGTAATTATGTATAACACTTACCCGATATATACTATGTAATATTTAATATTTACAAAATGATTATTGTCATGTGATCGGATAAACAATTTAAATGCTACAACTAGTGTTTTTTTTAGTCGATCTCACAATTTTTCACTTAACTGTAGAAAAGACTATCACTAAACTAAATGATATTGGGTATATAATTGTTAATGAGTCGTGACTTGCTGGTTAAATAGTTCAACATACATAATAGATTTCGTAGATTCAAATCTCACTAACATCATAATGCATATGATATATTAATTTTTTTTTAAGAATATATAATCGTAGATCATCAGTGAACCAATGGCGTTTCAACATTGAGTCATTGAATTAAACAAAGTGAAAGCAGAGAATAACTATTATGAAAAAAAATGTCCTCACATTATTCTTTTTCCAAATAAAGTTGGATTCATTTCCATTTTTTCTTTCCTAATACAAAAATGCTAGTAAAATATAATTCGTTGAAAATATAATCTGCTTCATATACTGTTACCTGTACACGGTTCTGCCATAAAAGCCAGGAGATAACCTGACCACAAACTAACCAAATTCTTTACGTTAATTGTCAAATGAAACCGTCAACAGAATTGAATATTGTTTTCTGCCTAATTTAGTTAGTCCACCGTGCACCCCAGCTGCTATATATCCCATGTCCTAACACGTTTCTTTTCCATCGATCAACACAGCAACACTCAAACTCTTAAGTACTAGCTAAAAGATCAAACATATATACTTGTCTATCATGAGTCCTCGTTACTTTGTTGCAGTCCTTGCTCTCCTCTTTCCTCTCGTCACAGCTGCAGTAGACAAAAGTGGTGATGTTCCTTCTCCACAAGATTGGATACCTATCAAGAACATTGGGGACGCTCGGATCGTCCAGGCCGCAGAGTTTGCAGTTATTACATACAACAACCATAACAATAAGAACTTGACCGGTCAGGAGGTGACCAAGGGATATTTCGCACTCGGCAGGGGATCGGAATCATTTTATAAACTAGTCATTAGAGTCAAGGATGACAAGTCTGTTCAGTCCTCTACTACAGCAGATTACGAGGCTATTATCAGGCTCACCTCTGGATCATTCGGAAGGGTCATTCGATATTTAATTTCTTTCCATCGGATCTGAAATTAAGTTTGTGATATATGAATTCAATATGAAATACTAAACTGTATCATGCACCAACTGATGTAATAAGAAATTAATATAATAAAACTTCACGATGATGCTTGCGATTCATGGCATACTGAAATTGTTATGTATTGTATGAGTAGTGCTCGTCTAGTCACTAATTGAGCAAGAGATTCATACTCAACCACCCTTAGATTTACATCCAAGGGTTAAGAACAAAACAACTCAACTTAAAAGTAATTTTCCCCATCTTTGGATTTACATCTAAGGATAGTTGAGCATAAAACTCTTGGTCAACTAGTGACCAGGTGAGCATTCATGTGTATTAATATTTTGCAGTTTATACTGGTACTTGTTTTGGTCAATAGTTTATACGGGTATCCAAGATGATGCTTCAATATAAAAAATGACCTTTAATTATATAGGTTTTCCTCATTGATGTGTTTGGATTTGAAAATTATAGACACGCTGACTTCGATTCATTGACATTGAAATATTAGATATTGTCATATTGAGCACTGATATGAAGCTCAATGATGTTGGGAATTGACTTGAATCGAATGACAAAATTGCCAAAACTACAGGAAAGAGAAGAAGACCGATTGTCTAGCATCATCAAACAGGCCCTTTAAGTTAGTCTTTTTTCAATGTTTTAGATTAATTAATTACAATTAACTCTTTGTAATTACAATTTTTTTTAAAAGAGGATTTAAGGGCTTATCCTTTGTTATTACGAACTTAAGCATTAGTGTGTCTGTTATTTTGCGCACTCTAGCATATTCAGTTTATATACTATGTTTGTAGCGTGTTGCCTCGCTTTTCGACAAATGAGCATGAAATGTTGTAATGAGGAAATATGCATGCCAAACCTCTGTATCTAAGGTAGTGAAAATTTATTTGATGTACAGCGTGTTCTATTGCGTTAATGAGCAATCGTTTCCATTGAATTCGAAGAAGAAAAAAAAAACATTAGGTTTTATTAAATTTAAATAAAATCAAAACGCTCAAATGTTTTGAAAGAAAGTAACGTCGTGAAATAAAATCATCTCCATGGTTATTTTGAAAAGAAAAAAAAAGTAAAATAGTTAATAGGTTTTAATTATTCATTTATTAGTAAAATTTTCAAATATTTTCTTCATGAATGTCTTCTGTACGTTATAAAAACGCAAAATGTCCAAGGAAAAATTAACCGACAAGTTTTCCGGAATGCATCCACCAAAGGTCAAACGACTCAAACCCTTAAATTGCTTGCCTTATTGGTTTCATCACCACAGCAATATATATATATAAGCCATGCACCAAGATTGATTTCTGCATCAAACACTCGAATATTATGATGATGATGGCTCACTATGTCCTCGCCCTCCTCTATTTTCTCTCTGGGGCGGCAGCTGGTGCTTCTCCTCCGTCTGGTGACTGGAAGCCAGTCGACCTCCGCGAACCGCTTGTGACAGATATCGGAAAGTTTTCAGTCATCGAATACAACACTCAATATAAGGCCGACTTGTACTTTCGGAAAGTGACCAAAGCCGTCTACAAGGATGAATATTATTCACCATATTCGAACGCCACCGTGTATCAGCTTGTTCTTGTTGTTGATGCCGATTCAAATACTGACCCCAAACTTGCAGTTTATCAGACTACGGTCTTCCGTAGGCAGTGGGATCATTTTTTGAAACTGATCTCCTTTGTTAAGATTTCAAAATGATTAAGATGCTGGATGATTAGTTTGCCTGATAGATTGGCTGTTTCATTTGGTTGTGTTACCTTCGAATTCCATTGTACGTACTATATATATAATTAATAGTTGGACACAGCAAATCTCCTAATATAATCATCAGAATATTTAGTATTGTACTGTCTAAATCGATCCCCTAAGAGAGCTTTTCTTAACTACTTCAATTCTGCAGGCCTGCAACGTCCGCATCTGCAACCCTAGTTTATTTCTCTCTCTCAGCTATGTCTTTTATGATATTATTGCTCGCAGACGTGAAATTGAGTACGTTCGAACTTAAACATAACATTCTACATTTGTACGTTCATGTCTACGATCGAAATACGAACATTACAAAAATTTGAACTCAATAAAGATTTTACCGTATAAATATATTAATTAGCGAAAAAATAAGTACGTTGCCAATTGGCAAATAGGAATGCATAAGCCTTGCAGTCATGAGGTTGTATGGATGTTTATTATAGTGAATTTTGTTTGGTATAAAGAATTGGTGTGGCTATCATCAAACCTTAATTAATGAAACTGTAGTCATACCGAACTTTAATTAATGAAACTGTCGAATACAAGATGGGACATGAGTATCTTGAAGAAGTCTTGAAGTAAGAGCATCCGCACCCATGAAATGGTCTTGCTCAAGCACCTGGTGGGCCCAGGAGCAAATTTTGCTCAAGCAAATGGAAATCAAATTTTGCTCCACCCAAATCGATTTTTTCACACACCCATTAACCATTTGCTTGAGCAACTCAGTTTTGTCTTGTTGTGAAATAGTTAAATTTTTTTTACCGGATAGATTAACCACCAATTTTTCTTGAAATTGAAATTACATTGAAAATTGAAATTACATGAAATTGAAATTACATTGAAATTGAAATTACATGAAATTGAAATTACATGAAATTTAAATTACATGAAATTTAAATTTAGTACAATACTATAACTATCATGGAAATAACACACGACCCGGGTGATAACAATCCGAATATGTTTCATCGGTAGGTTGATCTTCACTAGCTCCGGATCCTCCTTCATTAAGGATTTCTAGTTTCCTCTTGGTAAAATACTTTTTTGAGATTGGGGTCATAGCCTCCAAATTCATTGTCATGATCCTTGTGTCATTTTCTTGTTTCTTCAATTGTAACTCTTCTTCCGCCCTTGCTTCCTTCCGCTTTTGAATGTCTATGTACTCCGCGTAATAGTTAAGCTCGGCCTCATTTTGCGCTAGCCTCTTGGTATGCCATGATGCTTGGTCACTTGCAATAGTATGCAAAACCTCAACTCGTTGCTCAATAGGAGTCTTACCATGTTTCTTTAGGTGCCTTGCTTCCTTTGCCGCCTTGGTTCCCATTGGTCTAGGCGGACTCGAGACAGCGGCCGTGTTGCTTTGAGGTGTCTCATTCAATTGGTCATCATCCAAATTGATGGCTGGAGCTGATTCGGTTGCGGAAGGAGTAGCATCGTAAGTACTTGCATATGAAGATGGAGTAGTGGGTAGGACGGGAGCGAAAGATGGATGATCCTTAACCACTTCCCAACATTCAAAATGTGTAAACTTTTTCTTCTTGGCACTATAGTAACATGATTGAGCTTGTCGTTCCTAATAAAAACGTATATTAGGTTCATATTTAATGACATAATTCCAACAAATTAGATACAATTTGAATTTAACCAAATTAGATATATTAAAAAAAAATAATGTAAACAATGCTACATATTTAAACAAATTAGATACAATTAAAATTTAACTAAATTAGATATAGTAAAAAGAAATAATGTAAACAATGCTACATATTTAAACCAATTAAATACATAAATCACATAATTTAATTAGATATATAATTGAATAAAAATTATAATATATCATAAAAGAATATAAACTTACTACGTCCATTAACGAAGTGCCGCTAGCTATACGTTGATGTGCCGCCGCCAAACATTCTCCCCATTTTTGCAAGAGTAGTTTGAACTTGTTGTAGTGCGAAGCGACGGCGACTCGGGTCCTCGGCTCCTTTGGAAGTTTCTCACCGGGTGCTAGCTTCCAATTTTCCATATAATCGGCAAAAATTGTCTCCCACAATTTGTCCCTCTTTTGTTTGTTACCGTCATATTCATCAACGCTATAACGGACAAAAGAGATGCACATTTGTAAATCTTCGGAAGGAAGCCAATGGGAACCCATTGTTTTGAGAAAAAATGCTAAACGAAATGAAAGAGGAGATGGAGGAAGATGTGAAATTTGTTGTGCACAAATTGGTGTGAGTTGATTAAAAATTGAGGTAGTATTTATAGGAAAATTTTTGGGAGAGTTTTGAAATTTTTGGGATTTTTTTACTATTTTTTGGGAATATTTCCGTTATGATCAAATTGTAGCCGTTGCCTTTGAATTCTGACCGTTGGATCAAAATTTCAGATTGAAATGGACGGCCCAGATTGATTTGCCCGTTTTTTAATTTTTGACCGGTCAGACTGCCACGTGGCAGCCTGCCATTGGCCCGTTTAAAAAAAGAAACTGTTCATCGTCTTCCCCATTTTTCCCGCCGTTTTCCACCCGAAACTTCCCGGCCTCCGTTCGCCGCCGTCCGGCCACTCCAGCCGACGTGCCACCCACCAAAATGATGGGCTCGAAGTGCTCTTTCATTTGGGACTGGTCTCAGGCGCATTTTCGGGATGTGGGAGGTGCGGCAAATCTCGGGAGGCACGGCCACCGTCGAGTGCGGCGCTCGGCTTCACCTCCGGTTCGTGCTAGTGCTCGAACGTGCCGGCCACGAGCTTTTGTGCCTCTCCAACGTCCGAAAAGCCAAAGAAAACGGAGCCCGGCCCCACCAGCTGCTCGAGCAAGCATCGGAGCAAACTTTGCTCGAGCCTTCGCTGGAGCAAACTTTGCTCGAGCCTTCGCTCGAGCAGTTTGACTCGTTGACTGCTCGGCATCTTGCTCGCCGATTTCGACCCCGGTGCGTGCTGTTTGAGCACCTTGCTCGAGCACCTTGGCCGGCCCCACCAGCTGCTCGTGCTCTTGCTCGGCATCTTGCTCGCCGGTGCAGATGCTCTAATATTACAACAAGCACAAGTTGACAAAAACTACTTCTTTAATGACGTCATTATTTGCTAATTTTTCATATGTTTGATGAGTTTTGATTAATAGATAATCTTGTTATTATTCGAGATGTTCTCTATGAAGATGTTTCTAATTAATGCTTTCAATGTAAACTGGAGTTTAGGTGTTATGTCCTCTGCGGGTCTATCCACTATTTCTCATATTACTAATAATATTGGTTAGGGCAGAGTCTCTATACTCTTCTCAAAAAAAAAAAAAAAAAATAATAATAATAATAATATCATTATTATTATTAACTATGTATTATTCAGCGTTTAAGAAAGACAAACGATTGTTGTATTTTGTCTATGTAGTCATGGTTTTAGGCATAATTGTCATCATTACTGAAGCAAATGGCATTTCATTGTCGAGCCAAACAGAGGAAAAACAGAAAATTAATTATCTTTGAAAATAATTCCTCCAATTAATCTCTTTTGGAAAGAGGTTGGATTCATTTCCATTATTTTCGTATTCTTAAAAAGCAGTTTTTTTCAAATAACAAACTACATATAAGTGCCTAACAATAGTTTGGTTAGCAAATAAGTCACCTTAATATTTTATGGAACATATTAGGACTAAATTTTACAATTTAGTACCAACTTGTTGTCAAGCTGCCACATGGCATTACTAAGATTACTGTTTTGCCCTCTTTTGCCCAGAAGTGAACCACGATCTGATTTTTGGAATTCAACCTCTCTCCCAAAACAATCATGCATCTTCTACTGATTATACCTTCTTCTTCATCGTAACCACCTGGAAGGAGCAGTGGCAGCTTCATCACGCTTATCGTTGCCAACGTCAGTAGCAGTCATACCTTGCTACTGCTACTGCTCCATGGAACTTCTTTCACCAATCAAAACATGCTACTGCTATTGCTCCATGGAACTTCACTGATCAAAACATGCTACTGCTACTACTCAATAGAACTTCTTCACAGATCTAAAACTGCTACTGCTACTGCTCCTGCTCTATGGAATTTCTTCACCAATCTAAACCTGCTACTGCTACTGCTCCTGCTCTATGGAACTTCTTCACCGATCTAAACCTGCTACTGCTCCTGCTCTATGAAACTTCTTCACCGATCAAAACCTGCTACTGCTCCTGCTCCATGGAACTTCTTCACCGATCAAAACCTGCTACTGCTCCTGCTCCATGGAACTTCTTTACTGATCTAAACCTGCTACTGCTACTGCTCCATGGAACTTCTTCATCGATCTAAACCTGCTACTGCTTCTGCTCCATGGAACTTCTTCACCGATCTAAACTTGCTACTGCTACTGCTACTGCTTCTACCGAGGAAGCTGCTACTGCCTCTAGCATGCTACAAACCTGTTGATTTAGCGAAGCCAATCGAAATCGATTGACAGAAGCCTATGGTTAGATTTACCTGAAAACAAAATCGGAATGAATTTGCAATTGTGTTACTCACCGATTCGAGTTTCAGAAGTTGAAGACGAAGAAGAATAGATGATATTGATGTGGTCAATGTCATCTGAAACGATTTTTGGGGACGGAGAGATTGCTGCTACTAAGAGAAAGCAGTCTGGAAATTTTGGGGGAAAATGTTCGATGTTTTCTGAATCTGAGAATTAGGGATTAAAGCTTCAGTGGCAGGCTAGTAATTTTACTGAAACGCAATGGCTTTTTTGTCATTTAGTCTTCCGGGTCAGTATCAGGCCTGCTTCATTTAAATGTTGGGCCTAGACTGTTGTCCTGATTTGTATAACAAATTTTAAAAGTGAGTTTTCTGTATTGTTAAATTTGGTCAGGTATTACTGAGTAATTAACTATTTTTCAAAACGAGTTTAATTTCTTTCCTAATATAAAATAACATTTACTACAATTTGTAAAATATCGAAACCACATTAATTGTTATACCTGGCCGCATACAACTCAGATCAGAAAAAATAAAAAACTGACCACACAATCACCAAATTTTTTAGGTTATTGTAAAATGCATCTGTCAATACATTCGTATTTAAATTTCTTGCCTAATTTTAATGGTCCTCAACTGCTATATAAACAATCCCCTAGCAGGTCTCTTTTGCATCAATAGTACTCACTCTCCAAGTACTAAAACATCAAACACATATACTTGTGTCATCATGAGTCCTTATAACCTGGTTGCAATCCTTGCTCTCCTCTTTCCTCTTCTCACAGCTGCAGTAGAGATCAGTGGTGACTCGACTCCAGTCGGTGCTTGGATGCCCTTGAAGGACATTAACGACCCTCAAGTCACAAAGATCGCAAAGTTTGCAGTATATGCATATACCAGACAGAATAATTATAAGAACTTGATCTTTCAGAAGGTGATCAAGGGATACTACCAGATTGAATCAGGAACCCTTTATAAACTTGTCATTAGAGTCAAGGATGATAATGTTGATTTCCCCACAGCCGATTTCCAGGCTATTGTCTTGTCGAAGGGGTCTGTCTCTAAAAAATTGATCTCCTTTACTCAGATCTCAAATTAAGTTAGGAATCAGGATATACAACTTTATTTTGATTAATTTCAAATGACGGGCACTATAGTGTATCATCCTTCGATATAATGAATAAAGATTGATTAAAAGTTAGCATTCATGCTTAAGATGGGTGGTTTCTTTGAAACTTACATGTATTTTTCTGCAGTTTAATTATATATGCTTGAGTTTCCCCTTTCTTTTTTTACTGGAGTTTTGGAAACTACATTTGGTTGTGAGCATGGATCTGTATATCAACTTCGAGGTCTCTAACTCCAAGATACTCGGCCTTAAATTTTCAACTTTCAAGCAATTTGGAACGGTTTGATATGGCAAAATGTAAAGGCCCCTTGATAATTATAGCCTTTAGTGGCTATAACACAAAAGAGATGAATTCTCTGTTCTGAAGGTCGATCAAAGAGGTTATCTTTGAACCAGTTATTAGCTACTAAAAAAAAAATGGGACGGCATTATTGGTTGACTGCAGTTTCACTTGGCAGCATAGACATGCCAAAGCTAAGAAAATCACAGCCAAGATTTCTCAGAATTGTGGTATGAACAATAGATAAAAGATGAGTTACCAAAGTGATAAACAAGTAAGGAGATGGAAACAGTGAGTCTGACAACAGAAATAATTCTATGCTGGCATTCAATAAAAACATGTAGCAGAAAAATTAATTATGGTGTGTGAATAATTCTCATCATGATCGGTTCTAATACAAATTGAAAAACAAATAAGCTAATCACATTATCCAAAGAAATCAGAAACATGGTTTGAGAAACTTAGGGAACGCATAACTAAACCAATTAGGGATAGATAATATCAGAACCTGACGAAATAGATTGGAGCAGAGGAATGCAGAATAAGAAAAGAGAAAATTAGATTAAAACTCAAATAAGTAGCCCCCTTTTAAGATAAACCCACTCCCTTATTTTCTTTCAATTTACTCCCAATATTTATTATCATTTTCTGTAATTATCAAATGAGTGTTGCTATTTGGACCTCCTAATTTGCTCATCTTACCTCTCACTACAAGAAAAAATGGCTTTGCCGACGAAAAAAAAAAAACGGCCGACGAAACACTTTTGTCGTCGGCTATTCTCAAGAATGGCCGATGAAAATTTTTTTCGTCGCAAAAAAAAAAATTTCGCCGACTATTCCCATAGAATGGCCGACGATTTTTTATTTCGTCTGTAAAAATGAAAAATCGTCGGCTATTCTACAAGAATGGCCGACGATTTTTTCTTTCGTCCGTAAAAATTTTTTTTCGTCGGCTATACCTCTATAATGACCGACGATTTAAAGTTTTCGTCGGCTATACAAATTTTGGAAGAATGGCTGACGAAGTTGACAATTTCGTCGGCTATAAGTCTTTATATTTTCAGATCTGGACAGAAGCTGCTCATTTAAAAAAAAAACGGAAAAAAACGGGAGAAAGAGTGAAAAATCTGTGGGTATTGTTGAAATCCGTCCTCTCTTACATTGTGGTGCTATATATAGGTACGTATATGTGTATATATGTTGATTTTGAGTTTTAGTGATTTTTATATAGTAAGTGATTTTTTGTTTTGTTGTTGTTTTAGTGTTAGAATGTATGTATATATGTTGATTTTGAGTTGTAGTTGAGTTGATTTTCAGTTAGAGTATAATTATGTGTTTTAATTTAATAATGTTATTTTAATTAGTGTTAAAATATATATATATAAATATGTTAATTAATGGTTGTTGATAGTGTAATGAACTTAAATAATGGTTGTTAATTAATGGTATATATATATATGAGTTGATGTTGATAATAATATATATTGTAATATATATATATATATGTGTTAATTAATTTATTATTAATTAAAGTTATACATATATATTATTATCAGGCTATATATGGATCGAGATAAGAGTTGGATTTCGCTTCCAAGGAATGACCGACGATACACTACAGGAGTTGTGGATTTTTTGCAGTTCGTCGAGGAAAATGCAAACGGTGATTACTATTATTGCCCGTGCAAGAAATGTAAGTGTCGCAGTGATATGTGTCGATTTCCAATTAGGACAGTATGGGAGCACCTAAAGAGTAATGGGTTTTGGCCGAAGTACACACGTTGGATATATCACGGTGAGCCATCATTAGATGGATCGCATGATCATGGGCAGTATTTTGTGGCGGGTAGTAGTAGTACATCCAACGATCCAACAATGGCATTCGTCAACGACGTGTTTCCTTTTGAAAGCGGTGTACGTGGGGAACAATATATGCAGGACCCGGTGCAGCCGTTCCCACAAGTTGTCAACACTGCTGCCTTTGACAAGTACAACAAACTGATTGCATTGCAACAGACCCCTGTGTCTTCAAGTTCTGAGAAGACAGTTCTTCAAAGTGTGATGGAGGTAATGAGGATTAAAGTCGAGACAAAAGGGAGCATCAGGCAAGTGGATGAATATCTACAGTACACTTCTTCGTTGTTGGAGGAGGGTCATCGTAATCCTACCAATCACCGTCAGGTCCGAAGTATCCTCAAAGATCTAGGGCTTTCCTACATTAAGATCCATGCATGCGCATTTGACTGCGTTCTCTTCTGGGGTAAAGATGCAGAAGGGAATGACCTTGCTAGCCTTGACGCATGTCCGATATGTCAGTCTGACCGATATAAGTTGACGGGAGCATGCAATAGGAAACCTGTGAAAGTGCTTCGGTATTTTCCGTTGAGAGATAGGCTTGAGCGGTTGTACATGTCAGAAACCACCGCAAAAGCTATGAGGTGGCACGGTGAACGGGACGCGGGAGACGCAGATATCATGACACACATCTCTGACGGAGCGGCTTGGAAGCATATAAACAATGAGATTCCTCATTTGGCGTCAGATGTCAGAAACGTCAGGCTCGGGCTCTCAACCGACGGGTTCAACCCTTTCGGCACCATGAGTCTTTCATACAGTATATGGCCGGTGGTTTTGGTACCTTACAACCTTCCTCCGTGGATGTGCATGAAGAAGGAATATAATATGTTGACGTTGTTGATTCCGGGGCCTGGTTACCCAGGGAAATGTCTCGATGTGTATATGAGACCATTGATTGAAGAGCTTAAGGTGTTGTGGGATGTTGGTCATCCCACTTTTGACAAGTACAAGAAGGAGACGTTCCAGATGCATGCCATGGTTATTGGTACCATCAGTGATTTTCCTGCTTATGGGATGTTGTCGGGCAGCGTTGTAAGGGGATACAAGGCTTGTCCAGAGTGCCTCAGCAATTATGGGAGCACCCCTCATTGCAACAAGATATGCAGAATGGGTCATCGTGTGTTCGTTCCAGCGGATCACCACTGGCGTTACGAGTCCGCCGCATTTGATGGAACCGAAGAACACGGCCGTCCTCCCAGAAGATGGACATGAAGAGAAATTTTAGCAAGACTTAATGAGTACGATTTTGGGCCACTCAGCAATCATCCCGATATTGTAGCGGAAATACCTGAAAGGCCTGAGGAGTACAAATTCTGGACACATAGGAGCATATTGTGGGAACTCCCGTACTGGTGTGAGTTGCTGATCCGTCACTTCCTAGACGTTATGCACATAGAAAAAAATGTTTTTGAAAGTGTGGTGGGCACAACGCTGAACTTGGAGGGGAAGACGAAAGACGGTCCTAAGGCTCGCACTGATCTGCAAAACATGAATATCAGAAAACCACTATGGTTGAAATAAGGGAAGAGAAAAATGCCTCAAGCTCCTTACACCGTCAAGCCTGAGCATAAATCAGAAATTTTCCATTGGATAAGTCGGGCCAAGTATCCTTCAGGCTTTGCTGGAAATATAGCCAAGTGTGTCAACAGACAATTCAACAATCTGTACGGGTTGAAAAGTCATGACAATCATATCCTGCTACAACGTCTCTTCCCTGTTTTCATTCGACCGTTCCTTCCCCGTCACGTTGTGGAGCCGTTAGTAGCGTTGGCAAGATTTTTCCAGAAGGTATGCACACGGGAAGTGAGAAAATCTGACCTCCGGGAAATGCAACAAGACATCGTTCATATCATGTGTAAATTTGAGATGATATTTCCTCCAAATTTTTTCGACATCATGCCTCACCTCATGATCCATCTTCCTCGGCAGTTGTTGCTTACCGGTCCTGTGCACTTCACTTGGATGTATCCGATGGAAAGGTACGTATTTTACACCTTATGTTAATTTCCTCATCAATATATGTGATATAGTGTTAATGTATTATCATAACACTTTAAAAACTTGATTTATAGGCAACTTGGACAATACGGTGGTTTTGTCCAAAACAGATCCGCACCTGAAGGATGTATAGCTGAAGCATATATTGCGCACGAGTGCGTCACCTACATGAAGCTGTATTTAGGAGCGTTACAGGAAAGCATACCGGAAGATGTACCGTCACAGTTCAATCTTTCCATACTCTCCAACGATGTTGTACTCGGTGGAAACATGCCAGTTTCCTACAAGTTGAAAGATTATGAGGTAGCCATTGCACATTGGTGGGTACTAATCAACTGTCCAGAAGTTCAGTTTTGGAAGGACATACATCTACGCTGTGAAGGAGTAGCAGGTGATCTCGATTACCACAACCAGACATTCGCAGAGTATTTCGGCCGCTGGGTACGTACCTTTAACACTATTCTATACGTATTCATATATTATTGTGTATATTTATTCATATTTATAGTTGATTCTGATGGTTGCAGATGGACCTTATTGAAAATGATAATCACCCAAATTGGTCGCACGAACTCAGACTTTTAGAGAGGAGGCCGGTCTATTCAAAAGTTTATGCGACGTGCAAGGTGAATGGTGTGTTATTTCGATGTGAAGACAGAGACCTCAGACTGAAAACACAAAATTCAGGGGTTATGGCACATGGTGGGGATGGTGGAGTTGACTATTACGGTGTTCTCCATTCAGTTGTGGAACTGCATTACGGGGAAGGCATGAAAGTGCACCTTTTCAAGTGTAGATGGTTTGACACACGGCCGCAGAGCATGAAAACCGATCAATACGGCATAAGTTCTGTGAACACTAGTAGATCATGGTATGAGGACGACCCGTTCGTTTTAGCCACATGGGTGAAACAAGTGTTTTATCTTGATGATCTCGCCAAGGGTGACTCGTGGAAAGTAGTCAACACTATCCACCATCGCAACATTTACCGGGCGTCTACACTTGGAGTGGCTGAAGAGAACGAGGAAGGGGGCACCGCGTATTAAGAGCCCAACTCAAACGGTATTCCTGACTCCTCTTTTATTCGCCTAGACACGCCGGTGCGAATTCGACGTGAAGAGCCACTGCTTGTTGATGTTGATCCAAATGAAGAAACTAACGAGGACTCTAGTGGTGAGGAAAGACATAGATTACCCCTATCGAGCAATTCAGAAACCGAAGAAGACTCATCCGATGATTCCGATTACAATCCGACGGATTAAGTAATTTAAATGATATAATCCTTTCATTTGTAATCAACTCATTTCTAATGAACGGGCGTGGGGATGAGCCTCCCAGCTAGGCTGGGTTCCAAACCCCTTAAAAAAAAATTTGAAATATGTTGACTGTTGGGTTTCTGGTTTTTTATGTTCAATTTTGGTTATATGTGAACAGGACATCGGAATAGGAGAGGTGTAAAACCACTGATTTTTTTGGTTTTTTTTTTTTCAGAGAATAGCCGACAAAAAATGAATTTTTCGTCGGCTATTCTCACAATGGCCGACGAAAAATTTATTATTTCGTCGGCCATAAGTTTTTTTAAAAATAAATATTTTATTTTTGACCGAAAACGACAAAAGAATAGCCGACGAGTACTAGGTTTGATTTCGTCGGCTATGATTAAAAAAAAAAACAAAAAAAGAGCAGCTTCCATTTTCTATCACTATCGACAAACCATTGCTTCATCCATCAAATGCAAATGTGTCGTGAAATAAGATATGACCGAAATATTGAAAAACGTCTACGGTTGAAAAATGAGAAGATTCCGACAAAATCTGTGTGCCGAATATTGCGGTTCACTGTTTTTTACTGCCGTTTTCCTATGGGTAGCCTGACGGTCGGTAAATATTTTGAGGAAAATTTTTATACGATTAGTTGCGTCTCATCGATCTGAAACTATTCTATGTTGAAGGTCAGGCCAAAAAACGTCATTTAGACGGGCCAATTTCCGTTTTAAAGCGTTTAGAAGTTTGACTTTACAGTTTGACCGTCCCGATCGAGCCTTTAACGTTGTCAGATGTAGTTGGATTTTTTTTCATACATGTTTTTAATCTTAACGGTGATATCTGACGGTTGGAATAGATTTTCAAACTTTTAGATTCAAAATCGGAACATATGCACTAATGTTCCTTAACTTGTTTACTAAGTGTTTAAGTGAATGTATAGTTTCAAATAGTTACTATACGTAGACTCTTCAAATGCAAATGTGTCGTGAAATAAGATATGACCGAAATATTGAAATACGTCTACGGTTGAAAAATGAGCAGATTCCGACAAAATCTGTGTGCCGAATGTTGCGGTTAACTGTTTTTTACTCCCGTTTTCCTATGAGTAGCCTGACGGTCGGTAAATATTTTGAGGAAAATTTTTATACGATTAGTCGCGTCTCATCGATTTGAAACTATTCTCTGTTGAAGATAAGGCCAGAAAACGTCATTTAGACAGGCCAATTTCCGTTTTAATTTATAGGGTTTAGAGGTTTGACTTCGTAGTTTGACCAAACGTTTAGCCGACGAAATGCTTTAATTCGTCGGCTATACTTAAGAATAGCCGACGAAATATAAATATTTCGTCGGCTAAACTCTTGCGATCCACTTATTGTCCGCCGTTGGATGGCTCAGATCCAACGGCTGTGATTTTCCAAAGTATAGCCGACGAAATATTTATTTTCGTCGGCTAAACTCTAGTGATCCGCGCATTTTCATTGTCCGCCGTTGGATGGGGGAGATCGGACGGCTGCTGAGCGCCTAAACTATAGCCGACGATATTCAAAGAGTAGCCGACGAGTTCATATATTTCGTCGGCTATTCTTAAGTATAGCCGACGAATTAAAGCATTTCGTTGGCTATTCTTAAGTATAGCCGACGAAATCTTTTTAATTCGTCGGCTATACTATCGGGTATAAGTTTGTTGCAGCCGAACCCTAGCCTCCATTTGCTGCATTTTTCCAAATCCTCCACCGCTCGCCTCCAACCGATCCTCCGCCGCTCGCCTCGTCGGCCTCCTCCCTCTTCCTCCTCCAATCCAGCAACCCCCTCCTCCCTCTTCCAAAACATTTCCGGCCGGCCCTCCCTCTTCCTCCTCCAATCCGGCGTGTCCCTCCTCCGGCGTGTCCCTCCTCCGGCCCAGCCTCCTCAAATCCGGCCGGCCTCCTCCTCCCTTCCATTTTCGGCAGTAAGTTTTTTTTTTTTCATTTATGTTAATTAATGTTAATTTAGATATAATTTAGGTATTTATGTTAATTTAGGTATAATTTAGGTATTTATGTTAATTTATGTATAATTTAGGTATTTATGTTAATTTAGGTATAATTTACGTATTTATGTTAAATTAGGTAAATTTTAGGAATTTATGTTAATTTAGATAAATTTTAGGTATTTATGTTAATTTAGGTATAATTTAGGTTTTCAAATTTATTTTAATTGTATAATTTAGGTGTAATTGTATAATTTATACGTATAAATTGGTTTTTTAATTATATAAATTGATAACTTAATTGTATAATTTAGCTTAATTATATATATAGCTTAATTATATTTAATTAGAATTTGTTATTTAATATAATATAATTTAATATGTTAGTATATAAATTGTTATATTAAAATATGTTAGTATTATTGGTTATTATATTAATTAGAATTTGTTATTTAATATAATATAATATAATATCAATTAATGTATTAATGTATTAATGTATTAATGCCTCGGGCTTTAGATGGCCGATGCATTAAGAAACCTATTCGGAGGCCGTCGTGGCGGCAGATCTAGAGATTCTAGAAATTCCGCCGGTTCCGCAGACTCCGAGAGGACCGCTAGCCAGTCTGAGAGGACCACCAGCCAGCCGCGGAGGAGTGTAGATTCATCCCAGCCGCGGCGGAGTGTGAGTTATCGGCACTAGACCATTCTCCAGGCGGGGCGGCCGTCGAGCACTTCACTTCCAGATGTCGGTCCCTCCGTGGCTCCGAGGTTTAGTCGGCAGCTATTTCACGAGGAGATAGCTGCCGACGTTCCTCAGGTTCGTATGCCTGAGGTTCATCGGGAGCCGATGCCGAGTCCGACTCAGTCTGCTGCTGACTCGACTGAGGCTCCTACTCTCCCAAACCAGCTCTTCCTCCCGTACAACATTCCGGCGATACCGGAGGTCGACTATCAGGGTGTGCCCATATGGCCTGATATGCCTCAGTACGTGAGTGCTGCGGAGGCATACCAGCAGCAGCCATTTGAGAACCCTGACCACCTTATTTCGGCGAGGAGAAAAGGAAAGTCGACAGACAAGTCATCCACTTCAGGTAACATTTGATTTTATTAATTAAATGTTTTATTAAAATTAACGCACTAATATTTAATTTTATTAACCAATCGTCGTTTTTGTGAGAGGGACAGCCGCTAACAGTTCACGGAGAAATACGAGAGGTGTCATATGTTTTGACACGCTCAGGAAAACTGTTGAGCGCAGCGGGAGGATTCAGATCAACGAACCTCCTAACCAGGAGGTTCAGGGGAAGAAAAAACGCGACTACTTGGGTTGCGTGGGGTCACTGATTAGGGACAGAGTCCCTATGTTGTGGACCCGGTGGGCTGATGTGCCCGAAGAGATAAAGAGGGAGGTGAACAACGCCGCGTCGGTGAGTAATTTAAAAAATTTAATTTATTTATCGTAATATTTAATAATTTTCGGTATTATTACAATTGTAAAACTAATAAAATATTATTTTTCAGACATTCTTCGAGATTGCCGAACACAGGCGGGATTGGGCGGACACCCAGCAGAACTCGAGGTACGTTTGTTTTTATGATATTATAATTATCTTATAATTATTAATATTTTATGATATTAATAATATTTCTAATGCACTTTTGTTTTTTTCGTAGGTTCAAAGAGTGGAAGAACGAGCTGCGTTCCCACTATAACGAATACGACAACCTTGGTCGTATGGGTACTCCCAGGGAGTTCATGTTCCGGGAGTACGAGTGGCGTTGGTTGAAGACAGTAGACTTCAACAACCCAGTTATGCAGGTAAATACTAAACTTCAGTAAAAATGTTTATTTTGTTAAAATTTTAATTATTAGTTTAATTATTTTATA
Source organism: Potentilla sterilis (assembly GCA_963682095.1). Taxonomy (NCBI): domain Eukaryota; kingdom Viridiplantae; phylum Streptophyta; class Magnoliopsida; order Rosales; family Rosaceae; genus Potentilla; species Potentilla sterilis. The sequence goes on along the minus strand of OY821756.1, from coordinate 47,003,971 downwards.
ATTATTACACTAATATTTTTTGATTAATTAATTTCTAACATTTTATTATTTGTTTGAAGCAACGTTCTCGGATAAACTCTGAGAACCGCCGCCGGAACACAACCCCCCATCATGCTGGTTCACGGCCGTTTGCACAATATCAGGAGGAGGCACTCAGAGATCATCCTGATAGCAACCCGTACGTGGAGACGTTTAAGATCGCTTATCCACAAGCGACAGAACAGCTCGTAAGTCGTTCATTACAATTTTAAAATTTTAATTATTAATTTTACTTAATTATATATTTGTTATAATATTAAATTTTTTTTTTCCCGTCCACTTAGGAGAGGGTCAACCGGGCCGAAGAAAAGGTGTTCCAGCAAGTAGTTCGGGAGACACAACCGAACATTTCAGAGGCAGATCTGGAAGAAGCCATGCGCCATGTCGACCGGTCCAGTGTCCAAACGGCAGCGAGGATGTTCGACGCAGCCTTCCCAAACCGGTCAAACAACTACTACTGCCGGGGTTTGGGAAGTTCTGGACTAGGGCTTCTGAAGACCACTAAGGGAGGTCAAAAGAAGGGAGGCGGGGAGAGCCAACATATGAGGGGGGAAGTGCAGCGATTGGCCGCAGAATTGGCGACCTCGTCCCAGACAGTACAGGAGCTGCGCCGCAGCACACAGCAGTATCATTTGGAGATGCGCCGCAGAACACAGCAGTATCATTTGGATATGGCTGGTTGGCATGCCGAATGCGAAAGAATTCGGCAACAAAACTACGACAGCCAACAAGCCTGGTGGTATGAGATGTTCGCGGCACAAAACCAAGGCCTTCCACCCCCGCCCCCGTTTCAGCGGTTAGCGGAACCTCCAATGCCTCAACCTCCCGAGTTCGGTCAGCAGGATGACGAGCCTGATGGAGAGCAGGATGCTGGGGATGACCTGCTGGACTTTAGTGGTTTAGGTGATGATTAGGGTTTAGGGTTTATGTATATTAGAACGAATTTAATAAAAAGGGTATTTAGACGTGTTTCTTGTTGGTGCAAATGCATGGACTGTTTTTGTCATTTGCAGGTTGCTTGGAATGGTAATTTAGAAAATAATTTAATTTTTTTTTCCCAAATGTAAGAAAAGCCGACGATTTTGGCATTATTTCGTCGGCTATAATAACTATAGCCGACGAATTTTACCAATTTTCGTCGGCTATAAGTTGTATAGCCGACGAAAATTACATTATTTCGTCGGCTATAACTAATTAATGCCTATTAAATATTAATATTTTTCGAGGAAATAGCCGACGAAAATTTATAAAATCGTCGGCTATTGTTAACAACCAATAGCCGACGAAAATTTATTAATTCGTCGGCTATACTTAATGAATTTCGTCGGCCATACTCGAAAATACCCGACGAAATTCGTCTGCAATTTCTCCCAGGTTTGGCCGACGAAAAATATTTTCGTCGGTAAAGTCGTCGGCCATACTCTACTATAGCCGACGAATTCGTTTTTTTCGTCGGCCATTAGTATAGCCGACGGGGTTGTTCCGACGACGTATAGCCGACGAAAATTTCGTCGGCAGATGGTATAGCCGACGAAAAATAGACATAGCCGACGAAATTTTTTTCGTCGGCTATGCATTCGGATCTGGTAGTGTCTCATGCTCTCTACACCTCATTTTGGTTTTTAAATTCACACATTTGCTTATTATACCTCCTCTTAAATACCCAAAATAACCTTGAATATATTAGGTCACTTAAATTACAATAAATTACTTATTTTACTTTTTATTCACTCGTTAAACTTCTATTGCTTGAAATTTTTTTTCACTTTTTTCTTTTTGCAAGAAAACTTTCATCATCGATATGTTTTTTTAGATCTCTGAATGTAAACCTTAAAGATTTTTTTAATAGTTATTTAATTTATTTTAAAATTAAAGAAAATTATTACATCATCTTGTTTAATTTATATATGAGTTCAACCTATATAGTATATATTTATATAAAACAAAATGAGTTCAACTTATATAGTATATATTTATATAAAATTTATTTTATGTCACAAGCTAGTTCTTTAAATATATAGAATTAAACTGCAGGAAATTATATATAAATAGATAAGGAAATAAATGTGAATGTAATAAACTATTTATAAAAAAGGGCTATTGAAGGCACAAAATTATAAAAAAAAAAAAACCTAAACTTAAGCCTGGTTATAAAAAAGGCCATTACTTAACAAAAAACAAAATAACATGAAATAATTACCAAAGATACCATTTCTGAAACTGTTTGAGAAGAAAACGGAACGGAGTATTGATCCGTTATAGTTGCTTAGGTTACATCTTCTCTCCGGTCTCCACTACTCCACTACTCCACTCCACTACTATACCCTCTCACCATTTCAGTTTTCATAAGTCTCCTTCTCTCCTCAGCCCTCATACATCTCCTTCTCTAATTCCCACATTCTCAATCGTCACCGGCTCAAGCTGCTTCTCCACTCTCACAGGCTAAACACCGCTTCTCCACAGTCACCGGCTCACGCTGCTTCTCCACTCTTACATGCTAAAAACCGCTTCTCTACCGTCACTGGCTAATCACCGCTTCTCCACCGTCACCGCTGCTTCTCCACCTCACCGTACCGGACGTGCGAAATAGTTGCAGGTAACAAACCTAAAGAACCTTTCACAAACTTTTCAGTCCGTTTTAAAACAAAATCGATGAGATATATGAAGTTTGAAATCAAAATTGAGCAAATAGATAAACGATTCAGTATTTGCTAAAGAAAAAAAATGAGAAATGTAAGATGATTAGACTGGGTTGCAAAGAGTGAAGAGGAAAAAGGTGGAGGATGGATAATGATTTTAGATTTGGGGGGATTAACTGACAAATTGGAAGATGATTTTAGGTTTATTACATATATACAGTATTTATAGAACATTTTGTTCAAGAATAAATGGTTGGAACTATCAAAGTAACTATTATGTAACTGCTCTTATTTTGAATTTTGCTTGAGAGCTAAATATTCTGAGTGCTTGTGTGCGTGTGGAAGAATGAAACTGTGTTATCTACATAGAACTATATCAGTAACTATTCTAGTAACTATCAAACTGTTTTAATTTATGTGAATGAAACTATCTTGTATAAGTATTACATAACTGTGTTAGTAACTGTGAGATTTGCTTATACATATATATGCAGAAAATGGCACCAAAACTAAGAAATAGTCAAGAAAAACAGGTCAATAGCAGTGATGATGATACAGAATACGAGTTAAGAACAAAGAAAAGGAACGATCAGAATGCACATAAAACAACTGGAAAACAAAATCAGCAAAAGGTAACTATTTATCTTTGTAACTGAAATTTTATTTTTTTCTGAAACTATTAGTCTAACTATTAAGCAGTTGGTAAATGCAAAATGTTAATGTATAAATCATCTAACTATGAATTGATTGGATCGCAGAAGAAAAAAGCAGAACAGCCAGAAGGGGAAAACAAAAAGAGGAAACGGGAAAGGAAATCACCACAATCAGTAAGTAAATATACTAGTAACTATATTTCTTATAAGAAACTACCTCAGTAACTATGTTACAACTGAAAAACTGTCTCAATATATGTGTTTATCAAATGTGCATATATGCGAAGATAAAGTATCGGCAGCTGCCAAAAGAAAAAGAAAACAAAATGATGAAAGCGATGATGATAATGATGTTGTTGATGGAAGAAAAAGAAAGCAAGTACGACAATCAATAAGTAATTGTCATAGTAACTGTTTTTGTTTTGAGTAACTATCTTAATAACTGTGTTATAATCTATGCAGCACGGACACGAGTTCGAGTGTCCAATACGGACACGATTCTATACGTGGACACGTTAAAATGAATTTTTAATCGGACACGGACACGCGATGGACACGTTAATTAATTAATATTATATATATATATATATATATATAATTAAAGAAAAAAATACAGCCTCAGCCCAAGTCCATGGCTCAAGCCCGAGCCCGAGTCCATGGCCCAAGACACACCTTTCTCCATCTTCTCATCTCTATCGTCTCTCCATCTTTGGCTGCCTACGGATCTGGCTCAAGACACCAGCGGAAGTTCACGACAAGGCAATTGGGATAATCACTTTTTCCAGAAGTGGCTGGGTGCTGAAAGCAAGGAAGCAAAAAACACCAAGAGGCAAGCACCCCCTAGTCCCCAATCAAATCCAAAAGGCTTCTGCCTCCAGTTTCAGAGTGTCGTCACCAGAATCACTTGAGCTTTAACCAGGACACCTCCTCTGTCTCACTCAGATCTGGTCCCAGACCCAGCACCTACTCACCATCTCCGGCGGCCGGCTCTGCTCCCACAGCAGCACCTCCCAAGAGCGCCTCTCCGCGTTCTGCCCCGACTGCGGCAACATCCGCCCCTACCTCTACTTGCAACACCACCTCCTCGTTCTCCTCCGACCTCGCTGTCCCCGCCGACCGGCCGCCGAAGACGCCGTCGTTTTGGTCTAATGTCTTCCACTCGTCGCGGAGGAGCCAACAACCCGGAGATTTCAGAGTGCAACCGTGTCCAATTCCGTATCCGTGGAAGACACGCGCGTGTCCGAGGCGCGACCAATATTCAGTTCGCGTGTCCACCTGTTTTTGGTCGAATTGAGCCGTGTCCGTGTCCAATTCGTGTCGGACACGCGACAAGTGACTCAGGCAGCGTGTCCGTGCTGCATAGGTTATAATTGAAAAAACTGTCGTAATAACTTTTCTTATCAAATGTGCAGAGGGAAAAAAGAGGAGTTAAAGATAAGAAAACATAACGGCAAAAAGAGGATGATGTTGATGATGATAATGAAACTGAAGATAATGGTAGTGCTGGTGAATCTGATTATGAAACTGATAAAGATTCAAAGAAGATCGTTGTGATAAAAAAACAAAAACCAAGTGAACTGCAAAATCCTGTAAGTAACTATCAAAGTAACTAGTAAATATCATAGTAACTATCATAGTAACTATAAAAAAATAACTAGTAACTGTCATATTAACTATCACAATATCTACTAACTAAAATAATAACTAGTAACTATCATAGTAACTAATAAAAGTAATTAGTAACTATCATAGTAACTATCAAAGTTACGAGTAACTATCATAGTAACTATGAAAGTAACTAGTAACTAGTAACTATCATTGTAACTATCATAGTATCTATCATAGTATCTATTAAAGTAACTAGTAAATATCAGAATAACTATTATTCAACTGTCATAGTAATTTTGTTGTTTTAATTGTGTTTTAAAATGAGCAGAAACATAAGCAAAAGGAGCAGACCCTACAGTTCAGAAGAACCATACCAAATTTCAATGAATATGGGTGCCAAATACCAGAAGCAGTAGTACAGCTGGTTGGGAGGACTCCATTTGCCAATATGTTTGAAGCACTTCACCAAAACCTACTTTATGGTTCAAAGTCAAACAACCAATTGGAGATGGTGCTAGAAGCTTACGATCATGTAAGAGATGTGTTTCAGTTTGCAGGGAAGAAGTTCCGAATAAAATCATCAGACATTTCACAAATTCTGGGGCTGAACCGTACATGAACGTACATTCAAAGAAAAGAGACGTCCATTTCTGATTTTGTGGTCAGATTTTTCGGACAAGCAAAGAAAGTCAATAAAAAGATGTTGAATACAGCCTTAACAGCCGAATTGAACAAGAATCCTCAATCTGATGAGGAAAGAGTTAGCAGAGATATGAATATAGCAAGGCTGATAATCGTCGACATTTTGATCAAGCTTCTCTTCCCAAATGCAAAAGGAACCCTCCATATAGACATGGTCAGAGTTGTGGAGGATTTAGCTGAGACATCTAACTATGCCTGGGTAAAAGAAGTCAAAATTTTCTTGAAAAAATGTCTCACAAAGTACAAGAAATCAAAGTGTGCATCAAAGAATACAGGAGTATGTGTTCATGTCATTTTGGTCAGCGCACGAATTTTATCTTCCTTTATTCTTTTATATAATATCATTTTGCTTCTTATAAACTAACAATATTCCTTTTGCAACTAGTATTGGCTGTGCATGAAGGAAAACTTGGTGGAGCCAATTCTAGGGACGGAGAATGAACAACACCAGATCAGAAAATGGGATCTGCAAAAGTTGAAGAAAAAGATGTGGAAATATCAACTCAAAGACTTGTCAGTAAGTATCATCTTAGTAACTATCTGATTAACTATTTTAGTAACTATCATTTGAGAAAACTATTATGTGTAACTATGTTAATAACTATCAATTTTATAACTATGTTAGTAACTATCATGCAAGCAACTATGATATAAGTAATTATCAGAGTAACTGTGATCTGAGTAACTATCATGCAACCAACTATGATCTGAGTAACTATCAGAGTAACAATGTTAGGAACTGTATCTATATACTTAATGTGTCAGTAATTGTTATTTTATTTTTTTCAGAAACATTTCACAAAAGAGAAGACCTGGAGAGGACCAGTGAGAAAGATGAAGATGAACCTCAACCAGCCGAGCACACTGAAAAATAAGAAATGCAACCTGAAATGCTCAACAACGAAATTTCAGAACAGCTCAGGCAAAAACATATGAAAATTGAGGATTTAGAAAGAAAATTAAAAGAAAAAGAGAGCAAATTGGAGCAGCTGTCAGAAGAATTAGATGCTGCAAGACTGAAAAATATGGTGCTGAAATAGAAGGCAACGACACAAGATCTACAAAATATTAAATTGAAGGCTGAGTTAAAGAGCCAAAAGAAAATTGTGGCCGCGCTGACTCAATTCTCCAACTCAATGGAGATAACACCACCAGAACCTCATTCAAGTGGCCTGGAAAACTTGGCAAATCTAGTCGAAAAAGAAGGGCAGAAAACTGAAGTGGAGGAAAAAACCAGTCAAAAAATACAGAAAAAGAAGAGCTAGAAGCAGATCAGCTGAATGCCTTAAGGAAAGTGGAGGAGGAAATGGAAAGAAATCATAGGCTGGCTGCATAAAGAAAAGTGGACGAGGAAAAGGAAAGAAATCGTAGGCTGGCTGCACAAAAAGCGGAGGAAGAAGAAGCTGAGAAAAAACAAAGAGAGGAAGAAAAACTCAAAGGTAATTATTTTGATAACTACATTAGTAACTACTAATTGTCAGTAACTATCTTAGTAATTGTAGAGCTAACTATATGAGTAACTACAGAAAAAGAAGATCTAGAAGCAGATCAGCTGAACGCCTTAAGAAAAGTGGAGGAGGAAATGGAAAGAAATCATAGGCTGGCTGCACAAAGAGCGGAGGAAGAAGAAGCTGAGAAAAAACAAAGGGAGGAAAAAAAACTCAAAGGTAATTATTTTGGTAACTACATTGGTAACGACTAATTTTCAGTAACTATCTTAGTAATTGTAGAGCTAACTATATGAGTAACTATATGAGTAACTATCATTTTAGTAGCTATCATCTTACCAACTATTTATTGAGTAACTATCATCTCAGTAACTATCTTAGTAACTATCTAAAAACTATAATCTGCGTATGTCTCTTACTAACTATCACTACCAGATCCGAGGGCATAGCCGACGAAAAAATTTTCGTCGACTATGCCGAAATTTCGTCGGCTATACCTTCTGCCGACGAAATTTTCGTCGGCTATAATTCGTCGGAAAAACGCCGTCGGCTATACCAATGGCCGACGAAAAAAAGGAAATCGTCGGCTATATGCGAGTATGGCCGACGACTTTACCGACGAAATATCATTTCGTCGACCAAACCTTGGCAAAATATCCGACGAAATTCGTCGGGTATTTACGAGTATGGCCGACGATATCGTAAAATATAGCCGACGAAATTCGTCGGCTATATGTTCTGAACTATAGCCGACGATTTCATCTATTTCGTCGGTTATTTCGTCGAAATATATTAATATTTTAATAGGCATTAATTAGTTATAGCCGACGAAATAATGTCATTTTCGTCGGCTATAAGACTTATAGCCGACGAATATTGGTAAAAATCGTCGGCTATAGTGCTTATAGCTGACGAAATAATGCCAAAATCGTCGGCTATTTTTACATTTGGTGAAAAAAAAAATTATTTTCTAAATTACCATTCCAAGCAACCTGCAAATCACAAAGACAGTCCATGCATTTGCACCAACAAGAAACACGTCTAAATGACTTATTATTTAATTCGTTCCAATATACATAAAATATAACCCTACTAATCATCACCTAAACCACTAAAGTCCACCACGTCATCCCCAGCATCCTGCTCTCCATCATGCTCGTCATCCTCGAGAGGTTGAGGCATTGGAGGTTCAACTAACGGCTGAAACGGGGGCGGGGATTCAAGGTTTTGTTGTTGTGCAGCGAACATATCCATCCACCAGTTTTGTTGGCCGGCGTAGTTGTGTTGCCGAATACTCTCGCATTCAGCATACCAACTGGACAGATCGAAATAATACTGCTGTGTTCTGCGGTGTTGCTCCTGTGATCTGCGTTGTTCCTCCTGTGATCTCTGGAACTCGGCCGCCAACCTTGCATTTTCTTCTGCCAATCGCTGCACTTCCCCCCTCATCTGTTGGCTCTCCCCACCTCCCTTCTTTTGACCTCCCTTAGTGGTCTTCAGAAGCCCTAGTCCAGAACTTCCCAAACCCCGGCAGTAGTAGTTGTTTGACCGGTTTGGGAAGGCTGCGTCGAACATCCTCGCTGCCGTTTGGACATTGGACCGGTCGACCTGGCGCAGGGCTTCTTCCAGATCTGCCTCTGAAATGTTCGGTTGTGTCTCCCGAACTACTTGCTGGAACACCTCTTCTTCGGCCTGTTTAACCCTCTCCTAATTGGACGGGAAAAAAAGAATTAATATTCTAACAAATATATAATTAAGTAAAATTGATAATTAAAATTTTTAAATCGTAATGAACGACTTACGAGCTGTTCTGTCGCTTGTGAATAAGCGACCTTGAACGTCTCCACGTACGGGTTGCTATCAGGATGATCTCTAAGCGCCTCCTCCTGATATTGTGCAAACGGCCTAGAACCAGCATGATGGGGGGTTGTGTTACGGCGGCGGTTCGCAGAGTTTATGCGAGACCGTTCCTTCAAACAAATAATAAAATATTAGAAAAATACATAAAAAAATATTAGTGTAATAATTATAAAATAATTAAACTAATAATTAAAATTTTAACAAAATAAACATTTGTAGTGAAGTTTAGTATTTACCTGCATAACTGGGTTGTTGAAGTCTACTGTCTTCAACCAACGCCACTCGTACTCCCGGAACATGAACTCTCTGGGAGTACCCATACGACCACGATTGTCGTATTCGTTATAGTGGGAACGGAGCTCGTTCTTCCACTCTTTGAACCTACGAAAGAAACAAAAGTGCATTAGAAATATTATTAATATCATAAAATATTTCAAATTATAAGATGAAGAATTCCCAACGTACCTCGAGTTCTGCACGGAGTCCGCCCAATCCCGCTTGTGTTCGGCAATCTCGAAGAATGTCTGAAAGATAATATTTTATTAGTTTTACAATTATAACAATACCGAAAATTATTAAATATTACGATAAATAAATTAAATTTTTTAAATTACTCACCGACGCGGCGTTGTTCACCTCTCTCTTTATTTCTTCGGGCACATCAGCCCACCGGGTCCACAACATAGGAACTCTGTCCCTAATCAGTGCCCCCACGCAACCCGAGTAGTCGCGTTTTTTTTCCCCTGAACCTCCTGATTAGGAGGTTCGTTGATCTAGATCCTCCCGCTGCGCTCAACAGTTCTCTTGAGCGTGTCAAAACATATGACACCTCTCGTATTCCTCCGTGAACTGCTAGCGGCTGTCCCTATTACAAAAACGACGATTGGTTAATAAAATTAAATATTAGTGCGTTAATTTTAATAAAACATTTAATTAATAAAATCAAATGTTACCTGAACTGGATGACTCGTCTGTCGACTTTCCTTTTCTCCTCGCCGAAATAAGGTGGTCAGGGTTCTCAAATGGCTGCTGCTGGTATGCCTCCGCAGCACTCACGTACTGAGGCATATCAGGCCATATGGGCACACCACGATAGTCGACCTCCGGTATCGCCGGAATGTTGTACGGGAGGTAGAGCTGGTTTGGGAGAGTAGGACCCTCAATCGAGTCGGACCCTCAATCGAGTCGGCAGCAGACGTCGTCGGACTCCTCATCGGCTCCCGATGAACCTCAGGCATACGAACCTGAGGAACGTCTGCAGCTATCTCGTCCTGAAATAGCTGCCGACTGAACCTCGGAGCATCTGGCCCGACAGGCGGAAGTGAACTGCTCGACGGCCGCCCCGCCTGGAGAAGGGTCTGGCCGAGAACTCACACTCCTCCGCGGCTGGGATGAATCCACAGTTCTCCGCGGCTGGGAGGAATCCACACTCCTCCGCGGCTGGCTGGTGGTCCTCTCAGGCTGGCTAAGGGTCCTGTCGGAGTCTGCGGAACCGGCGGAACTTCCAGAACCTCTCGATCTGGAACGACGGCCTCCGAAGAACTGTCTGAATGCATCGGCCATCTGCAGCCGCGGCCATTTTAAATAATATTAACCATTAACCTAAATATAACTATTTATATACAAATATAACTATATTTCTTTATTAACATATATATATATATATATAATTAGACTACCAATTTATATATATATATATAATTAATTTAACAATTTATATAACAATTTATATAATTAAAATTAAATATATAACAATTTATATACCTAAATTATAACAATTTATATAATTAAAATAAAATATATAACAATTTATATAATTAAAATAAAATATATAACAAATATATAACAATTTGTTAAAATTAAATTTATTAACAAATATATAACCATTTATATAATTACAATTAAATATATAATAATTTATTAAATTAAATTAAATTGAAAAAAAAAATTACCGGATCGGATCAGAGGAGGAGGAGGAGGAGTTTCGATCGGAGGAGGAGGAGAATTCGGCCGGATGGAGGATGAGGAGGAGAATTCGTCGTCGATTTGAGGAGGACGAGGAGGAGAGGGGCGGTGCGGATCTGTCTGAGGCGTTGCGGATTGCAAAGCAGAAAAACGGAGGAGAAATGGGAAAAATGCAGAAAACGGAGGCTAAGGTTCGGCAGTTTCAAACTTATACCCGATACAATAGCCGACGATTAAAAAAGATTTCGTCGGCTATTCTTTACTATAGCCGACGAAATCTTTAATATCGTCGGCTATACTTTGAATGTCGTCGGCTATACTTTAGGCGCTCAGCAGCCGTCCTATCTCCCCCATCCAACGGCGGACAATGAAAAGGGGCGGATCGCAAGAGTTTAGCCGACGAATACAAATATTTCGTCAGCTTTACTTTGGAAAATCACAGCCGTTGGATCTGAGCCATCCAACGGCGGACAATAAGCGGGTCGCAAGAGTTTAGCCGACGAAATATTTGAATTCGTCGGTTAAACCTTTGGTCAAACTGCGAAGTCAAACCTCTAAACGCTTTAAAACGGAAATTGGCCTGTGTAAATGACGTTTTTTGGCCTGACCTTCAACATATAATAGTTTCAAATCGATGAGGCGTAACTAATCGTATAAAAAATTTCCTCAAAATATTTACCGACCGTGAGGCTACCCATAGGAAAACGGAAGTAAAAAACAGTTAACCGCAACATTCGGCACGCAGATTTTGTCGGAATCGTGTCATTTTTCAACCGTAGACGTATTTCATTATTTCGGTCATATCTTATTTCACGACACATTTGCATTTGAAGAGTGTACGTATAGTAACTATTTGAAACTATACATTCACTTAAACACTTAGTAAACAAGTTAAGGAACATTAGTGCATATGTTCCGATTTTGAATCTAAAACTTTAGAAAATCTATTCCAACCGTCAGATATCACTGTTAAGATTAAATACATGTATGGACAAAAATCCAACTTCAGCTGACAACGTTAAAGACTCGATCGGGACGGTAAACCGGGTGAGTCAAACCTCTAAACGCTTAGAAATGGTAATTGGACTGTCTAAATGACGTTTTTTTGCCTGACCTTCAACAGATAATAGTTTCAAATCGATGAGACGCAACTAATCGTATAAAAATTTTCCTCAAAATATTTACCGAAGGTAATGCTACCATTAGGGAAACGAAGGAATAAAACCTTTGACCGCATCTTTCGACACTCAGATTTTATCGGAATCTTGTCATTTTTCAACCGTAAACGTATTTTATCATTTTGGTCATATTTTATTTCACGACTTTTTTCTGTTTGAAGGATGAAGCAATGGTTTTTTTTTAAATGAGCAGCTTCTGTCCAGATCTGAAAATATAAAGACTTATAGCCGACGAAAATTCCAATTTCGTCGGCCAAACTTTCAAAAGTTTTCGTCGGCTAATGTTTTAGAGAAAGGCCGACGAAAATCCAAATCGTCGGTCATTCTAGGGGTATAGCCGACGAAAAATATTTTTTAGGGACGAAAGATAAAATCGTCGGCCATTCTTGTGGAATAGCCGACGATTTTTTATTTTTAGCGACGAATTAAAAAATCGTCGGCCATTCTTGGGAATGATCGACGAAAAAAGTATGTCGTCGGTCGTTTTTTTTTTTTCGTCGGTAATGCTCTTTTTTCTGGTAGTGTATCTTAGTAACTATCTCAGTAACTATAATTCGAGTAACTTTATGTTTTAGTAACTATCAACTATTGTAGTAACTATCTATGTAACTACCTTTGTAATTATATTAGTAACTATTTATATAACTACCTTAGTAACTATCATCCTTTTACCTATTATGTGTAACTACCTTAGTAACTATTATCTGATTCACTTTCATATGAGTATCTGTATTAGTAACTATAACTGTAACTATAACTACCATCTGATTTCCTATCGCGCAGGTGCCAAGGAAAAAGCTGAAAAATATAGTAGAAAAATCCCAAATGAAGCAAGATGGTCACCCAAAACACCAGTAACTGAATATCCTACTTTCAACATCTTGCCGGGGATTATATCTCATTGGGGAGGTCACAACACTCCAACTGGATCACTGCAGCAGCAAATTCAAATACCAGCGGAAAATCTGAGGACTCCATCGATTCCCATTCCTCTTGCAACTGGATCACCAACTCTGAGTGACATGATAGCGGAACCTCACAAGTTCCAGATCATTCAGTCACCGGTTCCAATGCCTGTTTTCAATCAATCGGAGGCAAAAAAAAAAAAAAAAAAAGTGCATTTCAAATCAAACGAGAATGTGACGAAATTTCCGATTGATGAAATGCACTCTGGGAGTTCGGCAGAATCGCTAGGAATATATTCATATGTTGTGCGGATAAAAAACAGAAAGAGGATGTCTAAAAAGAGACAAGAGGCAATCAGAAGAAAGAGGGAAGAAGAGATGAGGAAAAAAAGAGAGGAGGAAAGCTTGAGAAAGGTGGTGCAAACAGAACAGGTTGAATCTAAAAATGTTGTTTAGACGTCTGAAAATACTATTCATATGTCATTTGACGATGTGGCTGGGATCACAGAGGATGGTGAACCGATATACATCATTGGTGATTCAGAGGAACCTTTTCAACCCAGCCAAAGAGAGGTGCTGGACTGGGATGACCACATTGTTTACAAACAGTACATGGACGACAACACAAAGCTCAGGCTGCAAGACTACTGGAACAGGGCACCGAGCGGGTAAGCATAGAGTTATCCTACTATCTATCCTTCTATCTGTCTTAATAATTATGTCCTGGTATCTGTCTTGGTAACTTCTTTAATAACTATCTAAGTAACTATCAACTGAGTATCTATCTTTCTAACTAACTACCTGTAACTAATTAAAGTAACTATCTAAGTAATTATCTAAGTAACTATCAACTAAAAATAAATCTTTTTAACTATCTGTGTAACTACCTTAGTAACTACCATATGAGTATCATCTGAGTAACTACCTGACTAACTATCATAGTAACTATCATCTGAGTAACTATCTGTGTGACTATTTTAGTAACTATCTAAGTAACTGTCATCTGAGTGTAACTATCATCTTATTTAATATCATGTGTGTAGAATGTTCTTCTGAGAAGGGAAGGAGGTGGAAACAGAAATTTCCAAGCACGAAATAGAACAGGTGATGTTCGGAACTGAAGTTGCGAACAACATGATTGATGCATTTGCTGCTCTGTTATATGCTGAAATGATTGACAAGGACGATCCAGATGCATTTAAAGTAGAAATTATACAGACTCACTCTTGGGTAAGATACTAATTAACATGAGAATTATATATCTCTAAAAAATTATGAGATAACTAATTAATCATAGGTTTTGTTTGAAAACAGATGTCCACAGAAGAACTAGAAGCAAAACCAATGCACCAGTTCCTGTGTGAACCACTATTTGAAAAGCTTGGTAAAGTGGACATGATTCTGATCCCACGTACACATAAGAGGAACTTTCCCCATACTCTTCTGGTTTTTGACAAGAAAGCGTGCAGATTTGCCCACTTAAATTCCATGAGAGCAAGAAGAACCGAAACCAGGCAAAGTTTTAAAGATGCTGAAAAAATGGTATGTTAGTAACTATCTTAGTAATTATCGTCTTTGTAACTATATGTGTAACTATGTTAGTAACTATCTGAGTAACTATCATATTAGTAACTATCTGACTAAGTATCTGACTAACTATGTCTATAACTATCTCATCAATTATCATATATGAACTATCTGATTAAATTTCTCAGTAACTATCTGACTAACTATGTTTTTAACAGGTTACAATGATTGATATATGGATGAGAGCTGTCTTTGATCAATCAGATGATATGTTGGAGCAAGGATGCCGGTACAAAACAGACACCAGCAAGAGCTCCAGCACCGAATTAAGGATGGTAGAAGAGGCTCTTTATGAAGATGAAATTCAATCTAAAAAGGTGGATTAAGGACAACTATAAGTCGAATATGATTATCAGTGCGTTCAAGGGAAAATTGCCTCAACAACAATCTGATTCGTAAGTTCTAAACCCAGCATCTTAATAACTATCATCTTGTAACTGTCTGTGGAACTATGTTAGTAACTATATGAGTAACTATCATCTTTGTAAATTGTCTGTGTTTTTATTTTAGTAACTATCATATATGTAACTATATGTGCAACTATGTCGTCTATGTTTGTAAGTATATGAGCAACTATCATATTTATAATTGTCTAACTTTTAGTAATCTATTTATTTTGACAAAACAGCGTGGACTGTGGAATTTATGTAATGTACTTCATGAGCGTCATAATGTCACAAGACGATTTCACAAAGAAGTTTGGGAAGAAAGAGGCTGACATGTTTAGGGCTCACATTCTGAAGCGGTTTGCGGACAATCGGCATAGTTGGAGACATAGTTAGACATATTGTTAGGAAAATTTAGGAAGTTTCAAGTATAGGAAATTTTATGCTTTATTTGAACAGACAGTTTATGCTTTATTTCAACAAAATGTTTATGCTTTTTTTTAATAGATTTTTTATGCTTATTTGAACAGATTATTTCATGAACAGTTAAATAGATTATTTCTTGAGTAACATTTTCAGTAACTATCTTAGTAGCTAGCCCAGTAACTATCAGTTTTTCAGTAACTATCTTAATAACTATCACATTTTTCATTATCTATCAAACTAACTATCATTTTAGTTTATATCTTTTTCATTAACTATCTTAGTAACTATCACATTTTCATTAATTATCTTAATAACTATATTAGTAACTAACAAATTCAATTAATCTTGTTTCTTTAAAACTGAGTTACTAACTATCACTTTTTTATTGACTATATTACTAACTATCAAACTAACTGTCGTTTTACTTCATAACTTACTAACTATCTTATTAACTATGAAAATATCTTAGTAACTATCGTTCAGACTACATTACTAACTATCTAACAAACTATAATCTCAGTAAAATATCTTACTAATTATGATACTAACTATCAAACTAACTATCATATTAGTAACCATCTTACTAACTATCATCTGAGAAAACTGTCCGACTAACTGTGTTGGTAACTATCATACTAACTATCAATCTAACAATCTTAATGACTATCTTAATAACTATCAAACTATTATAATTTTCGAAACTATCTTACTAACTATGTTACTGACTATCATTTTATTAACTATCATTTTATTAACTATCATTTTCGTAACGATCTTACTAACTATCATATGAGTACTGTACGACTAACTGTGTTAGTAACTGTATAAGTAACTATGAAAAAAATGCTGGACAGAAAAGCAAAGATCTTAAAATAGAAAAATAGCATGCCGCTGCACCGCACCACTGCAGCGTTCCGCTGCCGAAATCAACATGAACAAAAATAAGAAAAGTAACCTTTCATTAACAGTAAAACCAAAAAACAATCAATGTACATTTCAATATAACTTTTAATGTACATTTTGATCTAACTTTCAATGTAACTTTCAAAAAAATTAGAACTGCCTGAATAGTTATCTAAGGAACTATATAATTTCTCTACAACTTGTTCTGTTGTAACCAGCATATTTATTACACCTGCTGCACTTGACTGTCCTTTTAACTTCATTTTTACTTCTGTACCTCTGTAATTTTGGCCTTCCAGGTGGTATTTTTGTTAAAGGTGGTTGCACCAATAATACAGGTTGAACTAGATCCACCAGCTTTGAAATACTAGGAACCGGGTTGATTGAGAAAGAATAAGTTTCACGATATTTATCCACCTAAAAAAAATGAAAAAGAAGGAAAAATAAATATATAATGTCAGGTTCATGTAACTATACAAGTAACTTCACTAGTATCTGTTAATGTAACTATTTAATTTAAAGTAACTATCTTACTAACTACCTACGTAACTGTTTAACTAATGTTAAATTTAGGAGAAGTGGTGCACCTTGAAAATTGGGTTGACATATGAGTACACATTAGAACCGTGTTTCTGAATCACGACAACAGCATGTGAGCAAGGAAATCCGTGAACTTGCCATTCTCCACATGAACAGTATAATGCTTCCAAGTTTACCATCACATAATACTTTTGGCACTGAACTTCATAAACGTATGTATCAGATCTACTGACTAACCAGTGTCTACCCAACTCCAAGTTGTCAACCAGCTTCTTTTCCAACTTTGGACACAGCTTAGTAACCCATCCAGCTGATTCTTCCTTCCAAGAAGCAATTAAATCTATCGACTTAAGACGAATGCCTTCGTTAAATTTAATAATGGGAAGGCTCTTCAACTCCTTCACCCAATTGTTGAAACACTCAGCCAAATTATTTGTCATTTCCCCAAACTTTTCACCATTAAAAAAACTAGAAGCCTATGTTTCCAAAGGGAAATCCTTCAAAAACATATCAACAACCTCACTACATTCATGTTTCAACTTCTGGAAATTAATCTCAAAATATTCACGAGTGCGAGAATAAGCATACTTCATAAACAACAATGGAATTCTTTTGCTCAGATAAGAACCACATGCAAACTTGTTGCTCAGATTAGCCTGAAGATGCCTATAAGAAAATCCATAAGGACTATTAGGAAAGACTGCACGAACTGCATTTAGAAGACCAATATTACGATTAGATATGAAAGTAATTTGCCTTGTAGAATATCTCGACAACTCTTCAGACAACATCTTAAGAAATAAGGTCCAGTTGCTCTCATTTTCAGAATCGACAATAGCATAAGCAACTGGATATAATCCTAAACAAAAGAAAGAAAAAAATAATGTCAGATTCATATAAATAACTATCAAAGTAAAAGTAACTGCACTAGTATCTATCCAAGTAACTATTTGCGCTGGAAGTTCTTGTAACTATAAAAGTATTTCCACTAGTATGTATCAAAGTAAATATATCAGCTGAAAAATTCATTTAACTATACAAGTAACTACAATACTATCTATCAAAGTAGCTATTTGGTCTGGAGGTTTGTGTAACTATAAAAGAAACTACCCTAGTATCTATCAAAATAACTGTTAGTCTGGAAGTAATGTAAATGAAATAGAAAAACAACAGCAATGAAGAAAGGAAAGAACAAAAGAATGAAGAAAGTGATGTACCACAATTTGCATCCTTTGTCGAAGCAGCAAGAAGCATGTCTTTGTATTTATTCGTGATGAATGTAGCATCAATACAGAGATAGGGGACATCTTAGCCGTAGTTTAGCTTTATGTCTTGCAGTATATCAATAGCTTTCTTACTGGGATTCTCACGAACCTTGTCAAGCATCACCTCCCTAATAATCTTGCTGCACATCATCTTATTATTTTGAAGCCGGATGACACAACGACATCTATGTTCGTTCACCAATTCATTAATCACAAAGAAACCATTATACCTGATAAAAGGTGCAAAAATCAATCAGCATATATACTTTTTCATAGTAACTATCAAAGTAAAATAGTAACTATATAAGTACTTATCAAAGTAACTAGTAATTATCCAAGTAACTACTAAACGTAACTATCCAATTAACAATTCTTGTAACTTCAAAACTGAAAAATATAGAAGTAACTACTAACTATCTAAAGTAAAAATACCGGTAACTACCAAAGTAACTATCAAAATAAAAGTTTATGTGAGTTCAAAAATAAGAAATATAGAAATAACTATCTAAGTATCTATACAAGTAACTATCATGATTAAAAATAAAGCACACAATGCAGCGTGCAGCTGCACCGCAACATGATAGCGTAACACTGCCGATATAACCATGAAAACATTAAATTTAACTATACAAAATATGTGTAACGACTAATGAAAATATACCTGCATAAAGATGCCTTCACACACACCAATTACAACCTTCATAATGTTTTTTCTTGCAGAAAGCAACAACACGTTCAGACTTATTTATATCAAAATAATACTCAAAACCAACCTCCACAGCATACATCCGCAACTTCAGCCTAAACTCTTTTACCCCACCCTCAAACGTCTGACCCTTAAAGTGAATAAAATCTTTCCATCTTTTAGAAAGATACATTTTTGGGTCCTCACGCCTATAACATCCCAAAAATTCATTCTCTTCCACCAAAACACTACTCTCCTCACTAACAGTATTACTAACTGAACTTTCTGAAACAGAAGAAATGGCATACAAAAAATGAACATCCACATCAACAAAATCAGATTGATATCGTTCCAAAACTCTAAACATCATGCTCATATCAACCTCATTTTCAAGACGGTAAACAGTAGGATCTGGATAAACATTGTTCTTGAGTTTGAAAACCAATCTTTCCAAGTCTGAAAAACGATCACATATCTTATGACAAAAATAAAAAAAACTACAATTATGAACAAACGAAAGTGCTGCTCCTTCACCTATTTTACACGAGGTTAGCAGTATAAAAACTGTCAATTTCACCTACAGAAAAAATCATAATAACATCAATAATTATCATACTATCAGAGGCAGCATAATTATATATGTTACTATCTTACTAACTATTTTAGTAACTATCATCTCAGTAACTATCTTACTAACTATGTTACTAACTATTCTAGTAACTATTATTTTAGTAACTATCTTACTAACTATTACTTGGTAACTATCTTACTAAAAGTAACTATCTTACTAACTATGAAAAATAAAAAATACAGCAACTATCATCCTAGTAACTAGGTTACTAACTATCGTACTAACTGAATTACTAACTATGAAATTGGTAACTATCTTACTAACTATCATCTTGGTAAATATATTACTAACAGTAACTATCTTACTAACTATCTCACTAACTATGGAAAATAAAAAATGCAGGACAGAAAAAGCAAGAGTTTAAAATTGAAAGTAAGAATGAAAATCGACAGTTGAATACACAATAACAAGTTTTAATCATTCAGAGCTATAACATCAAAAACAACACGAATTGATCAAAACTGACGAATAGCAGATGCAAAGTTTCAAAGGCAAATCGAAATCGTAGAATGAGCAACTCAACTGAGAAACTACAGACGCAAATCTAAACAGCTGCAAAACATTAACATACCTTCAGAGACAAATCGCAATCGCAGAAGCAAATCTTCAGAGACAAATCGGAATCGCAAAATGAGCAATTAATCTGATGAATTGCAGATCGCCGGAAAATAACGAATTGCAAATCGGCGGAAAATAAACGAATTGCAAATCAGCGGCAAAAAAAGAATTGAATTGAAGATCGGAGGCAATGAGGAATTGAAGATCAGAGAGAGAGAGAGAGAGAGAGAGAGAGAGAGAGAAGAAAAAAAAACGGAGCTCAGAGAGGGAAAGTAACAGAACGGGAAAGGAAATTTGATATAAAAGGGTAAAATCGTCCATTGGCAAATCAAAAACAGCCTTTTTTTTATAATTTAGTAAAATTGAAAAGAGCCTTTTGTGATTTAAAAAAATATTTAAAACATGTCCTTTTTTATGAAGTGAAAAATATGGGGTTTTTTTTTTTCTAATTTACAAAGTTAGATGGTCCCTTTCTCTAAAATGTGATAAATTATAATTAAATGTGTATGTAGTTAAATCAGAAAATAAAAATAGATAACGAAAATAACAATATTACAATTTATTGTTTTATAGAATTGGAAATTTTAGAGAAAATAAATGTAAATATAATATGTCTTTGATAATTATTGTCTTTAATAGTCATTGTATAAGAGGATATATATGTAATCTAATAATTGAAAATACAAAGAGGTCAAGTGAGCAAATGTGGAGGTTCTAATAGCAACACTCTTATCAAATTTCATTTTTCTTGATTTTACCAATTTACTATTCTGGTGGAAAAAGAAAATACTTCTCCTTAAATTTAGCTTGATTTCAATTTAAACTTCATGCTGAAAATTAGTCTTTATAACTTTATCGTAATCAATTTCATTTCCTTAAATTTATCTTTATTTTATGATAGTGACATGAATCCACACACACACACTATATATATGCTCATTACATTTCATTTCTAACACAAAACTTTAGTTCAATTCTTGGCTTCTTCCTACATATATCTTCCTACATATAAGGTGCAAGCTGAAGCCAATCACTCACGTACTTCTCGCTCATATCTCTTGATAATTGAAGAATAGTTTGGAGATGAGATCAAGAAGTAAGAAAGAGTATCACAAATGTTTATGTTGTGTATTCCTCATTGTAAGGTACATATCTTTTTTTTAGATTATTTTGTCTTCCTTATAGGTGTATTTTTTTTTTCTAACATAACTCTAGAATAGGATATTAAGAAATCACACAGATAAACAATACACTTTTTGTCAATGTATTAAAAAAAAACTCCTACAATTTAGGTACATCATTAAACTCCTACAAGTCAGGTAATTCATCCAACTTCGATAAGTCATGTATTTTATAAGTGAGGTGTTGTCGAATAAACTTCTATGTTATGTATGTCATTAGTATAAATTATATAAGCTAATTTTTTATAATTTACCTATGTGATAGAAAATTTTAGAATCCAATAGAATGATACTCAAAAATAACGTAACAATATCAATCTTTTTGAATTTGAAAAAAAAAAAAAAAGACAAAAAAGGGAGAAAAAAAAAACTAAGATTACATGATTCTAGCAAGTAGTATTAATATGACTAATTCAATAACAATATTATAGGTGGTAATTACAAATCTATAATTACATATTAATTAAATGAGCTTTAATCATGGAATACTTATTGTTAATACTTTTCGAAGAGGTTGATTAGCATTAGTAATAAATTTTCTTCAAGTGGCAATTTCTGTAATTCTGAACAAAAACAGGTTTTGTTGTTTACCAAAATATTTTCTTTTCATTTTTTAGTTCAACCTGTTCAAGGAAGGTTAATTCCATAACTTCCGTGGTGTGTCTTGTCCTAATAAGGCTAGTAGTCTAGATACTTTATTAGATAGGGAATCCCTGATTACCAGGGATACTCGATGTAATGCCTATATAAAGGCATCCTTATCAATCAATAAAGATACAGTTTATTATCATCTATTTCTCCTAGAACACGTTATCAGCACGTTGCTCTAGCCTCCCGTCTAATAGCCCTAGAACCCTAAAACCCTGATTTTCTGAAACCCTAATCCCGACCGCCGACCGCCGTCCTTACCTCCGACACCGTTGGTCCATTCTCGGCAGTACCTGCGCTGCCGACCTGCCTCCCTGCCGCGCCGTACCTTCACGAGCTGCTCCTCCTCTGCCTCTCGGCAGACCGGCTAGCCTGCAGCCCTCCCTTGCGTGCTATTCTTTGCACGCATCCCTCGAAGACCAAAATTGCTTGCAAACCAAGCAAGCGGCCCTCGAAGCCTTCTTCGTTGCTGAGAAGACATCAAGAAAAATCGAAGAAACCAAGCTTCCCCAAGAGTCAAGTTTCTTTCGATCAAGTTTCAATTGAAGAGATAAATATTTTATAATCGTTCCCGCTTATGAAATTTCAATAGTTGGGTTGTGTTTTCTTCCGGGACTTTTTCGTGTCCCTGCTACCTAATCCCGATTCTATCGCTTCTCGGGATGGCATACGGGGATTTAGTCACCCCGGTGCCAACGTTTATTGGGGTAACTGTGATGTTACCGGCCGCCGTTATGCTTGTGACTGTGATGTCACTGTGAACCATAACGTCTCTTTTTCAAAAGAAAATAAAAGGAAGATATCGATTGTGACTTGATGTCACATTATGCATCGATTTATGTGACCATAATATATCTTGGCACTGTTCTAAAAGAAAAAGAAAAATAATCAAACTTGATTAGTATTCAAAATACTAACGTCTCCCTATTGTGTTCTGTAGATGGCTGACACTCAGCGTCCAGAATTCGACATCTTGGATGTCCAAGGCAAGGAATACAAGAGGTGGGTCTCAAATGTAGAGAACACATTCATTGGCAAAATATTTACAGCCACCATTGTCCCTCCTGAGGATGAAAACTTGCATGCTTCTCCTGAACAAAAAGCTCAAGCCCTGATGTTTCTCAGACGTCATATCCATCCAACTCTCAAAAAGCAATACCTGAGGAAAACCGATCCCAAAGAGCTATGGGACATCCTCAAGGACCGCTTCAACAATGTGCATGACGCATAACTCCCTGACCTTCTGTCAGATTGGGAGCAAATCCGCTTATTGGATTTTGATTCCGTCCAGGAATACCATCAGACTATGCTTAATTTACAGTCTGATCTGAGTTTTTGTGGGGTCGACAAGACCGATGATGATATGATGGAGAAGACATTCACGACGTTCCCAGAATCTGCGTCCATGTTGTCGCATCAGTACCGTGATCTTCGTGAGAAAGGCACCATCAAAACCTTCAGTGACTTGATGAATGTGCTTCAAAGAAAGGAGAGGTACCATGAGTTGATTCTTACTACCAACAAAAGGCCTAGAGGTCTGAAATTCTTAGCCAAATCTCACCACGCCCATGGTAGGGCTCCTAAGCCAAGGAGTCATCTTCGCGAACGTCAAGCACCACCACCACCACGTGCGCCAAGAACAACACGTGGGGGAAGAGGAGGAAGAAGAGGTGCCGGCCCTAGCCGGAACCTCACATGGAAACGGGACGGCGGCGGTGCCGCCGCTCCAAGAGGGGGAACCGATTCGGTTCCGGCCCCAAGCGTGGTGGCTATGCCTCAAACAATGCTTCTGCTCCTTGCTTCAAATGCGGCTCTAAGAATCACTTTCAACGCAATTGCAAAGCAAGTAGAGATGTCCAAGCTGCCTACAAGAAACACAAGCAATACATAGAACAAGAAACAAACTATGTAGGAGACTTTGAGGAAGAAGAGTACGATGAAGAAGATACCAACTTCACCGTTGATAACTTCCAACCTACCAAGAAGCGTAGGACTCAGGAGTATGACACTCCAGATTATGAATAAGTATTTGACTTAGGTCATGAGATACATGTTCAAATTTGATTTTGATTGTTATTTTTGGCTTTCTTTAGTCATAATTCACGACTTTGTTCGATAAGTCGTTTAGAACATCCTTGATGTACTTTTGAGTTGTCATCAATAAAAATTCTCTTATTCAATGAATGATTTGAGATTTTTACATCCCTATGAAAGCATAAATGGTTCAATGCGTCCAATTTACATTGGCATAATTATTTTGAGTTCACCATAATTCTGGTGATGTTAACTCAAATTCGAAAAAAAAATCACAAAGACAAATGAGAGACTCGCGAGAAATCGCGTTGCACATTAGGCCAGCCTATCGGCAGGAGCTTGGCCGCGACTCGCCAAGCATCGCTCGCCAAGGCCACTAAGCCGCTTGGCTGCGATTCGCCAGGCCTCGCTCGCCAAGGCCACTCAGCCGCTTGGCCGCGACTCTCCAGGCCTCGCTCGCCATGGCCACTCGCCAAGCTTGGCTCAACACCGAATCCAGTTTTTTGAAACCAACATCGATAGCCTATCGAACAAATGCAACTTTTGCATCAATGGCTCGGCAACGACGTGTCTTCGGACTCGCCATGCTTCGGATTTAGCTCAACCGTCGCATCGTATTGCCTCTATGCCCGACCGGCCTTCACCACTCGCCTTGCTTCGGCTCGGCCTCAGGGTAGCTTCGGCCTTACCACAGCTTCAGCTTTGGCTTGGCCCCGGCCTTTGCCTTGGCCTCGGCCTTGGTTCGGCCACGCCACCTACGACGGTGTCCGGTCTCAATCTCTGACCTAGGCTCTGTTAACTCTCAATGTTGGTATTCGGTGATTAAAATAAGGCTTATCTCTTTCTCTCAAGTTATGTCGATGCCATGGCTATGTTATTGGCCTTAATGCACTTCATTTTGTGATGATATATTGCTTCAGTACACTTACTTTAAAGTGTTCGTCAAAGTCTAAAGTAGACTATTGATTCAATTTACATTGTTTTTGTAGATGTATCAAGGCGAGATTGAGTGTTTGTTGGACTGTGCAACAACTCACACGATTCTGAGGAATCGGCAATTGTTTTCGGATTTTTCGCCAAGAGAATCGTCGTTATCTACGATGACAGGAACCGGACCCGTCAATAAGGGTCGTGGCACTGCTCAATTCTTATAGCCAAATAGCACTGAAATTCGGGTGGAGGACGCCCTATATGCGCCTAAGGCGCCAAGAACCTTGCTAGCTTTCAAGGATGTGCGTGACAACGACTATCACCTCAGCACTTATGTTGAAAATGGAACTGAATATCTGTTGATCACCTCCACTGAGAATTTGCATACTCGCATTGTGGAGAAGTGCAAGCGTGTTCGAAATGGCATGTATTTCACAACCATTAGAGCCAATAAATCTCATGTTGTTGTCTTATGCGATTCAGATGCTTACAAGCTTTGGCATGAGAGACTCGGTCATCCGAGTCGTGATCTGATGATTCGTATTCTGAAATGCTCCCACGGTCATCCGTTTTTCAGATCACAAAAGCACAAAGGGCGCCTCGGCCTTGGTTCGGTCGCCATGTCGTCGATAGCCGCCTCTCGGCTCCAAGGAGAGGTTCGGCCTCCTCCTGCTTCTCATGCTTCTGTAGCGATGTCTAAAGCTCATCGTTCGTTTTGCAAAGCTTGTTCACTAGCAAAACTTCAAGCAAAACCATCTTTTGCTATTGATAATAAACAGAATATTCCGTTCCTACAACGAATACAAGGTGATATTTGTGGACCTATAACACTAGAATGCGGACCATTTAGATATTTCATGGTTCTGGTTGATGCGTCAACGCGTTGGTCACACGTAGCGTTGTTGTCCACGAGGAATGCTGCATTTGCTAAACTCCTAGCTCAGATCATTAAGCTTCGGGCTCACCACCCGAACAATCCGATTAAGTCAATCAGACTGGATAATGCTGGAGAGTTTACGTCAAAGTGTTTTGATGACTATTGCATGTCAGTTGGGATTGAAGTTGAACATCCCGTGCCCCACGTTCATTCTCAGAACGGTCTTGCAGAAGTCGCTATTAAGAGACTACAGCTTGTTGCTAGGTCCCTTGTCATGGCCACTAACTTGCCGGTTTCAGCATGGGGATATGCAATATTACATGCAGCTATGCTTATTCGTCTACGACCCACAGATAGCCAACCATTTAGTGCGTACCAGTTGGTAACTGGTTACGAGCCTGATATTTCGCATCTGCTTATTTTTGGTTGTGCCGTATATGTGCCTATCACGCCTCCACTGCGTACCAAGATGGGTCCACAACGATGATTAGCTATTTATGTTGGATATGAACCACCAACAATTGTCCGCTACATAGAGCCTATGACAGGTAATCTGTTTACTGCAAGATTTGCAGATTGTCACTTTAATGAGACATCCTTCCCGCCGTTAGGAGGAGATGGGGCCGCATCCGTCCCTAGTGAACGTCAGGAATTGACGTGGTTCTCTCCCACTATGTCTCATTATGATCCCCGTACGTCTCAGTGTGAGACTGAAATACAACGCATATTGGAACTACAAAAGGTGGCGGATTCGATGCCCAACTCCTTTACTGATATTGCGAAAGTGACAAGATCAACCATACCTGCTGTGAATGTACCTGCAAGGCTCAACATTCCTTGCCACGCGCGAGCACGCGCCGCCGGTCTCGGACCCGCAGCTCTAGGTGTCGTCGGCAGCCTAGGCTCGGCACATCCAAGTGGAGGGCCGGCGTCGACTTCGGATCCTCCTAGAAAGAGGGGGAGACCAATCGGTTCCAAGGACAATGTACCTAGAAAGAGGGCATGTGACCAGGCACAAAGCGATCCGTTCATCATCGATATTGTGACGCCGTCACACGAGATTGTCTCCGACTATACCTATGTCCAAGAATCAACTCTGAATCATCTGGGGGACGCCTCAGACTCACTATTGATGTTGGAGAACAAGGAAATCTCACTAAACTAGTTATGCATGCACAATCTTATGAAAGGAATTCCATGTATATCGATGATGCATTCGCCTACGCCGTTGCTCAAGAAGTCATTGACGACGACGATATGGAACCCCGCACTGTTGATGAGTGTCAACGTAGGGCGGATTGGCCGAAGTGGGAAGAAGCAATCCAGGCTGAACTAGACTCTCTAAAGAAAAGGCAAGTATTCGGACCGGTTGTGCCTACACCGCCGAACGTGAAGCCTGTTGGACATAAATGGGTCTTTGTCAGAAAGCGCAATGAGAATGGTGAAGTCCAGCGATATAAAGCTCGACTCGTGGCGCAAGGTTTTTCTCAACACTCTGGAATTGATTATGAGGAGACGTATTCTCCTGTCATGGATACTATTACCTTCCGATACTTAATCAGTTTGGTAGTCTCAGAGAGACTCAATATGCAGCTTATGGATGTTGTAATAGCGTATCTTTATGGGGATCTAGATACGGAGATGTACATGAAAGTGCCAGAAAGGACTTTCGTTACCCAAGTCAAGTGAGCAAAAACCACGACGTTCATTTGCTATTAGGTTGAGACGATCTCTATATGGACTCCGACAATCTGGTAGGATGTGGTACACACGGTTAAGTGATTACTTGATTGGGAAAGGATACAAGAATGATGAGTTGTGCCCTTGTGTGTTCATAAAGAGAACAAGTTCAGGATTTGCCATTATAGCCGTCTATGTTGACGATATGAACATCATTGGAACTCTAAATGAGATCAATGAGACCGCAAGCTACTTGAAATCCGAATTCGAGATGAAAGATCTGGGAAGGACTCGGTTTTGCCTAGGCTTAGAACTAGAGCACCGAAGTGGTGGAATCTTTATACACCAATCTGCATATGTCAGAAAGATGCTCAGGCGATTTAACATGGACAAAGTTATGCATCCTACAGGCACTCCCATGGTCGTTAGAAGTCTGGATATCAACAAAGATCCCTTTCGTCCGAAAGAAGATGACGAAGAGGTCTTGGGAGCTGAATATCCATATCTTAGTGCAATTGGAGCTTTGTTATACCTAGCTCAGTGTACTAGACCAGACATTGCTTTCTCAGTGAACTTGTTAGCTAGATTTAGCTCTGCGCCAACACAACGTCATTAGGTTGGAATCAAGAACATCTTTCGATACCTTAAAGGAACCCTTGACATGGGCTTGTACTATCGATACACTCATCAGGATTCGACACCTAGTCGATCTCTTGCATCCAACAGCACAAACCGTGGCTCGGATCGCCACCGATCAGCCGCCAGGACTGGCTTTGGCTTAGCAGCACCCTGCCCCGCCACAACAAGCCGCGGCTCATCCATCCGCCATCCTGCAGCCATATCCGCCAACATATCCTGACCCGAGGATGCTAAGTCGTGGTCCCGATACGGCTTTGGCGATACCCCCTCCTACTCAGATACACCAAATGATGTGATAGTAGGATTTGCTGATGCTGGATATTTGTCAGATCCACACAAAGGACGTTCCCAAACCGGTTATGTTTTTACCATTGGGAATACGGCGATATCTTGGAGATCAACCAAACAAACCCTTGTTGCTACCTACTCGAACCATGCTGAGATTATTGCACTACATGAAGTAGTCAAAGAATGTGTTTGGCTTCGCTCAGTTATATCTCACATTCGAGAGTCTAGTGGACTTGAGTCTACTACGATGGGACCAACTTGCATATTTGAAGATAATGCAGCATGCATTGAGCAGATGAAGTTGGGATACATCAAGGGTGACAATACTAAACACATTTCGCCTAAGTTCTTCTACAATCAGCAACAGCAAGAGACTTTGAATATCCAAGTGAAGCAAGTCAGCTCAGAAGATAATGCAGCTGATCTGTTCACCAAGTCTCTACCCAAATCTACATTTATGAAGCATGTAAAGCGCATTGGTATGTGTCGCTTATCCGAACTCAAAGACTGATTGACTATCAGGGGGAGTTCTTGTCTAGACTTCAGGGGGAGTCTAGTTATGCATGTCTCACATACTTGTAGTTGGTGCGTTGTACTCTTTTCCGTTAGACCATGCTTTTATTTTTGCCCAAGAGGTTTTTGTTTGCTGGCAAAGGTTTTAACGAGGCAACAGTTCATGCACCATTGAGGACGCGACACAAGGGGGAGTGTTCAAGGAAGGTTAATTCCGTAACTTCCGTGGTGTGTCTTGTCCTAATAAGGCTAGTAGTCTAGATACTTTATTAGATAGGGAATCCCTGATTACCAGGGATACTTGATGTAATGCCTATATAAAGGCATCTTTATCAATCAATAAAGATACAGTTTATTATCATCTATTTCTCCTAGAACACAACCTAATTAATAGATATATTTGTTGGATTTAATTTAAAGAGGGTATACAAAATGGGTGTATAATGAAATTCCCCATAAGAGAAAGAAAAGGTGCATCACAAATTGAATGCAAATGAAAGAGAGGCTGCAAAAAGGAAATATGGGAGCCTGGTGAAACAGAATGGACCAGAGGATTTATATGTGAGAACAAAATTAGCAAGAGGAATGCAGAGTAAGAAAAAGATAAGGAGCACAAGTACTAGGAATAAGAGCTGTACATTGGAACACAAGTACTGTGAGAGTCGAGCACTCCAAAGATAACTGAAAAGAAAATTATTTTTGCTGTAGAATTGTAAAATTCTGAAGAATCTCGGTACAAAACTACAAATAAAGATAGCAAGATACAAAATAGAATCCCACCAGTGCCTCTCCTACATACTGAAACACATGAGTTTCTTGACACATCTATTTGGAACACATATCAGAGACAGCCAATTCTCCAGACACTCTTCAGTGGAAGAATCCTGAACTAAAGTACATTAGCTGCCGTTTGTTTGGGGCAAGTTAAAGTAGTAGATGCATTTGATGCATGGCCTAAGACTCATGGGGACATTACTGTTTTGCTGCGAATTCTGCTTGATCGTCTTACGGGGGTTGCAATGACTTTGACTTCTCCATTTTTGCCACCCTCCTAATTTGACATTAAAAGGAATGATTAGCATTGTATGTGCACACGACAGTATATTTGAACAGAATCAGAGGCCAAAAGGAAATAAAAAGATTTCCCAAGTGATAATGAAACTGAAACTTGATTCAACTGCAAACCTTGATCTTCACAATCTTCTCAGAAGTATAGCTTCCATGTGAAGTGTCCATGGAAGAAAACTCTGACTCAATTGGCTGCATTTCGATACAAACACTATGGTCAAAATTTTGAAAGAACCTGAGAATAGTATTAGACTCTACATATTTAAGTCATTTTATGATGCAAGAAATTGGACAGAACTTGAAGCCAAACATACAAATCTATCCTAGTTAATCAAACTTGAAACGACATTTCTGCAAAGAGTGGTTCACCTTTATCTTCTTCTCAGAAGTATAGCTTCTATGTGAAAAGGAACCAGTGAAAGAAAATTCTGACAGAGACGGCTGCTGTTGAATTGAAACTGAATGAGCCTTGGTCCTTAACTCATAGTTGCTTTCTTCACCTTCTTTCATCTGGTTTTTCAAACCACAGCTTCTTAGAGGGCTACTGACATCTTCAACCACAAACTCACCCAGCAATTTAATTTTTGGTGCATTGCTGTGGTACCCTTCATAATCTTCACTGGACGAATGCTTAGAATTGGAAGACAATGACATCCTTCTGAAAGACGAGTAAACACCTTGTTCAATGCTATCGTCCTCTTCCCTGTTAGAATGTGCTGAGTTGTATTTCTCTGGTATCGTGGACTCCGTCCCAATCATTTTCTTTTGCTCTATCACTGATGAATCCTTGTTGATAGCCTTCTTTTGCCTAAAGTGAAACACCAAAGCCAAAGAGGCTGCAATCACTGAAAACATTGAGACCCCAACAATAGCTCTATAAAATGTTATGGATTTCATGTAGTTGAGTAGTTCCTCCCCCAATTTGTGCTCAGCTGCTGATTTGAGAATTTCACCATCAAGGCCTGTGTTTTCATAGTCCACGGTATCTGACATAAAAAATTCATCCATCTTGTTACTAGAATACTCTAGTCTGTCCCTTTTGCTCTCAACCATTGTGTCAATTGGCTCCACTGCAAGCTCACCTTCTACTTCAAAAGCATATGAAGCATCAGAGACCAGATTATGATACTCAACCTCGTCAGACATGGATGGGGTCTGATTATGCTGAAAAGATCCATCATTTCCTGGAGCTTCACCATTCTGCACCTCAGCATTCTCAACCATCTGATCAGAAATCTCTTCAGTATCTTGAACTTGTACAACTACCACTTCACCCAAGTCATCAACTCCCCATTTCTCTTCTCCTTCAGTCAGTTCTACAATTTCACTTTCTTCAGCCTGTAAAGCTAAGACTTCACTTGTCTCATCAATATATTTAACAGCTTCCAAGCTCTCATCTGCTTCCTCCTTGACCTGATCATCCATGACTGTCAGGTGTTCTTCCATTAAATTCACTTGCATCTGCTGCTCTACAGGTTCAATAGCTCCTTTCACTCCTTCCACTAAACCCACAAGCCCTTCTTCTCTATGATCCCAGATATTACTTCCACCCTCGAGTTTCTTCAAATCGGTTTCAAATGTATGGTTTTCACTCCTCAAATATGCCTCCTCAGCACCCTCAAAGAGGGTCTCCGGGTTCATAGAACCCAAATGTGATGTAAAGAGAACTATAACCAAAAATACCAGCAAACTTTTCAACACCCCTTTCAAACTACAACCCTTCTTCTCTTCCTCAACCTCAACCTCCTCATCTTCCTCATCACTTTCCTCAATCTCCCCATCACTTCCCTCACTTACTTCATCCCTCCCCTCAACTACTTCATCGACCCCCTTAGTTTCTTCATCACCCCCCTCAATACCTCCATCAATTCCCTCACTCTTTTCAACAATCTCCTCAACATCTTCATTATCTTCCTGCTTATCAGAAGAACTGGAAGTACTAACAGAACCACCCTCCTCATCACTACCCTTCTGGGAATCAAAAGAACCACTTCTACTTAAACTCAAGTCACTCAACCCATCATTTCCTTCTGCATTGCTATTCTTTAACCCAAGAATCAACTCCCGGCGCCTATTCGGGTTGTATCGCAGAAACCTAGGCCTCGGAGAAGTGTAATTCATAACTGGGTCATAAGGCCTTGAAGACAAATTATCAGAAACAACGAAGTTCTCATCACAAAGGGACTTGGAAACTGGAGGGGTCAAAGGTGTGGCCTTTTCAACATGGGTGTTGGAAAAAAATGACTCAGAAGCCTCGTTTCTTTCACCTAAGATGTTCTTTCTTGACGAAACTGCCTTACAAGCTGCGGATATAGTTGGGGACATGTAGTGTTTTTTCATCGATTTCTTGGGGTTAGACAAATTGGGACTCCCCAATTGTTGATAGTAGTTTTCGTTTTCATCTGCATAATCCAACAAGAACAGTTTTTGATACAAATCCAAAGCCATATAAAGAGACATAAAACAGATTTCTAACTAATGCGTTATTGGTTCTTGAAATATAAATTTGTTATTAATAGCAAACTTACATTCTTTATTAAAAACCAATGTTTTCATGGAGATTAACATAAACCCAATACAATTCTTGCTGAGAAACCAGATGGATTATCTTGGAAATTGAAAACCCGGATAAGAAACAGAGAGGGGAAGCGAGAGAGGTACCTGGTGCGAATGGCTTTGGAGTTACAGGGGGCATAGTGGGTGTTGTAGACGAAAGACCCATAACAGAACCCTCCATTTCGTTTGAGTTCGATGGTTGTTAAATTTGGGTTGTGTTGCGAAATTGAGAGGGAAAGAAAGAACTGTGGGTGATTGTGAACTGTGAGAAAACAAAGAGCGTGGAGATGACCGTTGGAGAATGGAGGATTTGATGTCTATATGAATGTGATTTTGAAAATTTGAGACCGTTGGGAATGAGGTGCTGGCAATGGCACCAAACACGTGGATTATCTGAGGTGGATTTGATCAAATGGGGTGTTTCTTTATTTTCCTGGTCAAAAATCATATCTTGTCCACAAGACCATTTCCTCTGTAATAGGTAGATTGATTTTTCACAATTTTGTTATGGTGATAAAAGGGAAGGGATTCACAAATCTGTGTTTTTCTCCTTTTCTTTGTGTGGCCAATAATAACGAAATTGTGTTTTGTCCATAACTCTACAAGAATTAGAGATTATAGTTCGTTCTTGCCTTCTAATCAAGTGTGTGTACGTAGTGATTGAGTTTATTCTTTTTGTTTTCGTCCCTGCATATCGACTTTGTAAAGATATCTTCATCTTTGTTAAAATGCCATACGATCGACAAGGCCACAAGCGTTACTTAGAGTGTAGAACTTACTTAGTTGTGTACATTTTCCTTGACTACCATACATGGTATTCTAGATGCAAATATCAATTCCTAATGACCTTTAAGCTTCAATATTGCTCGACCAAGTAGTACTAGGGATCACAATAGGATCAGGAAGTAACTCGTGCTATATATGTTCACATGGATTTTGTTAGCACAACTTTTGGACAGGCTTTTAATTGGGCTGCTAAGAAAATATTGGGCCTGTTAAAATGCTTTTTTTGTTCGTTTACTTTTTCTAGCCCAAATTCGCATCGTAATTCACCCGTTTTTGCAGCTCTAGCCGGTAAGAAAATATTTCATCGATATATAGACAGTCTGCAAAATTTCAAATTTTGATCCCACTGTTCTACTTGTAACTTTGACTTATTATTTAATTGCATTTGCAGTGAAGTTTATTTCAAGTTGACTCAACAGATCTGCTAGTTTCATTCTAGCTTGGAATCTTTTTGGTAATCAGGAAAAATTTGTTGGACTAATAACTCATTAGGTTGAAAATTTCCTCAAGAGTTTGGTATCTTAGCCATAAAAGTCTGCAATGAAATTGAATATGTATATATCTTTCTCACTTCATCAAAATTCCAACCTTATGAAACCCAAGCACTCTTGTTCAAACTTATTGGAAAAAAAAAAAAAGTGCTCTTGTTCAAGTGTAAATTTGATATATAGGTCAAAATTTTGGTACCCATAAAATTAAATCTGAAGAGAAATTGAAAATGTATACTACCTTAATTCATGAGATTTACAACTTCACGAAACTAAAAAGTTCTTTCACGATATGTATAATTAATAAGTTAAACAGAAAAAATTCAAAACACCAACGTACACGTACACTAATTTAAATAAACAATTAGATCATATTAAATATAAGTTTACATTATCAAACAATAAATTATAGCACTCAACGATTAAGATTACATATAAAATGAATAATTTTCAATCGTCGAAAGACTTTTGTAGGGTGTACAAGTGAAGTTGTTAAGCATTGAGAACCCAAAACATTATCCAAGTCGAAAGCCAAAAACCCTAACGTACAGACAAGAGGACAATTGAATAGAGCCATTACGATGAATCCTGCACTTTGTTTCCAAATAGTTGTTAGCACATGAGAGACTATGAGAGCCCGAGTCTAATTACAAAGCAGATAAACCAAAACATCAAGTTCATCTTCTCCAGCACCATTCATGGTGGTGATGGTGGCCAGGTCAAGAACGAAGACTTCTCCAGGTGCTAGTTTTGAAGCTAACAGAGACTCCCAAATGGAATGCATTCAACTTTTTGACTCAGCTCTAGAAAGTAGAACTAAAACCCTACTCTGGTTCGACTTAACAAATGAGGTTTTATGAATTGATTAGAACAAGAACCCAGAAAAAGGATTTTCTTAATGGCCTGAATATCTTTGTTTAATTGTTCAAAAGCACAATGAGATGAGATGACGGAAGCCATAGCCGCTCAACCAAACATATTCGAGTAAGTCTACCTTTCCTTCTCTTGAAGGAGGAGCTTTTTTGAAAACCAGTCGTATAAAATAAACTGTGGTTTCAGTGTTTGAATCAGATGAGACATAACTGGCTCATTAGGGAGGGCCAATTCTTTTATATTAATCTTGTTTTGCAGTTCTCAACGTCTCTTTTCTCTGTTTTCAACTATTTGTGGCTTTTCTTGTTATTTACCTTTGAAACTTTGTTCAGGGTCTATAGAAATATTCTATTATCAGCCATTGGTGCATAAACGCCTAGAAAATAAATTAGGGTTTTCGCTAATTAATGCAGAATTAGGGCTTTCTCTAGTTAATTCATGTTTTAGAGTGGGATGTGAGAATCGTTCCGACGGCCCCTCTGCACTTGTCAAACGTTTTTTCACATCTCATACTCAATATTATAACGTGATGAGTTGCTATTTAGACAATGTTTCAAAATAAGTCCGTATGATCGACCGTCAGTTTAAGTGTTATAAATTAATTAACACATTAATATGCATATTTTTATAAATTATCCTATCTAATGATATGTAGTTGCGCGCACCACTTTAAATTACTACCATGTAAAATTAAGTTACATATATAATGTGTTATATGTTAACAACCTTAAAACAATATTCTTTCACTTGACTCTTCTATCTCACGAATATATGTCATAAATGGATGCTCATACAATGAAGATTGAATCTGTGAACAATATATGCCTCAATGGAAGAAAATATTCCTAGCCAAAGTGTTTCATACATGATAATCGCATTTGCAATATTAGGACGAACTGGCATGGTGCACTCTGAAAGTCTGAAATATCTTATCTCGATTGGCCAACTTTACTTTTCACGTAAAAGTTTCTCATGCAAAAGAAGCCTATATATATATATATGATGCCTAAAACTAAGCAAACTTTTGCAAGATTGGAATCGCTTTTGTTTGTTTTGGGCAATGAGGAATCTATTTCGCTTTATCAAAAGAAGAAGATGCAAAATCCAATCGATCTTCACGACCAAGTTTAGAAAAATGAGTTGAGAATGTGAGATGCTGCCACAAATTTGCAGCCTTAATCTTTTGACACACTAATATATGTGCTTCGCGAACCTTTACTACGTGCATGAACTCGTATTCGGTAAGCTCCATTATTTACTAGTCAATTCTACGAAAAGGGGATAAATCCAAGCTCCTTTGCATGGTAAAGAGTTAAAGAGTCATGTTAACACTGTATTCTAGCTCAGTAAATACATGCAAATTTGGAACAAACAAATACGTACACCTGCATGGTGAAAGCAGTCCAAAAGGAAGAGTCCTTCCAACTTTATTTTTGCCCTGCTTCCGAAAAACTGTAAACTTTTCAGTTTGATGAACCCTAGAAAGGCTAGGATGAACTAGTTACAAGTATTGCAATGAGAATCGCTATTCAACTTATATACATTTCAACTTCCCCGTCTAGTTTTTAGATTTATCGATTTATAAATATAAAAAATTAATATATTATGTAAGATTGATCGTAAATAAATTTTACAATTAACTAAACTGAATTACAAAACATAATTTTGTATTTCTTATTTTAGATTTCAAAATCGAGACTCATCAAACCTTAAACCTTGATCATTGTATTACACCTTGAACTTGCAATTTTAAACTTCATCATGTTCAAAATTAAAAACTACCCCATTAATCGTAAGTGTAAGATCAAGACTTCTAACAATTAAAATAATTAGTATTTAAGGAGAAATTATAATAGGGAGAACTTCTATTTTATTCATTGATAAAGAGGTCTTTATATAGGCATTACACTAAGTATCCCGATAAATCAGGGATTCCCTATCTATTACCTAATCATCTAATCTAGTCTAATTAGGTCAAGACACATCCAGGAAGTTACGGAAATAACCTTCCTACAACACTCCCCCTTGTGTCGAGCGCCTAATGTCTTCATGGTGTTTACCATGTTTCCTCACTAAAACATTGCCAGCAAAACAAAAACCTCTTGGGCAAAAATAAAATGCATGGACGAAGAGAAAAGAGCACAACACACCAACACTACACTTGTCATTGACATGTGATGTAGACTCCCCCAGATATCTAACAAACTTAGAGCTCTGATAACTCGCGCATGCCAATGCTCTTCACATGTTTCACAAACATAGATTTTCTCAAAGACTTGGTAAACAAATCTGCAACATTTGCATCTGAACTCACTTGATTAACTTGGATGTTCAGGAATTTCTGTTGTTGCACATTATAAAAGAACTATGCGGGTCAGAGAGATACCCAGCATCTACAAAACTAACTAACACATTGTTGGGAGTCTTTGGATAAGGGAGACGGCCATTGAAGGACGAAGAAGGGCCGAAATCATCACCTATGCCGGTCTCCACGTCGCCGGTGCCGGCGGCAGTTCCGCGGCGTACAGTGTCGCTGCCGGGGCTGCCGGTGGCGTTGGTGTGAGGATGACCGGTGGTGGAAACCTCTCTGGTGCTAAAGGGGTAGAACAAACCCAAGTCAATGGAACATTTCAGATGTTTAACACCATTCCAATGACGATGCGTAGGCGCTGAGCTAAATCTAGCTAATAAATTCACAACGAAAGCGATGTCTGGTCTAGTATATTGTGCTAAATACAATAGCGCCCCAATTGCACTAAGATACATGTATTTAGCTCCAAGCATCTCTTCATCATCCTATTTAGGACGGAATAGATTGTTGTGTCTAGACTTTGTCTTTCTTATGAACACGCATAGGCATAAATCATTGTTCTTGTATCCCCTCCCAATCAAATATTACAACAGACGTTACAATCTAGTTGCACAATGACTTCGTGGTTTAAAGTCACTTGATCGAGACATTAGAAGTCCTTCAAACACTTTCGTGTATATATCTGCATCTATATCCCCATATAGGTATACATTAACCACATTCATAAACTGCAAACTTCAGTTTTTGGGACACTACTAAACTGATTAAGTAGCGGAAAGTAATAATGTCCATTACGAGAGAATACATCTCATCGTAGCCAATACCAGGTCGTTGAGAGAAACATTGCGCCATGAGTCTTGCTTTATACCACATGATCTCATTCTCTCATTACGCTTAAGAACAAAGACTCTCTTATGTCCAACAGGTTTAACGTCATTCCGGATCAACTCAACAGATCCTAAGACTTGCCTTTTATTTAACGAGTCTAGTTCTGCCTGTATTGCTTCTTTCCACTTCGGCCAATACACTCTTCGTTGACACTCTACAACGGAATAAGCAATTACATCATCAACATACGTGGAATTTTATCCACAGAATACACGTGCGCACTTGTGTAATTGAGATTTATGTGTACTCTGACATCAACAAAGGTTCTGTTGTCAGAACCCACTCCAAATTTCCCCCTGAAATTTGGAGTAAATCCTGCGAAGTCCACTTTAAGGTAAATTATACCGAAAAATTTGGCATAACCTCCCTTAAAAATGGACAACCCTACCTGCAAAAATATCACCTAACACTTCTC
This sequence comes from Potentilla sterilis, assembly GCA_963682095.1. NCBI lineage: Eukaryota > Viridiplantae > Streptophyta > Magnoliopsida > Rosales > Rosaceae > Potentilla > Potentilla sterilis. The sequence goes on along the minus strand of OY821756.1, from coordinate 46,965,818 downwards.
ACCATATCAACCACCTACTCCTGGAGCCCTCTGTTCCCAAATTCAACACCAATAACCAACAATAAATAATTCAAGCAATTCACAACTTATAGTTGTTGACAATAGCCGCAGAGAGGCTACAGCAGGCCCACAGACCCGCAGCAAGCACACCAGGGCCCGGCCCAAGGGTTGGGACCAGATCACCAGCACCCGACCTCGGGGCCTGGTACTCTATCCTGCCTCCAGGGACCCAGGGGCCGGGGGCGCCAGCCTGCCTAAAGGGGTACCAGAAAGTATCAACAGAAGGGAACTAGTCCCACATCGAAGAATAAGGCCAGCCCTTGCCCCCAACCACCTATATATGGGCCCCAACTACCTTCTTTATGAGGTAACTTGTCTCTCTCCCTGCTTACATACGTGCCTTAGTTACATACATTCCAACTATACTAACTCAGGCATCGGAGAGGTGAAGGCCGGCCCGCCCGGTATTCCCCTTAGTAAGCAGGATTGCAGGAGATCGAGTTGGATTCATCAAGTATCTACTAGACCCCCGGGTTTAGGCAAAAACAATTGGCGCCGTCTGTGGGAATTCGTACGAAAAGTTGTGTTGCTCTATTAATCCTTTGGAGAAAGTAGCTGCATCCTTCAGTCCGGAAGCTATGGAAGGGAGGAAGATGAAAGTCAGCAGGGAAAAACCGAAAGCGCGAATTCAGTCCCCCGACCCGGCCCGTAACGTAAAGGCTGAGGGCGGTGCGAGGGTCGCCCTTTCTTCCATCAGAGATGGAGCTCGTAATCATCGGGAAACAGAAAACACCGACCAGAAGGGTCCGGAAGTAATAAAAAAGATGAAGGCAGAGGTCGAGCGCTTGCGAGCGGAGGCCCGATGCCAAGAATTGGAGGCAGTCAACATCGCCCTACTAGCGGCCCTGGAGCGAGAGGGTCAACAGAGCACTCCTCAAGCGACACCGCGATCAGCAGGCAAGGCTAGCGAGTTCCCGCGTCTGGAAGTAGGGCAGGCCACGGGAAGAAGAAAGACCGTGCATATGGACACGCCACTCTTTTCGGAAGCTTTAAAAAACTCCGGCCCGGCCGAGCCTCCGTACCGCACGGAACAGGCGTCAAACGAACAGGAAGGCACTACCGCTCGAGCGCTCGAGGCGCTCTCCGCCTCGGTGGCGAACATGAAGGGCCGCATGGAGGCCAGCGAGAGAATAGCAGGGCGACAGCAGGGTGGCGCGCGGTTCAACGAGCGTATCGGACCTTTCCCGCGCCGAATTAGGGAATCGGGAAGATCCGGAAGCCAAAGGCCTCTAAAGTTGACCTATTCCGGGGCGGGCTGTCCGTACCAGCACCTGGACAGCTTCAAGTCACAAGCAGGGGTGAGGGGCTACTCGGACGCCACGTGCTGCAGCGTATTTCAAGAAACGCTCTCGGGAGAGGCGTTGAATTGGTTCTACGAGCTACCAGTTAATTCAATCGAAACCTTCGAGCGGTTGGCGGATAAGTTCGTCGGCCGGTTCATTCTCAGAGCCAGGACAGCCCAGGCATCCACAATCCTTTTTGACTGCATGCAAGCAGACAACGAGCCCCTACGTGCCTTCGTTAACCGGTGGCAGATTGCCACGGCCGGGGTCAGGAACCTGGACAAGCAGATCGCAGGGATGGCCTTCAAGCAGGGTTTAAGACCCGAGGAACTTTCGTACGACTTGCTAGTACAGGAGCCGCTGGGGTACGACGAGCTGATGACCGTGGCCGTTAGGCACGCTCAGGCAGAGCATGAGACATATGGGGACAAGGCGCCCAAGCGAATAGCGGACGACCTACAGCCGTCCCATGGAGGCAAAGCCGGATGGCTGGATCGCAGCCGAGCGCCCGCAGCCACTAGGAAAGCAGACATACGGGAGGAATGGCAACCCCGGCGGAGCGATGGCGACGGTTCCCGGTTAGGGAGAAGACAGCCGTTTGTGCGTTCGGTGCAGCCTCTAGCTGCTACGCCGGCGGAGCGACCACCGCGGGCCTTGGTTATCTTGCCAACAGGAAAGCCCAAAGATCTAGCCCTTAGGACCGATGACCGAAAGGCCCAGATAGCGGTCGTAATCGACCGGAACCGCCCAAAGGACCCCAACAACGAGCAACCGCGGCCTCGGCAGGTGGGAACTATAAGCACCCGCACTCCCGGGGGCATCGAGGTACACGGGAGCATTAACATGATACACGGTGGGGATCGTATAGATCGACTTACCCGGAGCTCGAAGAAGCGGTGCCTAAGATCGGTCCGAGGGAAGGAGGTCTACGCCTTCGGGGAAAGAAGCGGCCAAGCCGCTAAAACCGGATGGAAATCGATCACCTTTTACGAGGAGGAAGAGCCGGAGGATTTGATCCAACCGCACAACGACCCCTTCCTCATTACGGTCCAAATAGACCACTGGATAACAAGTCGTATGCTGATCGATACTGGAGCCTCAGTCAACGTAATGTTCCGAGATGCATACAAAGGGTTGCAAAGAGGAAGGAACAAGTTATCCCAGGATAACGAGCCGCTCATAAGCTTCTCCGGTGAGGTCGTCCAGCCCCTGGGATCGGATTACCTACCGGTCATCTTCAGCGAGGGAGACATAACCAGAAAGGAGCATTTGGAGTTCATCATTGTCGACTGCCTATCATCGTACAATGGCATAATCGGTCGGCCAGGATTATGGAGGCTCAAAACGTTTATTGCCGGCCATATGTTAATGCTGAAAATGCCTTCACCGGCCGGAGTCATTACCATACGCGGGGACCAAAGGATCGCCCGCAAGTATTACACAGAAGCCGTGACCCACGGGAGGAAGCGGACTGAGGTCTTCACAACCGCTCAGCAGGCACCCGCGCCGGATCTAAACATTGACCCACGTGATGATGTCAAGACAAAAAGTGTCGGGCGATTCATCGAGAAACTGGAGCCACCTGCGGCCGTGGAACAAACCGAAGCAATCAGCATTTCGGTGGACCACCCGGAGCGAACTATCGTAATAGGGACGCGGCTCGATCCGGTTGTTAGGCAAGAGCTCATAGCCTTCCTCCAGGACAACGGTTCGGTCTTCGCATGGTCCTATGAGGACATGCCGGGCATATCCCCGGAGATAGCCGTGCATGAGCTAAATTTATTACCCAACGTTCCCCCGGTAAGGCAGAAGAGGAGATCTTTCAGTCCCGCAAAATATGAGGCAATCAGAGCGGAGGTACAGAAATTGAGGAGTATAGGGTTCATCCGGGAAGTCCAGTACCCCCGCTGGCTCGCTAACGTAGTTATGGTACCGAAGAGGGGAACCGGCCAATGGCGTATGTGCGTGGACTTCACTAACCTGAACCGGGCGTGTCAAAAGGACAGCTTCCCGCTCCCCCGGATTGACCAGCTTATAGATTCCACGTCCGGTTTTAAGATGCTCAGCTTCATGGACGCTTACGCCGGGTACAATCAGATCAGGATGCACCCGGATGATGAGGAGCACACGTCTTTCACAACCGACCGAGGTACCTACTGTTATAAGAGGATGCCGTACGGTCTGAAAAATGCCGGGGCCACCTACCAGTGAACGGTCAACCAAATGCTGGAGCAGGAAATGGGTAAAACCGTAGAGGTTTATGTGGATGACATGCTGGTCAAGAGTTTGACTGCAGCGGCCCATGTCCAGGATTTGGCCGTAGTCATTGGCAAGATGCTCAAATTCGGAATGCGCTTAAACCCAAAGAAGTGTATTTTCGGAATTTCAGAGGGCCTATTCCTAGGCCACATCATCAGCCAGCGAGGGATAGAAGCCAACCCGCTGAAGGTCCAGGCGATTTTGGATATGGAAACGCCAGGGGAGAGAAACCAGGCCCAGATGTTGACCGGCCGGTTAGCCGCCCTCGCCAGATTCATCTCCCGCCTAACCGACAAATGCACCCCGTTCTTCAAGTTGCTCAAGGCACAGCAGACCAGGAAAATCCACTGGGCAGCGGAGCATGAAGCAGCATTCCAGTCTATCAAGGCATATCTGTCGGCAGTGCCTCTCCTATCCAAACCGGTGCCGGGCGAAATGCTATACCTTTATATAGCTGCATCCGCGACGGCCGTCTCCGCGGCTCTTATTAGGAAGGAAGACACGCTCGAACTCCCGGTATATTATGCGAGAAAGGGACTCACTGGAGCAGAGGGCCGGTACCCCGACATAGAGAGATTGGCTCTGGCCCTGATTGTTAGTGCCAGGAAGCTCCGGCATTATTTCCAGGCTCATTCCATCACCTTGTATACCAATCACCCCATGCGACAGATCCTACAAAGGCCAGAGACCAGTGGTAGGCTCGTACAGTGGGCAGTTGAACTGGGAGAGTTCGACATCATCTACGCCCCGCGAACGGCCATCAAGGGGCAGGCAGCTGCGGACTTCATATGTGAGCTCACCCCAATGGCGGTGGAAGCGCACCCCGACCAGTGCGAGGACACCGAGGCAGTACGAGCCATAAAGACCGAACCAGGCCTCCCCACCGGTTGGAAGCTTTACGTGGACGGCTCCGTAACGACCAGGCGGAGCAGCGCTGGTGTCATGATAACCTCGCCCGATGGCCAGTATGCCTTACGATTTCTTTTTGCCACCTCCAACAACGCCGCCGAATATGAGGCCCTCATAGCCGGTCTGCAGCTGGCCAAGGAATTGGGAATCTCGTCCATGGAGATATTCAGCGACTCTAGCCTAGTGGTCAACCAGATGAACGGGGTGTTTGAGGTCAAGGACCCCCAGCTGTCCTCTTACCAGGCTCTGGCCAAAACCCTGATCGAGCCGTTCGAGGGCGCCACGATCCAGCACATTCCCCGAGAGGAGAATAGACATGCGGATGCCCTCGCAAGACTGGAAACCGGAAACTACCCTCCAGAGTACCGGAAGGCAAAAATTGAAACTCTCCAGAAGCCGAGCATCAGCAAAACCATTTCCGAGATATTTGCGGTAGAAGGAGCACCACCAAGCTGGATGGACCCAATAGTCAGATATTTGACTGACAAAACCAGCCCCCCGGACGCGGTAGAGGCCAGAAGGCTACACCTCCGGTGCGCCCGGTACGGCCTCCTCAACGGCTAGTTATACCGAAGGGGGCACAGCTTCCCCCAGCTGAGGTGTGTGACAAGAGAGGCAGGTGAGGCTATCATGCGAGAAATCCACGAGGGAGTATGCGGTAATCACTCCGGCGCAAGGACATTATCCCACAAATCGCTCCGAGCAGGGTATTTCTGGCCAGACATGGCGGCAATGTCAAGGAAAATATCAGGCGGCTGCCACAAGTGCCACATGTACGCTTCTACACCTCATGCCCCGGCAATCGCGTTGTCAATCCTGCTGACACCGTGGCCATTTGCACAATGGGGATTGGACATCATCGACCCTTTCCCAACGGCTGTGGGACAATACAAGTATGTCATCGTGGCGGTAGACTATCAGACTAAGTGGGTCGAGGCAGAACCCATGATAAAGATCACTGAGGAACGGGTAAAAAAGTTCCTATGGAAGAGCATCTACTGCCGATTCGGGGTACGGCAGACTATTGTCACGGATAATGGGACATAGTTCAATAATGCTGATCTTATCCAGTACACAGCCTCTATGGGGACCCGGATGTTGTTCGCCTCAGTGGCACACCCACAGACCAACGGCCAAGTAGAAGCGGTCAATAAGATTATCAAGACCCTCCTCAAAAAGAAGCTGGATGCCAAGAAGGGATGTTGGGCTGAAGAACTCCCCGCGGTGCTATGGGCCATCCGGACAACAGCAGCAGAAGCAACAGGAGAAACCCCATTCTGCATGGCATTCGGGAGCGAGGCGGTACTCCCAGTAGAAACTGGCATACCCAGCGGCAGGGTAGAGAATTACGACGCCGAGACAAATGCCGAGGGGCTATCACTCAACCTGGACCTCATCGAGGAGCGCCGCGACTAGGCGCATATGCGCAACCAAACCTACAAACAGCGGATCGCCCGGTATTATGACAGAAGGGTCCGGGAGAGAAAGCTCCAGGTCGGGGACTGGGTCATGAGGAAGGTCCAGAAAAAACCGTTGGCCCTAAAACCAGCATGGGAAGGACCCTACCAGATCACTGCGGCCGTCGGACCGGTAACATTCCACATTATAGACACCGAGGGCATCTATTCCACCCGGCCGTGGAATATCCAGCACCTGCGGTTCTACCCTAAGTAACAGCGGTCACAGAGCGACAACGGTGTAGTCGACATTAATATTGCAATACGCAGTTTCAATAATAGTAAATAAACTACAATAGTTGCGAGATGTGTATTTACAAAGTAAACAGCTAGCTACCGCCCCCGGAGCCCCCAATCCCCGGCCCGCCACCTTTTAGAGCTTGCTCCTGCTCCACCATCTCAGTCAAGGCTATATCAGCCTCCATCTGCTCAGCATCAAGCCACCCTTTCTCCCTCCACTCCAGATAAGCGTCGGTGATTCCCTTCTCCCGGGCCGCGTCCAGCAGCTCTTCAAACTCCACCGATTCCCGGAAGTCGTCCACAGCCCTATCAGCTACTTCAGCAAGCTGGGATTCCGTCAGCTTTTCCCTTCCTTGGGCGACTGCTGTAACTTGGCTCTGCAGCTCCAAAACCCTCGCCTTCAGCTCCGCGACCCTCCCTTCCCGAGTGGCAGCTTCCCGGTCGGCCTTCTCTCGTTCCTGCTGCAGGTCATGGCACAACCGACCGGATAGTTCTTTCTCTCGCGCGAGCTCGGTGCCCAACCGACCAACTTCCTCTCTTTCCACCGCAAGCTTGGCCTCCGCCACGTCCGCCCGCACGCTCAGCTCCTCCACCCGCTTCTCCAAAGCCACAGCAGCCTCCCCCCTGGGCTCCGCGCCACAAAGGCTATGAACCAGCTGCCAGACATAAATTAACGAACATTAGCTCGTGCCATTCCAAGAGAAAAGGAAGCACAAAAACACTTACCCGAACAGCTAGTTCCACAGGGCCCTCCCGGTCAAGCCCCAAGGCTTCGATGGTAGCAGCCACGAACCTACCAACTCCATCACCAGAGCTGCAACCGGCTTCCGGCACCTGAGTCCTTCGACCAACCACCTCCACGACCGGAGCCGCCGCCCGCTCGGTTGGCCCAGCCGAACTTGACGCCCCGGCGTCAAAGGTCCTCGCCCTCTTGGCCGGAGTTTCACCATGGCCGCTCCGGTGGTGCCCAAATACTTCTGCCGTTTCTCTCTCCCGAGAGGTCCGAACAGCCATCGGTCGCGCCACAGGTCCTGGACCAGGAGGTCCCGCGGACCGGCCCTCCCGAATAAAGAGCGGGGAGTTATTCCCACCGCCCGGTAGCCTACCATAGTAAGCATCCAGAAACACAAGCGGCACTGGCTTGTCATGATCCCTGCGTCTCTTGGTAGCCGTATCAATAACGGTCTTCGCGGCCACCTCCACCGTCTCCGCCAATCTCGAGACTACAAGCTCTTTATCCGGTTCGATAGTCTCTTCAACTTTAAACGCGAGCCGGGGGGCGTTAGCTGCAACTGATAAGTCGAGCGGTCAGAACACAAGCAACCATGCAAAAAGATGAAATTATGCAAAGGCACCTTACCAGGTTTTCTCCCCATCTCGCATATCTCCAGCACGTTCCATCGGATGAAATTGTAGGGGCTCCGACTCAGGTAGTCCCAGCCATAGAACAGCCGGTATATCCGTTGCTTCTCCAACTCCTCCAGCCGGTACGACTGATCCCCGATCGGCTGATAGGCCCCGAGCACCTGATGACCCCTCCAGCTACGCTGCCACCTGCCGCCGGCCAGCACCACCGACTTCCTCCAGATATCTGAAACCGATGACGGCAGGTGCGTGATGGTAGCAGCATGCTCCCGCGCGGCAAAGTTCACACAACCGCTGCATTGGGCCTTGTGGCAGTAAGAAATCTTGTACAGCGCCCGAAATTCATTAGCCGTGGGCCAGTTCATGTGGCTTAGGCTAAATAGGCACCCAAGCCCAAGCAACTGCCTCCACTGGTTGCTCGGAAGCTGCGCCGGAGAAAAATTCAGTGAGCTCAGCATATACTGAACAAAGTCCGGCAGCGGCAGCGATAGTCCGTGTCGGAACTGATCATCGAAAACAGCCACCCAGCCCGGTTCCGGGTTACAGGCCAGTTCTCCGGGACGCAGGCCCCGAAGTTTAACAGAAGGATCGATGTCCCACTTCACTCGAAACTCCTTGATCTCTCTCTCATCCATGCTTCTGACTGGTTCGTCATAGAGAATCGTTCTGTCACCATCCAGCAGCTCGTGCCTTCTGGGCCCGCGGCTGGCGCCGCCATGATGCACAGACCTCCCAGACGCCATAATCCTAACACAAAATAATTCAGATCTGCAGCAAGGTGGGCGAGGAGAGTAGAACGCAAAGGGTCTAAGCAAACTGTGGAAGGAGGCGAGCAGAGTGAACAATAAATAGGGCAACAAGAAAGGCAACGAAACCCCAGCCGTGGATTCCCTCCATCTCAGACCGCTCTCTATCGACACGTGTCCCAGCATGGATAAGGGATCCCATCTAGCATAACTGATGGGACTGATGAGCTTTCCCCTTCATCGCATGTCCGCCACCTGTCCCACTTACCAGCAGCATTTAGGGAGATAGGAGCGATTAACGAGGCGTCCATTCCCCTCGTTTCCCCAGAAAGTCAACTCCGAGTCAATCCGGCACCATGGCGGTTCACGAGTATGATCATTCAACCGGCTGCATGGCTTTTCTTCCTTGTATATCTTGAGGACCTCTCACCGCTTGTGATTTTTTCCAACCGCTTCGAGAGCATTTGTCCAGGTATGCACCCTCCCCTTTTAACACCGTCTTCGTTGCATATCACTGGGGGACTCGTCTCAATATGGCATATCGCCCGGTCGAGATCCACCCAGCACTATGACACTCCACCGGTTTTGGGACATTTAACCCACTCCATGGAATTCTACCGGTTGTCACCTTCCTTCGCCTATGGGCAGGAACGAGCCAACAATAAAGGCTTCTAAACGCATGGGCTTTATAAACCCGGGCGAGCTTACATCTAACCCATGTACTCTTGTCCAGCAGGATAAAAACCCTGCATCACACTGAACTGTGACACATTTGGGGATACATGGCGAGACTCGTTAGCTCAACGCCACTCCACTGGGCAGATTGTTTCTCTAACACAGAACAAGTCTCCCCGCAGGCTAACAAACCTGCACACTACCTCAACGCTTAAACAACAAAAGCTGAGAAGAACTAGCAAGTGTTAACCGACGCCTCGGTACGGCCGTAACACTCTCCGGGATGCCTGTTGGCCTATTCCACGCACCAACAGGCCCTTCCGTAGGCTAGCATTTCCGGGACTCGTCTCGATATGGCAGGACGCCCGGTCGAGCTCCCGAGAACTGAGGAACTTTGAGGCATTCTAAACTGGGGGACTCGCCGAAATGGCATTACGTCCGGGCACCGGTCGAGGTCCACCCAGCAGCATTTCACTTCCGGGACTCGTCTCGATATGGCAGGACGCCCGGTCGAGCTCCCGAGAACTGAGGAACTTTGAGGCATTCTAAAACTGGGGGACTCGCCGAAATGGCATTACGTCCGGGCACCGGTCGAGGTCCACCCAGCTGCATTTCACTTACGGGACTCGTCTCAATATGGCAGGACGCCCGGCCGAGCTCCCGAGAACTCCGCCTCGCAAGTTCATCCGGAACTCGTCTTGATATGGCATCCAGTATTACCGATGTCATAAAGATACTTATAAAAATTTTACTTACCATCAACAACGGCTACTCACCTCGGTCACGCCCAATCTTTAACGCGGACTTGGGGGACTGGGCACCGGTAGGTTGGTAACCCTGCGGGTCTGTAGGGCAAGGGTAAGACAGTTAAAGTCCCCATTCAAGATTGCACTTGACCGGGAACTTAGGGGACTTGTTGACAGTAGCCGCAGAGAGGCTACAGCAGGCCCACAGACCCGCAGCAAGCACACCAGGGCCCGGCCCAAGGGTCGGGACCGGATCACCAGCACCCGGCCTCGGGGCCTGGCACTCTATCCTGCCTCCAGGGACCCAGGGGCCGGGGGCGCCAGCCTGCCTAAAGGGGCACCAGAAAGTATCAACAGAAGGGAACCAGTCCCACATCGAAGAATAAGGCCAGCCCTTGCCCCCAACCACCTATATATGGGCCCCAACTACCTTCTTTATGAGGTAACTTGTCTCTCTCCCTGCTTACATACGTGCCTTAGTTACATACATTCCAACTATACTAACTTAGGCATCGGAGAGGTGAAGGCCGGCCGGCCCGGTATTCCCCTTAGTAAGCAGGATTGCAGGAGATCGAGTTGGATTCATCAAGTATCTACTAGACCCCCGGGTTTAGGCAGAAACAATAGTCAACAAACTTACTAACTCCCAACAGGAAACCTAGAGTCCAAAATCTATATCCGAATAATTACAATCCTTGGTTATCAAAGCGTCTAAACTAGAAATAGAAATATACAACAAGGAGGTTAACTATTAACCTCCGTAGGAGAAGATAAGGGAAAACAGGAGAAATGCCTCGCTCCTTAGTCGCCGATCGAACACTGCATACTGGGCATTTTAAAACAAAGGGCCCAGGGGAGAAACATTTAAAACATTAGCGTGAGTGGAGAAAAAAAATGATCAATATGTAAAGATTAAATTTATTTAGAAGACAAATACAATTTGTCAATGCTCTCCCAAACTTTATATATTTACTAAAACATTGTGCACGCAATTAATAATTTCAATAAAAACTTTGTAAACCAACCAAATCATCAAGTCACAAAACCATAAAACCAAAAACCATATAATCCACAATATAAAACAAATGGGGAAGGGGTTACACCATAATCGGAGCCTCCCAGGCTCGGGTCGGAACCTCCCAGGGCTACTAAGTAGCGTCCAACGCTACTGCGTGGGTACTAGCTAACCAACAAGACGACCCAGCCTCCAGGACTGCAGGTCGGAACCTCCCAGGGCTACTAAGTAGTGTCCAATGCTACTGCTAGCTAGTAATAACACGACTCAGTCTCCAAGGCTGCAGGTCCGAACCTCCCAGGGCTACAATAACACAATCCCACGCAAATGCTAGCTAGCAATCAAGACGACCCAATAAGTGGTGTAAAAACAATCAAATCAAATCCAACACACACTCCCCCATTTAATTAAAACCAATACGGTCCTTGACCGCACATCTGAGGCTTATAAATATAACAAATTAAAATAGTAGTCTCGAAGAAAACGTATCCATCCGACATGTCTCACGTACCAAAAATTTAATATCGAACACAACATATATAAATTCAACATGTCGTGAAATTCATAATCAAGAAATCATAAAATATCCGAAAATCAATAAAACCTCCAAGGATTTAATAAACCTTATTTTCCGTATCAAAAATCACAATTCCATAGCGTAGAAAAATCCAATATCAAATCAAAAGACCATGGAACATATGTCAATTGTAAATGTCAATATAATCACTTAAAACATAATTGCATGCACATTTATTTCAATAAAAGTCCACTCACAAATATGGCATCAGCCTGACGCCTCTCTGAAGTCTCGTCACAAAGAGCGTCCCCACGTCCTGAACAATTAACATCATTAATTCAATTTTCCTTAAATATATGGAAAGACTTAATTCACTACCAGATCCGAGGGCATAGCCGACGAAAAAAATTTCGTCGACTATGCCAAAATTTCGTTGGCTATACCTTCTACCGACGAAATTTTCGTCGGCTATAATTCGTCGGAAAAACGCCGTCGGCTATACCAATGGCCGATGAAAAAAAGGAAATCGTCGGCTATATGCGAGTATGGCCGACGACTTTACCGACGAAACATCATTTCGTCGACCAAACCCTGGCAAAATATCCGACGAAATTCGTCGGGTATTTGCAAGTATGGCCGACGATATCGTAAACAATAGCCGACGAAATTCGTCGGCTATTTGTTCTGAACTATAGCCGACGATTTCATCTATTTCGTCGGTTATTCCGTCAAAATATATTAATATTTTAATAGGCATTAATTAGTTATAGCCGACGAAAATTGGTAAAAATCGTCGGCTATAGTTCTTATAGCCGACGAAATAATGCCAAAATCGTCGGCTATTCGTACATTTGGTGAAAAAAAAATTAAATTATTTTCTAAATTACCATTCCAAGCAACCTGCAAATCACAAAAACAGTCCATGCATTTACACCAACAAGAAACACGTCTAAATGACTTATTATTTAATTCGTTCCAATATACATAATATATAACCCTAATCATCACCTAAACCACTAAAGTCTACGACGTCATCCCCAGCATCCTGCTCTCCATCATGCTCGTCATCCTGCTGACCGTACTCGGGAGGTTAAGGCATTGGAGGTTCAACTAACGGCTGAAATGGGGGCGGGGGTGGAAGGCTTTGTTGTTGTGCGGCGAACATCTCATACCACCAGTTTTGTTGGCCGGCGTAGTTGAGTCGCCGAATTCTCTCGCATTCAGCATTCCAACTGGACAGATCTAAATAATGCTGCGGTGTTCTGCGGTGTTGCTCCTGTGATCTCTGGAACTCGGCCGCCAACCTTGCATTTTCTTCGGCTAATCTCCGCACTTCCCCCCTCACATGTTGGCTCTCCCCGCCTCCCTTCTTTTGACCTCCCTTAGTGGTCTTCAGGAGCCCTAGTCCAGAACTTCCTAAACCCCGACAGTAGTAGCTGTTTGAGCGGTTTGGGAAGGCTGCGTCGAACATCCTCGCTGCCGTTTGGACATTGGACCATCGACCTGGCGCAGGGCTTCTTCCAGATCTGCCTCTGAAATGTTCGGTTGTGTCTCCCGAACTACTTGCTGGAACACCTCTTCTTCGGCCCGGTTCACCCTCTCCTAATTGGACGGGAAAAAAAAAATTAATACTCTAAGAAATATATAATTAAGTAAAATTAATAATTAAAATTTTAAAATTGTAATGAACGACTTACGAGCTGTTCTGTCGCTTGTGGATAAGCGATCTTGAACGCCTCCACGTACGGGTTGCTATCAGGATGATCTCTAAGTGCCTCCTCCTGATATTGTGCAAACGGCCTAGAACCAGCATGATGGGGGGTTATGTTCCGGCGGCGGTTCTCAGACTTTATCCGAGAACGTTGCTTCAAACAAATAATAAAATGTTAGAAAAATGCATCAAAAATATTAGTGTAATAATTATAAAATAATTAAACTAATAATTAAAATTTTAACAAAATAAACATTTGTAATGAAGTTTAGTATTTACCTGTATAACTGGGTTGTTGAAGTCTACTATCTTCAACCAACGCCACTCGTACTCCCTGAACATGAACTCCCTGAGAGTACCCATACGACCAAGGTTGTCGTATTCGTTATAGTGGGAACGGAGCTCGTTCTTCCACTCTTTGAACCTACGAAAAAAACAAAAGTGCATTAGAAATATTATTAATATCATAAAATATTAATAATTATAAGATGAGGAATTCCCAACGTACCTCAAGTTCTGCACGGTGTCCGCCCAATCCCGCTTGTGTTCGGCAATCTCGAAGAATGTCTGAAAAATAATATTTTATTAGTTTTACAATTGTAATAATACCGAAAATTATTAAATATTACGATAAATAAATTAAATTTTTTAAATTACTCACCGACGCGGCGTTGTTCACCTCCCTCTTTATCTCTTCGGGCACATCAGCCCACCGGGTCCACAACATAGGGACTCTGTCCCTAATCAGTGCCCCCACGCAATCCGAGTAGTCGCGTTTTTTTTCTCCTGAACCTCCTGATTAGGAGGTTCGTTGATCTGGATCCTCCCCCTCAGATCAACAGTTCTCCTGAGCGTGTCAAAACATATGACACCTCTCGTGTTCCTTGTTGAACTGCTAACGGCTGTCCCTATCACCAAAACGACGATTGGTTAATAAAATTAAATATTAGTGCGTTAATTTTAATAAAACATTTAATTAATAAAATCAAATGTTACCTGAACTCGATGACCCGTCTGTCGACTTTCCTTTTCTCCTCGCCGAAATCAGGAGGTCAGGGTTCTCAAATGGCTGATGCTGGTATGCCTCCGCAGCACTCACGTACTGAGGCATATCAGGCCATATGGGCACACCACGATAGTCGACCTCCGGTATCGCAGGAATGTTGTACGGGAGGTACAGCTGGTTTGGGAGAGTAGGACCGTCAGTCGAGTCACCAGCAGACGTCGTCGGACTCGTCATCGGCTCCCGATGAACCTCAGGCATACGAACCTGAGGAACGTCTGCAGCTATCTCGTCCTGAAATAGCTGTCGACTGAACCTCGGAGCATCTGGCCCGACAGGCGGAAGTGAACTGCTCGACGGCCGCCCCGCCTGGAGAAGGGTCTAGTGCCGAGAACTCATACTCCTCCGCGGCTGGGATGAATCCACAGTCCTCCGCGGCTGGGAGGAATCCACACTCCTCCGCGGCTGGCTGGTGGTCCTCTCAGGATGGCTAAGGGTCCTGTCGGAGTCTGCGGAACCGGCGGAACTTCCAGAACCTCTCGATCTGGAACGATGGCCTCCGAAGAACTGTCTGAATGCATCGGCCATCTGCAACACTCGTGGCATTAATACATTAATTAATATTAATTATATTACATTAAATAACAAATTCTAATTAATATAATAACCAATAATACTAACATATTTCAAAACATACTAACAAATTAATATTTAAATTTTAACTAATTTTAAATAATACTAACTATTAACCTAAATATAACTATTTATATACAAATATAACTATATTTCTTTATTAACATATATATATATATATATATAATTAGACTACCAATTTATATATATAATTAATTTAACAATTTATATAACAATTTATATAATTAAAATTAAATATATAACAATTTATATAGAGAAATTCAAACAAAGGGTGTCTGAAATTTTTCAAACTAGTAGTTTTAGTGTCTCAACTTTGTAAAATATCAAAAAGGTACCTGAAGTTCGTATACAAATATCATATTGGTATCTGAAACAGAATATTTTGTTAAAAGATTCTATTACTCAAGCCAAAATACTAAAAGACCCTTAGTTTCATTTTTATTTTAAAATCATCTTTATTTTACTTTCAAAATTCTTTTTCTTTTAAGAATTTATATTTTAGACGGAGCTTGGTGCGCCCATAAATTTATTTGTCATACATACTATATATATATATAATTTACCCTCTAAACTCGAAGGTAAACAGTTAAATTTTTAATCATTACAGTTTCTTCCCAGCGTCTAACCTCTTTAGAGAATATTAGAATTACTGAAAAAGAATTAAAAGATAAAAAAGAAAAATTGGTCACGCAGAAGAGTACGTAACCATTTAGACAGAAGGTCGTTAGGTGATATTGGCATGTTGAAGGCTAGTTTTTAGAATTGGTAAGGTGTTATTAAAGTCTAGTATATAATAAAAAAACAAAATCAAAACAAAAAACAAAAAAATTAAATTTAAATATTTTTGTAGAATAAGGGTAATTTGGTCATTAAAAAAAGAAAACCATAACAGAATAAACACCGTTAAAAAGATAACGGAGCTAGGTACTAAAATGAAGTTGAAAAGGAAAGTTCAGGTATGGTTTTGATATATTTGAAACTTGAGATACTAAAGCTATTAGTTGAACAAAGATGGGATACTGTTTGTAATAATTTCTCATTTATATACCTAAATTATAACAATTATATTTATTAACAAATATATAACAAATATATAACAATTTATATAATTAAAATTAAATATATACAATTTATATACCTAAATTATAACAAATATATAACAATTAAATTTATTAACAAATATATAACAATTTATATAATTAAAATTAAATATATAAAAAATATATAACGAATATATAACAATTTAAATTATTAAAATTAAATAAATAAAAAAAATTTAAATTAAATTAAATTGAAAAAAAATATAACCGGATCGGATCGGAGGAGGAGGAGGAGGAGTTTCGATCGGAGGAGGAGGCCGGCGGCTTGAGGAGGAGGAGAAGGAGGAGGAGGAGGAGGAGGAGAATTCGGCTGGATGGAGGAGGAGGAGGAGAGCGGCGGTGCGGCTCTGTCTGAATTGCTGCGGAGGAGAAAGCAGAAAAACGGAGGAGAAAGCAGAAAAAAAAGAGAAAACGGAGGCTAAGGTTCGGCAGTTTCAGACTTATACCCAATAGAATAGCTGAAGTTTAAAAAAGATTTCGTCGGCTATTCTTTACTATAGCCGACGAAATCTTTAATATCGTCGGCTATTCTTTGAATGTCGTCGGCTATACTTTAGGCGCTCAGCAGCCGTCCGATCTCCCCCATCCAACGGCGGACAATGAAAAGGCGCGGATCGCAAACGTTTAGCCGACGAATTTTAATATTTCGTCGGCTATACTTTGGACAATCAGCAGCCGTTGGATCTGAGCCATCCAACGGCGGACAATAAGCGGATCGCAAGAGTTTAGCCGACGAATGTTAGTATTTCGTCGGCTATACTTTGGACAATCAGCAGCCGTTGGATCTAAGCCATCCAACGGCGGACAATAAGCGGATCGCAAGAGTTTAGCCGACGAAATATTTGGATTCGTCGGCTAAACCTTTGGTTAAACTACGAAGTCAAACCTCTAAAAGCTTTAAAACGGAAATTGGTCTGTGTAAATGACGTTTTTTTGCCTGACCTTCAACAGATAATAGTTTCAAATCGATGAGACGCAACTAATCGTATAAAAATTTTCCTCAAAATATTTATCGACCGTCAGGCTACCCATAGGAAAACGGAAGTAAAAAACAGTTAACCGCAACATTCGGCACACAGATTTTGTCCGAATCTTGTCATTTTTTAACCGTACACGTATTTCATTATTTCGGTCATATCTTATCTCACGACACATTTACATTTGAAGAGTGTACGTATAGTAACTATTTGAAACTATACATTCACTTAAACACTTAGTAAACAAGTTAAGGAACATTAGTGCATATGTTCTGATTTTGAATCTAAAAGTTTAGAAAATCTATTCCAACCGTCAGATATCACCGGTCACCTTAAATACATGTATGAAAAAAAATCCAACTACATCTGACAACGTTAAAGGCTCGATCGGGACGGTCAACCGGGTGAGTCAACCCTTTAAACGCTTAGAAATGGAAATTGGCCTGTGTAAATGACGTTTTTTGGCCTGACCTTCAACAGATAATAGTTTCAAATCGATGAGACGCAACTAATCATATAAAAATTTTCCTCAAAATATTTACCGAACGTGAGGCTACCCATAAGAAAACGGTAGTAAAAAACAGTTACCGCAACAGTCGGGACGCAGATTTTGTCGGAATCTTGTCATTTTTCAACCGTAGACGTATTTCATTATTTCGGTCATCTCTTATTTCACGATACATTTGCATTTGAAGGATGAAGTAATGGGTTGTCGATAGTGATAGAAAATGGAAGGTGGTCTGTTTTTGTTTTTTTTTTTATCATAGCCGACGAAATCAAACCTAGTACTCGTCGGCTATTCTTTTGTTGTTTTGTGTTTAAAATAAAATATTTATTTTTCAATATAGTTTTACCCGACGAAATCACGCATTTTTCGTCGGCTATTCTTTGAAAAAAATAAAAAAAATCAGTTGTGTTACACCTCTCGTATTCCTATGTCCTGTTCATATATAACCAAAATTGAACATCCAAAAAACAGAAACCCAACAGTCAACATATTTTAAATTTTTTTAAGGGGTTTGGAACCCAGCCTAGCTGGGAGGCTCATCCCCACGCCCGTTCATTAGAAATGAGTGGATTACATATGAAAGGATTACATCATCTAAATTACTTAATCCGTCGGATTGTAATCGGAATCATCGGATGAGTCTTCTTCGGTTTCTGAATTGCTCGATAGGGGTAATCTATGTCTTTCCTCACCACTAGAGTCCTCGTTAGTTTCTTCATTTGGATCAACATCAACAAGCAGTGGCTCTTCACGTCGAATTCGCACCGGCGTGTCAAGGCGAATAAAAGAGGAGTCAGGAATACCGTTTGAGTTGGGCTCTTGATACGCGGTGCCACCTTCCTCGTTCTCTTCAGCCACTCCAAGTGTAGACGCCCGGTAAATGTTGCGATGGTGGATAGTGTTGACTACTTTCCACGGGTCCCCCTTGGCGAGATTATCAAGATAAAACACTTGTTTCACCCATGTGGCTAAAACGAGCGGGTCGTCCTCATACCATGATGTACTAGTGTTCACAGAAGTTATGCCGTACTGATCGGTTTTCATGCTCTGCGGCCGTGTGTCAAACCATCTACACTTGAAAAGGTGCACTTTCATGCCTTCCCCGTAATGCAGTTCCACAACTGAATGGAGAACACCGTAATAGTCAACTCCATCATCCCCACCATGTGCCATAACCCCTGAATTTTGTGTTTTCAGTCTGAGGTCTCTCTCTTCACATCGAAATAACACACCATTCACCTTGCACGTCGCTTAAAATTTTGAATAGACCGGCCTCATCGCTAGAAGTCTGAGTTCGTGCGACCAATTTGGGTGATTATCATTTTTAATAAGGTCCATCTGCAACCATCAGAATCAACTATAAATATGAATAATTATACACAATAATATATAAACACGTATATAATAGTGTTAAAGTTACGTACCCAGCGGCCGAAATACTCTGCGAATGTCCGGTTGTGGTAATCGAGATCACCTCCTACTTGTTCACAGTTTAGATGCATGTTCTTCCAAAACTGAACTTCTGGACAGTTGATTAGTACCCACCAATGTGCAATGGCTACCTCATAATCTTTCAACTTGTAGGAAACTGGCATGTTTCCACCGAGTACAACATCGTCGGAGAGTATGGAAAGATTGAACTGTGAAGGTACATCTTCCGGTATGCTTTCCTGTAACGCTCCTAAATACAGCTTCATGTAGGTGACGCACCTGTGCGCAATATATGCTTCAGCTATACATCCTTCAGGTGCGGATCTGTTTTGGACAAAATCACCGTATTGTCCAAGTTGCCTATAAATCAAGTTTTTAAAGTGTTATGATAATACATTAATACTATATCACATATATTGATGAGGAAATTAACATAAAGTGTAAAATACGTACCTTTCCATCTGATACATCCAAGTGAAGTGCACAGGACCGGTAAGCAACAACAGCCGAGGAAGATGGATCATGAGGTGAGGCATGATGTCGAAAAAATTTGGAGGAAATATCATCTCAAATTTACACATGATATGAACGATGTCTTGTTGCATTTCCCGGAGGTCAGATTTTCTCACTTCCCGTGTGCATACCTTCTGGAAAAATCTTGCCAACGCTACTAACGGCTCCACAACGTGACGGGGAAGGAATGGTCGAATGAAAACAGGGAAGAGACGTTGTAGCAGGATATGATTGTCATGACTTTTCAACCCGTAAAGATTGTTGAATTGTCTGTTCACACACTTGGCTATATTTCCAGCAAAGCCTGAAGGATACTTGGCCCGACTTATCCAATGGAAAATTTCTTGTTTATGCTCAGGCTTGACGGTGTAAGGAGCTTGAGGCATTTTTCTCTTCCCTTGTTTCAACCATAGTTGTTTTCTGATATTCATGTTTTGCAGATCAGTGCGAGCCTTAGGACCGTCTTTCGTCTTCCCCTCCAAGTTCAGCGTTGTGCCCACCACACTTTCAGAAACATTTTTTTCTATGTGCTTAACGTCTAAGAAGTGACGGATCAGCAACTCAAACCAGTACGGGAGTTCCCACAATATGCTCTTATGTGTCCAGAATTTGTACTCCTCAGGTCTTTCAGGTATTTTCGCTACAATATCGGGATGATTGCTGAGGGGCCCAAAATCGTACTCATTAAGCACTGCAAAAATTTCTCTTCCCGTCCATCTTCTGGGAGGACCACCGTGTTCTTCGGTTCCATCAAATGCGGCGGACTCGTAACGCCAGTGGTGATCCGCCGGAAGGAACACACGATGACCCATTCTGCATATCTTGTTGCAATGAGGGGTGCTCCCATAATCGTTGAGGCACTCTGGACAAGCCTTGTATCCCCTAACAACGCTGCCCGACAACATCCCATAAGCAGGAAAATCATTGATGGTACCAATAATCATGGCATGCATCTGGAACGTCTCCTCCTTGTACTTGTCAAAATTGGGATGACCAACGTCACACAATACCTTAAGCTCTTCAATCAATGGTCTCATATACACATCGAGACATTTCCCTGGGTAACCAGGCCCCGGAATCAACAACGTCAACATATTATATTCCTTCTTCATGCACATCCACGGAGGAAGGTTGTAAGGTACCAAAACCACCGGCCATATACTGTATGAAAGACTCATGGTGCCGAAAGGGTTGAACCCGTCGGTTGAGAGCCCGAGCCTGACGTTTCTGACATCTGACGCAAAATGAGGAAACTCATTGTTTATATGCTTCCAAGCCGCTCCGTCAGAGATGTGTGTCATGATATCTGCGTCTCCCGCGTCCCGCTCACCGTGCCATCTCATAGCTTTTGCGGTGGTTTCTGACATGTACAACCGCTCAAGCCTATCTCTCAACGGAAAATACCGAAGCACTTTCACAAGTTTCCTATTGCATGCTCCCGTCAACTTATATCGGTCAGACTGACATATCGGACATGCGTCAAGGCTAGCAAGGTCATTCCCTTCTGCATCTTTACCCCAGAAGAGAACGCAGTCAAATGCGCATGCATGGATCTTAATGTAGGAAAGTCCTAGATCTTTGAGGATACTTCGGACCTTACGGTGATTGGTAGGATTACGATGACCCTCCTCCAACAACGAAGAAGTGTACTGTAGATATTCATCCACTTGCCTGATGCTCGATTTTGTCTCGACTTTAATCCTCATTACCTCCATCACACTTTGAAGAACTGTCTTCCCAGAACTTAAAGACACAGGGGTCTGTTGCAATGCAATCAGTTTGTTGTACTTGTCAAAGGCAGCAGTGTTGACAACTTGTGGGAACGGCTGCACCGGGTCATGCATATATTGTTCCCCACGTACACCGCTTTCAAAAGGAAACACGTCGTTGACGAATGCCATTGTTGGATCGTTGGATGTACTACTACTGCCCGCCTCAAAAAAGTGCCCATGATCATGCGATCCATCTAATGATGGCTCACCGTGATATATCCAACGTTTGTACTTCGGCCAAAACCCATTACTCTTTAGGTGCTCCCATACTGTCCTAATCGGAAATCGACACATATCACTGCAACACTTACATTTCTTGCACGGGCAATAATGGTATTCCTTCCCGTTTGCATTTTCCTCGACGAACTGTAAAAAATCCACAACTCATGTAGTGTATCGTCGGTCATGCCTTGGAAGCGAAATCCAACTCTTATCTCGATCCATATATAGCCTGATAATAATATATATGTATAACTTTAATTAATAAGAAATTAATTAACACATATATATTACAATATATATTATTATCAACATCAACTCATATATATATACCATTAATTAACAACCATTATTTAAGTTCATTACACTATCAACAACCATTAATTAACATATTTATATATATTTTAACACTAATTAAAATAACATCAAATTAAAACACATAATTAAACTCTAACTGAAAATCAACTCAACTACAACTCAAAATCAACATATATACATACATTCTAACACTAAAACAACAACAAAACAAAAAATCACTTACTATATCAAAATCACTAAAACTCAAAATCAACATATATACAGATATACGTACCTATATATAGCTCCACAATGTAAGAGATGACGGATTTCAACAATACCCACAGATTTTTCACTCTTTCTCCCGTTTTTTTTCGGTTTATTTGAAATGAGCAGCTTCTGTCCAGATCTGAAAATATAAAGACTTATAGCCGACGAAAATTCCAATTTCGTCGGCTAAACTTTCTAAAGTTTTCGTCGGCTATACTTTAAGAGAAAGGCCGACGAAAATTCAAATCGTCGGTCATTCTAGGAGTATAGCCGATGAAAAATATTTTTTAGTGACGAACGAAAAAATCGTTGGCCATTCTTGGGGAATAGCCGACGATTTTTTATTTTTAGCGACGAAATAAAAAATCGTCGGCCATTCTTGGGAATAGCCGACGAAAAAATTATGTCGTCGGCCGTTTTTTTTTTTTTCGTCGGTAATAGTCTTTTTTCTGGTAGTGATTTAATGTAATTAGGCGATTTCAACCCGCCAAAATCTTTCCCCTAAACCTTTACCATTTAACTTTTAGCACTATTTACATCTCCCTTTACTCTTTAACCTCTCAATTCACTTCTCTACCACTGCTGCCCTCATCTCAGCCATTACGACTCCTTGCAGCCGCCCCCAA
This sequence comes from Potentilla sterilis, assembly GCA_963682095.1. Classification (NCBI taxonomy): domain Eukaryota; kingdom Viridiplantae; phylum Streptophyta; class Magnoliopsida; order Rosales; family Rosaceae; genus Potentilla; species Potentilla sterilis. The sequence continues at coordinate 46,943,465 of OY821756.1, read as the reverse complement.
ACAGCGGCCAAAACATTTCACCGTCAATTCTCCAAAAATAACTATCCTTAATAAATTTGTACAATTTCCTTAACCCCCTCAAAAATCCTTCAAAAATTTCAAAATAATGTGAATACACTGCAATCATCCTAATTATCCAAATTTCATCCTCAAAATACCCCCACGGCGGCGGTCAACGGCGGTCAACACTACCGCCGCCACAAAAAATTACCAAATTTTAATAGAAGGTTCATCTCAGCATTTCTAACATCTTTCCCTTCTACAACAATCACCAATTTCAAGCCTAAGGGGGTCAATTTATAAAAATCCCCAATTCGGCACTGTTCATCATAAACCCTAGAATTTGAATTTGTTGATTTCTCCATACTTACTATAAATTGACCCAATTCCTTTTAGGAGATTGTTCCTGACATCCTAAGCTATAAATTCAATACCAAGAACTCAACCAACTACAGTGCGAATAGCAAGAATCAATGAATTAAAAGCATGAACAGTAATCGGTATAAACCGATTGATTCCGCTCAAACGAAGGCGAGAGGGGATGAGATACCTATCTAGACTTGTAGAGGAGGAGAGCAGCTTCGTCTGGATACCAAGAACGCCACCTATGGTGGCCGGAAGGCGGCGCGGCGACGGAAAAACCGAAGGGAGGAGAAGAGAGAGTTCGGTCGGGAAAGAGGAAGAGAAAATCAGAAATTTTTTCTGATTTTTGACCTTTTTACCATCTTACCCACAATCCTTTCCTTTTATACTTGCGACTAAAATGGAAACTACCATTTTTATGTCACAACTTTTGCGATTTAACTCCGATTCCAACGAAAAATATACCGAAAAGTTCGTAATGACGACCTCTTTAAAATATTCTAACTTAATTTACTCTACCAAAATAATTTTCTAACTCTTTAATTTAATAACCCGGTAACCACGGGATAACAAAAGTTACTCTAGATAACTTAATTTATACCAAGGATCAGGATGTTACATCTGTGGCGTCACACAGAAAACACATAGTTGATCATGGACATAATTATAGTCAGAGACAATCTCATTGATGATGAGCGGATTAATTTGTGCCATCACAACTCGCTTCTTTCGAGGTTTTAAATCTCGAGAATTAAACGGTCTCCCCCCCCTTCTTGGTGGGAGCCGAGGCCAAAGCTGCTGCCCCTTCAAAGTCCATCAGTGGCACCGTTGCGATCCGATTCAACAATAGCGACGCCACGGCGTACGATGGCGCCGCCGCCGGCGTCACCCTCTCCTGAAGGTATGCTGACAGCACTAGGTCTTAGGGCAGCCGAACCAGTCCCATATGATGGGATCTTCAACATTACCTGCACATTTGCAGTATGTATGTGTGATCTCATCACTTTCTAACTCACTTTGAGTAATGCAGGGATTATGATGAGACAAATCGTTGGGGGCACACCATGTCAATTCCTGACGTTCATTCGGAATGTGAGCCTTCCTATCTCCCCCTAACGGCGAGAAGTGTATCTCATCAAAGTGACAATCTGCGAAACGTGCAGTAAAGAGATCTACGGTGGTTGGTAGTGGATTATTGTTGGGGATTCACATCCAACATATACCTAAACGTCTTTGTAGACCCATCTTTGTACGCAGAAGAGGCGTAATAGGCACATAAACAGCACAACCGAAAGTACGTAAGTGCGCAATATTGGGTTTATAACCAGTAACCAGCTGGTATGCACTAAACGTCTGGTTGGCATTGGGTATGAAACGAATAAGCATAGCTGCATACAGTATTACATATCCCCATGCAGAAACTAGCAATTGGTTCCCATAACCAAAAGCACTAGCTAATAGCCAGAGTTGCTGAAGAGTGGCTTCTGCAAGACAGTTCTGAGAAAAAACGTGAGAAACGGGATGTTCAACTTCAATCCCTGTGGATATGCAATAATCATCTAATGTCTTGGAGTTAAACTCTCTAACATTATCCAACCTAATAGATTTAATAGGATGGTCAGGGTGGTGAGCCCTTAACTTTGATGATTTAAGCTAAAAGCTTGGCAAATGCAGCTTGTGGACAGCAAATCGACGTGACCAACGCATCGATGCATCAACCAGCACCTTAGAATATACAAAGGGTCTGCATTCTGGTTGATAGGTCCACACATATCATCTTGGATTTGTTGTAAGAATGGTTTCTTTTGTGTCCATAACAAATAAAAATAATGGATTCATCTTTGCTAGTGTAAAAGCTTTGCAATAAGAGCATTATGCATCTTAAAATACAAATTCGCGATGAAAATCAGATTCACGTGCAGCATGACCTTTGTGTACTAAAATAGTTATAACTTCTTCATTACAGAAGGTATTGACAAACCGTAAAATGTTTTGGAAACTAAACATCGGTAGCTTTCCATTGATATAAAGTACACAACGTAGTTCGAAACGAGCTGATCACAAAACTCTGTCGAAGTTGATGGATCTATAGATTTCCAGACAGATCCGTCCTACGTTGCCGAAACGGCCATAACTCACTTAATATGATAGCTATGATCAAACGGTCAGTGTTTCTGGAAATTAGACATATAGACCTTTCTATCGGTATAAAATATACAATTTTTGAATGAGTGAGCTATGATTTATAGGTCATGCAATATCAAAGCTTGTATGAGTCATAAGATCTAATAACAAGAATTGGAATGAGGTATTCTCATTGAATCTGACTCAACTTCTTCTCTAGAATGATTCATTAAAGGAAATACACAAGTAATTGTTACCATTCTCATATAGCCAAGTGATAACATATGGCAATTAGGTTTTGGAAAACACAGCAAAATTCGATTTTTTCTTGGTGCATAGAATACATTCAATGGCATCGATAACTGTACCATTAGGTAACGTAAAGTTAATGAATCCACGCTCTTTAACAACCGGCGAGGTTCTAATCGATATAGTCATTGATCATCTATATTGTATATAATACTTAAATTACTCTCTCTCCCTTAGGATAGTGTGGGTTGTCCCACTATCAGCTATACACTCAACTTCACCGAGAGACATCTAAAGAGATGAAAAACTATGGGTGGTTTTCTCGCGGGACACAGTCTAATCACTACGCCGTAGGATAGAGAAAGAAAGAGGATGAAATGCCATCGAGTGTATCGCATGGCATTTGGACTTTATAACTTCGACTAAAGTCGGAAAGTGCAATGTTGAATGTTACATAACCGAGCAACCATCATCAGAAACCAAAACGAAGCCGAGGCTTCGCACGTTGTGGTGTTGAACACCTTTGGTGCCGGAAGAATGGAAGCTTAGCCTCCTAGGATCGATGCTAAGCACCTTCTCGGGCGGCCATGGAACCGAGGCCGAAGCCTCCATGAAAGCATGGTGCCATGGCACCTTTGTACTGCCGAAGCCGAGGTATCATCACCATGAGGCCGACATCAGCCACTAGGCTTGTGACGTCGAGCCTAGCTCCAATTATTCTTTGATTTTGATTTTGATTTTGATTTGAGCTGAGGTGGAATTATAAGTCCAATATACTAAGCCAATGTGACCCAATAGTGTTTCAGAAGAACAACGTGAGTTGTTAAAACACGAATCTGGATTGCTTAAAAACATAAAATTTCTCACAATATGGGAAAACAGAGAAATTTTATTAACTTGCCAACTTTTAATACATCAAAAGCAAGCTTCTAATTCCAAAGAAAACGACTGGAAGATCAAAGTCTATAAGATATGGCAAAGCCATTATAATACTTGAAAAATTCTTAATGAAAAGTCAAACATAAAGACTAATAAAAATCCGGGACATCTAATGCTTGAGTAGGCTCTTGAGTCTTAACTTCAGGAATAAAGTGCTCAGCTACGAGATTAACGTGAGGTTGTCATCACTAGTTCTCACTCAGCATGATAATTCTCTTTGCTAGAATTATCTCTTGTAGGCATTAATCATCTCTTTGCTAGAATTATACACGTGGTGCATATGCTTAGAGGAACCACACTTGTAACAAGGAGCAAAACTAGTGCTTTTGTTGTTATTGTGAGACGAGGGAGGAGGTGGCGCGTGGCCACCTTGACGGGTTCTATGGCCGAATCTGATACGACCCGAACCTAGAATTACCGTTTAACTGTTTTACTTTTATTATTTCTCCTCAGGAATTGTTTTTACGATTTGAAAGGTTGACTTTTAAATAAGTTGACTCGACCGAGGATTTTATTTCATGACGAGGTAGAAGACGTTGAAACGAGTTCGTGGACACGTAGCATGCTCAATTTGGAGTTCGTACGAAAAAGTTATGATGTAAATCGGAAATTGTCCGATTTTTGGACGAGTATAAATAACAGGGAGGAAATTTCCCGAAACGGCAATTTTTCTTTTCTTTCTTTCTTTTCTTTTTCTTTTTCTTCTCTCTCTCCTTTCTCTCTCCTCTCCCCCGATCGGCCGACCCCCACCCGCTCCCTGCCTCCACCCAACTCCGCCGTCCGGCCGAACTAGACCGCCGCACCGGTCGTGTTCAAACCGGCTCGACCTCCCCATCACGCCAGTGGCAGCGGCACAGTGGGATTCGCCATCGTTTGGCCGTGTGATGTCCCTGAAGATCGGCCACCGATCAAACCAATCTCCTCCTCCGGCCACCAATCGGCCCGATTTCGGGAGGGGAAAGAGAGACCTCGGCCTGCACGTCATCTCCATGGGAGGAATTGACTAGAATTAGAACGGGTAAGTAGAAATTCAAAGATGAATTTCTAGGGTTTTATGATTTATGATTTTCGGTGGAGGTTGGATATTTGGCGTTTTTGTGGTAATTGGATGTTGAAATCAGGTTTAGGAGGTTGTTTAGAGTTGATTAGATGGAATTGGAAATTCGATTGGGTGGTTTTTGTAAAAATTGGAAGTTGGATAATTTGGACCGCCGTCGGGGCCGCCGTTCGTGGCGGAGGAGACCTCCAATGGCGGCGGAAATGAGGGGACCTGTGGTGGTGTTGATCCTGATGTGAGAATTTGGGATCGATTGGAGGTGTTTTAGGCCTCCAGGGTGGAGCTGCCGGCGGCGTGAGGAAGAAGATAAATAGTAAAACCGGTAAAAAGTAAAAAGTAAAACGGTAAAAGGTGAAAAGTAAATAGTAAACGGTAAATCAGTAAATGGTAAAACAGTAAAAGAAAATAGTAAACCGTAAATGATAAATAGTAATTAGATTTTAACCATTTACTGTTTGACTTTCAGAATTACTATTTCACCTAGAATAATTACTATTTGACCTTAGATTATTACTGTTGACTTACAGTAAAAAGGTTAAAAGCTAATTAAAATGGTTTTACGACGAAATAACTAGTAAAATGATTAATCGGACACGAAGTGGGTGTCCTGAGTAATTTCGGACGTAGATTTTCGGTATTGAGGCATAATTCCTATACCGATAACTGAAAAAGGGGAAATTGGGAGGTTTCGTGCGAGTAAGGGCGTCCGTAGATTTAACGTTTATAAATAAATTCCGAGTTTCGTAATAATTATAATTACGTCCCTATTACAGGTAGAGAGGTTATTCGACGGGACGAGAGATCGGATTAGCGGCGCGCTCGGCCGTACTGTGAGTGGATTTTATTTTAAAATAAATGCATGCAATTACATTTTATTGAAATACAATTTATTTAATTAAATAAGTTCGTAAGTATGATATGAATTATCGAAAGTCGATAATTCATATACTTCTGTTATAATTGTTGATTTAATATTTAAAGTAAATTATGGATTTGGGTTATACTTTTACTACTATTTTAGTAGTACATATTGTACCCGGAAATGAGATTTCCGGAAATAGTATGATTTGATAAATTATACTTAATCGTTGTTATTGTATTTTATATTTGAAAGACCGGAAATGAGATTTCCAGAGAGTTTATGATTTCACGACACGTGAGACATGTCGACATTATATATTCTTTTTGAAATTATTTTTATGACATTGAGACTTGTCGGATATTTATATATGTTCCTTCGAGGCTATTATACTAATGATTATTATAAGCCTCATATGTGCGGTCGGGGACCGTACGGATTTATGATATATAAGGGGAAGCGTACTTTCGGTTTTGTTTTCGAATTTTCACCATATCAGGGTCCAGATATATATTGATACTAGCTAGTTTAGTCGCCTGAGCCCATGCTAGGTGACGACTTGACCACATAGGTCAGATTCACGCTCGGTGGTCGTCGTGTACGGGCATAGTGTCACCTGAGCCCATGCGAGGTGACGACTTGACCACATAGGTCAGTTTCACGCTCGGTGGTCGACGTGTACGGGCATAGCGTGGGACGCTATAGAGAGTCTTGGAGGCTCGACCCTTAGTCTTGGAGGCTATTATTAAATGGTAGTAATGACGTTCCCCTATTCTATTATATGACCAATGAGATTGGTCATGATTTTATATTATTTGGTTTTCGGGAATATTTTCTCTATGAGACTTTCTGTAATTTAATAAAGGGTTAATTTCAGTTTATTACCCAAAACTTTGGGTCAGGTTTCAGTTTCGTCCTTATTCTTTTAATTTAATCACGTGTGCCCTCCTACTTCTAATTTTCTATCAACTCGAGACAAAAATTCAATTTCACTTCGAATATGACGTCATTATCCGACGTGGACGAGACATGCTAGCCCACTTTTCAGTTTCCAACCCTTTTCAAATGGCATACCTTTTATTTTTGGAGCCAGCATGTCTCGTCCACGTCGGATGATGACGTCATGTTCGAAGTGAAATTGAATTTTTGTCTCGGGTTGATAGAAAATTAGAAGTAGGAGGGCACACGTGATTAAATTAAAAGAATAAGGACGAAACTGAAACCTGTCCCAAAATTTTAGGTGGTAAAGTGAAATTAATCCTTTAATAAATTCCCGAACCAGCGGGGCTGGGTTTTTATATGACCAATGGGATTGGTCGTGAAATATTATTAATTGAATTTCAAAAATATTTCGTTTTAAAATACATATATAAACAAAATCATTATTTGTTTATTTGATATATCAGCGGGGCTGATTTTTAAATACGATTTTCTTAAAACGTGGGACGTTTTATTAAAGGCATGCAATGTGGTTTTATTCCTAAAATATTGGGAAAGTAATATGATACTTTCAATTAAAGTATTATATTAAATTGTTTTATTTTTATCCACTCACTCTAACGTTTTTAATTTACTTTCCCCTGGGCCCTTCGTTTTAAAAATCGTCCAGTGTGCAGAGTAGTGATCAGAGGTCAAGAGTACTCGGAGTCGAGGCATAGTCATCATCATTGTCGCTTCCGCTAGGTGGGATCTGTGATCCCTTATTCTTTTATTTTCATATTACATTTCTTGTTATATTTCCATTTGTGATTCCAGTTCATTTTGTTAAATTGCTCTGATTACTTGTGAACCAGTTGAATTAGATTTTGTATTTATTTGTGGCGGTTGTTGTGATTTGGGGAGCAGATGGCTCCAGGTGTTGAGGTTGGAACTGGAATTAGAAGTGTTTTTAAATTTTGCAGGTTTTAGGGTTGTCTATCTTACGGTTGGCTTATCGATTTATCGATAGAGTTAATCTTAAGGTAGTCCCCGCAGGGCCTTATCCGGGTTTCAGGGTGAAATCTGGTTCGGGTCCTGTCAGAATCGGCCTCCCCCTGAAGGTGCGGCATTGCTGCCATCTCGTCTCCAAGTGTTGGAGCGTCGTGTCACACGGTTTCTACCATTTTGATTTCCTCCAAGTATCGGTTTAGAAACTTGTTGATACAGGGCATTCTGATTCTTATTTCTTTTATTTTGAAGCCTTCTCATAGTGAGCCTGTGGTTCATGAATCTTTTTAATTCCAACAGGTCTCAAAAATATTGTTATTTATTCAGCCTAATCAACCGAATTTCGGTATGGGTGTCATAAGACATCATAGGCTATGGGGAATTTATCAAGAGTCTTATTGATAAGATCTCTATCATTTTTGTTATGCCAACAGTGTCAAGGTCATAATCCAAAGAACCGAATGGTTTCCCATTTCAATGAAATCTCTGGGATAAGTATGTCATTGACATTATTTAATCGCTACTGGAGCGTGTCCCTTAATTTTTTTTTTCTTTATGGATCTTTTATCAACAGATGTTGTCGCTTCAGAGTTGGATGAATATGGCGTTCTCAAAAATGAGTGCCTAGGTCTTGACATAATCCCCAAATGGGGTAGTGGCTACTGCTTCATTCAGAATGACTGAAAAACCTTTGCTTTGAAAAGCAAGCTATACATCGAAAACACATCGATGATATTCATTGCTCTCGAGATTAAGAATCTTAAAATTGGGTCGTGACTACGACGACATCTACAAGAAAAGAGATACGTCAGATTGGTATGAATATGACATATACCATTCAAGTATGTAGAACGGAATTAGAAGGGCTATGACGTATATGGTCACATAAATTTTTCTTTTCGAGGCATAAAACCGGCGACATCATATCGCACTTTCAAACAGTGGCGTACTCAGACATCCACATAAGCATCTTTTTTTTTTCTTTTAATTTCCCTTTCAAACGTGATTCCCCCAGGACCATCACTTAAAACTTCGACCGTAGGGGTAATAACATCCCCATCTTAGGTCTGATCGGCGATATAAAAATGGCCAAAATCAGAGTAGAGGAAGGCTAATAGCGCCCGATATATATATCGTATATGTTCAAAAGCTGGAACTTTTATAAAATCTTACTTGCTAGTTCGTCAATGAACTGCGTTGTAATATAAAATGCGCTTGAGAACTCGGTTCTACTCCTGGTACAAAATGCAATAGTCGCTTCATTCTTTAGACGAATGCAGAAAATTGTTCCTCACCTCCATGGCGTATACATCGTCATAATTTTTCTTCGACGAATAACCACATTTTCCCTATATTAGCACGTTGAAAATAACAATAGTTAGATACGTGCAAGAAAATATTAAATAAATAATAAAATAGGAAAAAGTGGGAGGAAGAAAAGCCCAAAGGGCTGCTGGGCTCGGCAGAGGCCCAAATCCGACTCGGGTCAGGTTGGCGGAGGACCGGGTCAGGACTGATCCCGGTCATGCACACGGGTCGGCGTTGTCGGGTTGCTGAATTTTTTTTGAGACGACGACAGAGCGGCACGATGGCGGCGGCTAAGGCATCGTCGTGGAAGACTGATGACCACCGTCGAGCTAGCGGGCGGGGCTGGGTCTTCAAATCACGGCTGCTGCTGGAGCCGAGAGCTACCGAACCGGGTCAACGACATCGATTCAGGGTTCTGGCACTGGGCTATATCGTGGCGGGGCGACGTCGAGGAAGGTTCGACCAGCGACGAGTAGAGCTCGATCTGCGTCGAGGAAGGACGCCGGCGAGGGCAGTGGCAATCGGAGAAAAGGGGATGGGTGCCCAGATCAATTTCTGGGTGCCTTGAGATTTTTCATCTTCTGCCGACAAGATGTCGTCGGCAGGATTCTATGGTTTGCTTTTCCTCCCGACAAATGAGTCGTCGGCAGAAAAGTTTCTGGGGATCATCTTTTTCCAACAAACAGTTGCCAGCAGAAAAGCATATTTTAGGGTTTCTAGGGCTAGAGCCACGTGCTGATAACGTGTTCAAAGAGAAATTATAATAGGGAGAACTTCTACTTTATTCATTGATAAAGAGGCATTTATATAGGCATTACAATAAGTATCCCGATAAATCAGAGATTCCCTGTCTATTACATAATCATCTAATCTAGTCTAATTAGGTCAAGACACATCCAGGAAGTTACGGAAATAACCTTCCTACAACTATTAAATCATTGTTTCAAATCTTGAAATCTAAACTAGAAATTTTTTCGTCTTTCTCTCTAAGAAAGAAAAAGCTAAAACATCTTATCCTAGATGTGATTCCATTTTGCAATCAAAACAAAATATGTTCGATCATGATGCATTATCATTCTCATTCCTATTCAAATTTCATCCTATTTTAAAGAACAACATCAATCAATCCCTCCTCTCTATATTTCAAATTCTCAACCGAGTGAGTAACGCTTTAATCATGCTCCATTTGAATCCCATAGACACGATCCTCCTTTTCTCTTCTTCTACTCATCAACTGCCGGAAAATCTCCCCTCTGCACACCCAATAACGACCTGATTGGTCTGAATGTCCGATGTCAGTGAGAGGCAGCACAAGGACAAACGTGGGAACGACGATCATTGCCGAGGACAGAAGCGTCAGACCACCTCACCGGCACTCTGCACGAAACCAACATACTCCATACTCCATACTCCATGAGGAAGAAAACGATAAGGATTCAGGTTCAGTCAAAAGACAGGTTCAATTTCCCATACTACCCTCCAGCATGATGATGTCTGCGTTGCCAGAGAGAGCTTCCTCAAGTGGGGCATCATTTTGGGTTGAGATGATGATCATGATAGGGAGAAAGAGCAGGTGAAGGTGAAGCAAGCAAAGACTGAGAAGAGTCACTAGTTCCGATGGGGAGCCCCATCAATCAGATCAAAGCTCTAATCATTGGTACTCTTAATAAGAAATTTAAAACTCCATGCAGGTCTAGGAGACGACTGTGAGAATGGAGAGGAGCCCCCATAGCTAGCCTGCTTTCATGATTATATCCTTTTATGGGGGCAGTTTAGGTGCGTGCAACTATGATTTTAGGTCCGACCATCTCCAATTACAAATCCCTCCATTTTCGTCTTACGAGTTTGCTAATAAAAAGAGTGTTCTAAAAGTAAGCGCGGATTTATTATAAAACTTCCAAGCCAATTAGATAAAAATGTAGTATCCGTTTGGACATACAAGAAATAACATAATGTAAATTCAGCAATATAATGTAGTATTTTAAATATCATTTTATTTTGAGAGTTTATGCTTCTCGATATTGATAGGATCATGTATGTTTGTTGTATGATATATTAAGAAGGAAAAAAAAATCCACTTATATATGTGCCTAGACAATAGGTTTATGCTTATTTCTTGATTTTTACACTATGATTTAAAATCTTTAACGATATTAATCTAATAATTTTTTTTTACTAACGTAAATGATAAAATAGATAAGTTTAATCTATAGAGATATTCTTCAAGAAAAGTTTAAGAAAAAAAATGATCCATATTATACTGGTGAAGTGCGAGTATCCATTAAAGTGTATGAAAATGAATATGTAGTTAATAAATATAACTCTATATGGGGGTAGTCTTATTCTTTAATTATTGAGGTAGGTCAACATCATCTTATTAATTGTAGATCAACTCTGTAGTAGTATGGAATTATATATATGTATTGCAATAGGAAATTTGTCCATTGTTATTGAAGTATATCGATACATAAGGTTCTTATAAACATCGACAAATTCATGTAAATTTTGGAAGATGAGAAAAATTTATATGTTGGACCCTTCACAACCACCTTATAACAATATACAGTTTATTGTAGTAAATGGGAGATGCTAATTCTAGTACTAGACATTTTACCCTCCACTCCATCACAATGGTTTGTACAACATTTTCACTATATTATTGAATCAGCAAATAGCTTTCAGGGTACACTCCTGACTCCCCTTTCTTTAGTCCTTCTCAGACAGCATGTGATTAACTTTGATTGATCTGTTGTTGTCTTTGTTGTCCTCATAGAGGAAGTTCCTACATAATAAGCTTGGCTATGGGACTTGTCAATTCTTATTATAGCTCAATTGGGGATTTCAAGTTTTGAATCCACCCATGTCCTATCCTGCTATTTCCAGTGTATACATTTAACTAATTTTCCCACATTATCAAGGGGCTGCCCTAAATCAGTGCCAAGGTTATTGAATCAGAATTGGGATGGAAGCTTCATGGATGCTAACTATAGCTATTTGGTGGGAAAGTACGGATTCAAATGGGATTTCAAATTCTTGCATAAAAAGGCTCCTGCTCCAATAATGTTCTGAACCACCCTATTATTCTTATCTCTGCTTTCCCAAGATGAATCTACCAACTGTTTCAGAATTGGTGATGGATGATAATGAAAGATCTTTTGTCCATTTACTATTATGCAAATAGAACTTGAAAACTGTGCATATATTGAACCATATTCTAATCATGTTGGGATTTCCTTGTTTTGTTACAAAGACAAGATATTGAAGCTCCTCACATTTCATTAATTCATTGCTCATAACTTAACAAGACACAACTCGAAAGAAACTGTTGAGTAAACGAAGAATTTACAAAGCACTCTGTGTTCCTACCCTATTCGATATCAATTACTAAAGTCTGGAAATAAGGCTTGGAGAAGCTCTTATCCTCTCCAATTCTTCTGTTTCTTTACCATCTGCTATGCAAGTGCTTCCTGATTTTGAACTATGAAAAGAGGACTGACTACTCTTCCCATTGCAGCTGCTTAATAATTCAAGACTTCATCTTGGACTTGATTGTAGGGTCGATGCATTCGAATGCCACTCACGCTGTTTCTTGCTGCCATTATTTCATCGAGCGAAAGCTTCTTCCTAGGCAGTGGTTCAGGCCTTTGCTTCGGGGCGCTGTGGGACCTTGATTTGGCCTTGAACGACTTGGTGCTTGACATATAGTTTGGGCAGTTTGAGTAAGTCTGAAAGAAGCTGTCTCCACAAACACTCTTGGCAGGCGTACTAGGTGCATTAGACCGAAAAGAGCTGGCTAAGCGCGGGGTACTATGGGCCGTAGTGAACTTGCATTCATCAGGATTGAAATACCATTCATAATCTTGAAGCTGCTGGCCCTCGTGTACCTTAATGCGAGTTGGAATTGGACATGGCAGTGGTGAAGATGTGTAAGGCACTTCTTCGCCACATTCAGATAAGATGGTGTTGAATCGACGAGACCTGGATCTAGTTTTGAAGGTGTCGATTTCAACAATCTTGGGGCTTTCATCAAAGCTATTAAGAGAAGGTTCATAAGATGCAGAAAGCCTCTTGCTATAAAATTCACTTCTTGCTTCATCAAATCTCTCCTGAAAATGAATTAAGGACAACAGTCAGAACGGTACTATGAAGCAAATTGTAAAATGTGCTCAAATGTATGTTGATGGGAACTAGAAAAGCAGAACTTACAATGGACTTCCTAGGCCTGCTTTCTGGTAGGAACCTGTTCTCCTTATTGAAAGAACGACGTGCTCGCTGGTATCGGACACTTGTCTGTGCTCTAATAAGAGCTTGCATACCATGAAGAGTAGCAGCAGCTCGTTTCCTGACAAGAAAGCCTCTGACAAGAGCCTGCAACTTAACCAGTCCTCTGAGCGCTCGGTGCGCCTTCCTGGCCTGTAGACAAAACCGAATTAGAAGGCAAAGAATTACTAAACATCCAAGAGTACAAAATTACAACACATATGCTACACAAAAATTAATGTGTAGCCGTTTGATTCATCATATAATGTACTGTTCCATAGGATTGGAAACAATCTAAATAGCTATTCACAAAAAAGGACATACAAGTAAAGTTTAAGAATGATGACCAAGTTTGTACTGTTCCATTAGAGGATGTGGAAACAATTTAATGACTTTTTTAAGAGCAAACATAAAAGTAAGAACTAAGAAAACTACTTCCATAACAGAAACCAAAAACTTTGATTAAGATTTGTTTGCTTATCACTCCAAATGTTTCAACACAACATTCTCTCAACCAAAATTAACTACAGGCAGACATACCAATTTGCAAATTGATATATCAGACACCAAAAAATACACTTACCAAATAGCCACGGAAAACGGTCTGAATCTTCATTGCCGCCCATCTCTCTCTCTTTCCAAACAACTGTCCCCCATGGCCCTTGCTCGTAAGCCTCACAACCGCCACCGCCGCCTGCGCAGCAGCCACAGCAGCTTCAGCAGCGGCGGCTGTGGCAGCGGCCACCGCAATTGCGTGCTTGTTCTGTTCCTTGTCTGTCTCGGCAAGATAGGATCTGAGCCAGGCTGAGTCAGTAGGGGAAACATTAGGCGGGAGATTAGCCGGGACATGATTAATTGGACTCGCATCTTTCAATGACTTGCCGAAACTCCACCTCCTCTTCTCTTTCCGATCACCAGGCCGAGTAGTATTGGTCGTACTACTCGGAAGCTCAAGAGGGTCCTTCTCTTTCTTCATCCCCAACAGACCCTTCAACCATCTTGCAGCTCTCCCCATTCTCTCTCTCTCTCTAGAATATGAAGCTGCTAAGGACTGGAGAGAGAAACAAAAGAGGAGGCAAAAGTTGAGTAAGCGGTAAGTCAAAGAGACCCAGGAAGAGTTTATGTAGAAACAAACACTAAGAAACCACCAAATGCGGAAGAGGGGGGGGGGGGGGGGGGGGGGTAACAATAAAGAGAAAACTTAGTAAGAAAGAGAATGTGAGTGAAGCTCTATCTCCATTTTCATAACTAGGATAGCAAATTTGAGAAATTTGAAAATGAAAGAAGCCAAAAGTGCTGAAAGCCAAGGTGGAGCTAGAACAGAGCAGAAAGGCTCTGCAAGATCTCACAGATTCTTTACAGGTTGCAAGCAAAGAAGTCTGGAGCAAAAGATTAACAAACAAAAGGGCATCAAAACCTTAAAAAATAAATACGGATAAAATGACCCAGCCCTTTTAATTTCTTTCTCTCCTTCGAAAAAAAAACCTGACAGCTCCTCGTGAAGAACTGCATTACCGGACAAAAAGTGAGACAGAAAGATGCAGAGGTTCAAAACCATTATATAAATTTTCAAAAACCTTCAAAATAAACTCACCCCGAAGTAAACAAACAAGAGTTCACAGACAAAAGAGCTTACACGAAACATTGCAGTAACAAGCATTTAACAAATAAGAAGGCAGAGAAACAAAACCAGACCAGACTCACCTCAACACCTTCTTCTTCTTCAATCTTAAATTCAAACAAAGCACCTATGAGAGTTCTACACACACCCCACTTTGTCCCACTGACTCAAAACTTAAGCAAAAGGCACTATAAACACCACCACCGCTTATTTCTCTCTCTAAAAAACTAAGCTTTCTGGAGCAACGTGTACTAAAAATGAAAAATACCCACTGACAATCCCGTGAAGCCCAAATTTTTAAAACTCAATCTCTCAAACTAAAAAAAGAAAAGCCTCCCTCTTTACTATGCTCTGTAACAATCCAACTTTCTTCTCTTATTAAAGCCACAATCTTCTCTCATTACTCTATCTCTATCTCTATCTCTAATCTTCTTCTTCTACCAGTACACAGCGCATTCTAAGCTGAACACTGAGAAAGTCTGAGCAGAGCCATTAAAGCCTATAACCCAGTACTCAAAAAGGGCTTCTATATATAGCTTCCTATTTGTCCCCAAAAAAGAAGTGAGCCCAAGAAAGGCTGAGACTTCGATTTCCTTTTTTGGGATGAGAAGACTGAAGAAGATATCTTTTTTCTCTGCGTATCTTCCTCGCTACTACACAGTGTGGTAAGATTTTCTCTTCTCTCACTCAGAGTCTGCCATTCTTTCTGCAAATGGGTCTACCCCAAAAATGAGCAGAGGCGCTGATCAAGCAGATCTGAATCCTTTTGGGGGATGCAGATGCTGCTTATTAAGAGGAGAGAGAGTGAAGCAGGGTGTCCTCTGGGGGGGCAATGTTGGGTTTTTTATTTTCTTTTTTGTTTGAATATTTTCCTGATATTTGGGAAATTTAAAACCTCTGCTGTTGGGGGGCTAGGATTTAGGTGATGGATATGGTAATCTGGGCATTGACTTCGAAGCTTCAAAAATAAAATTTGAATCTTGGTCTTGGTCTTGGTGGGTGTCAATGTTTGTTTTTCTATTTCTTTGTCACATGATGATGGGGAAGAACCCTGAAATAGTAGGGATCCTAAAGATCTTGTACAATGTCTGGCTAAAATATACTGTATATCCCCTACCAACTTGAAAACATTGTATTCAAAGCTGTTTGAACATATTAGTCAGATGATCATGTGGAACGATATAATCAAATTTAATCTCTAAATTCTACTAATTTAGGGGCTAAATTTGATCTCCTTATAATTTGCCATGCTATTGGTTGTTGATTAAGATCAATTTTAACGTTCGAATTTGAAGTTGTGGTGGGTATTGTAAGAGTTGCAAGAAGTTATATAACCAAATTTAATTACTAAATTCTACTAATTTAGAGGCTAAATTTGATCCCCTTAAATTGTGCCCAAGTTAATTATGTTAATTAAGATAAATTTTAAAGTTCAAGTTTGAAGATCGATGTGGTGGGTATTGTAAGAGTTACAAGAAGTTATGAATAATCAGTGGGAATTTGAAATGGAATGCATGGAGATTATACGTATTTTTCTACAAATTTGAATACCATGTATTGTGCCGTATTATTCTCAATTAACAACATTTAAACGTGCATATTGGTTAGTTGAACGGTCACTATTCAAATTTTTTTCTTATTGTTACTAACGGTTTTGCTCCCCCAATCTCCCAACGTACTGTATTATTGTTTATCCTACCAGATCCAAAAGGAATGGAAAGACTTTCTAATTAACGATGAGAATATATAAGTTTTAGTTTGCTCTTCACATAGCTCTTTGAAATTTTTGTTTCAAATAATCTCTACGCATTACATATTTATACAATAGATCACGTAATGTTAATAAGAATTAAAAAGCCGATGCTATACAATGGATCATGTAATTTTAACAAGAATTAAGAAGCCGATGTCATAGCATCGTCAACTTAATTCCGTAACATTTACTCCTTTGTATTCCTACTCGATCAATTATATATGTGCAATATTGCAACGCCAGATTCAAATTCAGAGGGAAAATTTTCAAATGCCACAGACAAACATGATGAGTAACAATGTACCTTGAAGATGGTAGGTTAGTTCGCATTTTTATTAAATAGATCCCTTCGAAATTGAAGATGGTAGGTTAGTATGGCAACCCTGTTATGAAGTTTGCCATAAATCTTCTGGGGAATTCGGCTGCGTGCAGAGCTTTCTTCCATATTTGGGACCGGTATATCTTCATCTCCATTAGTATTCCAGTCAGAAACTTACTCAGATTTAATGGTTTCTGGAGCAGGGGACATGATAGTTAGCTGGTCAATACCTATTATTGAGTCAATGTTCCATTTCAAAGTGACTCGATCGTACATATTGCTTCGATCTCCTACTTATTTTGTCTGAGTTTTTGGAGGGAGAGGTTTTGAAATTTGTTGTTTGAACAAGAATGATGGATATTAAATTTCTTTGCAGAGGCATCAATGAGCAGCTACGTGGTGTGGTATACTATATTCAAGTTTCTTCTGCATAATACACTGCAGAGTTCTTAGAACCAATTGCAAGCTGGGTTTCCAATTCATATACATGCGCGCGTAAAACTATAGATAGAGAGGAGATAAACTAGATTGCTCCCTTTACTGTTTACGACCAAAGAAATATAGTTGTTCTGTCGTTCCCTTTCGTTAGAGTAATACGATTGATATGAACAAAATATAGTAATACGATTAATATGCACAAATGACTCAATCCGAAAACAAAAGGAACAAAAAAACCAAGAAATTTATCTGACATTGGCTACAATTCAGAATCTTAAACAAAAAATACTAACCAAGCTCTTGAGTAAGCAGACCACATAATTCTTTAGTGAAAAGGACACGTAATAATGCCAACAGCTTTAAGAAAACAAGCTCGCATCTTCTCTCTGATGTTACGACGACGATAGATGGGCAGAGGCTAATCAACTATGAATTCTACTGCACAGATGGTCAATTCTATTTCCACGACGCAACAATCCTTCACTAAAAATCCTTTCTCTGAGTCATTGAACTTGTTCAATGTGATTAATTTATCCCAATCCCAAGCCGAATAAGTTGAGGGACGCGCTACGAACCAGCATTTTTTTCTTCCCTAAAACAGGTATAGATAAAACAAGTTACATTGAGAAGTATGGATATCTCTACTACTATATATATAAAACCGAGCCAAAAAAAGGTTCACCAAATTGTAGATTATCTTATTATATATCAGAATAAGTAACTGAAAATGATTATCATATGAAAACAAAACATAACACAAAATTAATGTAAGAAAGTGGCAAAACTGATAATACATACGTGCATCGCACATGTATATATGTATGAGGCTAGTAATTATAAAACTGGTGAATAATATATATATACCTATTGAAACGATATCGATTAATAATCGTAATTGATTTACGTTTCATTGCTTGCCATTGATTTGATCTAGTAATCGTATAGTAAACTGTGCCAATATTTTAGAACCAAGAGGAAGAGATTTTGAAGTGGCCAATCCCACAAAAACAGACATATATATGATCTCTAACATCTCTTTTTAGCTTCATCGATCCCTTGGGATATAGAACTATTTCCCTGATACTTACCAACAGATAGAACATATGTTAAAAGAAAGAAAAAAAGACCAAGTATACATGTAACAGAAAACAGAACCCCTAAACCCTACATGCATGAAGCTCTCTCTCTCTCTCTCTCTCTCTCTCTCTAACTCACACACACACACATTACCAAGCTGAATCAATTCAAGATATATTTACCATGCACAATTATCTGGTCTGCAGAAACCAACGGTTTTGAGGCACAGTGTCTATCCACCAACTGTGAAAAGTTGGAAATCGTCCATGTATGATTGAACTTAGCGACATCTTTTATCATAGACACTAGACACTCTCCATTCCCTGTTCTTTCTTGTTTAGAAACAAAGACATCAGCGCCAAATTCACAAGTGTCATCAATTAGATAACCGTTGGAAGCATCAGTGAATTCTTCAAGAGAGATAAGCTGATCGAAACCAGCCGGACCACCAACAATCGTCCTATAAATGTCATACTTCTTCTCCTTTTTATTGGCATCTATATATATTAAGCATGTACAAACTAGCTAGGTTAAAAATAATCAAAGGAATAATGTTGATCAGCAGGTTATTATATTGATATGGTATAAGTAGTTAACTAGATCGATTTTTATACTTAATTACCCTCAAGAACCAAGTAGCTGCTTTTCTTCTGATTAAGCAAAAACAACCTGAATTCAATTGCTACTATCTGGTCAGGCTCAGTTGGTTTTTCTTCAGCCATTTCTAAGTAGAGAGAGATGTGGCCTTCCACTTTCCTCTCCTTGTTTCCGTTAAGGTAGAGAACTAGTTTCCTGATTGAGTTCATTGGCAATAAAACATGTCATCATCAGCTAAATAATGGATGCATATATATATATATATATATATATATATATATATATTTTTTTTTTTTTTGAAGATGAGAAAGATAAACATGTTGACCCATTCAGGTATACACTACCCAGATACGGATTTTAGGGTTCCATTGAGTATTATTTTCTACTACAGTAGTGCAATACATTACCATCTGTATCCTCCAGCTTCAAAGTCCCCTACTTCGTATCTATCTACCGACTTCCTTAGCAAAGAAAACGACCATAGTTTTACGGTGCGGTGAATCGGTCGTTTATCTGTTGTTGATCGCAAAACCAGGCCTGCTGTAAGTAGAAATATATCGGCAAGACGGCAACATACAATTATGAGATGAAGTTGTATAAATTATAACCAAAATGAAAAGAAAAAAGAAAGATATTCAATCATCGATCTTACCATTAGAGTCATGCTGTAAGTCAATATAAAGGCTGAATAAAAATACTCTGTTGGCTTTTCTGTTGGCTTCAACCAGCCAAAACACCCGAAAATGAGGTCAAGAATAGCCATTGCGAAGCGAAATTGAAACCCCAATAATTATTCGAAGGATACAGATTTGAGAACAAAAAAACCAGGACGTATTTTTTCAGTGTTGGAGAAGTTGTAAAATTTCAACAAGCTAATCCATTGATCAAAAGTCGGACCCTAAAAAATGAAAACAAAAGTAAGTAACTTACGGATCTAGTATCCTGTATTAGTAGTAGACTAGTACCTACTGCCCATTAGGGTTTAATCACCGACATACCCATGTACAACGCTAATTACAGCCCAACTAAATTTTTTTCTAAAATATTATATATTATACTGTACATATTTTTCTATATTATATCTCTATCTCTATTGCTACAAAGTTAAGTTACAAAAATTTTCAGAGCCTACGGTATACGACGATATAAAAATTCATGTTTATTAAAACTTATGACTATAATATAAATCATTATTATGTTAAATTTCTGGGAAAACTTAACCAAATTATGACTAGAAATGAATAAAATGACAGCTGGAGCAGGTCTGCCTTGCCATGTGTCATGACCCTTTGGTAAATTCGTAAGGACAATCGATCTCCTGCTAGGAAGTTCCCTCCATATTCTTTTTGGAGTCTTCTCCCTTCTGCCAATTCTTGTATCTTTGACTTTTCTGCAAGCGATGAGCTCAGAGGCGTTGACTTCTTCACCACCGCCTCCCCAGCCGGTGGCCGGAAAGGAATACGGAGTGACAAAGCCTATTTCAATAGCTGGGCCAACTGAATTCGATATCCAAAGAAGTTTAGAGTTGGACAAGGTTTGTGCTGGCAGTTTGTTTCTTGGAAAGGTCGTTTAGTTTTGATTCATTATGTTTCCTAAGAATACTGTCTCTGGGTTTATTGCTTTTTGCAGTTCTTGGTTGAAGCTGCGCTTTATGAAAGCCAAGAGGAAGCTGCCAAGAGAGAAGATGTTCTTCACCGAATTGGGCAAGTGAGTGTCACTGATTCTAGTATTAGAGGTTTTATTGTGCTACGCATATAGTAGACTGGTTTAAGATGGACTTGATGATGAGCTTTGATCAGTAACGATTACTGTATGCTTACATTTCAATTTCTTGCCGAAGCAAATATATAGTTGTAAATGCAAGCGTGACCTCCCTGGCTTGCATGCCAATTTGTGTTTGGCTTAGTGGTACGTGCATGCCTTTTATCTTCGCTGAACATATTTGTTTGTTAATTCTTTCAATTTTGAGTAGACCATGTGCATTAGGGGCCCTTCATAATATCATTACTATGCCAAACACAGTCTTTCAATCAAGAAGGATCCTTCTTTGTTTAATTGTTTTCCTTTGAGAAATATTATTCTGGTTTGCTGGTTACTGTACGTTAGACAAGAAATTTGACAACCCAATTGAAAAGGAAGAATGCCATCTGTATTTTTGGGGTTAAAAGGGATCATTGAATTGAAACATGACTTGGGTTCTCAGTTCTCTGATCTTCTTGCATTAAAACAATGAATTTTTTAGCCAAAAAAAAGTATAATATTTAGTCTATTTAGTCAAAATGTAAAAGTTGAAGTTGTAGCATCCTAGAAACAAAGTCTGAGTATGTCTCTTCTTGTAGAGGAAAAAATGAAAATGGAAGGGCTATGCGATTCAAAAAGTACTAAAAGCTAACTTCTGATGCCTGAATGTCGAGTAGAATGGGACTGCAACCATTTTTGGTCATGCATGTGATGAGGTGCGTGTTCTAGCGCTTGTTTTGGTGGATTTTTTTAGCACTGGGGTTTTAGTCTGTGTTTGACATGCACAATACATTTTAGTTCTAGAATCATAATTGTATTTATTTATTTGATCTTTGGTCAATTTAGAGGGCCTTTGTTTACTTCATCTTTAACAATCCAAGTCTGTGTAAATAATATTGGTATGATATTGCATATATATAATTGAGATAAATATTAACTTGAATTTAGAAATAAAAATTCTAGAAAATAAACAAGAAGGTATGAAGCGATACACAACCAATACCGAACGAGTTTTCAAGGTGGATTTCCACAAGTCAAGTCGTGTGTGTCACACACTCTCCTTAAGACAACTACGCCGCCTCTACGGGTGCACAAGGTCGGTTGGCGCTCGTCTCCCAGGATACAATGACTAACAAATTTTTGTAGCTGCACTGCTGCAAGAAAGTCTGCGAACCGGAGCAAGTACCTCTTTCTATCACCAGAAAGTGAAACAAGAACACAAGAGCAGAAGAGAGAGTTTGAGAGGAGAAGAGCTGATGCTTTTTGTTGGTGTGTCTAACTAAGGAATAGGAGGCCATTTTTTATAGTGTGAGGAATGCTTTGGCTTTTAAAGTCAGCAATGAATACAGGGAACTCAATGGCCAAGAAACAATACAAAATTAATCACCATGAATGGCTGAATAATTATGTGTTATAATACTAGAATTTCAACAGGTTTTCCAGCAGCTGAAGAGTCTAAAAAGAATCCGGGCTGGGTGCAAAAAGAGCCCAAATCGGTGTTGCATTCGTGTTCGCAAGTCGCGCGGGCACACCAAAGTTTTTAGTGCTCCAAGCCGATATTTGCACTCTCCCTTGCGCGTGAGAGTGTATAGTTTGTGTTTACACAACTATACCTCATAGGAGGATGATTCTATATAAACCCTTTTTACTTTTCCCTATATCCAATGTGGGACAAACTTTGTTTTCCCCATTTCAAATAGCCAACTTTGGATGACAATTTTTCATTCATCTCAAAACCAAATTAGGCATATGAACACATGAACTTGTAGTCCTCATTATGGAGAATACAAATCCAAGTTCATTTCTCATTAATCATAAGTGTAACACACTTTAATTAATCTATTTAAATTTAGTTTTATAAATGGGTTTTAACCCATTTTTTCCAACGGTCTGTTATCTGCTTTGCTGATTTCTTGTCGTACTTTCTTTTCTATTCTATCTTCTGATTGTAGATTGTTAAGGATTGGGTGAAGCAACTTACTCGGTTGAGAGGATTTCCAGATCAAATGGTTGAGGATGCTAATGCTCTTATTTTTACATTTGGTTCGTATATGTTGGTGGCATATATGGTACACCGCCAGGCATGTTCGGCGACCTCGTGGACCGTGCAACTGGTGTCATGGGTCCTAGTTCCGGCATCCGGTGGGTAGACCGCAACCCCGGCTATCTTCCCAATGTCAAACATCACCGGTGCCGCACCCGGAGGGCGTGGCACCGGGCTCCCGAAGTAGCTTGGAGGGTAGGGAAATATGTAATAATGTGGGTTTGTGTCCCACATTGGAAACATGGTAGAGGTGGGAGCCTTCCTCCTCTATATATAGGAGGCTTCCCCCTTAGTATTAAGGATCTTGGATACTTGCTACTCTAGGCATGTAACCACCACCGATGGCTTATTAGCCGGCTATAGTGAATTCCATGTGGACGTAGCCGTGCCCTCCGATGGCACGGTGAACCACTATAAACCCTTGTGTTATTATTCTATCTTTATTGTCCTGTATCTACTAGACCCCCGGGTTTAGGCAGAAACAGTATAGGCTTGGGGTAAGTTTGGTTGCTCTTGTTTGCAGCATGGTTCTCTCTTATCTAGGCAGACTTACAGTTACTTTTTATGTAGGTACATGGTCCTGGGGGTGACATAGACACATTGTGTGTTGGGCCATCTTATGTTGTCACACCCCGGTCCCGGCGTCGGTGGGGTTTAGGCACCCGGCGCCGATCCCGAGTTGTGATCGAGTGTTACAAAGCGGAATATAAATAAAAATAAAATAATTTCTTTTTAGGCTTGTCACCCTAGGCTCGTCCGACACTTCGACTTGACAAACACTAAATATTTCTCTGCAAAATAGCAAGTAAATGGGTGGGTGAGCAAAACCACGCGCTCAGTGAGTAGATCATGTAATATGCCAGTGAAGCCATATCAGTTTTACACACGCTATAAAATATGTATATTATAAACACGTCGACCACAAACAATTCACCATATCACACAATCCCTTGTTATTGGATATCCTTCAATTTAGTGATCACCACGGGCACCTAATGCACACAGCTCTATACATCCGTGTGACACATCCTTACTTCGGCATAACCAATCAAGAAGTTCATATGTTCCATGACACTCAAACAATGGATCCAACACCATAATATATATAATCACCACATATTTCGCAAATAGACATGCTTCACTTGAAAATAGAGAGATATATTATAAATAGATCAAAATCATACTTTTTGACTATTTTAAAACCATATAAGAATATTTGAAACACATTACATAAACCACTCACCTCGACACGCCACTCCGTATTACCAATAGTAAATCGAGACCCTAAAACGAGCCATCTAGAAATTATCATTGGATTTAACTCCAACCACCATGGATATAAATATTACATCGATACAAACCCGTAGCATCTCGCGGATTCAAAATCGGAACAACGGATCAAAAGTTATGATCCGTCGAAAATTTTAACTAAGAACATCTACAAAGAGAAGTTAGAGAGAGAAAATTCTCTCCGAAATTGACGGAGAAAAACTGAAGAGAAGCAGCCATATTTATAGTAGTATATTTCTTGGTCAACAAGTTAAAGAAAATAATATTAAATATCTTATAGATAAGATTGTTCAAGTCTATCACTAAATTACTTAATCACTAAGAAATACCGAAAAGAATAACATGAATAATTCTATCTAGATATGACTTAATCACTAAGAAATATAAATGGATAAACATGAATAATTTTATCAATCTACATGTAACTTAACACGTAAGAAAAAAAAAATCGACATAAATATTTATAAATATATATTTAAATTTCGGGTCGTCACATATGTCAACCGTGAGGTAATTACCGAATGCAGGTATTCTTAAATAGTACGTAATAACTTGCAATTTCTCACTATATCTATTCAACAAACTTTTGCTATCTTCAGGAAGACTTCTTCTTTGTATTGCACAACATTCTGGCTGAAATGGAAGAAGTGACTGAAATGGAACAGATTCCAGATGCTGATGTTCCCGTAATGAAGTTTAAGTTTGATGGAATATCAATCAACCTCAGTTATGCAAGTGTTTCTCTGTTGGTTGTACCAGAAATAAGTGCTGAGTTCTTCCCTCTAACTGTAACTATAATGCGAATAAATCTCGTAAATTGTATTATTGAGTGCATGATGTTATAACAATCTTCTTGACCTCGTTGTTGTCCAGTTTTAAATTTTTGTGACCATATGAGCAGGGATTGCTAAGGTAGACTTAAGTAAAAATGAAGCATAGGAATAAATATTAAAAAGAGAAAAAAAGGTGGATATTGTAGATGGAGTTATAGGCAAGGATGAAATTAACTCTGCGCCAGCAACTTCTGTGTTCTAAGAATTAATTGTGAGAGCTACATTTCCTTCCATTAATTTCCCTGTCTTGATTTCATCTCTCTCATATTTGCTCTAGAAGCTTGTCTATATTGCTATGAGCTCGGTCAATCATTTCTTGTGACCCGTCTCCCTTTCAGTGATCACATGAAAATGTGAATCCTCATTACAAGTTTTCTTTTATTCTGGTTAGCAACTGGGAATTCGCTTGAGGAGATGTTAAAGGCATTGCTAGGTTTGTCAGTATTTTTTTTTTTCTTGGCAATCAAGTTTATCAATATTTTGTTGGTTTGCATGTTGTAACTGTGTGCCTCATTTCTTTTCATCTTTGTCTATGACCATCATTTTGCTTAATTTCTTTGAAAGTTATGGTTTATGGTAATAAACAGGACCTCGACATAAATGATGCATCTCTGTTGTACAATGTGGATGAGCTTACTGTTCAAAGTGTTAATGGCTGCAGGGATGCTTATCAGATTCTTAAGCTTATTCCAAATGTTGAGGTTGAGAAACTCCTGTGCATATTTCCGTTTAATTTATTCCAAAGAATGCTTTGATTTACTTTGCTAGATGACCTGAACTTGTTGTAGCATTTCTGTACAACACTCCGATGCCTGAGGTTTTGGGCGAAAAGGTGTGGTGTTTATTCCGATGTGAGTACCTTCTCAACCCACCCAAACTGTTTATTATAGTATTATACATTTGCACTGACTTTTAATATTTGTTGAACTAATTTATATTTAGGCTATTGGATTTCTTGGTGGTGTCAACTGCGCTCTTCTCGTTGCCCGTATTTGTCAACTTTATCCTATTGCAGTTCCCAGCTTGCTGGTTTCTCGATTTTTTAGAGTCTACACACAGTGGCGATGGCCAAATCCTGTCATGTTATGTGCCATTGAAGAGAATGAACTTGGTTTTAATGTTTGGGATCCACGCAAAAATCCTTTCGACCGGACTCACCATATGCCAATAATAACTCCTGCATACCCTTATATGAACTCTAGCTATAATGTTTCTAAGAGTACCCTCCGTGTCATGATTGAGCAATTTCAGCATGGGAATAAGATTTGTGAGGTTCGTTCTTGTTCTCTTCCCCTTATTTTCTTGTATATGAATGTGATTGTGAGTGTACTTCTTTCTAATTGACTAATGGTAACTTCTCCTTATTGTTTGCTAAACCCCGGAAATAGAACTGAATAACGCTAGCTGGTCTGCTCTGTTTGAACCATATATGTTCTTTGAAAACTATAAGAACTATCTCCAGGTTGACATTGTTGCAGTTGATGTTGATGATCTGCGTGCTTGGAAAGGCTGGTTGAAATCTCGGTTGAGGGAACTTACTCTAATGGTAGTAACAACTATTTTTCATTAGTTTGATTTCTTTATGCCGAAAAAAAATAATTGCTATATAGTAAGGATGCATTTGAGAAGAAAATAGTCTCTCTGGCGTCTATTTACATTTGCAGATTGAGCGGGATACTATGCAGATGTTACAATGCCACCCTTATCCTCAAGAGTATGTTGATACAACCAAACAGTGTGCACATAGTGCTTTCTTTATGGGTTTGCAGAAGAAGCAGGGTGAAAAGGTTCAGGGTCTGCAGTTTGATATAAGAGGGACAGTTGATGAGTTTAGGCATTCCATTTATATGTACAATTGTTGGAGACCTGGGCTGGAACTTTATGTTTCTCACGTTCGTAGAAGCCAGCTTCCTTCTTACGTGTTTCCTGATGGTAGAAAACGACCTAGAAAGTCTAGAGTTTTGGCACAGCGGCATGCTCATAAAGTTAGTGCGACGAGTTCCGGTCAGAGAGACTTGAAGGGGAAGAAGGATCTTGGTGGCGGTTCGCCAGATAAACAAGTACCCATTGTCACTCACAACGCAGGAAGTGCATCTCCAGAGACTTTGGATAATTGTGTTAGCGAGGAGGTGGTTGAATCAAATAAAAGAACGTTGTCCGGAGAACTGGAGCATGGAGATGCCTCAAATTCCCGAGTTATTACAGATGTTACTAACATCACAAGTGTTTTCGAAAATTTTGTTACATGAGAACGAGATTTCGGGCCTGCATATGTTTTCGTTGTAAGTAAACTCTAGTCTATATAGATCCGCCCCTAATTGAGTTTACTACTAAAGTCAGTACCAATCCCTTTTGAGTGACAGTACAAAAATTTCAAATTGATCTTGTGTAAGTCAGGTTGTCGTACACATCCTCAGTATACACCAAAGAACTGATAATGTGACCGGGCTAATAATGGGTGATGACATAAAATTGATGATGATGACATGATTACGAAACTGCCCAAGCTGAAATGACCAAGCGACTGGAGCTAACGACATCAATAACTCGGACAAAGGACCATAATATATAGCGAACTATTTGGGTTAGTCATACCAAATTCCCAATAATTCTTAATATAAAAAAAAAAATGAAATTGTTTTACACTTACGTAGGGTTTAATAACCTATATTCTAACTAATTGTGTTCTTACCACTTGAGTTTTTCGATTTCTGTTATTCTCAATCACATTTAAACATGTGGAGACATAGCTAAAATCATGTCCACTTAACACTAATCTAGTGGCTTAGAGCATTTTTAGCACTTTTTATTTTGACTTTTTAGCTAATTTAGAGAGTTTGTTTAGGTTTTTTTTATCAAAATTAGGAGCTCCACCAGACTCCTAAGTGGCTAGCCATTTTAACTCCTAGCTATCTCGCTCCTAAATATAGAGAGCGAGATGAGGCTCTCTATAATTTAATACAATTCTTTTTAGATGATTGTATGTAATATATAACTGCATTTAAGATAATTTTTTATAAATTTAATTAATATGTAAGTTCAAATAGTTAAAATAAAGATAACTGATACATACATATTTTTAAACTAGCTAGCCAAAATGACATTTTAGCTATTTTAGCTAAATTTTGATAAAAAAATAGCTAGCATTGCTAAATTTGCTCTTACACACTATATTATACCAAAAAATCAATGACGATAATCGTAACTGAATTAATCAAATTTTGATATTAGATAAAAAATGAAAAACCAATTGATGATAACTCTAACTCGAAACAAAACTAATGATAGTCATCAAGACGATGCCAAGATTACTCCAGTATACCATTATTCCTATACTTCCATCAGACCACTATCCTCCACCCACCACCGTCACGCCGGACTTATATTTTTCCGAGATCATCTCAGGAAGAAACTGCTGCAGCATCCCTGTGTCGCCACGTGTCACAAGCCTACAGCATCCCTGTACGCATCCATCAGGTGTCCGAGTTTTCTTTAACCAAAAAAAAAGCAAAAATAAAAATAAAAAAAAGGATAAGACGAAAGAAATCTGAAAATATCAAAACAACCCCACCACACCGCCACCTAATATATCTATCGTTCTCTTCGGGGCTCAATCTAGCTTGTCGCTTATTTAGAATTCTAGGGTTCCGCCAATCCTTGTTTGTTTCAATTTTCGAATTGAGATGCTCTGATGGTGAGCTCGGAGGGATTCAGTGCTACGCCGCAGCCGGTGGCCCCAAAGCAATTCGGGGTCACGAATCCATTATCGACGGCCGGTCCCACTGAGGCCGATACTCAGAGGACTCAAGACTTGGAGAAGGTTTGTGGCTGTTGGATTTTGAATTCGAAAGGTTGATTATTAGCTTTTGATTTTGTTTTATTTATTTATTAAAATTGTGTTTTTTTTTTTTTGAAGATGTTGGTTGAAGCTGGGCTGTATGAAAGTGAAGAGGAAGCTGCAAAGAGAGAGGAGGTTCTTCGGAGAATCGGGAAGGTCAGTGTTGTGTTAGTTAAGCTGTATATGTGCTATTTCAGGCTAGTAGAATCGTCTGTTGTCGAGACGATAGAGTTATTAGTTTGTTTTAGGATGGGCTTGATGAGGAGATTATATTTATAGTTCTTGTAGAAGACAATGTTGACAATGTTGGTAATGTAATTATGATTCTCCCTAGTTTGCTTAAAGACTTAAGTAGTGGATGCTATTAAGTTTTCGGTCAACTTTTGATTTTGTGTGTTAGGTTCGGCCATGCATAACGTAATCTTTCAATCACGAAGGTCGTCTAATTAGTGTATTTTTTATTATTATTAATTATTTGTTTTGCAAATTTGCTACTTTTGAGAAGCATAGTTGAAACTTTTGTTTTGCTTGCTGGTAATTATTGATTGTTAGGCTAGGAATGTGACTATCAAATTGGTAGGTGGAGGGGGTGATAGCTATAATGCGGGGGTTAAGTGGCTTATTGAGCATGAATTTAAGTCTTCATAATTTGGAAACCAAGGTATAATAGTTAGTATATGTAGTCAAAAAAGTAAAAGTCAAAGACATAGCATGCTGGAAACAGAGCCAGAAGATGTCTCTTGTCGAGATGAAAATGAATTTGGACAACCACAAGATTTATGAAGTACACGAGCTAACTTTTGATTGTTAAATGTATAGTAGAATAGGATATGCAACCATTTGGTTGTGCACCTGTGAATGGGATGTATTTTTTGAAGGTGTCTCTGGGATCTTGTTTTGGGGCATTGCAGTGGAACTGTGCCTGGCATGCACATTTTGTTTTAATTCTTGGACTCCTAATGGACTCCTAATTGCATTTATGTTTTTGTGATTGCTGGCAAACTACTAAACATAGATATCTGCTGCAAATTTGAAAATTCTGAGTCTTACATCTGCTTTTCTGATTTGTGATCGTATTTTCTATTCTATCTTCTGATTGTAGATTGTTAAGGATTGGGTGAAGCAACTTACTCAGTTGAGAGGATACACAGATCAAATGGTTGAGAAAGCTAATGCTCTTATTTTTACATTTGGTTCCTATAGGCTTAGGGTAAGTTTGCTTGCTCTTGCTTTCTGTTTCGTTTTCTCTTATATCTAAGCCTACACTTAAATTTGAATTTTTTCCTTTTTCTTTCGTAGGTACATGGACCTGGGGCTGACATAGACACATTGTGTGTTGGGCCATCTTATGTCAACCGTGAGGTGAATACGGAATACATGCAGTTTCTTCTGTTGTTATAATCTTGCAATATTCAGTGCTTATCTGTTCAATACTCTTTGGTTATCTTCAGGAAGACTTCTTCTTTGTATTGCACAACATTCTGGCTGAAATGGAAGAAGTGACTGAACTGCAACCAGTTCCAGATGCTCATGTTCCTGTAATGAGGTTTAAGTTTGATGGAATATCAATCGACCTCCTTTATGCAAGTGTTTCTATGCTGGTTGTACCAGAAGTAAGTGCTGACCTCTTTTCTATGACTGTAACTTTAAACAAGATGAAAAAATTAGTAAATATTAAAATTGTATAATTGGTTTGCGAATTGGGCTGGGGGCTTCATTGCTGTCCAGTCTGGAATTATCTCGTTCAAATTGACCAAGATTGGTAATGATGGTCTAAAGTAAAAATGAAGAGAAGAGAGAAGGAAACATTGAAGGAGAAAGAATTAAATATAACAAACAGGAGAGAGGAAGGGTTCAAATTTTATATGTGCAAAAGTACAAAAAGGTGCACATTTTTAAGTATGGAAATATGGGTGAAAAAAAAAAAATTAGTCTTTGTTCCAGCCATATTAGTTAATCATCAAGGCTAAATTTCTGTTTGTTAATTAATTTGCCTTCATTTCATCTCCCATATGTATGGTATAGAAGCTTGTCGCTATTGGTTATGAGCTTTGTCACCTGAAAATTGTGCTTCTACGTTACGAGTTTGCTGCTTATTTGCTAGTTGCCAATTTCTTGAGGAGGTTTTGTTACTTTAAAAAAAAAAAAAAAAAAAAAAAAAAAAAAAAAACAGAGAAGTGGGTTTGTTAGTTTTAAAATTTGTCTATATCCATCATTTAATTGCTTTGGGTAATAAACAGGACCTGGACATTTCTGATGTATCTCTGCTGTACGATATTGATGAGCCTACTGTTCGAAGTCTTAATGGCTGTAGGGTTGCTGATCAAATTCTTAAGCTTGTTCCAAATGTTGAGGTAGTCCGATTCCTCTACATATGTGTGTAGTTTTCTTCTTTCGCTGCTTTTTTTTTCTTTGCTAAGCTGCTTATATATTTGTTGTAGCATTTCTGTACAACGCTTCGATGCTTGAAGTTTTGGGCGAAAAGGCGTGGTGTGTATTCGAATGTGAGTATCTCATCACTTCAGAAATTGTTTGGCCTATTTTAGTATTTCACATTGATGCCTACTTCTAATATGTGGAACTGACTTATGTTTAGGTAACTGGATTTCTTGGTGGTGTTAACTGGGCTCTTCTCGTTGCCCGAGTGTGTCAACTATATCCTAATGCAGTTCCCAGCATGCTGGTTTCTCGATTTTTTAGAGTCTACACGCAGTGGCGATGGCCAGTTCCTGTCATGTTATGTGCCATTGAAGAGGACGAACTTGGTTTTAATGTTTGGGACCCACGCAAAAATCATCGCGACCGAACTCATCATATGCCAATTATAACTCCTGCATACCCCTGTATGAACTCTAGCTACAATGTCTCTAAAAGTACCCTTCGTGTCATGATGGAACAGTTTCAGCATGGGAACAATATTTGTGCGGTGTGTACTTGCTCTGTTTTCCCTTCCTTTTTTATAGATGTGACTGTACTTCCTTGTTATTGACGAATGGTCACTTTTCTTTCTTTTGTTTGCTAAAACTAGGAAATAGAGCTGAATAAAGCTAGGTGGTCTGCTCTGTTTGAACCATATTTGTTCTTTGAAAGCTACAAGAACTATCTCCAGGTCGACATTGTTGCAGTTGATGGTGATGATCTGCGTTCTTGGAAAGGCTGGGTGGAATCTCGGTTGAGGCAATTGACTCTAATGGTAATAAGAACATAGTAGTTTGGTTTCTTTTTGCTGAAATAAGATTTTTTTGTGTGATGCATTTGAGAAGCTCTGGTGTCTGTTTACATTTACAGATTGAGCGGGATACTATGGACATGTTACAATGCCACCCATATCCTCACGAGTATGTTGATACGACCAAACAGTGTGCACATAGTGCTTTCTTTATGGGTTTGCAGAGGAAAAAGGGTGAAGAGGTTCAGGGTCAGCGGTTCGATATACGAGGGTCTGTTGATGAGTTCAGGCAGTCCGTTGAGATGTACAATTTTTGGAAACATGGGATGAAAATTTACGTTTCTCACGTTCATAGAAAGCAACTACCTTCCTATGTGTTTCCTGATGGTAGTAAGCGAGTTAGACCATCTAGAGTTGTGTCCCAGCAGCATGATAATGTTAGTCCGACGGGCTCTGATGAGAGACACATGAAGAGGAAGAATGATCTTGGTGGGGGTTTGCCACCGAAACGACAATCTATTAGCCCTCAGACCCAAGATTCAGTATCTCCTGAAATTATCACTCATGAAGTGGGAAGTGCATCTCCAGAGACTTCGGATAAATCCTTTAGTTTGGAGGTAGTTGAATCAAACAAAAAGACGACGTCCGGTGAAAATGGCAACTGTTTGCAAAATGGATCGCAAGAAGGATTAGAGGTTTTTGATTTAAGTTCCTTTACTTTTGACTGCTTTTGATATGTGTTCATTATTCACTTGCCTTCTATTGCATTATCTTTGCTATTCAGATTTCATCACTCTTTTACTCAGAACTTATATGACCAAATGCGCCAATGCATATAAGTAGCAACATCTGAGGTATCTATAAACAATGATGCAAGTCCTGACTGGATCTGTGTTTGATTCCTCACATGTGCTGCATGCTTTAAACGTTGGACATTTGGGAATACAATCTGCAGTAACTTTCTTTGACATCATTATACAGTGACCAATCTACCTAATTTCTTTCTTTGTTTGTTTTTTCCTGCTTTTTATTTTGAAGTTAAATGCTGCGTTTGAGATGGTACTCCATCCTAGCGAGGGAGTAAGATCAGAAGGTGTACAGAAAGCAGTGATGAGGCATGTATTCTGTAACTATTACATATACTTCTCTTATTACTTTTAATGTATTGATTATTTTTATGGTTCTCCTTTTGGTGCGACTCATGGCAGGTTGGGTTTAACCTCAATGGCCTGATCAACTTAGTCTTGTGTTATTTTGGCTGTGAAATTATGGGGGACTTAAATGAGAAAGGAAGAAAGCCAGCAGGTCGGGTAAGTGTTCTTTCTATTGCTGGCTTTCCTTTCATTCTTTTTCAGGCATGGTCATCTATCGAACCTTGAGCGTTCAAGTCAAGCACTT
Organism: Potentilla sterilis; assembly: GCA_963682095.1. Taxonomy (NCBI): domain Eukaryota; kingdom Viridiplantae; phylum Streptophyta; class Magnoliopsida; order Rosales; family Rosaceae; genus Potentilla; species Potentilla sterilis. The sequence continues at coordinate 46,910,263 of OY821756.1, read as the reverse complement.
CAAATTGAGGATGGTGGCTTCTTGTATAATGTTTTACCGCGTTAATTATTCTGGCATGCTTAAGTGTCAAGCTTCTGGATTCTCTCTAAACAACTGATTCAGAACTCGATCAACTTCTGCTGATAGTTGTAGGCGCTTTTAACTTTTCGTCATCTGGTGGTTTTTGACAATCCCCAGATCCAGGAGAAAAAAGAACAAAAAAAAAAAAAAAAAGGAAAAAAGGAACCAAAAAAAACCCAGTGTCTTGTTTTCCCCAAAAAAAAAAAACCCAGTGTGTCTGTAATGTTCTTAATGTAGTAGGCTGGTTAGGTTTTGTTTGAGGGTGTGAGTGTGGGTACTTCTGAGTTCTGTGGGTGTTTGTATGTATTCTCATGACATCTTTGTATATTATCTGCTTTGTAATGGTAATATTGAATATCTCCTCGTCTTCTCGCGCCTCTCTCTCATTACTTGGTTGTGCTCATATTACTTTCTACAGCTTTAGTAGTTGATCAAGCAGTGGTTTGTAATCTATCATCAGGAGCTCATTGCCTTTAGAAAAGTTATCCCCAGGGTAATGCATTTCAGATCTTGCATTAAATGTTAACAAAACCTTGGAAGAAATCCTGGTAACCTTTTTCATTGGTGTATGTATGATCAGTGGCAAAGAGAGTTCTAACGGTGCCGCATGTGTTAACAATATCCTTGGGACACTGGACAACCCACCTTTCGGTGCAAGTGGGTTTGCTTGCTTAGTGCCATCAAATGCCAAACTCCTTTATGACGATCAAATGCTTCCAACCAAATTGTTTGCAACTGTGTTACACTGTTTATTCCGAGCATAAAGTTCTGGTGCCAGTGAAATAATAATCATTGGCAAATGTGAATCTTTCCCATGGGATGATTTGTTATATGCTGGTCCAACATTCAGGATTGTCTAACTGACTAAAAACCTTCGGAAGTATAGGCATCAAGTTAAAGAGGACATCCACTTTCTTATGAAATTGAGGATGTGAAATGGCTATGCGAGTTAGCTGTGCTCATCCACTTTCTGGGCCTAGTTAACACAACGGAGGTCATGAGTTTAAATTCGTCCAAAAGGGTTTACCTTGATTATATTACAAAGTACAAGTCACTTGGAGCGCTCGTTTGTTTGGTAAGAAGTTATCCCCAGTTTCACTACTAACTCGTTTCAACTGAATTCATTACCCAAATCACTCCTTGACATTAAATTTAGTTTTGCGATTTCAGGATCAATATTTGTTATTTTTTTTTTCTTTTCATTAACTTACTTTTTATGAGCGGATAATTTTATGTGATTTTTCTTCATGAATTACTCCATATCTTGTTTTGACGAACATAATCAATACATATCTCTCTTGTTCTTTTGTTACTTTCTTTCTTCGAAAAATACTTGTAGTTTTAACCGAAAGAAGAAGTAAAAAACTTTGTAATCCACTTCATGAAACATTGTAATCCACCCTAAGAACTCTCGTCCTAACCCTCTCATCCAAAGGCAAGGCCTATTATTTTTGTGCTTTTTTATACCAGTGTGTAAAGAGAAGTTTTAAATACACCCTCCAAACTACTTAATACACACATATATATTCAATACACCACCCATTCAAATTATGGATTTCATATTTTTACTAATACACAACCCAAACTACCTAAAATACCCTTGAACTAAAAATCATGAAATTCCATATTATTTGACTATACAAAGTTACTATGATTAGTATATTACTTTATATTGATGTTTTGTAGATGTTCAAACAGATTATTAGTATGCAAAATCATTACAAATCTATTAATACTATTCTCTTTAAATTATTAAACATGAAAATACTAAATAAAATGAAAAATTAATACATTCTCATTATTGTATTTACACGAAGAAGAAAAAAAATAAAATAAAATTTAAAGAAATAAAAATCATAATATTTTCAACATAAATTACTACTTAATTCAGAATTCTAAAAAAAAAGAAATTATAATTTTTTTTTCGTGAAGAAGAAAGGAGTTGCTTGTTTAATTCTCATTAAAACTATTTGGAATTTCTTATAGAAGTTTATTTTTTTTATTTTTTTAATTTCTTTTTTTATCAGATGTTTTTAATTAATTTTAAAAATAAATTTTTAATTTTTAAATTTATTTTCTTTTAATTTTTTTAATTATCATATATATTTATTTTATTCATTTGATATTTTTATAGAATTATATTTAAAATATATAATAATAAGTACGTGTATTAAGTAGTTTTAGAAGTGTATATAAAATTTATCGTGTGTAAAACTAGATAGAGTCAAGGTTAAAAAAAAAAAAAATTGTGTGTGAAATTCCAAATAAGGAATGTCCAATTCTCCCTACCAAACCGTTACTTAAAAGTTGCTCAAATTCCCACTTATAATTCCCAACCAAACAAACCTCGACTTTCATTCTCCTTCCTCATTCTCCCCGAACAACAAACTCACAACTCCCAACCAAACCAAATCATCGTATCATCATGGGGAAGAAGGCGGTAATGATCGTGTGCGGCGCTGCCGTGGTGACAGTGGCGGCGGCTGTGGTGGTACGTCAGCGCATGCGGTACTGCGGCGAGTGGTCCAAGGCTAAGGCCATCGTCAAGGAGCTGGAGGAGAAGTGTGGGACCCCCATTTCCAAGCTGAGACAGGTCGCCGACGCCATGACCGTCGAGATGCACGCCGGTCTCGCCTCCGAGGGTGGCAGCAAGCTCAAGATGATCATCACCTACGTCGATAATCTCCCCACTGGGTAATATATTCACTCTTGAATCAAAGCTATTGTATCTGCAATGTGTGTATATCGAATTGGTGTTGATCTCCGATGTGGGATGTGTTTATGTTTGGTATATTTGATCTGTCTGGATCGAAAGATCAGTTCTTGATCCGTTTGTTTGTGATTTGTTTACTCTGTTTAATGGTCTTTGTTTATGTGGAGTTTTGTTCTTTGTTATGAGATGGGTTGAATTTTCATACTATTGTCAAAAGAGTCTTTGAAAATGTGTGGATTTGTTTGTTTTCTGATGTTGGTCGCTCCGAGATCAGTGTTGACGAGAAAATTTTTGCTATATAAAATGTTGCGATGGGATGTGTAGGCAAACCGCATTTGCCATTGTCTGTTGAGAATCGGCAGGTAAATGCCATGTGTTGAACTTCTCTCAGTTCGCTGCAGTCTGATTGTGATTTAGGCCAAGTGCTGTACTTATTAGCTTTGTCTTATTCTGATTTGGTTAAATGATTGTCCTTGTGATACGCTGAAGCTGGATTATCTATCCTCTCTTGTGCATATCTCAGGAATGAGAAAGGGGTGTTCTATGCTCTGGACCTTGGAGGAACAAACTTCCGTGTGCTGCGTGTTCAATTGGGAGGGAAGGATCGTGGACTTGTTAATCAAGAATTCACAGAGGTGTCAATTCCAGAAGGCCTGATGGTTGGAACTTCAGAAGTAAGTTGTTAAGTAGTAAATAATACCACTGTAATTCAGCGTTTACATAGTCTAAGAGCTGATTGTGATTTCAGGCACTATTTGACTTCATTGCAGCAGAACTTGCTAAATTTGTTGGTAAAGAAGGTCCAGAATATCAACTCCCTCCTGGCAGGCAGAGAGAACTAGGTTTTACCTTCTCATTCCCTGTGCAGCAAACGTCAATTAATTCTGGGTCCCTAATTAAGTGGACGAAAGGCTTCTCTGTAGATGATACAGTTCAGTCCTCAATACTTTGGCTCCTTTCATTCTTTAATATCTGTTTTCCTTAATTTACTATTCTCTTTCATTAAAAGAAAGCAAACTACTCCTTTCAAAGAAAAAGAAAAAAGAAGAAGCAAACTCCCACATTAAATGAAGCAACAGAAAAGAACTGAATGCATATAGTCATACCAAGTAGATACGATTGTGCAGAGTCCATTTCTATTGTAGTTGATTGTCGTATGTGACTGGTTAATTTTTTTTATTCTGACTAGAGAATTTATATCTTACAAATGAAGGATGCATGAAGTAACTATTAAGTCCATCCTCGTGATAAAACACTGACACAATGATCTTAAATTCTAGGGCCTAAACCAGAATATCATAAGTGCTCATTTTTAGTTTGTGTCATAAGTTTTCTGGTAATATAGTAACTTGGGTTATGTCTGGTTCATCAGAAATGAAATCGATTTGAATGTCAAAGCATGCTGGCCAAATTCTGATAAAGTACATTGTGGAACCCAAAACACTACTGGTAGAGCATGAACCATACACCCACAGTTTCATAACTTTAAAGAACATAATTAGGTCTTTTCTTCTGATCTTGTATGTACATTTCGTATTTGTTTCTGTATGTACTTTTCTACTTCAATAGTAAAAGGAATACTAAAGAGAAATCCTTCTCCAAATTACCTTTTTAAGTATTGTATTCAGATATTGGTGCTTAACAGTAGTTGCGTGTAATAATTTCTTTTAGCAGGTCTGAAAGCACCCAAAGCACATCCTTCTACATGAGTGTGTGTGTGTGTGTGTTTTTTTTTTATGCATACTTCAGATGTGCATAGTTATTTGGCGTATGAGACATAAACGACAGTGTATTTTGGTCTGATATCTCAAAAGTTCCTTTGGTGTTATTATTAGGTCTGAGATCCATTGCCAACATATTATTTTTTGGTCTCATGTCACCCTGATATGTGAGATTCACTTTTGTGCTATAAGTCGTGGGACAGAGTTAAGTGAGCCTGTAGATTCAGTTTGGTGAATTCCTGTAATATACTGGCATCATCATTCTCAAACACCAGAAATTTGAAGTTCTCGTTCTGTTTCTTGACAATCTTTGTAATTAGCACGACTTCTATCCATGTTCATCATCTATATATATAGTCTAAAATCACGACACCTCATTGTTTACGCATATCTCAGACTTAACTGACTTCAACTGCTTGATGATTAGGTTGGCCAAGATGTTGTGGCTGAATTGAGCAAAGCCATTGAAAAACAAGGGCTTGATATGCATGTGACCGCTCTGGTAAGTTCTACTGAAAATGGAAATTGTGGACCTTCATGTTGTTCTTGTCAATAGTTTTATGTCTTGGGCTTTTTCATATTGATTTTTTTCCCCTTTTTTTTTATCAAAGTTGGATGTTAATGGATACTTTCTTCCACCAGGTTAATGACACAGTTGGAACATTGGCCGGAGGTATATACAACAATAACGATGTTGTCGCAGCTGTGATTTTAGGTACCGGGACAAATGCTGCATATGTGGAACGTGGACAGGCCATACCCAAATGGCATGGTCTTCTACCTAAATCTGGAGACATGGTTAGCAGTTCTTTCACGCCCTTTGACTAATCTCAGTCTCATATTTCTGTAATTCTATGTATAATTTCTTAATATTTTCCCCCTACTTTAGTATAGGTAGTACAGTTATATTAGTAACATGCAAGTTAGCTTTGTAAAGTAAACAATATATAATCATTGTCTATGAACTTTAGGTTATCAACATGGAGTGGGGCAACTTTAGGTCAGCACATCTTCCATTAACAGATTATGATCATTCATTGGACACTGAAAGTTTAAATCCGGGAGAACAGGTGATTGTACTTTTTTGACTTATGGAGTTTGCTAGCTTTTACCTTCTGAGAAAATTTTGCAAGGCATGCATATTGATATCTCGAGTCCTCAGATTTTTGAGAAGATAATTTCGGGAATGTATTTGGGAGAAATTGTTCGTCGAGCTCTTTATAGGATTGCTGAAGAGGCTTCCATCTTTGGTGATATTGTTCCGCCCAAATTAAAAGTTCCATTTATTTTGAGGTCATCTCTTGAGCCAATTATGTAATCTTTGCTGTATGCGTTGCTGTTTTCTGCATATTGTTTCTCTTCAGATTTAACTTCCTTTATATTGTTTCCATTTTCTGCATTTGGGCTTTTTGTTTATGTGCAGTACTTAATTTATGAGATGTGATTTACACAGGACACCTGACATGTCTGCAATGCATCATGACACTTCGTACGATCTTAAAGTTGTACGGGACATACTGAAGAATGTATTGGAGGTACATCTAACTTTTGTGGTTGATGAGAATTTTCAATTGGTGTCAAACCTTAGTAATTTGATTTCACATAACCATGGTTTAATCTATGCATCATTTGTTCTTAATTATTAAATGTGTAATATCCAGTGAACTCGGAGGTGTATCTAATTGTTTGAGGTTGTCAAGAGTTTCAATTGGTGTTAAACCTGATTAAATTGACTTCACCATGATATCATACTTGCATCATTATTATGTTTAAAATATTAAATATGTAATGTCCAGTGAAGTTATAGCTTGTATTTGGTGTACTGTTGAGGACTTGAGGTTTGCTGCTGGTATTCTTTTAACTGTGCATGGATGACTTGTACATGTTGTTGGCCAAACTGTTCTATTCAGTCTGTATTCTATTTCAGATATCAAATACTTCTCTTAAAGTGAGGAAACTTATTGTTGAGCTCTGCAATATTGTTGCCACACGTGGGGCTCGCCTTGCTGCTGCTGGAATCTTGGGGGTTCTGAAAAAGCTGGGAAGAGATGTTTACAGGGATGGGGAAAAACAGAAGACAGTTATAGCATTGGATGGTGGTTTGTTTGAGCACTACACTGAATATAGTAAGTGCATGGAGAATACCCTAAGAGAATTGCTTGGAGAGGAAGTCGGTGCATCTATTGTTATTGAGCACTCTAATGATGGCTCTGGAATTGGAGCTGCTCTTATTGCTGCTTCTCACTCACGATACCTCGAAGATGATGAGTCCTGAGTTTGTCTCAGGAAACTAGAGCGTTTTACTAAAGAAAATTTAAATTTTTGGCGCTCACTTTTTTTTCTGTTCGGATTAGAACCTCTCCCAATTTTTCATCTGATTCCTGCACCTTTCTGCTCTGCCCACTTTCACCTCAGGAATTTGGTGTTTTTGGTGAGTTTTAGTTCGTGGCTTTGCAGAAAGTAAAGAAAGTTGAGTTGATTGTATAAAGGCAGGACCTGTAAGCGGCCATTGCTATAATGCTTCGGCCTGCTAAGGACCATTTTTCCCTTATGTAATTCCATATTCACATGTCCAAAATAATACAAGGCAATTTTTTGGAATATTACATCCGTGTGATCAAAGCAGTGTAAGCATTCCAGTTCTATCTCCTATCAAATATTTGAAAGAAAAAAAATGGACACAACAAAATTCGTTTGAGTTGCATGCGTTTACTCTGGCTTGAATAATATGATTTGGCAGGCATTCAGAACAAAGTTCCGTAAGTTATGGTATAGAAAAAAAAAAGAGGGTTCTGGAGTTTTTTCCCTAGGTATTCATTTTTCAGTTCCTTTAGTCAAAATACTTCAATTGGTATGCCCGGCAAAAAATCGCAATATCGTATTCATTTAGAAGAAAAACAAAAATTGCAGGTAAATGATACATGCTCGAGCCGCTAAACGTTACCAAATGTGTCGCTATATTTACATCAGTAAAATAGAATAATCAATTATAGCCAATTGGAGGGAAAAATCTATCGTATCATTGTTCAAGTTTGGAAATTCAATTTAATCGCCACTGATGAGTTATGGCGAACCAAATAATCGTCACAAAATCTATCAAATATTAAATATTAAAATCAACAACATTCCAGTTGGACACTGTTGACAATATTGTCTAGCTCAAACTATCACTGCATTCAAACTCGTTCATGTTGCAGTGCCTGCAGCTTCTTCCAAGTGATCAAACCATTGTAGTGCAAAGTTGCCTCCCGAGCTTGCTCAAAATCAGTCAAGTCCATGTTGGAATTCTCGTTATTATAACACTGTTTCTCTCCATCTTTTGTTATTGTAAAACTCTCAAGCGTAACGGACTCTAAGAAATGCCGCCAACATTTGATCCGAGATTCTTGACAGCAGTACGTCGTGTTTCTCTTCTCCATTCACTAGCTTCTTTTGTACGAACTGAAACGTGCAACAAAACTCGTCCATATATAGATGAATTCAGGGAAACATGTATAGCTCATCAGTTCAAGTTTGCACTTAATATTCAGAGAGCCTTATTCTCCCTATAGACGTACAAGAAGAGTTACCTTTATAAAGGAGTTGTCATAGACAGGTTACAACAACGGCACCCGTATTTTCATTGGTTGACAACTCGATAGTAAGCCGTCAATAAAAGCTTCACCATTTGCAGGAGCAGTTAACAAAAGCAGACACATTTCTCTGAGTTTTGGCCGTGGAGGAACTCTTTTCTTTCGCAGTTTTTTTGAACTAATTTTCTCCTGCAAAGAACAATCATAGTGAATGAGGTGAGAATTAAACACAACTAATTGTGCACGCACTTGTTTAAAAGAGAAAAGGTAGTCTATTGAAAACTTACTGCACTTCTAGGAGAATATATTTCTAACTCCGACGATCTTGCTAACTGTGGTGGAAATCTGCCAATATATTTTCGCAAGTTGAGAACCCACTTGGTGTTAATATGTGAGTGAGAGAGGCAAAGAATATGCTTCTCTAGCTTGGCAGACTTGATCGAAATCGAGGGAGGAATGTGGTCGTTGTAGTGCTTGTAAGAAACAAGATTTGGAGCATCTATGATGATGTTCTTTGCATCATCATCAATTATTCCAGCTATTGATAGTTGAGTGAGCGAACGACTTGATATTTTGATCCCATCATCGGATTCCCATTTAAATCGAGTCTTCAAGAAAAGGAAAGTTGCAGAAGACTTCCTCTATGTATTTGTTGCTAATGGAAAAGCCTCTATGATTTACCGTCAACTTCTTCAGATTTCTGCAACATACTTCTTCAAGATTCAATGGAATTAAGCAGAGATTTTCCTCATAAATAAGAATTCAAGATTGGGTGCTTGAATCTTGAAGGTGCAACTTTCATAACTAGAATGTATATGCACGACTACATTCTTGAGATAGGGAACATCACAAAGTTCAACATGTTGCATGTTTTTACAGCATGTCAAATCCAAACTCTCCAGCAGAGGGAATCTACGAAAGAGCTCCCCGACTAGCCCATACAAATCGACGTCCCACAATCTGAGTGACTTTAGACAACAGAAGATTGTATCCTTTTGGATTAAGGCTTGGTCCAACATACAATTCGTTAAGCTCAGTACAACCAAGGACCCGACATCAAAAATAGCAGGAGGAAATCTGTACATGCCACAAACATGAATTATTCGATAGAGAGATTTAAGTCTGTCACATAGTACCGAGTGACCATCTTTATCCACTGGTCAACATCAGAATATCTTGTCTTCTTGTCGGAGATTGGATCTTCGAGCGAGAACTGAACGATTCTTTTCTGACCTTCATGTTCAGGGAGTCTGCTTCTGAAGGAATCATCCATGAAAGTTGAGTCCTGTAAATCAAAACGAAAAACTGGTAGCGAGTTCCACCCAGAGTTCCATACGCTCTGCCAATGCCTCGATGAGAGGCTCATACGGATTGCATCTTCAGTTGGCATAGCAAAGAGGACTTTCCTTAAGGGGTTCCGGCAGCTAGGATATTCGATCCATATATCTTCGATCTATATATATAACTTAGACACAGACATATATAATGTTGTCGACATCAATTCGAAAGACTTGGAAGAACTCTCTATATGTAGGACTCTAATTACTTGTAGCTCAAGAAACTTTATTATGAGCACTTTTATTTCCGAATACCTACAATTAGTGCTTTTCCGAAGTGGCACTCTTTTTGGTTGGCATGTAATCTTTGCCTTTTATTGATTTTAATTTTTTGTATCCCTTGGAAATGAAGTTTGGGTCAATGACATCATATCTCTACAAGCACACATTTCAACTTGAAATTCCGATATGTGAACAATCATTCTTTAATATCGCAACCTCTTCTTCTCTCTCTCTCAACCTTAGACGAGAATTTTTTTTTTCGTCGTCTAAGAAAGTACATAGACGACGATATTTAGTCGTCAGTATTCTTTTCTTAGACGAGGAAACTATTGTTTCGTCGTCTAAGAAGGTTCTTAGACGACGAAACATGCTTCTTAGAGGACGAAATTTGTTTTCGTCTCCTAAGACTTCTTAGACGACGAAATTTTAACTTTTCATTGCCTAAGGTTTTTTTCTTGTAGTATTACTATGAGCCATTTGAGGAGCACACTTATAAGAAAACACAATTGAGAGATACATCAAGGGGTGAGTGAACATGTGAAAGAGTCTAGGTTGATGGACTATAAAAATTGAGTGTTGCATGGGAGGCAACCCATTTCAACCGTACATGTGGATGAGTCATCAACGAGAGTTTGCATTTTCTATCCCTTTACTTTTATAGTTGAACTGTATATGTTTGAAACTTGTGAACTTATAATATACTTAGGAATTACATTCTTATTTTTCTGCTTACATTGAAGATAATATAATTTTCTAAATGTGGGGTAGGTTTACATATTTTGTTTTATTTATTTCGATTCAGTTTGTTTTATTTGAGTTTTAGGATGCCCCTAAAGTCTAGAATGATTATGTCTTTGAATGTATAGGTGATGGTTTTGCATTTCCATAAGAATTGAATTGTGAGTTTCATTGATAATGTGGATTTGGTATGAACATGTGAGATCTGGATTGATTGTGGTATAGCAGACATGTTTTGGTTAGTTTTAGTTCATAATAACCTTTGTGAGCTTTTGAGCCTAAGTACTTTCTTCATGACATGTAATCTGAAATTCGGCAATTGCGTTAAACCTCAACATTCTTTGCATATTCAATGATATGTGCCATAGTTTTTAATGAGCTCTAGAATTTACTAGAACTTACTCTTGATGATTTTCGAAACTTGTATTCATGATTATACCCTGATTCATGATTATAGGTTTACCACTAAAGCCAAATGAGTGTGTGCCCTATTTGTGCCTGTCGTGAGACTTCTTAATATTAACCCCTTTTGAGACTACACTTGACATTTCTCTCATCATCCTCATAATCATCATTTTGCTTAGTATAGCTACATCTTTACCCTTGTCTTCAAGACTCGGCAGAGCTTAAATTCGATATGGAGTTGTGATGAGAAGTGAAGTTTTGAAATAAGTGTGGGGTGGACTAATCCAAAATATGCAAGTGCCTCGTTGAAAAAAAAAAACAACAAAGAAAAGGAAAAGAATAGCAGAGGGCAAAAAAAAAATGTGAGATGAATGGATTAAGTCAATCTAAGAAAAATTGTTGTTGTGAATTTGGAGTTTTTTTGTATTTGAAGGTCTAACATTATTATGTATGGTCTTCGTTCTTGGTTCATTTTCTGATTTTGTGCACACGATTTTGATTCTTGAATGCAATCCCACCATGATTGTTGTTTGAGAGTTGATTTCATCTACCAAAATAATATACATCGAGTCATACGCTAAGTCGGTTCGATTTGTGTTGGTTCTAGTGGAGTTATAATTTGAAAATTTGCATGCAATTCATAATGAGCAACACCATTGATGATAACATGCCTCCGATAAAGACTTTTGTGTTTATGTGTTTTCTTGTTTAATTTCTACATTGAGTGTTTTTAAACTGGTTAGCATAAAGTTTAGAATTATACGCTGAGTTAGTTCTAAAATATATGAGAAGTCTATAATAATTGAATGACCTCTGAGACTTTAATTAGATTGGAACTAACAATGTGTATTGAATATGTCCAATATGTTATTGAGTCTATGCATGTGAACGTTGTGTAATAGGGCTGTTTCGGTGTAATATTTGTCAAGGGAAGTCGATCATGTAATATTAGTTTAGATTTTATTTTATATAGGCAGTAGATGATCAACTTTTAAATCCCCCATATTATTTGTTAACACTTAAAGTTTAGAGTACCCTTCAATTTCCCCGGACTGAACGATCCTTATTTATCTTATATTAATGATAATATTTTATAAGATTTTAGTTGTGAGGTTAGGATGTAATCGCATTATATATATATATATATATATATATATATATATATTACTTTTTCAAAAGCAAGAATACGGACACCCACTTCAAATGTTCCGTTCGGAAGAAGTCTAAAATGAAAACCTTCAAGCGGATCAGAACAGCATGCACAAGCCAAAAGCATAATTACTTTAAACTTCTCTTAAAACACAGATAAGACTATCAGCAAATGTTTGAGTAAAAGATTATTTGCTTACCAACATGATCAATTGTGACTGCCGTTAGCTCTCGCATGTTCTCCTTGAGAATAATTTCTGAACCTGTTTCAGAATGTGATGGCTGCTGCACAGATACTATCTAATTAACACAAAAAAATGTATACCACTAAATACACACTTCCATTTAAAGATGATACTGAAATTTAAAGCAAATGAACAAAAGAGTGCAATATGAGTCACTACTTAAGGAAAAGCAAAGAAAACGCCCAATAACAATCAGTAGAAACACACTCATCATCAAAGACGAACAATCTAATAACATAATTTAAAAACATAAGAACATGACAACACAGACACCACCCCGCAATAAACAGACATCATCATGCTACATAATCTCCTAATCAAAACCAACCATGCAATTAAAAAACTTGATAATCGAGAAAAAAAAAACCATAAGCACCACCAACCATTCACTCAAAGCATACACTCACACAAAAGTAAAATCCAAACAAAAAAAAAAATGCAATCAAAACATATCACATAACAAGTAATACAACCTGAGCCTTGTACATTAATGACTTGTTTCTTTCTAGAAAATAAAATTTCTTCTTCTTAAACTACAAATAGAAACAAACAACCCAAAGTTAGAGTTTGAACATATTGAATTTCAAGAATATAAAAATATAAAAATAAAGGAAACAATCAAAGAAAGTAGAAAAGATTTTTGATCTAGAATACCTAACATGCCGATCATCATTAGGGTTACGCACAGCGACGTCCTCCAAGTTGTCGTCAATTTCGTTGGACGCCTTGTTCTTTTCAGGACAATCAAATTTATTTTTTCTACGGTTTGAACAGATTGAAAATATATATTTTTTAAAAAGTAATCAAAACAATCAAAGGAAGAAGAGAAGATTTTTTTTATCTACGAAACCTAACTCATCATACGTCAATTCATCATACCTGATAATTAATCGCAGCAAAGTCAATTCATATGTTGCTCTATGTAGTGGTGTTAAAGCACATATTTCTATACAAAGATCTTTCACAATTAATAATGTGATTCTACGGAATATTTTATATGTTCTCTCATTTCATGTCAATCTTATGTTTATTGAGAAAATCACAGATAATTTAAATTGTTCGATAACTTTCTTTCCGTCTTGGTGTTTTTAGCATGACTTGACTACGAGGATAATGACCGGTGTGGAAAAGTGACCTGGAGACTTATACTATTTAGTGGCGTTGTCCTCTACCATTCCCACCAAACATCCATTTGGCAGTCATATCACCATCTCTTCTAATCTTTGACACTGTTAATATGGGCATCCTTTTGTCTGTTTTCAGCACGTAGTCAATGAGTCATTTGATTGTCACTTTGATTCCACAAGTAAGTGTGAAATTTGTTCTTTCGCTAAACAAACTCGTAAATCTTTTTCTTCTAGTTTAATATCCACATATCGTTGTTTTTCTCTCATACATTGTGACATTTGGGGACATTATAAGACGCGTTCTCTTATTGTGCTTATTATTTTTTGACTATGGTGGATAATTTCTCTCATTTTAGATGGATTTTTCTGATGCGTCACAAAAGTGAGACGTAAGATTTGCTTTGTAAGTTTTTCACCTATGTTAAAATTCAATCTAATTCACATGTCCAAACTTTTCGCTCTGATAACGAAGCTGAATTTTGTCTCTCTGCGAGATTTTTTTCTCGAGTAGGGGGTTGTTTTCCAAACTTTTTGTATTTATATACCTCAACAAAAATGGTGTAGTTGAGCACAAACATAAACATCTTCTAAATATTGCTGGAGCTCACTACAAGAAAAAAGGGTTTTGCCGACAAAAAAAAAAAAACGGCCGACGAAACACTTTTTTCGTCGGCAAAAAAAAAATTTCGTCGGCCATTCCCATAGAATGGCCGACGATTTTTTTTTTCGTCGGTAAAAATGAAAAATCGTCGGCTATACTCCTATAATGGCCGACGATTTAAAGTTTTCGTCGGCTATAAACTTTTGGAAGAATGGCCGACGAAAATTTTTTATTTCGTCGGCCATAAGTTTTTTTTAAAATAATTATTTTACGAACAATGGCCGACGAAAATTAATTATTTCGTCGGCCATACGTTTTTTAAAAATAATTATTTTACGAACAATGGCCGACGAAAATTAAGCATTTCGTCGGCCATAAGTTTTTAAAAAAATAATTATACGATTATTTTTGACAGAAAACGACAAAAGAATAGCCGACGAATACTAGGTTTGATTTCGTCGGCTATGATTAAAACAAAAAACAAAAAAAGAGCAGTTTCCATTTTCTATCACTATCGACAAACCATTGCTTCATCCTTCAAATGCAAATGTGTCGTGAAATAAGACATGACTAAAATATTGAAATACGGCTACGGTTGAAAAATGGGAAGATTCCGACAAAATCTGTGTGCCGAATGTTGCGGTTAACTGTTTTTTACTCCCGTTTTCCTATGGGTAGCCTTACGGTCGGTAAATATTTTGTGGAAAATTTTTATACGATTAGTCGCGTCTCATCAATCTGAAACTATTCTCTATTGAAGATCAGGCCAAAAAACGTCATTTAGACGGGCCAATTTCCGTTTTAAAGCGTTTAGAGGTTTGACTCACCCGGTTGACCGTCCCGATCGAGCCTTTAACGTTGTCAGATGTAGTTGGATTTTTTTTCATACATGTATTTAATCTTAACGGTGATATCTGACGGTTGGAATAGATTTTCCAAACTTTTAGATTCAAAATCGGAACATATGTACTAATGTTCCTTAACTTGTTTACTAAGTGTTTAAGTGAATGTATAGTTTCAAATAGTTACTATACGTACACTCTTCAAATGCAAATATGTCGTCAAATAAGATATGACCGAAATAATGAAATACGTCTACGGTTGAAAAATGACAAGATTCCGATAAAATCCGTGTGCCGAAATAATGAAATCAGTCAAAACCCGGTTTACTGTAGATTTGGCGTCCGGCGTCCGAATGACGATTGTGATACCATTCCGGAAAGGGAACGACGCCAGGAACAAAACTCGTAGCTTTGCTACGACGTGTGGGCTTTTTCGGGCTTTCGAGTTCGTTTAGGGCCTCAAAACCGCAGTTTAGTATGTTTTCATAGAATAGCCGACGAAACATTCAAATTTCGTCGGCTATTCTCTAAGTATAGCCGACGAAACATTCAAATTTCGTCGGCTATTCTCTAAGTATAGCCGACGAAACATTGCATTTCGTCGGCTATTCTCTAAGTATAGCCGACGAAACATTGTATTTCGTCGGCTATTCTCTAAGTATAGCAGACGAAACATTGTATTTCGTCGGCTAAACTCTTGATCCGCGCCTTTTTATTGTCCGCCGTTGGATGGCTCAGATCCAACGGCTGTTGATTTTCCAAAGTATAGCCGACGAAATATATTAATTTCGTCGGCTATTCTCTAAGTATAGCCGACGAAACATTGTATTTCGTCGGCTATTCTCTTTCTAAATCTTTTAAATCTTCCTCCCGCCTTTTTTCTCTCATCCTTCCCCCCCCCTCCTCCGGCCTCCTCCTCCTCCTTCCCCTCCTCCTTCTCCTCCTCCTCCTCCTTCCCCTCCTCCTCCTCCCCCTCCTCCGGCCACCTCCTTCTCCTCCTCCTTCCCCTCCTCCTCCTCCTCCTCCTCCGGCCTCCTCCTCCTCCTCCTCCTCCTTCCCCTCCTCCTCCTCCTCCTCCTCCTCCTCCTTCCCCTCCTCCTCCTTCTCCTCCTCCTCCTCCTCCTCCGGCCTCCTCCTCCTCCTCCTCCGATCCGGTATTTTTTTTTGCCCAAAATGCAGTTATAGCCGACGAAATTGACATTATTTCGTCGGCTATAACTTTAAAATATTAATATATTCCGATGAAATAGCCGACGAAATAGCCCAATTCGTCGGCTATACTTCAGAACAAATAGCCGACGAAACCAAATTTCGTCGGCCATACTCGAACAAATAGCCGACGAAATCATTTTCGTCGGCCATAATTCGTCGGCCAAGGTTGGAATGGCCGACGAAATTTTTTTTTTCGTCGGCCATTGGTATTACCGACGGCGTATTACCGACGACTTATGGCCGACGAAATTTTCGTCGGCAGAGGGTATAGCCGACGAAAAAATGGAATGGCCGACGAAAAAATTTTCGTCGGCTATTCGGCCGTATCTGGTAGTGGCTCTTCATTTTCAACCACATTTACCACTTCATTTTTAGGAGAATGCATTCTTACTGCTATATACACAATGTCTCATTTTGAGATTCTTTACAATAAACCTCTTGGCTATTCTCGCATGCATGTTTTCAGTTATGTAGTCTTTTACTCAACAAAATGTTTTAATCCTTCATCAAAATTTTCTCCACGAGCAAACAAATGCATGTTTCTTGGATATCCAATGGGTCAGAAAGCGTATAAGTTATACAATCTTGAAACTAAAAAGATTTTTACCAATCATGATGTTATTTTTTTAAAGATACCTTCCATTTCACATCTTCTTATCCAAGAGTTTCACCGTCTTCTTCTTCTTCTTCCTGGCCTTATCTCATTTTTTATGATATTATGCCTCACTCTGCACCTGTTTTTCATGGAGTCACCACTAGCTTTAGAGTCATCAGAATCAGCCAAGTTGCCACTCTAGTTGAGATTGATGCCTCATCACAATCCCTGCCTGACACTGATCAGTGTCTGTAGTCCTCTCCTAGAAAATGATAACTCTTTACCTACTGAAATCGATCACCCTGTTCCTGATTCATCTGCTTCTACCTTACGCCACTCCACACGAATACGTATTCCAATGTACGTCTCCGTGATTATAATTGCTCGCAGGTGATTATGCCACCACACCATCCTTCATATCCTCAATCAAGTCCTCCACTAGGTACATGTTACCGACTTTGTAATTTCATTTCCTATTAGTGATATTCTCAATTGCATCTTGCCTGTGTTGCAACTCTTAGTAAAGATGAAGAACCCTCCTCTTATGATCAGGCCTCTTCTTATCCTAATTGGCAGACTGATATGTTTGAGGAACTTGCAGCCATTACAACCAATAATACTTAGTCATTAGTTTTCTTTCCTCTTAGCAAACGATATACTGCTTGTAAATGGTTATATCAGATCAAGCGCAAGGCCGGTGATTCTATTAAGCGTTATAAGGCTCGTCTTATGGCCAAGAGTTTTACACAAGCTACAATATTGATTACCATGATATTTTTTCTCCTACTGCCAAGATGATTACAGTTCGTTGTGTTCTTGTCATTCCAGTTTGTCAGAGTTGATTCATTCATCAGCTTGTTAATAATGCTCTTCTTCATGGTGATTTTCACGAAGATATATATATGTCCTCTCCTCCAAATCTTCAGTGACAGGGGAGAATTATGTTTGTCGCCTCCACAAATCACTAAGGTTGGTCTAAAGCAACCTTTGCAGCAATAGTTCTCTAAGTTTAATGAAACCATACTTGCTGCCGGTTTTGTTCAATGTAAAGCTGATTACTCTATTTTCGTATAGAAAGTTGGTAATTCTCTTACAGTGTTTTTGATTTATGTTGATGATATTCTTATTATTGGGACAACCTATACTCTATTCGTGCTACCAAGGAATTTATGCATTCTCATTTTCGTATTAAGAATTCGGGTGACCGTAAGTTTTTCCTTGGCATTGAGATTGCACGTTCACAAAAGGGCATATTATTGTCTCAACGAAAGTATGCGTTGGAGATTATTAAGGACACCGGTCTCTTAGGTATCAAACCTATTGACTTTCCCATGGATGATTCAAAATTGTCAAATAAGGGTGAGCTGATTAAAGATTGTGCTGTGTATCGGTGTTTGGTAGGACGACTCATATACTCACAATCACCATACCTGACATCACTTATTCAGTTCATGTTCTTAGCAGGTTTATACATGAGCCTCGCCTACATCATATGACAGCAGCTCTTCGAGTTGTCAAATATTTGAAATCTTATCTTGGTCAAGGTTTACTTTTGAGTTATAACAATGACCTTAATTTGAAAGCATTTTGTGATTCTGATTGGGCAGGATGTCCAATTAGTCATCGTTCTACGACTGGATATTATGTCTTCTTAGGAAATTCTTTGATATCATGGTGTACTAAGAGGCAGAGGACAAGTTCATTGTCAAGTGCAAAGTAGAGTATAGAGATGTGGCTGGTACATGCTGTGAACTTACTTGGCTCTAGTATTTATTTGCTTATTTGCATATATTTATTCCTGAACCAGCTGTTTTGCATAGTGATAATCAGGCAGCTCTTCATATAGCTGCAAATCCAGTTTTCCATGAAAGGACTCGCCACATTGAGATGAATTGTAACTTCATTCTAGATAAGATACTAAATATGGATCAATCAGATTTTGATTTGTTAGTTCTTTGCAACAACTTGCGGATGTGTTCACAAAAACATTAGGTAAAGAGAAGGTTCATAATTCTATTGAGGAAGTTGGGAGTTCTTGACATGCACTCTCCAACTTGAGGGGGAGTATTAGAAAGTATATTGTTATTGATTAAGATCAGAAGATATGTTAGAATATTTTCTTATATCAATTGTTTTGCCCTACTATTCTTTTCTATATTAAATCCGTACATTAGGAACCTGATTTCATGTGCTCCATGTTTTTTTTTTGCCATTGGATTTTAGAAATCCTCAGTTGCACCCATATGAGTTTTTTAGCCAAACTTTGATTCATTTAGCTTAAAACTTCGCTTAATTCTTCTAATCGATTTCTTACCAAACTTTAATTCATATTTCGATAGGTGGATTTTGTCTCAAGCATGGCAGCCAAGCTAGGATTGTTTGGATTGCTGCTTCAATTGAAACACTCAATTGATTTTTGGGTTTTTTTTTTGTGATGGATCTAGTTCTGGTGCTTGATTAACATTATTGCAGTTCAAACTGTGTTTACAGTACTGGACTATTGGGTTTGCAAAAGCAGAAAAAAGCTTCTGAGCTGAGCCGTTTAAAATAACAGTTGAGCTCTCAGAGCCCGGGCTCATTCCAAACGTTTCCTTACGGATGAAGCACATCTAACCGTTTTGGCACAACCTTTTGGGCTTCTTCATTATCTCATGAATACTTTAAGCATAAGAAATCCTTCAGAAACATATGCAATCTCCGCAAATATCATATCTGATCTTCAAATCTTCCTTTATATTATCTAATCAAATAGTAGCCAGATATATGCTGAGAAGGCAAAAAGAAAGGTGGGCAAAAATATCACAGAAGGGATTCTTATGCAAAAGAGAGCATGAAGATCAAGCTAGCGTTCCGATGAAGTTGAAGCAAGCTAGAAGCAAAGATTCCGATCGATGTTGTTGGCGGAGGAGTTTGAGCCAGACATAATATTCTGAGGCGTAAAAATTGTAACCCGGCCACTGTCACAGTGTTACTGTGTACTCGATCTGCTAGTCATCATATCGAAGCTAACTAGTAGCTCGCGTGTTATTGGAGGGGGGGGGGGGGGGGGACTGGTTAATTGTATGTTTGTTTGTCCATGATTAACACCATCTTAGCTTTAAAGAAGATGAATCATGGAATTGATTCAGAGGAAAGTAAAAAATATCAACCAAAAGACAGTTAAATAGTTGTCAAACAATGAGAAGAATTCACTTTAGGTGAAGGACCAAATCATGAATCAATAGGATTGGAAATAACAAAGAGAGAAAAGAGCTAAAATATTAAAAGGCAAGAATAACTTGGATTTATAAATTCATTACAGATCCACTTATACAGAGATGAGTCCGAGACTTTCCAGTTTTGAAGTCGACACAACAAGGAGCAGCAAACCAAAATCTCAAGCAAATCCGAGTTCGGGAAGGGAAGCAACAATTAAATACGAATTGATAGAAAAATATCAGATTCCTGCATAACTGAGCAGCAGTAAGGGCAACTCAGAAAATCCACTAAATATTCAATTAAAATTCAAATGACTAAAAATCAGTCTTAGATTGTCCATTAGAAAGTCTAATCACTTAAATATAAAGAACAGAGGTTAAAGGGATCAAATGAGGGTTCATACGAAGTAGAAACCAAAAAAGCTTGGTCGCTGAAAAATCTTAAAACAATTCCAAACGCAGACCAAACTTTGTAAAGTTACTGAGCATTCAATTTCCAACGAAATAAGCTGAAAATTTCCAGTTCAACATTAACTAATAGAAGAGAAACATATAATTCATAAATTCATGAAAATTGGAGGTCTTTCGGGTCGGGCCGGGCCAGGTTTTTAAATTGCTAAAACCAGTGATTCTGGGTTCAATTCGGGTCGGGCCGGGTTTTTCGAGTTTTCGGGTCTATTTCGAACCGAAATTTTCTAAGTTGAAATTTGAAAAATTCCTGCAAACTTTAAGGGTTCCCTTAAGAAATCTATCCTCTTTCTCAACTTCTCAAAATCAAATCACAAGTTCACAATAATACATTAAAAAAGGCTAATGACCTAATGTTTCTGCCTAAACCCGGGGGTCTAGTAGATACTCGGTGAATCCAACTCGATCTCCTGCAATCCTGCTCACTAAGGGGAATACCGGGCGGGCCAGTCTTCTCCTCTCCGATGCCTAAGTTAGTATAGTTGGAATATATATAACCAAGGCACGTATGTAAGCAGGGAGAGAGATAAGTTACCTAATAAAGAGGGTAGTTGGGGCCCTTATATAGGTGGTTGGAGGTAAGGGCTGGCCTTACCCTTCGATGTGGGACTGGTTCTCTTCTGTTTGTACCTTCTGGTGCCCTCTTTGGCAGGCTGGCGCCCCCGGCCCCAGGGTCCCTGGAGGCAGGATAGAGTGCTAGGCCCCGAGGCCGGGTGCTGGTGATCCTGTCCCGACCCTTGGGCCGGGCCCTGGTGCACTTGCTGCGGGTCTGTGGGCCTGCTGTAGCCTCTCTGCGGCTACTGTCAACAAGTCCCCCAAGTTCCCGGTCAAGTGCAATCTTGAATGGGGACTTAAATCTGTCTTGCTCTTGTCCCGCAGGCCCGCAGGGTTACCAACCTACCGGTGCCCAGTCCCCCAAGTCCGCGTTAAAGATTGGGCGTGACCGAGGTGAGTACCTGTTACTGATGGGAAGCAATAGTGTATAAGCACGTTTGTAATATAAGCAGTAATATGCTTAAGTGTTGTGGTGTTATGAGCATGGAGCCGGGTGGAACCCGGAGAGTGTATGAGATGATGCCATGATGCCATGCAATAGTTGTGTGCATGGAATGATAATGAGGCGTTGAAATCTGCCATGCAAGAGATTTGTGCATGGGATGATAATGAGGCGTTGAAATCCGCCATGCAAGAAATTTGTCCATGGGATGATAATGAGGCGTTGAAATCCGCCATGCAAGAAATGTGCACGGAATTTCGGCCGGGCACTTTGCCCTATCGGTACGAGGCGGAGCTTCACTGGGTCACAACTGGGCGATCTGCCAAATCGAAACGGAGCGGAGTTCACTGAGCCTCTACCGGGCGATCTGCCGAAACGGAGTTCACTGAGCCTCTACCGGGCGATCTGCCAAAGCGGAGTTCACTGAGCCTCTACCGGGTGATCTGCCAAAGCGGAGTTCACTGAGCCTCTACCGGGCGATCTGCCAAAGCGGACGGGGTGAAGTTCATGGGACCTCGACCGGGCGTTCTGCCATATCGAGACGGGTCCCAGGTGAACTTCAGTACTGGACCTCGACCGGGCGTTCTGCCATATCGAGACAAGTCCAGGAGTATGGGAACTCGACCGGGCGTTCTGCCATATCGAGACGAGTTCCCCATTGCTAGGCTGCAGGGAGATTACCCCGGTGTTGCGGGCTGTTTGAAGCACCGGTGAACACTTGCTAGTTCTTCTCAGCTTGTGTTGAATAAGCGTTGAGGTAAGGGGGGTGGCATTGAGGTGACAAGGCTCGCCGTGTAGCCCCATGTTGATCGCCTTTCAATGCGATGCAGGGTTTTTATCCTGCTGGACAAGCGTGCATGGGTTAGATGCAAACTCGCCCGGGTGTATAAAACCCGCCGGTCGAATGTTCTCGACCGGGGTCAGCCATGGTACCGGGCGGAACTCGACCGGGCGTCCTGCCATATCGAGACGAGTCCCCCAGTGAAATGCCATGGGGCTGGGTGAATTATGTTCCCAGTAGGGGGGTGGCGTTGAGGTGACAAGGCTCGCTGTGCCGCCCCCGTTTGCCGCAGCTGGTGCGATGCAGGGTTTTTATCCTGCTGGACAAGTGTACATGGGTTAGATGTAAACTCACCCGGGTGTATAAAGCCCAAGCCGGTCGAATGTTCTCATGACCGCGGTCAGCCATGGTACTGGGCGGAACTCGACCGGGCGTCCTGCCATATCGAGACGAGTCCCCCAGTGAAATGCCACAGGCCAGGTGGATCCTATTCCCGGAATATGCTCTCGAGCCGGTTGGATGCGTCGTAACCGGTGGGCGGATCTTGACCGGGCGTTCTGCCATATCGAGACGAGTCCCCCAAGAGAGATGCAACTGGATGGACCTCGACTGGGCGTTCTGCCATATCGAGACGAGGTCTCCAGCAGGGTGGTGTGCAGCCGGTTGAATGATACCTAACCGCGAACTGCTACGGACCGGGCGGAACTCGACCGGGCGACATGCCATATCGAGACGAGTCCCCCAGTGATATGCAACGAAGATGATGCCAGGAGGGTTCATACACGGATAGATGCTCTCGAAGCGGTTGGAAAATCATAACCGATGAGAGGTCTTCGAGATATGCAGCGAAGAAGCCATGCAGTCGGTTGAATGATCATAACCGTGAACTGCTACGGACCGGGCGGACCTCGACCGGGCGTCCTGCCATATCGAGACGGGTCCCCTATTGCTCATACCCGGATGTGTGCTCTCCAAGCGGTTGGATGATCATAACCGGTGAGAGGTCTTCGAGATATGCAGCGAAGAAGCCATGCAGTCGGTTGAATGATCATAACCGAGACCTGCCATGGTGCCGGGCGGATGGCTCGTACCCGGATGGGTGCTCTCCAAGCGGTTGGAAAATCATAACCGGTGAGAGGTCTTCAAGCCGGTTGAGAAATCATGCCCGGTTAATCTTGCAGCAAAGGTGGCGTGCAACCGTGGAATTTGGGGAAGTGGGAGGGCCTGACTCCTTGGTTCCCGCTCCTACCTTCCTGTCGCCAGCGTGTGGGACAAGTGGCTGACATGCATTTAAGGAGGAAGTCCATCAGTCCCGTCAGTTATGATGGCATGGGCAGTTTACCAATGCTGGGACACGTGCCAGCGGGGGGCGGTCTTGAGATGAAGGGCCTGGATTCGCAGGCGTTTAAGTTGCCCTGTTTGCGTGTTTGGCGGGATTTCCATTGCTAGGGCATCGGTTCCCTCTATAAAAAGGCCTCCTCTGCTCTTCTTTCTGCTGTTGCTTCTTGCTTTGGAGAAACTAAGAGAAAGAGAGGAATCCGGCGACCACTCTAAGCCCTTTTGCCCCACGATATCCGTTTTCTTGAGTGCTCCCTACTCTCTTCCTACCATTGTTCGCTGCTTTCGCAGGGCGGATTGTCCTCGGTTGAACATACTAATCGGAAAGTTTGTTGATTTCTTTGCCCCGGTGTTGTTCTTGTGTTGGTTTTGTTGTTTTGCGGCGGGGGGGGGGGAGGGATCACTGTCGCTGACGGAACTGCTCTGCGGCGAACTTGGGGAGAGGCCGTAGAAGGCGCTGTTGTAGCCTGTTGCTGACGAGCGCTAGGGTTTTGTTTTCTTCCCCTAGGTTAAGATGTCATCTTCAGATTCTGACCGGACTTCCGAATCGGCTGCCAGGGGTCCTATCGAGGACGATGAGGAGAGACTGGAGGATTGGCTCGGTTCGGAATCTCCGGTGTCCGAAGCCGCTGACTGCTCCGGGAGCAGGGTTTCGACTCCGTCCTCGTCTTCGTCTTCCGGGGCTGAATCCTCGGATACTGAAATACCGCACGGGGTGCGCCTTGCAGATGCTCCGGCCGTGAGCTACACCATTGGCAGAGGGAAGGGTGCTGTGGTGTGCGATGAGCCTGAGGGTAGCATGACTCCTGGAGAGATTGCAGCGCTCCGGGAAACATGGGGTATCCTTGATGACGTTCTGCTGCGGCCCCTGAATCCTGGAGAGTCGGCCTGCAACCCGGAAGCAGGGTGGGTTGCCGCGCACCAGGATCAGTTCCGGCATGGACTCTCGCTCCCGCTGCCAAATTTCGTGCAGTACATGCTCAGTGCGCTGCAAGTGTCGCCCGCGCAGCTTCCTGGGCTCCAGTGGAGGCGATTACTGAGCCTCGGCTGCCTATACGATTTGTCCGGAATGAGTATGCCAACGGTAAACGAATTCCGGTCCTTGTATAGGTTGTCCTACTCAAGGAAGCAGGGGTCCCGGGGTTGCCTGTCCTTCAACGCCCGGAAACCTCCACCGATCATCACCAATATGCCTTCATGGGTAGACAACAGCTGGAGGAAGAAGGTGGTGATGGCGGGCGGGAGGTGGCAGGTGAGGAGCAAAATGTACCGGGTTCCTGGCGCCTTCCAACCCCTTGGCGACCAGTCGTACGAGCTATCTGATCTGGAGCATGAGAGGGTCTCGACCATAATCGGATGTTGGGACGATCTGGAACGGAGTTCTTTCAACTTCATCCGACGAGAAGTGCTAGAGTACTGCCAACTCGGGCGGGGTCCCGGTGCGTAGGAAGCCCTTGAGCGGTGATACTTTGTGCTAGTTTTTGCAAAATACTAACTGTTTGCTTTCCTTGCAGGTGCGTCTTCCCGGGTGACTATCAAGCCCGAAACCACTCTCTCGATGGACGGGGAAGACCTCCTGAACAAGCTGAAGGAGAAAGGCGAGATCGTCTCGCGGACGTCGGTGGAAGAGGAGTCCGGCCGGCTCACGACCCATGCGGAGCCGAGGGCCATGGACGTTGATGACGACGCCTATGTCCTGAAGCGGGTGAAGACCCATCATGCTGCAGGCCTTCTGGCGCCTGGAAAGGGCAAGAGTACCGGGGGGGCAGTGAGGATTCCCGGTGGGATGCACAGGATCCCCAACCGGCCTGTGTCTGTGCCGCACGTAGCTCGTTCCGCGCGGGTAAGTGCACAATCTTCTTCTCTGGAAGGCCGGGGAGAGAAACGGAAAGGCGGGGACGTTCCTTCCGCCGCGCTGGTGACGCTTACCGGGGGATCGGCACGGGAGAACCTGGCCAAACGGTTCAGGATAACCAGCGGTGCGCAAACTAACGCTGCCGGGGAGAAGGCTGCTGCTGCTGCCCGGCAGAGTAGTTCCGCGCCTGCGGAGGCACCGAGGGGAAGCCCGGATAGTGCAATCGCCCGGCAAGACTTGGCCGGCCTTGGCCTGGACAGACCTGGGGTTGCGGGAGCCCTGACGGGTGGGAATCGCCTAAAATGCAAGGAATCCGTCCTCCGGGTAAGCACTGCATTGTACCACTATACTGCCTGTAGTTTGTTTTCTTTTGCTGCTTGACTAACTGCCTTTGTTGCTGCGCAGCTGCTGTACAGTTTGTACGAACCGGATGCGAGGGAGGAGCTGTCAGAGCTGAAGAGACAGATAGCTGCTCTATCGGAGGCCCGACAGCGCCTGGAGGTGGAGAAGTCTCGCTCGGACCGGGAGAAGGCCAGATCGGAGGAGAGGGCCAAGAAGCTGGAGGAGCAGAACCGGAGCCTGGAGAAGGAGAGGGCCGAACTGGAGGCCAAGGTGGACGAGCTCCAAGTGGGAGCCGCCGCTCTGCGCGCCGCCTCTGCTGCTCCGACCGGGGAAGATGACCCGGAACTCTACGAGCGGGTCGTTCTCAAATACCGCGAGAGCGATCAGTTCCTGGAGTTTCTGGTGAAGGCCAGGGAAGAGGGCATCTCGGATGCGTACACGGAATGGGCGGGGAAGGGATGGTTAGACACTTCCTTGATGTCGACTGCTGCTGAAGGAGATATCCATGAGCAGTCGGACATCCACCAGGAGGCGGTGGAGGGGCAGCCGGATGAAGCGATTCGCTCGGACTTGGATTCTTTTACCAACGGTGCCGAGTCTCCCCGAGCCAGGGTCAACACCGGAACTGAGGTCGACGACGAGGGTACCGCAGGAGAGGCCGGCGGATTGCTTGCTGAAGGCGGAGTCGTGGCTCCTTAGGATTTTTCTTGCCCTTTTCCTTGTAATCTTTCCGGATCGGTTACTGCTTGTATACTTGCTTGAATATGAATATACTGGAACTGGAAGAGCCGGTGAAATTTTCTCAAAAGTAGTTTGCCTATATATTTGTTTTTACAACGGTTGAACTGCGAACTATGCCAAACTAACCGCTCGGTGCTAGCTGGTTTTACCAGGCCTGGTCACGTTCCCGGTCGGGGTCTGTTCTTCTTTCCCCCACGTACCGCTGGAGCTGGCCGTTATCAATCAAAACCTGCACCGCTGTCTTGAGAGCGCAGCACTGGTTCGTTCGATGAGTCGCCTCATCATGATAAGAGCAGTACTTGCCCGTCTGCGCCGTTGTAAGTTTCCCCTTCGGGTACTTTCTCTTGGGCGGCGGGGGAATGACGCTCCCGTTCTCAAGTAGGATATCCTCGTAGGAAGTAGTGAGAGCGGTGAAGACTTCTTGACCGGCCGGTGGTGGTGCTGGCATGATTGCCAGGGGGCGCTCTTGGCGGTACGGTACCGGCTTGTGCTCATTCTGGGGTTTATCAAAATAGGGCCTTTGCTGCCGTTGTGGCCAGTTTCTGCTGTTGGCGTTCCGGCTGGGCCGAGCGATGCGGTTCTCGGTCCGCTGACTGGGCTTGGCTTCCTGGCCGGGCGGAGGGTTCTCTTCCCGGGGCTCCCGGGGATGGTCTTCCTGCTGCTCATCCCGCCTCCTCTTCAGTAGGTGATGCCCATAGGTCTCATGATCGGCCTGAGCATGCCGGATGGCCATAGCCATCAACTCGTCATACCCTTGCGGGAGTTCTACCCGGACAGCGTAGGAAAACTTGCCCGCTCGGAGCCCCTGCTTAAACGCCATCTCGGCGATGCCCTTGTCCAGGTTCCGAACTCCGGCCGTAGCCGTCTGCCAGCGGTTGACAAAGGTTCTCAGCTCCTCTCCGGGGGCTTGTCTGCAATTGAAGAGGATGGTCGACGTCCGGGCTCCCTCGACTCGGAGAATGAAGCGGCCTACGAACCGGTCGGCTAACTGCTCGAACGCCTCTATCGAGTTTGCTGGAAGCTCGTAGAACCAGCTGAGCGCTTCTCCAGACAAAGTCTCCTGGAAGATGTTGCAGCAGACTGCATCAGAGTATCCCTTGGCGCAGGTTTGGGACCGGAAGCTGTCCAGATGCTGGTACGGGCAGCCGGACCCTGAGTAGGTGAGCTTGAGGGACTTCTGGTTGCCAGATCTTCCTGACTCTATGACCCGGTGCGAGAAAGGACCCATGCGCTCATTAAACCGGGCGCCCTCAATCGGCCGCGCGGCTCTTCTCTCGTTGGCCTCCATTTGGGCCTTTAAGTCCGACACGGTGTTGGCTAGCATCTGCAGCGCTCGTGCGGTTGGAGTCTCAGCTTCATCTACTGACGAAGCGCCGGGTCGGCGGGAGGTGGTCGCGCTCTTTGGCGGGTCCGCGCCTGCTGGCGACTTCTTTCGTGCGGGGTCACCGGGCCGACCGCCAGAAGATTGCCCTGCTTCGGTGTGTTGAGGTTGGATCGGCGGGAGTGTCGCCTGTGCCTCGGCCATGGCGTCACTGCGCTGCTGTCCCCTTTCCAGGGCGGCTACCAGGGCAGTATTTACTGCTTTCATTTCCTCCTACCGAGCGTTGGACTTAGCTCTGTCCCTGTCGCTCTCCTCTCTTAGACGACTGACCTTCGCGGCCATTGCCCATAGTTCTCCCGCCATACTGCTATGGCCGGGGCTGTACGTAGGGTCCCGGTCCGGGCTCTCAGATCGATCGCTTGAATCATCTGAGAACGTCAAGGAGAAGCCCTGTCGCCCTGGACTGTCTTCCTCCTCTGCCGGGCCTTTCCGGCGCGAGCTATCGTGGTGGGGATCCGGCACGCCGGATGATCCCCCACAGCTCCCTACTTCCTGACCGTTGCCCCGGTCGCCGCGCGGCTCCCGCGTGACGGCTGGGGTGGAGGTGAGCGTCTGCACTACTGCAAGGCGTCCCTCCTCGGCGGTACCTTTCTCTTGACTCATTTCCGAGCTCTTTCCCAACGGTGTTGCTTACACGGCTTTTCGTTCAAGCTTCCCACAGACGGCGCCAATTGTTTCTGCCTAAACCCGGGGGTCTAGTAGATACTCGGTGAATCCAACTCGATCTCCTGCAATCCTTCTCACTAAGGGGAATACCGGGCGGGCCGGTCTTCTCCTCTCCGATGCCTAAGTTAGTATAGTTGGAATATATATAACCAAGGCACGTATGTAAGCAGGGAGAGAGATAAGTTACCTAATAAAGAGGGTAGTTGGGGCCCTTATATAGGTGGTTGGGGGTAAGGGCTGGCCTTACCCTACGATGTGGGACTGGTTCCCTTCTGTTTGTACCTTCTGGTGCCCTCTTTGGCAGGCTGGCGCCCCCGGCCCCAGGGTCCCTGGAGGCAGGATAGAGTGCTAGGCCCCGAGGCCGGGTGCTGGTGATCCGGTCCCGACCCTTGGGCCGGGCCCTGGTGCACTTGCTGCGGGTTTGTGGGCCTGCTGTAGCCTCTCTGCGGCTACTGTCAACACCTAATGTTTAATGAGAGGGACATAACTGGAAAAACCTGAAAAATTCATGTTTCCGGTTTCGGGTCGGTTTGGTCCTTCACGTATAGAACCCGAACCGATCCGGAAGTATTAAAATTGGTCCAGTTTTAGCCCGACCCAGACATTTCAGAGTTAAAACCCGGCCCGATCGGATCGGTTTCGGACCAAACGGGTCCGGGTTTTCGGGTTTCGGTCTTAAAATCGCAGCCCTAAGTTCAATGGTGAGCAAAAGTCTGCTTGAGGTTAGTCGAAGCCCTTGTATGCTCCTAAAGCAAATCAAGCCGACTGCAGCAACACAAACTCCACTAGAGACTTCTCATCCAATCTCATTTCCCTCTTGAATGAGTTTGTCTAATTTCTACAACAAAGGCAAAGTGAAAATGGTGACAATGCTACTGCAATGCTGGGGCAGTTTGCAGGATTCCTTACAGACTCAAAGCTTGTAAGTTAGGAAGAAATCCCAGGTATTGTGAGTGCTATCTCAACTGCTTTAGATCTCAGCAAGAAACATGATTTTTGGATTGTAGATTCAGGAGCCTCAGATCACATGTCAAATGATGCATCCATCCTAATTGATTTTCATTCTTTTGACAAATCATCACATGTTTCAGTAGCAAATGGGAAGAAGGTGCCTATATTAGGAAAAGGGAAGCTCAAATTTTTTTCAAACCTTAGAATGTCTGAAATCATGCATGTGCCCTCTTTCCCTTTCAAGCTCTTATCTATTGGAAAACTAATTCATTTGTTTAATTGCCTTGTCATTTTTTCAACATACAATGTCATCTCTCATGATCGGATTTCCCAGAAAGTGATTGGTGAAGAGTTCTTTCTCAATGTTCTTTACTTTATCTCCATTTCATTTCCTTCAAGCTTCTCAAAGAGTCTTCTTACAGAAGCAAACTTGTCTAGCTCCCATCAACTTTTGTGGCACATGCGCCTTGCACGCCCTTCTAATCGTGTCTTATCTGTTTTATTTCTAAATGTTTGTAAAAGCTCACATGAATGTGAAACTTATCACAAGTCTAAATCAACTAGAATTTCCTTTCCGAGCTCAGTGTCTAGAGTCTCATGTGCTTTTGAATTAATAAATTCTAATGTTTGGGGACCCGCAAAAGCTGTTTCAATCGATGGTTACAAATATTATGTAACTTTCATAGATGATTTTTCAAGAACAACTTTTGTGTATCTTCTGAAATTCAAACATGATGTTCTCAAATATTTCAAAGATTTCCGTAACTTGGTTAAAAATTACTTCTCTTCCACCATTTGTACATTGAGATCTGACAATGACTCAGAATACACATGTAAGAACATGCAATCTTACCTTAGTGAGCATGGGATCTTTCATCAAACTAGCTGTGTGGGAGCTCCCCAACAAAATGGCATTTCAGAAAGGAAGAATATGGATCTTCTTGAAAAAAGAAGAGCTCTAATGCTGCAAGCTAATGTACCAAAAAGATTTTGGTCTCATGCAATCCGATGTGTTACTTATCTCATCAACAGATTGCCTAGCAGTGTTTTAGAATTCGAGTCACCCTTTCAAGTGTTGAAGAAAAGAGAAATTAGACTTGACCATTTAAGAGTCTTTGGCTACATCTGCTATGTTCATGTTCAAGCTCATCAACGAGACAAACTTGATCCAAGAGCAGTCAAGTGCATATTCATTAGCTACTCCTCATCTCAAAAGGGATATAAGTGCTATAATCCCTTGAACCAGAAGCTTTATGTTTATAGGGACGTGAGATTTGACGAGGCTAAATTCTACTACCAACCACAAGATCATGATCTTTAGGGAGAGCTATTTGAGTCGTCTTCAGCACCTATAGTCCCAGATAATACTTCAAATGAACAGCCTGCTTATGTTCATGATCAACCTGCTTCTCAACCTCTAAATGAGGATGGTCTTGATCCCTCTAATGAAAGTCTGATAATACAAGAAGAGGCTGAAGCATCTGATGAGCAAGAAGAACGAGTACAACCCCAATATCTTCCTCAATCGCAAGAGAGAAGGTATCCTAGTCAAGTTAAGAAAACTTCAGTCAGATTGGAAGGCTTTGAGACTTACAAGCCTAAGCATCCTCTTGGAAATGTTGTCAATCTCAATCATGTCACACCATCTCATTATGTATTCCTTAACATGTTATGTGACACTTCTGAGCCTAGATCATTTGAGGAAGTAAATCAATCTTCAATCTGGAGAGAGGCCATGAAAGAAAAACTTAAAGCTCTTCATGATAATCATACTTGGAGTGTGGTTCAACTTCCTAAAGGGTACAAGGTAGTTGGAGTAAGATGGATTTATAAAATCAAATTTCATTCATATGGTTCCATTGAGAGATACAAAGCAAGACTTGTGGCCATGGATTTTACACAAACATTTGGAGTCGATTACAAAGAGACTTTTGCTCTTGTAGCCAAAATGAATACAGTAAGAGTCTTGTTGTCTGTAGCAGTGAATTATGGCTGGAAACTATACCAAATGGATGTCAAAAACACATTCATTCATGGAGAACTTGAAGAGGAGGTATATATACGACTACCTCATGGTCATGCTCAAGAAAAAGTTCATAGCATGGTGTGTAAGCTCCACAAGGCCATATATGTATTCAAGCAGTCTCCAAGAGCATGGTACTCGAAGCTTAGCTCTGTCTAATTTGCCTCTAGATTTAAAAGGAGCATAGGTGACTCCTCAATATTTGTGAGAACTGGAAAATCTAGAAGACTCGTGGTTCTTGTGTATGTTGATGAACTAATCATCATTGGTGATAATGCTTAGGAAATTGAAGCTCTCAAGCAATCCCTTTATGCAACATTTGCAATTAAAGATCTCGGAGAATTGAGATACTTCCTAGGGATAGATATGGATCAATCTTCTTCAGGTTTGTTTCTAAACCAAAGGAAGTACATTGTTAATCTCCTTGAAGAAGCCAACATGAAGCACAGCAGCATTGCAAAGTCTCATTTGCCTAGCAATCTGAACAATATTGCAGAAAAAGGTGAACTTTTGTCTGATATTGGAATCTATTAAAGACTTGTTGGTAAAATGATTTATCTTACCATCACTCGTCCAGACATAACATATGCAGTCAGCATGGTTAGTTAGTTCATGCATGATCCAAACTCTTATCATATGCAGCTTGTTAAAAGAATTCTTCGTTATCTGAAAGGGTCAGTGACTAGAGGCATTTTCATGAAGAAGCATGGTCATTTCACATTAGAAGACTATACAAACTCAGATTGGGCTGGAAATGCAATCGATAGGAAATCAACCACTGGCTTTTGCACATTCGTAGGGGGAAATTTGGTGACCTGGAAAAGTAAAAAGCAGTCAGTTGTAGCTCGTTCCAGTACTGAGGCTGAGTATCGAACCATGGCATCCGCTGCGTGTGAATTAATTTGGCTCAAGACTCTTCTTGCTGATCTTAAAGTTCCATGCACTCAACCTATCACCCTCCATTATGACAATCAGACATCCATGCATATCGCTGCTAATCATATCTTTCATGAACGGACTAAACACATAGAGGTTGACTGTCATTTTGTCCGGAACCAAGTACAGTCCAAAGTTTTGGTGACTGCCTATGTTCGATCATCTGATCAACTAGCTGATGTGTTCACAAAAGTATTACCTTCAGCTCAATTTGAAAGACTGTTATCCAAGCTTGGATCCATAGATTCCCTCGATCTAGCTTGAGGGGGAGTAAAGAAGTAAGCCTCTAATTCACGGTGATTCACCTTGATTCACTTTGATCATAAGTGAGTTAAGCAGCTGACGTAATGTGTGCTGATGTCAGCTGTATTTGGTTGCTTCTTCCTAAAATTCAGCAGCTTGCTTATCAAGCTTGATCACTCTTACCTATGCAGTAGATTAGTCTTTATTCCTTAGGTTTTAGAGCTGGACTTTGCTGGCTTCTATCTATCACGTGTATATATATTGTCCCTTGTAATCTGTTATACAATATATTAAAAATACTTCATCTGCTGAAATCCTTTCTTGCTCAAATTCAATAGTTCCAATGCTGCATGGAGTGAACAATAGTAGTAGAATGAGACTGAAATAATTAAAGCTGCAAATCTAGAATATCTGTCACCAACTCAGCAAAATTATACCTGTTTATGATTATATTGACCTCCCTTCTGTCAGCCTCAAAAGCAAGCAAGTCAGACATGATCTCTGCTGTGGCACCACCTAGTTTCTGTCCAACATATGAAAGGAAAACTAATGAGAAACACAAACTTTATAAAACGAAAGACTGACTACATAAAAATCTTCATTTTGCAATGAATAGTTACCTGGCAAAACCTGTAAAAGTCTTCAGGTATGCCTTGTAAATCCTAAAAGATGCACTCCTTCTATACTAAAGTGAATGTCGGCTCTGACAATCAATATGATTACCAATGCATATGCGTAAAATTTTCTTATCCTTACTATGAATCTTGTTCCTAATCTGCAGCTCTACTGTGCAAAATTGCGGCTTTGAGATCATTTTCTCTGGATAGATTACACTACTGGAGAGAAGCTGAATCTGGAATGAGCAGCTTGGCTTATTTTCTCGCCAAGGATACAATCGATCATTTTAATACAGTGATCAAACCGCTGGTATATCTTTCCATGTTCTACTTCTTCACCAATCCAAGATCTAGCTTAACAGATAATTACATTGTCCTACTCTTTCTTGTATACTGTGTAACTGGTATAGCCTATGCATTAGCAATCTTCTTTGACCAAGGTGCAGCCCGACTGGTAAGTAATAGAAATGCACCATTGAAATAATGTAATCTGAACATTCATTTTTCAGATTCCATTGAATTCTTTTACTAAGAGGCTGCTATTCTTGCAGTTATCAGTCCTCCCTGTTGTTTTGACTCTTACAGCAACACAGCCTCAGGATAGTGAAGTTCTAAAGATTTTGGCCAATTTATGCTACCCCAAGTGGACTTTGGAGGCATTTGTGATTTTAAATGCTGAAAGGTAGTTCATATACTTCTCTGAACAAATGCTTGCAACACTAAATAAACATTATTGGTTAGTTTCTCTGATCTCAATCACTGAAACAATTTCCTATATGTTACAGGTACTCTGGGGTATGGCTAATAACTCGTTGCAGGACACTTTTGAAAAGTGGCTATGATCTTCATGATTGGAATCTATGTATAACTGTCTTGATCATGACTGGTCTGGTTATTCGTGTGATCACATTCTTTTGTATGCTGATCTTTCAGAAGTGAGATTTCAGAGATCAGCAATCAGCAGAAGACCAAGTTGTGTACACTCTTGTGAAGAAGTTCGTAAAAGGTTCATATTGCCCTAAAGTTCCCTAAAGAACAGCATAGAGATTAGTAGTAAAAAGGTTGAATTTTGAAAAGAAAATTACAGATGATATCCCAAAATTAAGAGGAAGAGAAAATAGAATGTGACAGTAACAACTCTTAGTTTGGTATTTTATCATTGACGAAAGTCATTAAGATGTTGAAACCTGAAGGCATGAAAATTGAGAAATGGGATCTTTGCAAGCATATGAATGATCCGAGACAACAAAAAAGAAATGGAGAGTGGACTAACACATTTGGAAAGAAAGAGCATAATGTTTATGTCACACATGCATGAACTTAAACCTGCAAACTTTCGATTTGTGAATGCAACATTGGTCTAGAAAAGGACTGGTGTAATGAAACTTGAAGAACATCATCCTACCACAAAACTCAATTCCTTTGGAATAAAGACCAGTCTTGTTTTTCGTCCCCAAGTTAGGCAGCCCTCAATCACAGACAAAGACCTTCAGATTTTATCCAAGCCTTCTGTAATATTCCTATTCATTCTCTCCGGCCAGACAGTTTTTCAATTCCCCCATGTTGATTACGATTTATGTATGTATTGAGGGAGTCACTTTCCTGCTCATCAACAAGTGTAACAAATCTGGTGGTTCAATTCTTCATAGAGATGAGAATAACGAGTGAAAGTAGAAGAATGATGCATTAGGGACCCAAGGAATAGTTTTAGGGACTTTCCCTGGGTTTGAGTCTATCCTATTGAACTAAGAAGGTCTATTTCTACTTTCTGCCTAACTAAAGTCCCAAACCAAAAGGAACACACAATGAAGCATACTTGGTTAAAAGCTTTACTGCCCATCATTATTTATTGGTTAGCTAGAGCTAACACTAGCCAATAACGAGACAACACGTGACCTTTAAAATAAATTAAATAATAATGTAAATACCCACTCAGTCCCTGTAAATGTCTTTTATGCCCCTGTAAATGTCACATGTCGTCTTGTTATTGGCTAGTGTCAGCTCTAACTAACAAATCTCGATTAGCCAAGTTGTTTCCTTATTTCAATTTGAGAGAGTTTTACTTGGTAGTTATCATATCATAATGACATTTATGATTGCCCTAAAGATCTGTGGGGGGGGGGGCGGTGTGGTGGGGTGGGGGTGCTCAATGCATACCCCAACCTAGATATGGTCATTTCAAGTATCAATACCTTCTTTTCATATGCTACATATATGGTCAATATGTGCGGAAAGCCTGTAGATCTGTTAGCCAAGGGCACCTTTCAACGTCTAAAATAAAAAAGTGAATTTGTAATGTCAAAAAAATAGGGGAGATGATTGCTCGGCGACATCAAAATATTACCTATATTTTTGTGTAGGCAATATTGTGTCGTATTTTAGACATCTTGTGTATGTATTTTCTTTTACAACAAAGTTGACAAGTATCAGGAGCACTTACGATAAGAAATAGGTTTGTCCCTAACAATTATTGACTTATCTTGAGTTGTTAACCATTTGCTGTGGCAGCAATATTTATTACAATAGCTTAGTCTTCATGGTGTTACTAAGTTTCCAGTCAAAATCATGGAGGACCTTTTCAGGTTCAAGTAAGATAACTGAGAAAACAAAATCACCCTTGTCTCCTAGCCAGAGATGGACATTTTTGTTTGCAGATAATGAAGAATTAGGTAGAGATGGTTATCATAGTCAATTGCTTGTTCCCCAACAAAAAGTCAGATAATTAGTCCCTCTCAGTAATGGGAATGGGAAGGTGGATTTCCTTTATGTCATTCATTATTGGGATTCGTGCAATGGTCTCAACTCTCAAGCTCTCAATCACAACTTAGAAGGAAAGAAAGGTGGCCAAATAAAATCCAAGAGGTTTTCATCATGTTTTATTTTACCCTTTATCTTCTCCAAATAGGCAACCAACCAGTGGTCTCAATCTAAATGATAAGAGATTAGAGAGGTCACAGGGGTGCCAAATCAATCAAAACACAGTATCTTTTGTAGAGGGCCAGATCAAAATGACATACAGATAGATCATTTAGTCAAGCACATGAGCAAACCAATGGGGGCTAAAGTGGGTTCCTTACACAAAACTAAAAGTTAGAATAATGTACCAATACAACACATTGTCTTTTTTACTCTCTTCCTACTAGAGCCACGAGGAATCAATAATTTTTTCAGCAAAAACAAACCACTCGTACACATTGGTTGTAGCTACTGCCAGTACTTCATCCTTTCTCTCTTTCCCTTTCTTCACTGAGAAAATTATCAAATTATAATACCAAAACTTTAGGTAGGAACACAAAATTAGGTCAACTAAAATTAAGCACAGACTTCAGTTCTCCAGAGTAGAGCTTTTCAGTTCTTCAGTTCTTTATCAGTGCGAACTACATAACAAACGCCATTACACTACTGTTAATATATAAACAAATTATTAAAACCAATGAGTACATAAAAGATTAAATAATAAAATTTCAAACTCACTACTAAGTGCAGAAAGTTCAGAGCTCTTGAGCACACGCAACCTCTTCACAGTAGACACAAACATGCTGCAGATCAAACATTGAAATACAAATTATCAATACTGATTGTTCTATGCAAAAAGCCAAATGCAAACTGCTAAACAAAATGACAAAGGGACAATCATACAAATTTTTCAGGTGCAAACAGACATGCTATGATGCCATTTCATCTAGTTGTGGGGAATCAATCCTTACATTTATAACTAAGCACCAAACAAAAATAGTACTATGATATTTATGAATAAAGAAAGTACCAAAGCATATTGATTGTCAAGAGATTAGGAATCTAATGCTGCATGATTTTCTAAATTGGGGATTTGGTGTTATAGGCTCAAATCATATCACTACAAGTGTTTAATGGAATATGACATGAGGAAGAACATTAATCCTAACTTTTTGCATCAGATCCAGAGTGATAAGATAGAGGCTTACTGCCATGGGACATCCCCAACAAGCATCCTGTCACCTTCATTATCTTCATATACCAGAGTATATTCTCCACTTCCATCCAATAAACCTGTAATTTCTTTCTCTTCTTCTAGGGTGTTCTCGATTCCCCCAGCACAAGAATCTCTTTGAGCTAAACACAAGAGCAAAAGACAAAACAACATTAAATAATTACATCTTTGAAGTACAAAGAGTTCATTTTCATGCAAATTTAATAGGCCAATAAATCTAACCCATCTGAACAAATTGGAGGGTAGTAACAGTAAAGAAATAAATCATGCATCAAAAAGAGGTTTGGCAAAAACAAAACAATATTAGATAATGACATCTTTTCGGTACAAAGAATTCATCTTTTAGGCCAAATTTTTTTTATGAGAACCATCTGACCAAACTGGAGGGTAGTTGCAGTTAAACGTAACTATGGATTTACAAAGTACGTCTGGTAAAAAAAAAATTAGTGCACAATATGGAATAGCTGCTGATCAATTTGATAGACAATACATAAGAGCGAAGACCAAAAAATTCAACTACCTCTGAAAATAGGAAAATATCCAAGAAATCTTTGAATAGTAAAAAGGGAAATCATCTTCATAGATGTGGTTAAACTTCAAAAGTACTTTATGCATTATAAAATTTGTTTGGTAAAAAATGGATTGACTGAGACCGTGAGTGACCATATCATCTATATATGCTTTGAAAACCAGATATGGGATGACAAACTAGATTTGACGTGTAAGAAGTATGACACACATGCACAAATGAATCTTTCCAACAACCAAACAAACAGGAACAATTTTTTATTGGTAAATTTACTACGTGTGGGTAAAAATGATTGACCCTATGTTATGTGCACTGATCAAATCAATAATCGAGATACGAATAGTCGAATATAACAAACACAGCCTATGAACACTCAATAATTCTCATTCTGACCAAAAAAGAACAGGAGCGATATAACAGGTAAAGTCACTACAGAGCTATTATCATTACCTGCAAGGAGCCCACGAAAGAGTTCATCAACAGCAGAGGAGAGCTTTTCATAGCTCGCATAAGCGCTGAGGTCTACTTTTCGTCCAATTGGGACTCCATCCATATTGATTTTCACAAACATGCCTTTTCTGCTTGTTTCGACTGGTTTAACATTAGGAACCTTGCTGGGAGCTACATTTTGTGACTCAGGTGCTGGTTTTGAAGAGCTGGTACTCGCAAGGTTCTTCCGAAATGATCTAATTGGAGGCCAACCCACAACTGGAGCAGGGGCAGTTCTGTTTTGTTTTTAAATAGAACACACGAAAAAATTAGTTCAAACACAATTTTAGATATTCATAGGGTTAAAGAAAATTTTACATTTCATAAGAAGCTTGCATAGTCTGATAATTCATTTCTATATTTACACTTTGGACTCAAATAATATAAGATATATATTCATAGTAGATGAGCCAAAATTATTGCATGTGAGCAGAAGAATAAATGGTATGCTCATGGATAGGAGCGACCCAGGAAGAAATGAATTTTAAACCAAAGTGAAAGATCTGTGTAACAGAACATGTAAACGAAAAAATTTGACACTAAGAACTTCAAAGTATAAGAGCTATCTTTTCCAAATATAAGAGCTATTTATTGCAAGTATATTTGGTAAGATTACATAATTATAAAGGCAAAACTTGCACGAAAATGTAAGAACACATAGCATGCTTGGCTAGACAAACAAAAAGCTAAACATCGTAAAGACTAAGCAACAAAAATGTAGCCAAATCTATGCATCATGGCAGTGGAAATTAAAGAATAAGGAAAAATAATTTGACGCTAGTGAAAAATAATGAAAATTCATCAGAGCCATCAGATTTTAATATAGAAACATAAAGACGTGCAGCAATTATGCATGGACCACACTTTGTCTATGGCTCTCTAACAATGTGAACCTTGTGAGTGAATATCCTGTTTCTGAAAAGCTCAAAAATACAACACAAGAAAGATGAAAAAGAAAAGCTGAGACTACCTTTTCTGAGAAGTGTTGGTCACAGCTGGATTAGCAGAAGCTTTCTTCTTCTCTGCGCTCTGCAAGTCTACCGCTTTAGTGCAACAGGGCTGTGAGGTCTTCTGGGTGACAGGCAGGCTCTGAGAGCATGGTGAGAACTGAAGAAAGGCAGAACCTTTTGTCTGGTTGTGGGGGTACCCTGAGGGAGAAGAAGACCATGGAGAGGGCAGAACAGTCTTTCTCTCTGAGGAAGCAAAATGGTGGGTTTGGTTTCCATTGCTGCTGCTGTTGTTGTAGAAGTACCCGAGAGAAAGAAGAGACTCGTCTCTTTCTTTGTGGCCTCTGGAGGTGTTGTCCCTCAGATTTGACCAGTCTTGACCTGGAGGGCCAAGCCTTAGCTCCAACTTCTTCTCTTCTGAAGAGCCATGGTTCTCATCTTTGCTCACAAGCCACTCTCTTTCTTTTGGAATCAAATCCAGAAGTTGAGGACATGCCTCCTCCATCTTTTGCATATGACCAAGATGATAAATATTCAAAATCTTCTTTACCCTCCACTTTTCACACCAGAAAAACAGATATGGAGGAATTTCACTCTGAAATGAGAGGATATGGAAGTTATTAAGAGTTTGAGACACAAAGAACAAAACAAAAAATCAACAAACATGTGAAGTACAACAACACATGAACAAGGAAAAATAGAAGGGTCAAATCTTGTACCTTGTATAAGTCTTTCAGGTACCAAAGGTCAAACCTTTCAAGCCAAACCTAGAAGGCAAAACCTCAAAGACCTTGATATTGTGAGAAAGAGAAGAAAATTCAGCAGGGAAGGTTGTTTGAAGAAAAACCTCAGAGACTGAAACCCATATAACAATAAGTGAAGCCAATGTAAAACACCACAAAGATGATGAAGGAAGAAGAAAACAGTAGAACACCAACCCAAAAGCAAAAGGGATATGTGAAGCTATAATAGGTGTGGGATTGATATCTCTAGGCCAAAGCTTTTTTTCTTTATGAGTGGGTTCTCTCTTGTGCTTTCTCTCTTTAAGACTTGGGATGTGAAAACAGTTTTGAGAGTGATTTTTGGCACAAGAGTGATATAAAGAGGGAGAGGGGAAATAACCAGAGAGAGAGAGAGAAGAGAGAAGAGAGAAGAGAGAGATTTCTTCCGACCCCAAAACAGGAAACAGAAATGGGCGAGTACACACGCAACCAGAGCCCTCTTATTACAAAGGAAAGGAGGGGTGCAGGTAGCTAAGCTAAGCTTTAGCCAAGGCTAGGCCTCTGAGGTTGTTCAACTCAGGAAGCAAAGCGTGCAGTTGCTGACCTCTCTCTCTCTTCCCCTAAAGATACTCCCTCTCACACTTGATGTGTCTACCAAGCACACAACCCCAAACATCCTTCTTTATTTTTGGTCATGTCCTTAAGAACGTAGAAAGAGAGAGCTAGAGAGAGGGAAGGGGACATTGTACAATGTGACATTCTTGCTCCCAAAGTCACTGACCCCTGTAGCTAGCTAAGGCTTTGTGCTTTATGTTGAATTAAGGTTAATAAAAGCTTAATTATTTAGCACACAAAACAATGCATCCCGCCTTTGTTTAGTGTCAAAGCCACTCATTAAGCAAGTGTAAGTTTAGATGGGGTTAATCTGGATAAGCAAAGGCAGGATTGTTAATTACTTCTGGGTTGCTTTTTAGCAGGCCAAGAAATTGATGGATGGGATGTTTTTGGGTGTGTCTGTTTTTTTTTTTTTTTTCTATTAAAATTTTCCGCTACAAATTTGTTATGCTCCCAAGAAAAAGAGAGAAAAAAGTTGAGAAAGGATTTGCATGATCCATATTTGCAGGGCTTGTGCAATAAAACCATGCAGATCCCATGATCTTGTCTCTGCTCTATATCTCTCTATTGTTACCATCCACACTTCCCCAAAATGGGTAAGAGTAGTACTCTTCTGTGGGCAAGAACACCACAACAACTGTGTGAACCATTCATCACGGCCGTAAGTTTGTGATCATTGCTTTGAGATTTGAGCTGGTAAAATACCAGTGCAAAGGTTCAGAGCTGTTTTACAGAGTACAGTACTCTGACTCCTGAAGTATAAAGGAGAGCTGCTTTTGTATGCAACGGGATTTTTATACTCCGGCCGTACGTGGGAGAAAGTGTTTGATAAAACTCGGCAAATAATCATGTGGATCGTTCAAAGTCCGCTATTTTGTCTAATAATTGGTTGTTGAACAACTACAAAACCCTCTGCATTTTCTTGTTCATGTCCCATAACTAATTTGTACTAATCTAAGTTAAATTGAAACCAATCTTGATGGTATTGTTTAAAGTGACTTTCGATGTAAACAAATTGTTGAGAGAAAGAATTTTGATCTATAATGATGATTGAAATTGTTGACAATATCTACCCACGTACGTTACACAACATAAAATAATAGTTAATCGTCTTATATAAATATCGGTTATTTAAGCTCTTAATCTAATATAGATGTTTATTCACAATTGACAATCAACTATATAACTATTGGATTGAACTTATCTGATGGAATTGGAAGTGGGAATATGAACTATTCTTAGTCTTCCTAGTTGGGCAAGTTGGTTTGTAGTTTACCATGCTATCAAAATCTTAACTCCTTTCACCAAAAGAAAGCTAATTCCCTTTGTTCCTTCCGATCCTCGTTTTGAAATGACAAGACCCTATCACATGTCGATCACTAGCAACTGCTCTCAGAATAGTTTGCCAGTGATCAAAGATTCTAGAGCATTTTGTTTTTTTGCTGACAATTTAGAGAAGATACAAATCATGAAATTACATCATGCTTTGATGTTTATAACAATATTACTACATTGGTCGATTCGGTTTTGCCACGAAGATATATCATTTTAAAGTTTCTTTCACGTATATAGCAAATCCATCCTCTATTTTTGGTCAATACCACATGACCAATTCATCCGTGAATTGAAGTCAAAAGTTTATGTATGCATGGACAAAGCTAAGGGTTAATAAATTTTCTAATCTGAATTTCATGTTCTTGTTGTTTTTAACAAAACAGCTACAATAGTTGAAATCTTTGTCGAATTCCTTGAAATGGGTTGATGAAAAATGAAAATGCATGTGTTCCAAAATTGACTAACTTGAAAAGCAAGTTCTATATTTTCAAAATTTGGACTTTTTGATATTGTTTAAAGCAAATATGAGCATGTTGTCATTATTCATTTGACAATACATTATGTTACTTTACACATTTTTTTTTTTTAGAAAGATAATATATATATATATATATATATATATATATATATATATATATATTAGAATCCAAATTACAACCACAAGAGATATTGGTGGTGAACATAAATTCTCCACTTGCCTCCCTACTCTAAAACACCAGCAATTACAATTGACAAGAACCGATATGGGTTCAACTGTAACTTAATCTAATCCATAAGTCTCCATCAATCCTTCCAGTCAACCTCAAGAAAAACAATTTTTTTTTAACACTATATATCAAAATTACTAGTATATATGTACATGGAACCTCTCAATTACATTGACAACAAGAAAAAAACTAACATTAAAATAA
This sequence comes from Potentilla sterilis, assembly GCA_963682095.1. Taxonomy (NCBI): domain Eukaryota; kingdom Viridiplantae; phylum Streptophyta; class Magnoliopsida; order Rosales; family Rosaceae; genus Potentilla; species Potentilla sterilis. The sequence goes on along the minus strand of OY821756.1, from coordinate 46,867,670 downwards.
TTTCTGAAAATGATACTATAACACGGCTCACCCAGTGAGACGACCAACGACCCACCCTACCTAAGTTCCTAAACTCTCGCTTAAAGAGAAGCGACAACTAAGAGACAACTAAAACCAAACTAAACAAAAAAAACCCTAAAAGAATCAGACTTAGGCCATAGAAAAGCCCTAGCCCAATCCACCCATTGGCATACACAGACCTCAAGGATAAAAAAAAATCCAAAGGGAACGCCCAGTAGCCACCGGCAAGCACATTGATTGCCGCTCCATCGCACGACATCGCCAAGGAGAGCACCACCATCCGCCCTTAGAGATCATGGAGAAGCAACGCAAATCTCTCCAAGATATGCAAACATATAGAAGAGATCAACCCGAACCGAAGGACGATCCCGGGAAGATCACTACTCCATGTCGTTACCACATCTGCTCCCCCACTCTACCGCTGCATCAGATTGCCGCCAACCCTCCCCGCCACCTCTCTCGATGTATAGCGCAATCTCCACGCAGGAGAAAAACACATCACACATGCCGGCAAATAGATTCCAAACCACCCACTTTATCAACCCAATACTCTTTGTCCACATCGCCACCAACCTACACGTACCTCAAGACCATCGGATGGCCACCATAAGATCCGTCCAACGGCATCGTCATCAGACGAGCTGTGGGACGGAACAAAAATAAACTTTAAAACCCTAGAGTACTCCTGTTTTCACGTTGTCCCTAGTGCATAAACGTATTGATATACTTTACATGTTTTCCAGTATTTATATTTTTCAATCATTATATTTAGGAATTTTCCTTTCAAGGGTACTTCACGTTTACCTTCTTATAAACATTGGTACCCCATGTTTACTAAATTTCACATTAGTACTTCACATTTAGATTTTGACCTAGGATTAGTACATACTGTTAAAAACACGGTATATTCCGTTAGAATATTCTGTTAATAGAGTTAAAAATACCAGTTTGCCCATATTCTCTATTTCTTTTTAAAATCAGCTTTATTTTACATTTTGACGGAGCGTGGTGGGCCCATGAGTTTGTTTGTTTAGCATATTACAGGTATATAATTTATCCTCTATACTCAAAGGTAAACAGTTAATTTTTATTCATAAAATACTTCTTCTCTGAGGTTAATTTATTTATAGAATATCTGTTTAACTGAAAAAAAAAAAAAAAAAAAAAAAAAAAAGACAAAAGAGAAAAATTGAAAAAATTAAAAAACTTTAGAGAAAGATTTCCTAGACATAGACAAGGATATTGGGGGATAATTTTTAGATTTACACAAGGTATCCATATTTTAGAAAGACAAATTATAGAACTTGAAGAAATTTGGAAACAAGATTCCCTTAACGTTTTGAGCCGCGATTAGAGCCGCTGGTTAGATCCGCCCTAGTTAGTATCAGAGCCTGTTTTGCTGAAAAACAGGTAAAGCAAAGGCTTATTCCACAAAGTTGGCTTCTCTCTACAAATAAAAGAGAGCCAAAACTAAAAAATTATCAAACTTATTGCATAGAAAAAGAAAAAGAAAAGTGGAACTTGTGTTTTCACACAAGACATATCCAAGAAAACCAATACTCCATTGAATACGCTTGTAGAGTCCTAAACACTCTATACGACGAGCATATTCATCTCCAGAAAGAAATAGGAGTAGAAGAACTTGATCCCTCTAGGCCAAGCATAGTTGAATTTCTAGATCACATATATAGAGATAAGACTACTGAGAAAGTAAAAGAACAACTCGAGAGATTTAATCTCAGAATAAATCAGCTAGAAGAAATTCAAACAAAGATATCAAGGCTTGAAATCAAGCTTGATTATCTTAAAGAAAAACAATATCTCTCAGATATTGAAAAGAAATTGGTAAGAACCGAAAATCTTGCAAATAATATTCATCAATAAGCAGTTGATTTAAAAGGAACGCAAGAAAATCTAAAACGACTTTTAGAAACCCTTATATCCCGCATATGATGAAGCAAAGAGTTGAGCTAAGAATAAGACAAGATGATGTAAATGCTTTAAGTCTTTATCTTCCTACAGAAAAACTTGCTGAAAATGTTGAGGCAATAATACATCAGCAGAATTACAGTAATACCTATCTTCAAGAAATAGGTAAAGATATTTAAGAACAGTTCCAAGAACTAAGCACGAAAATCTCTAGTTTACAAAAAAGTATAGAAAAAATGAAAGAAAACTCAACCGTTGAAAGAATCAACGAAGAAACACTAGCACAAACAGTAGCTAGTAAAATCATTATACCACAACCAAAGAAAGAAAGTGGGTTCAAATTAAGTGAACCTAAGCTATTAAAATGGAAAGAATCCAAAAGGGATACAAAGATGTTAAGTAGAGTCTTCAGCAAAAGACATACTGTACCAGCAGTACAGCTTATAAATGCTCAAGAATTTGAGTATAACGAAATTGAATCTAGCGTAAGGGAAGCCTCAGCACCGAAATTTAGATTCAATGAGATTTATAAGAAAGGAACATTTATTATGGATTCTCACCGATTCAAGATGTTAGAACTAACAGTACCAGTAACTGGTGGTGAAACCGACATCAGACTAATCACTTCTAGAGAAGTAAGTGAAGCATTTCAAAGAAAATATTCCTACATGCACATTGGTGCAGTCCAAATATCCATAAAACTCTTAGCAAGAGACGGTATAGACTGTTCGGTCTTGTGTATTCTACAAGACGACAGAATAACAGACTTCAAGAAGAGCCTGTTAGGAACAGTGGAAGCTTCACTATGCAACCAGGTTGCATATTTCAATGTCTTCCCAAACTTCACCACTCATCTGAAAGACGCAGCATACTGCCTAAGACTGAGAATCAAAACATATGGGATTGCCATGAGACAAGGCATGATGGAACTTGCCGTTGACTATAGGATCTATTACAAGTTAATGAGCTCTAATGTGACACCAAATACTAGATTCGTCAACAGTCCTGGTCTTACAACATCTGTCCTTACCAGTCCTATAAATAATTTCCAACAAAAGCACATCACAAAATGGGATGAAGTATCATTCCCTAGAGAATGAAATTTAGCACCTCCTGAGAGGCAGATACAAAGCTCTAATGTTTCCATCTATGAAGACACTGGAGGAAAAATAAGTCTCCAGTTCCGTAGGCATTCTTTTGCTAACTATGAGCAAGCAAGTACTTCAGGATCATTTCCTGAAGAGTCTTTTGAGGAAGAAGAAGACTCAAAAAGACCAATAAGGATGCTTACGGTAGAAGTGTTGAAGGAACTTTATAAGCAAGCAGAAACTTGTGAAACCTTAGAAAGGTTAGAAGAGATAGTTAAGAAAATTTCTTTAGTCCAAACTAAAAGAAAAATTCTACCTTACCAAGCGGCAGAGGCAGAAGCAAGCACCATAGATGCTGAAACAAGTACTATGGATGCAGAAGTAAGCACTAGCCAACCACCATTGGCAGGAAACACTATCATCAACAACATTACAAATAACCCTACCAAGATCATTAGAGAAGAAAAAATCAAACTTCCTAAAGGACAACCGCCTACAGGAAAGATAAGAGAAAGAAGCTCCCAAAAATACATTCCTACAGAACCACATTGGGGACAAGCAATCTCTGAAAGAGGAGTTTATCTAGACCTCGATAAAGTAGGAGATAAAAGAAAAATCATAGATAACTGGGTAGCAAGTTTAAAGCTAACTCAAGCCCTGGTTTTATCCAAATTCCACTATAAAGAAGCCCACGCTTACTATGAAGCAACCTTAACGGAAATAGTCCAGAAATGGTACAATTCATTTAAGAGAAGTAATAGTTGGGCAGATTGGGAAGCAAAATTAGCCAAGACTAATGACCCAATGGACTTCGCTATCCCTATATACGCACAATTTTGTGGAGATATAACGGGACATAGTGAACAAACCAAGGAAAGAGCTAAAGCAAACATCCAAAAATTAAGCATCTGCAATATGAGATATTTTGAAGAACACACGAATGAGTTCCAAAACTACTATTGTACGATAGGAGATTTGAAAAACATAGATCTTATTAGAACGTATTACAGAAAATTACCAGAACCCTGGAATAATGTTGTAGCACAGTCCCTTGAAGAAAATCCTTTAGAATATTTTTCTATAGGATAAATAGCAGAAAGAGTAAGAGACCTGTTAAGAAAACAGTGCACAGAAAATCAAAAATCAAAAACTGCTAAGAAACAACTCAGAGGAGTTGAGAACATGTGCCCAAAAATCTTAGACACACCAACACAATGGGGATGTCATCTCTACACTGATAGAAAAAATAAGAGCAGGTTTAGAAACAAGAAATACAATAAATTTACTTCTAAAAAGAAGTACAAGTTCAGAAAAAGCTCTGAACAAGACAAAGAAAAAAGATCTCCTAGGAAGAGATTTTTTAAAGAACTCCGAAGAAAAATACTTCTAGAGACACAAAGCCCTGTAGATGTTGGCTTTACAAGGCTGAAGGTCATTATGCAAACAAGTGTCCTAAAAGGGATAAAAGATCTTCTAAAGCCCTTCTAGCAGAATACGATGAAGTCGTAGAATACGCAAACCTAAAAGGATTTGAAATAGCCTATTCTGATGAAAAAAATGAATCTGTATATTCTCTTGAAGATACATCATGAAGCGATACGGAAAGTATCTCTAACAGCTCCGGAGAAGAAAGTGAATATAGTTATAGACCTATATTAATTCATGTTGATCCAAAATTGGAATGAAAAAACTACTGATAAAATTAGTCAGTTTCTTCCAAGGTCTGGAGCTTTCACTTGTGACTTTTGCAAGTATGAAGATAATAATACAGTACCCATATACTGTAAAGAAACAGGAGAAACCTATCATAAAGAATGTTTCATAGCAGAAGTAAGAAGAAAAACAAAAGAACCTGACGCACATACACTAGTAAATCAAGAATATGATATATTCCTTGATCAAGTCCAAAAGCAGGATTTTGAGAAAAATCTTGAGAAAATGAAGATAGAAATTTCAAGAATTATAAAAGAAGAACCAAATACCTCAATAGTAGCACAAGAACATAGCCAAACGGAGGTAAAACCTGAACCCCGTCAAGAAGAGGAAATGATTATAAACCCTTTCATAGAGCTCACTAGAGAAAAAGATACCATCGAGGATACAATTCAACCAGTAAAACAGGTTCAGACAAGTATATATAGCAATTATATTACTGTAGGTCTGAAATTTCCCAACTATAAGAAATACCATCTACATGCTTTTGTAGATAATGGTTCAGGCTATAGCCTAGCAAAGAAATATGCTATTCCTGAAGAATATTGGAAAAAGTCTGATAGAGCATTTACTGGAATTGGAATGGGAGATAATAAGTTTTCAATGAGCTATGTAGCCAGAAACGTCAAGATCTCGATAGGCGGAGGAACCTTTACGTTCCAAAGAATTTGGCAGAGTGAAGCCCAAAGAGCCGATATGCTAATAGGAAATGATTTCCTACTTCAGCAGAAAATAATACAAACCCTCGCGATGATAGGGTTTGAAAAGAACAACAACTTCTACTGAGAATCCAGATTACTGGATGCAGTCAGCATTACAAGTAAAGGATTCACAGAGCAATATCAGAAGTCGTGAGCCAAGCGTGGTGATCATAAACCACCTTTTGAACCGGTTATGCAACCGGTATTAACATTTCAAGAACACCAGGAAATTGTGCAAAATGAAGCAACAATTTCAGAAGACTCAGAATCAGAGGTAGAACCTCAAGATTTAGATAGCTCAGATGGTGAAGAAGAATTCATCCGAGAACACAATCTAAAAGTATACATTAATAAGATAGAACAAAAGAAAATCCCAAAACTTGCTGAGATAGAAAGCCTACTGAAGCCCATAATCAGTGAAGACCCCCAGTTATACTGGGAAAGAGACCCGGTATATTGTCAGCTAAAGATGCATGATGCCAATGCAATATGTCATGTCAAAACCATACCTCAATATAGAGATGAGGATCGAAAAGAGATGGAGAGTCAAATTCAAGAATTGCTTGAAAAGAAACTAATTAGACCCTCAGATAGTCTTCATCATGCTCCAGCATTTTTGGTTAGAAACCATGCCGAACAACTAAGAGGAAAAGCAAGGATGGTCATAGACTATAGGGACGTCAATAAGAAAACCGTTAAAGATGGTTATCAAATTGCTCAAGTCAGAGTCTTGATAAATAGACTAAAAAGAGCAAACATATTCTCAAAGTTCGATGCAAAATCAGGCTTTTGGCAAGTAAGAATGCACCAGGATTCCATAGCCTTGACAGCCTTTGGAATTCCTCAAGGACATTACGAATGGCTTGTAATGCTGTTTGGACTTAAGCAAGCTCCATCTATCTTTCAAAGAAAGATGGATAACATATTTAAGCCCTACTCAGATTTCTGCATAGTTTACATTGATGACATTCTTGTCTTCTCTAAAACTATGAATGAACATCTTAAGCATCTTGAGCAAATTTGCAATCTCATTGTCCAGAAAGGAATCATCCTTGGACAAAAGAAAATTCATCTTATAAAAGGAGAAATTGACTTCCTTGGCATACACGTCAAGGATGGAGAAATTCGTGTTCAAGAACATATAGTAAAGAAAATAAGCCAATTCCCTGATAATATCCCAGATGCAAAGTCTCTACAGAGATTTTTGGGAGTTGTTAACTTCGCGAGAGATTTTATTCCTCAAGTGAGTGGCCTCACTGCTCTTCTCTCTCCAAAGACAAGCATGAAAAAGAAATGGCCATTTACAACGGATGATAGCAACACCGTTAAGAAAATTAAAGAACTTACAAAAAACCTCTCCCCTTTGCAGTTACCTGAAGAAGGTGACCTGATTATTTTGCAGACAGATGCAAATGATTATTATTGGGCATGAGTAGTTTTAGCAATAGCACCGGATACAAATCAAGAAAAGATTTGTAAATTCCTGTCAGGAAAATTTAATCCAGCAGAATTAAATTATTCCACAGGAGATAAAGAGGTTTTAGCCCTAATTAAATCCATTAAGGGAGCAGAAGCCTTTTTAGGAAACAAGTTTCTAGTCAGAACAGACAACAAGAGAGTAAAAAACTTTAAGAACTATAAGCTTACAGATGCAGCTGATAGAGGAAAGGTTCTTAGATGGCATATGTTTTTATCTCAATATGAATATGATGTTGAAATGATTGCAGGAAACAAGAATTATCTGCCTGACGCTCTCACCAGAGAAATGGCAATGTTCGAAAGGGGTGAAGGCCGTAACCCAAGAAGCAGAAGGCCCGAACTTGAACCAGAAGTTGAAGAAAGAAGAAAGCCCGATTTTAGAATAAGAACCAGGCCTGAAGACAAAGGATCAAAGGACAAAGCCTTGCAAGAGAGATACAGAGATGGAGACAAAACTGTTGGACCATTACATGATAGACCAGGTTACCAATATCTGGTATCCTACTCTCCTGCTGAATCCAGTAGTGCCTCTGGAAAAATTCAGCCTGATCCGATAAGACGGGAAAATAATCCAGAAGATAAGCAATCTTCCAACCCAGAAGAAGAAACAATTGTAAATGAATATTTACAGCATCCCAGAACTACAGTCACAAATGACTGGTTTCAAAGAAGACAGCCTTATAAGGCAAGAACCACTGACAGGATAGCATCCTTCAGGTTACCAGCAGTAAAAGGTCTGAGAAAGATTTTTAATCATCCCATGAGGATTTATGAAAGGTCGGTGTTCAGAACCAGCAGGAATTTGCAGCTCAATCAGAGAATTATCATGGATAATATTTTAGCAGCATCCAGAGAAAATAACGAAGCACTGGTACGTCAAGCCCTGGAAACTCTAGCTGAGGAATTTTGCAGCTATAGAATAGAAGAAAAGGAGCAGCATCTTGAGGAAAAACTTGATATACAATACCTCGAGAACCCTGAAAGTGCTAAAGTCCCACTTTTAGCCCTATCAGATTCTGAATGGTTCAGGTTCCATAATCTCTTAGGAGATTTCAAGAACAGAAATGCTCTTCCATCAACTTTGCTAGTAGTAGCAGACCCTTATTATGGAAGATACTTGGTTGATGTTCAAGCAGAACATCCGCAGAAGAACAAATTGTGGCTAATTGAGAATGGTTTTGTTCATAATCTTTGGACGAAAACCAACAAAGACCTAAAAGGTCTCCCTGAAGCAATTGACCAAGCAGTCAAGAACATTAAACTAGATGGTTGTACTCTGAGATTAAAGTTCATTTCAACCCCTCCTGAATGGACTAAAGATGAAGGAAGAAAGAGTTATATTTCTCCTTATCATTATGTCAGAATTATTCAGGGTTGTGTCTCTCAAGCACAAAAATGGTCATCAACCAATGGAAGACCTAATCAGAGTATTCCCTGGATGAAGGCCATGGCGATAATTCGTAACCAGAACTTAATATAGAAAGACAGTGACACTACCCTTCTGGCCAGAGGAGAAAAGATTATAGTTGCCAGCTATAACCATCCACCCCCAGAGCACTGTGATTTATATAAGGCCTTAGAAAAGCGAGAAATCGATGGTACGTTAGCAACTACCACTTGGATAGAAAAATTAGAAAAGGAGCCAGAATTCAAGGATCCGTATGATTCAGATATAGAATCTGAAGTCGAAGAAAATAATGACTATGGAGCCTCTTTTGCTGATGAGGAATTGCACAACATCAATAATATGATGGAGTGTTAGCTACTGACGCATCAAGACAAGTAGCTTTAGGCGAGTGGGGTCCAGCTAGTGGAAGCCAGCTGAGATGTAAGATAAGTGTGTTTAGAATAAAGTTGCTGCCGACAAGCTCCTTTAGAGTAATGGAAGCCAGCTGCTAAGATAAGGATTCCTCCTGTCTGCTTTTCTTAATAGAATTCAATTCCAGTTTGAAATCCGGAGGCTATTTAAGAAGGTTGAAGGCTCAAAGGAAGGCATTCGAAAAATCAAGAAAGAAAAGAAGAGTCTGAAGTTTGAGAAACTTGTGAGAAGTGTGAGTTAAGAGTAGAGTTGTACGGTAAATAGCGTGAGATTGTAAAGAGTGCTACTGTATCCTACTATTCAATCGGTGTGGTGTGCTTTATCTACAAGTAAGTTTGTAATTTAAGTTGAATTATGAGTAGCTAAACAGCTTTTAGCTGTTTACCCAAGAGTGAGGCTTCGGATTATGTATATGTATGTATGTTTGAATAAATAAACTTCAGTTGGTGTCCCCCATATCCGCCTTTGTTTTGTTTTAATTTCTCAAACCCCAGGTGGAAGACTACCTCCTAGGAATGGTATTTGAGACATAATCTTCTGTTAAATTATTGTCAACTAGAACTTAAGAAGCCAAAGTCTATTTGTATTGCTAAAACTTAAGAAACTTCCCAGACTAAGACAGCAGTGATCCCGCCAGGATAGTAACCGTTTAGACAGGATGTCGTTAGGTGAATTTGGCATGTTGAAGACTAGCTCTTAGAATGGGTAGATAATTAAGTTTAGTAAGCAAATAGATAGTAGACAATTAAGTTCTGATGAAAAAAAATATATATATATATATTTGTTATATTAATAGAGAGTGTATTATGGTCAGTAAAAGAGCAAAATGATAGCATAACTAACTATGTTAAGAAGTTAACAGCCCTAGTGTTGACAGTAGCCACAGAGGGGCTACAGCAGGCCCTCAGACCCGCAGCCAGTGCACCAGGGGTCGGCCTAGGGCCCGGAGCAGGGTCACCAGCACCCGGACCCGAGGTCCAGCAGTCTACCTTGTGACCAGGGGCCCGGGGACGCCAACATGCCAAAGAGGTCACCAGAGCTGCCCTTTGGTGCGCAAACAGAAGGAAGCCAGTCTGACATCGAAGAGTAAGGCCAGACCTCACGCCCGGCCACCTATATAAGGGCCTCAACTACCCTCATTAATAGGTAACTGATCTTTCCTACTGCTTATCATACGTGCTTAAGTTATCTATTCATCCCAACTGTACTAACTTAGGCATCGGAGAGGAGAAAACCGGCCCACCCGGTATTCCCCTTAGTAAGCAGGTTTTCAGGAGATCACACTTGGATTCATCTATCTCTACCAGGCCTACGGGTTTTAGGTACGAACAATTTGCGCCGTCTGTGGGAAGTGATTTGATCCACGAGAAAAGTAGCGTTGCTCTACCGGAGGATAAAACCCGGTCGACCCTTTGAAAGGCAGTTAAATCCACAATCCGGAGGCCATGGAGGAAAGGAAGATAAAAGCCGGCACGGGAAGATTGAAAGAGCAAGTCCGGATCCCCGACCGGGCCCAAAACATTAAATCTGAGATCAGCGCGAGGTTCGTCCCTTCTCCCGACCGAGACGGAACTCACGATCGCCAAGGCCCAGACAATCCTGACCAATACGATGCGGGGGAGGAAATAAAAAAGATGAAGGCAGAAGTCGCACGGTTGCGAGAGGAGGGCGATCGAGACCGGCTAAGAGCAGATGCCCGGTGCTAGGAGTTGGAAGCGGTGAACATCGCCTTATTAGCGGCTCTAGAGAAAGGGCACCAGCAGGGCACTTCTCGGGCGGCATCGCGGCCCTCAAACAGAGGTAACGAATTCCTGCACCTAGAAGTGGGACAGCCTACGGGAAGGAGAAAGACTACGCATGTACCCACGCCTCTCTTTCCAGAAGCTCTGAAGAATTCCGGCCCGGCTGAGCCTCCATACCGCGCGAGCCCAGCATCGAGCGAGCAGGACAGTTCCACCGCAAGGACGCTCCAGACGCTCTCCGCCTCGCTGTCGGACATGAAGGACCGACTAGAGGCCAACGAGAAAAAGACGGGGCAACTGCAAGACAGTGCACGATTCCACGAACGCACTGGACCCTTTCCACACCGGGTTAGGGAATCAGGAAGGTCTGGTAACCGAAAGCCCCTGAAACTGACGTACTCAGGAACGAGCTGCCCATACCAGCACCTGGATAGCTTTAAGTCACAAACGGGCACAAGGGGCTACTCAGACGCCACGTGCTGCAGTGTATTCCCAGAAACGCTCTCGGGGGAGGCGCTGAGTTGGTTTTATGAGCTGCCAATAAACTCGGTGGAAACTTTCGAACAGCTGGCTGATAAGTTTGTCGGCCGGTTCGTCCTTAGAGCCAGGGCGGCCCAAACATCAACGATCCTTTTCGATTGCATGCAGACTGACCAAGAACCGCTACGCACTTTCATTAACCGGTGGCATATCGCCACGGCCGGGGTCAGGAACTTGGATAAAAGAATCGCTGAGATGGCATTCAAGCAGGGGTTAAGACCCGGGGAACTCTCGTACGCACTGCGAATAAAGGAGCCGCTGGGGTACGACGAGTTGATGGTCGTGGCCGTCAAGCACGCCCAGGCGGAGCATGAGACGTACGGGGATAAGATGCCCAAGCGAAGGTCGGATGACCTACTACCACCGTCTTCCCGTGAAAGCAAAGCGGGGCGGCAGGATCGCAACCGTACGCCTATGACCAGCAAGAAAGCCGAGGTATGGGAGGATTGGCGACCCCGCCGGAACGGCAACAACAGTTCACGGTCAGGTAGAAGACCACCGCCTTCGCGACCGGCACGGCCCACGGCAGCGGCGCCAGCGGAGCGACCACCGCGGGCCCTGGCCATTATGCCAACAGAAAAACCCGAAGACCCAGCCCTTCGGACTAGCGACCAACGACCCCAGAGAACGGTTGTGGACGGCCGAGTTCGGACAAATGACCCACAAAGGGACGGGAAAGGAGCCCGACAAGTAGGGACCATAAGCACCCGAGTTCCCGGAGGGATCGAGGTGCACGGGAGTATAAATATGATACACGGTGGGGACCGTATAGATCAACTCACCCGGAGCTCGAAGAAGCGTTGTTTAAGGTCGATCCGGGGAAAGGAGGTGTATGCCTTTGGAGGAGGAAGCGGCCAGGCCGCTAAAACCGGATGGAACTCGGTTACGTTCTACGAGGAAGAAGAGCCGGAGGATCTGATCCAACCGCACAACGACCCCTTCCTCATTACGGTCCAAATAGACCACTGGATAACCAGCCGCATGCTGATCGATACCGGAGCTTCTGTCAATGTGATGTTCCGAGACGCATACAAGGGGCTGCAGCGAGGAAGGAGCAAGTTATCCCAGGATAACGACCGCTGATAAGCTTCTCCGGTGAGGTGGTCCAGCCTTTGGGATCAGATTACCTACCACTAATCTTCGGCGAGGGAGATAGGACGAGGAAGGAGCACCTGGAGTTCATCATCATGGACTGCCTGTCCTCATACAATGGCATAATCGGTCGGCCGGGGTTGTGGAAGCTGAAAACGTTTATAGCCGGCCATATGCTGATGTTAAAGATGCCTTCACCGGCCGGCGTCATTACCATACGCGGGGACCAGAAGATCGCTCGCAGGTATTATGCAGAGGCCCTGACCCACAGGAGAAAGCGGACCGAGGTATTCACGGCTACTCAACTAGCGCCAGTGCCGGATCCAAGTATTGACCCCCGTGATGACACCGATTCCGACGACGAGAAGCTAAAACGACCATCGGCCGTGGAAGAAACTGAAACAATCTCCATTTCGGAGGATCATCAGGAGCGAAAGGTGGTGATAGGAACGAAGCTCGCCCCGGCTGTCAGGCAAGAGCTCATCACCTTTCTCCGAGACAACCGTTCGGTCTTCACATGGTCCTACGAGGACATGCCAGGCATATCCCCGGAGATAGCTGTCCACAGGTTAAATTCGTTGCCCAGCGTTCCCCCGGTGAGGCAGAAGAGGAGGTCGTTCAGCCCGGCGAAGTATGAGGCGATCAGAGAAGAAGTGCAGAAGCTGAGAGGCATAGGTTTCATCCGGGAAGTCCAGTATCCCCGATGGCTCGCCAATGTGGTTATGGTCCCAAAGAAGGGAACTGACCGGTGGCGCATGTGCGTTGATTTCACCAACCTAAACCGGGCGTGCCCTAAAGACAACTTCCCTCTCCCCCGAATAGACCAACTTATAGACTCCACGTCCGGTTTTAAACTACTCAGCTTCATGGATGCCTACGCCGGATACAATCAGATAAGGATGAGCCCGGATGACGAAGAGCACACCTCGTTCACAACTGACCGAGGCACCTACTATTATAAGAGGATGTCGTACGGTCTAAACCCACATACCAACGGATGGTGAATCGCATGTTGGAGCAGGAGATGGGTAAAACGGTGGAAGTGTACGTAGATGACATGCTGGTCAAGAGCTTGACTGCAGGGGCACACGTCCGAGACTTGGCAGTAGTCGTCGGTAAGATGCTCAAGTTTGGGATGCGCCTGAACCCGAAGAAGTGCATTTTTGGGATCTCAGAGGGTTTGTTCCTAGGCCATATTATCAGCCAGCGTGGGATAGAAGCTAACCCGCTGAAGGTCCAGGCAATCCTAGACATGGAAATACCAGGGGAAAGAAACCAGGTCCAGATGCTGACCGGCCCACTGGCCGCCCTGGCCAGATTTATCTCCCGCCTGACCGATAAGTGCGCTCCATTCTTTAAACTGCTCAAGGCACAGCAGTTCAAGAAAATTCACTGGGCGGCGGAGCACGAAGCGGCATTCCAGTCCATCAAGACATACCTGTCCGCAGTGCCTCTCCTATCCAAACCAGTGCCGGGCGAGATGCTATACCTCTACATAGCTGCATCAGGAACGGCCGTCTCTGCCGCTCTCGTCAGGAAGGAAGGCACGCTCGATCTCCCGGTATACTATGCAGGAAAGGGACTTACCGGAGCCGAAGGCCGGTACCCCGACATTGAAAGACTAGCTCTGGCTCTGATCGTCAACGCCAGAAAGCTCCGGCACTATTTCCAAGCTCATTCCATCACCCTATATACCAATCACCCTCTGCGGCAGATCCTGCAAAGACCGGATACTAGCGGCAGGCTCGTACGGTGGGCAGTTGAATTGGGAGAGTTCGACATCACTTACGCCGCGCGAACGGCTATCAAGGGTCAGGCTGCTGCGGATTTCATATGCGAACTCACCCCGATGGCGGTAGAAGCGCACTCCGGCCGGTCCGCGGGCACCGAAGCGGTTCAGGCCATAAAGATTGAACCAGGCCTCCCCAGCGGTTGGAAACTTTATATGGACGGCTCCGTAACGGGTAAGCGGAGCGGAGCCGGCGTCATGCTAACCTCGCCCGATGGACAGTCGTACGAGTATGCCCTGCGGTTCCTCTTCAATACTTCCAACAACGCCGCTGAGTATGAGGCCCTCATAGCCGGCTTGCAGCTAGCCAAGGAAATGGGGATACCATCCTTGGAGGTGTACAGCGACTCGAGCCTGGTGGTGAACTAGATGAACGGGCTATTCGAAGTCAAGGAACCCCAGTTGGCCTCCTACCAAGCTTTGGCCAAAGCCCTGATCGAGCCATTCCAGGGCGCCAAGATTCAGCATATACCCCGGGAGGAAAATAGGCATGCAGACGCCCTAGCCAGGTTGGCAACCGGAAACTACCCACCAGAGTACCGAAGAGCTAAAATCGAAACCCTCCAGAAACCGAGCATAAGCAAGACCATCTCCGAGATATTTGCGGTAGAGGAGGCACCACCAAGCTGGATGGATCCGATAGCTAGATACTTGGCTGACAAAACCAGCCCCCAGGACAAAGTGGAGGCTAGGAGGCTACACCTCCGGTGTGCCAGGTACAGCCTCCTCGGCGGCAAGTTGTACCGAAGAGGGCACAGCTTTCCCCAGCTAAAGTGTGTGACTAAAGAGGCGGGAGAAGCCATCATGCGAGAAATCCACGAAGGAGTATGCGGTAATCACTCTAGCGCCCGGTCCCTGTCTCACAAGTCGCTACGGGCGGGGTACTTTTGGCCAGACATGGCAGCAACGTCGAGAAGAATATCAGGCGGTTGCCACAAGTGCCACATGTACGCCTCTACACCCCATGCCCCGGCAATCGCGTTGTCAATTCTGTTAGCGCCATGGCCGTTCGCACAGTGGGGGCTAGACATCATCTGCCCTTTCCCAATAGCCGTGGGACAATACAAATACGCTATTGTAGCCGTTGACTATCAGACTAAGTGGGTCGAGGCGGAACCCTTGGTAAAGATCACCGAGGAGCGGGTAAGAAAATTCCTATGGAAGAACATCTACTGCCGGTTCGGGGTGCCGCAGACCATAGTCACGGATAACGGGACACAGTTCAACAATGCTGATCTCATCTAGTACACGGCCTCCATGGGGACCCGGATGTTGTTCGCCTCAGTGGCGCACCCGCAGACCAACGGCCAGGTCGAAGCGGTCAACAAGATTATCAAAAGTCTCCTCAAGAAGAAGCTGGATGACAAAAAGGGATGTTGGGCTGAGGAACTCCCTGCGGTTCTATGGGCCATCCGGACGACAGCGACCCGGGCAACAGGAGAGACCCCATTCTGTATGGCATTCGGGAGCGAAGCGCTGCTCCCCGTAGAGACCGACATGCCCAGCGGCAGGGTTGAGAATTACGACGCCGAAACAAACGCCGAGGGCATACGGCTCAACCTGGATCTCATAGAAGAGCGGCACGACCAAGCGCATATGCGGAACCAAACATACAAGCAACGGGTCGCTCGATACTATGACAGAAAGGTCCGGGAAAGGAAGTTACAAGTGGGGGACTGGGTCATGAAGAAAGTTCAGAAAAAACCACTGGTCCTGGAGCTAACTTGGGAAGGGCCCTACCAAATCACCGCAGCCACGGGTCCGGCAACATTCCACATCATAGACGCCGAAGGCATCTACTCCACCCGCCCATGGAATATCCAGCACCTGAGGTTCTACCCTAAATGAGATCAGTCTTGGAGGGACAGTAATGTATTTAGTACCAACGTTGCAATACACAGTCACTGCCTCTAGAATGAGCTACAGCTGGTTACAAGGTATATACATCTGCCGGGTATATATGTAAAACAATAAAAACCGCTAATCAGCGCCGCCGGAGCCTCCAATCCCTGACCCGCCAGCCTTGAGAGACCGCTCTTGCTCCAGCTTCTCGGCCAAGGCTACCTCAGCCTCCATCCACTCAGCATCAAGCCACCCTTTCTCCCTCCACTCCAGATAGACATCATTTATAACCTTCGCACGGGCGGCCTCCAGCATCTCTTCAAGCTCTACCGACTCCCGGAAATCGTCGATAGCTTTATCAGCGGCTTCGGCAAGTTGGGATTCTACGAGTTTCTCCCCTCCTTTGAAGACAGCTGTTATTTGGGCCTGCAGCTCCAAAACCTTCGCCTCCAACTCCGTGTTCCTCTCTTCCCGAGCGGCCGCCAGCCGCCCGGCCTCCTCTCTTTCCCGCGTGAGCTTGGCCGCCAGCCGCCCGGCCTCCTCCCTCTCATGCGCAAGCTTAGCCTCTGCCAATGACAGCTGCATGGTGAGGTCCTCCACTTGCTTCTCCAGAGCCGGAGTCTCCTCACTAGTCTCAGTGGCGTAAAGGCTATGAACCAGCTGGTATAAATACACAAAAGAAGAACATTAGCTCGTGCCACAAAAGGGGAGAGGCACCACAGAAGAACCTCAATTCCACAGGTACGCAACCAGGCTTACCCGAAGACCCAACTCCACAGCCTTCTTCCTGCTCTCGCTCGGCCGCACAGCCCCCGGGACCTCCCGATCAAGCCCCAAGGCCTCAATGGTAGATGCCACAAACCTACCAAAACCGCTACCACCAGAACCGCGATCGGCTTCCGGCTCCCGACTCCTTCGGCTACCGGTTCCCTCTGCCAGAACCAGTGCTGACCCCCCACCAGCCGAGCTCGACGTCCCGGCATCAAACGTCCTCGCCCTCTTCGCCGGTGCTTCGCCAAGACCGCTTCTGCGGTACCCAGTCATCTCCGCTGCCTCTCTCTCCCGCGGGGCCCGTATCCCCATCTGCCGCGCTAGAGGTTCCGGACCTTGTGAGCCCACCGATCTCACTTCCCGAATAACAAGTGGGGCGTTATCCTCACCGCCCGGCCGCCTACCGTAGTGGAAGTCCAGAAACACGAGCGGAACAGGGGTATTAAGCACCGTGCTCTCTAGGGTGACCAGATCTACAACGGTTTTCGAGGCCATCTCCCCCATCTCCATCAACCTCTGGACCATAAGCTCGTCATCCGGCTCGACGGTCTCCTCGCTTCGAACAGCGAGCCGGGGGGCATTAGCTGCAAACCAATAAACCGAGCGGTCAGAATAAAGCGCGACCCCACAAAACAACGGTGCAAGGTACCTTACCAGGTTTCTTCCCCATCTCGCATATCTCCAGCACATTCCACCGGATGAAATTGTAGGAGCTCCGGCCCAGATTGTCCCAGCAAACAAAAAGCCGGGCCAACCGTTGCCTCTCAAGTCGACCAACCGGTACGACTGATCCCCGATAGCTTGATAAGCCCCGGGCACCCGAAAGCCCCTCCATCTACGCTGCCACCTGCCCCCGGCCATCACAACCGACCTCCTCCATACATTCGAAACGGACGACGGCATGTGAGTGACGGCAGGCTCGAAGTCCCGCGCGGCAAAATTAACACAACCACAGGCCTGGGTCTTTTTGCAGTAAAGAATCTTTCACAGCGCCCAGAACTCATTTATCATGGGCCACTCCATGTTGCTCAGACTAAATAAGCACCTGAGACCAAGCAACTGCCTCCACTGGTTGCTAGAAAGCTGGGCGGGGGAGATATTTATCAGGCTCAGCACATACTGGACAAACTTCGGCAGCGGCAAAGATAGCCCGTGCCGAAATTGATCATCAAAAACGGCAACCCAACCCTCCTCCGGGTTGCAGGCCAGTTCCCCGGGATATAAGCCCCGGAGCTTAACGGAGGAGTCGATGTCCCACTTTGCCCGAAAATCCTTTATCTCGCTAGTAGACATGCTTCTGGTCGGCTCGTCACAATAAATCACCATGTCGCCATCCAATAGCTGGTACTTCACGGGCCCTCCCATCGACCCACGGCCTGCACCGACAGGATTCGCTGATCTACCAGATGCCATAAAACCTAAGAACAGAATTTGGTTCTGTAGCAAGATAACAGCACAGACAGACGGCAAACGAAGAGCCAAGCTTCAGCAAAATACGGCAGGAGATACTTAGGCGGCAAAACTACACCTTGTTGATACTTAGGGCAAGCATAAAAGAGAGGCAACCCCAGCCGCAGATCCCCTCCATCTCAGACCGCTCCCTGCTGACACGTGTCCCAGCATCGATAAAGCTCTTATGCCATCATAACTGATGGGACTGATGGGCTCTCCCCTTCATTGCATGTCAGCCACCTGTCCCACCTACAAGCGGTAGTTAGGGGAGATAGGAGCACAAGCCGAGGCGTCCACTCCCCCCACTTCCCCAAGAGTCAACCTCAAACCAAGGAGCAGCATCTCACCGGTTATGAAGTATCCAACCGGCTCCGCAGCATCTCACCGGTTATAAAGTATCCAACCGGCTCCGCAGTATCTCACCGGTTATGAAGTATCCAACCGGTTCCGCAGCATCTCACCGGTTATGAAGTATTCAACCGGCTCCGCAGTATCTCACCGGTTATGAAGTATCCAACCGGCCAATTCAACCGGTTTCATGGCATTCCACCGGTCATGTGACATTCAACCGGCTCCAAAGCATTCCTCCGGTTTAGTCACTTTCCTTCGCCTGCGGGCAGGAACGAGCCAGCAACAACTCAAGGCTTCCAAACGCATGGGCTTTATAAACCCGGGTGAGTTTACATCTAACACATGTACTCGTACTCTTGTCCAGCAGGATAAAAACCCTGCATCACACTGAACTGTGATACATTTGGGGATACATGGCGAGACTCGTTATTTCAACGCCACCCCACCGGGCAGATTGTTTCTCTAACACATAACAAGTCTCCCCGCAGGCTAACAAACCTGCACATTAGCTCACGCTTATTCCAACACAAGCTGAGAAGAACTAGCAAGTGTTAACCGGTGCTTCAACATGACTGCAACACCGGGGTACCTATTGGCTTATTCCACGCACCAACAGGCCTCCCCGCACGCTAGCAATCCTACCCCACGCTTATTCCAGCACAAGCGGGGCCGAACCACCGGGCTACTCGCTTTGGAAACTTGGGGGACTCGTTCCGATGGCAGAATGCCCGGACGAGATCCCATGCTCTCCGACTCGTTCCGATGGCAGAACGCCCGGACGAGATCCCATGCTCTCCGACTCGTTCCGATGGCAGAACGCTCGGACGAGATCCCATGCTCTCTGACTCGTTCCGATGGTAGAACGCCCGGACGAGATCCCATGCTCTCCGACTCGTTCCGATGGCAGAACGCCCGGACGAGATCCCATGTGCTCTCCGACTCGTTCCTATGGCAGAACGCCCGGACGAGATCCCATGTGCTCTCCGACTCGTTCCGATGGCAGAACGCCCGGACACGATCCCATGCTCTCCGACTCATTCCGATGGCAGAACGCCCGGACGAGATCTCATGCTCTTCGACTCGTTCCGATGGCAGAACGCCCGGACGAGATCCCATGCTCTCACCACGCCTCCTCTGATCGAACGCCCGGTCACGCCCAATCTTCAATGCGGACTTGGGGGACTGGGCACCGTTGGGTTGGTAACTCTGCGGGTCTGCGGGACAGGAGCAAGACATTAAGTCCCCATTCAAGATTGCACTTGACCGGGAACTTGGGGGACTTGTTGACAGTAACCACAGAGGGGCTACAGCAGGCCCTCAGACCCGCAGCCAGTGCACCCGGGGCCGGCCTAGGGCCCGGAGCAGGATCACCAGCACCCGGACCCGAGGTCCAGCAGTCTACCTTGTGACCAGGGGCCCGGGGACCGGGAACGCCAACATGCCAAAGAGGTCATCAGAGCTGCCCTTTGGTGCGCAAACAGAAGGAAGCCAGTCCCACATCGAAGAGTGAGGCCAGACCTCACGCCCGACCACCTATTTAAGGGCCTCAACTACCCTCATTAATAGGTAACTGATCTTTCCTACTGCTTATCATACGTGCTTAAGTTATCTATTCATCTCAACTGTACTAACTTAGGCATCGGAGAGGAGAAGACCGGCCCGCCAGGTATTCCCCTTAGTAAGCAGGTTTTCGGGAGATCACACTTGGATTCATCTGTCTCTACCAGGCCTACGGGTTTTAGGTACGAACACCTAGGTACTAAGGTTAGTATAAAATCAGAAGGTGAGATACCAATCTGAAGTTTTAGAAACATGAGGTACCAAACCTTATAAACAATGAAATGTGAGATACTGTTGAAAGTAAAATTCCTTATATTTAATATATTTGTTTACGTTGTTGTCGCTTAATTTGTTTCATAGCTCAATTATTAATTTGTTGCTTTAATATAAAAAAATTAATTATGAACCGATATTTAATTTTTGTCAAACAAAATGATACTAAAGACTTACTAACGTACTCATCAATTTGTCACAATTTCTAACGTATATACTCATGTTCTTCTGCCATACATATTCCGTTGCTCGCCACTCTTCTCTTCACTTATCTCGCATTGTTCCCAAATAATTTGTTTTAACTTTTTATATTTCTACTCGTAAATGATGGGTTTTACTAATTTATTGTCACAAATTAATTAGGAAGAAATGAAAATGACAGGGGCCATATGGTCATTTTAAATTATTGATCTTAATCGGCGATTTGACCCAATCCGGTCGGCTGGTTTCGTTAGATACTCAGAAACGCACACACAAGTAGAACAAAAAGTACGATCGCTAGCCAGCTCTCTCCGGCCGGAACCCACCACGTGTCAGGCATCTAATTGCTTCCAGCTTTTTTCTGGTGGAGACCACCTTAACGTTGCTTTCGACCACTCGCCGCGTGGGTGCGCACGTGACACTCTTGGCCTCAGACCAAGCCAACATGTTCGACGTTTAACGCCAACGATAACGTACGGCGAGTCGTAATGATTTCGTGATCTTCATCGGGTTCTGTTGTAAGACTCAGCTTCTTCCGGTACTCGGTGGCAGCGCGTGTAGTGTAGTCGCCCTACCTCGTGATGGCAGGGGTCAAAGTCAGGGTGTGTGAGATTCGAAATGGTCGTACCCAGTGATGATTGATCAACGATTTATTGAATGGAATCAGACTAAGAGCGCACCATGGTCTTACTACCTAATACTAAAGGTCAATATTTTTATTTACTTTTTCCTTTTGGGTAAAATTCTAGAGTAAATACTCTTGAAAAACGAAGTTTTCACTAGAAAGGTTTGTAATTGAGGAGAGCTTTTGAGGTTCATCATGATATAATGTTAATGTATGTGAGGCATCTCAATTACTGAATGCTAGAGACAATCGGAACAATGTAACGTGCTATATGGTATATATATGTACGTTCATATGGTTAATAACAATATTCGTTTGGTAAATTATGTTGATTTATGCTATATATGTATGTAATGACAATTGATGTTGTCTGTTTATTACTATAATTCATAATTTACGAGACAAAGTATTTTCGTCATCGTAGTAGAATTTCCGTCATCTTAAGTAGGAATCATTTGTTAGTTGCATTGCCTAAACATTGTCCCCTAAAATGCAACTCGATTTTGCTATATAGTTTATGAGGTTTTTGGTGACAGGAAGGTATTATTAGAGCCTAATTGTCGTCCAAACCAATTTGGTCGTCGATCGGTCGTGGCCTTTTTGGTGATAGGTTGTGGACTGCAGCCCTATCGATCTATCACGGCTGGTTTTATACTGGCCATAAATCCGATCGCGCGTCTGGTCCATGTTCAATACTTTGACTTGCCTTTTCTTCTAGGTATTACTAGCTTGGAGTTACTCTTGAAATTAAGGTAGCTAACTAGCCATGATAATTGGAGCAAAAAGTTAATGTTAGAAGAGGAAGTAAGCTCAAATAGTGAACGGCGGGATTGGGACTGAGCTTCTGAGGTTCATAATATCTATTAGCTATTGCCTGGAATTGAATGGTCGAGACAGAAGAACATTTATAAGTGTGGAAACTAATTGATAAACTAGTTTAGTAATGAAAGCAAACAAAGAAGAAAGTGAGAGCGTCAGGGTTTGGCTCTTGCCGACGATGATGCAGTTGACCCTAGCTTGGCAAGTTGATTAAGTTCTTTTACAGTTATACAAAACAAGAGGTTTAGTCTAGTTCGATCGATTTTGCTGAGAAACTGATAAAACGAAGTGTCTTCACTGAAACCGTTTCCTTGCTTGACCTTCAAGCACTTCGCTACTGTATATATCCGATCTCCATGCCAGTAGTACTATAGCATAGGCTTGATCCCTAATTAACCCTGACCTATAATTTTCTGGCATGGAGCTAGCTAGCACTTAGAAGATCTTTTACTCAAGCACTAACGCTCGCCTTGAGCCTTGAAACCTAAATCTCAAGCTTAGGCAGTAAGGCTCAAATCTCAACTTGGAAGCCCTAGAAAGTCATCATATAGCTAATACGCTAATATATTCATACTGCTCTCTAGTTAAACTTTACTGAGTTTACAAAAGATAGATTTTTGTAAATAATCGATCATCTCAAACAATTTGAACAAAGCGAAGTGCGCGCATAAACATCCTCATACAGAAGTAGAGATGTACGTACGTAATTAAGAGCATTCCACCGGAATATTCAATCCAATAGATGTCATCACTGTCTAAAGTGTTAACGTAATTATAACTACAGCTCGAACTTCTTCTTTTGATGCCTTTGCTCTTTGTACTTCCCATTCGATCACTATCTTTTTTGCAATAGTTAGTAGCTAGTGGTTGGCTTGGGTGGGTGCTGCCGCAAGGGGCTGCTTTGCCTCCGAGTTCAAATTAACCAAGTTTTCTCCACGTTTTTAACATCAAAATCATATTCATACCACCACCAGCAGCTATAATTTAAACAACTACCAGCACCAGATCGATGACACTATTGATATATCCATTCGGACATTGCCGACTTTTGTTTGCGGCAGTCCCTACATGCGCACCAATTCATTATCTCATTCTATGTGATCAAAATTTAACTTTGTCTAATTGTTTTAAGCCTACTTTTCAACACTGAGTACATATCATTCAATCCCTCTGTTCATTCTCTTTTCTGTATTCTTCATTTCACTGATTGCTTCCCTCACTTGGATATCTGATCTTGTTGTTTTCGTTCATGACTTTAATTATGAGCATCCCACCCACAACTACTTTGACGACTGTGATCTATGACAGGACCTATCTTGTATTCAACTATGCAGGATCTCAAATTATGGGGACTCATATATATAGGTTATTATTTTGGTTCCATTCTTCAAGTCACAAAGAGGTTCTAATGTCTCTTTCCAAAAAACAGATCGAAAAGAGGAGCTAGGTTGTAAAGTCTAACTTCCATGAAAGATAATTAGAAGATAGTCCACGTTGGGAACCAACTCCTTGGAGAAAAATTTCTTCCGGCCGCCCTCTACCATCGTAACACTGAGTTGTGTGTGCCCAATTGGAGGAAATTATCAAACCTAATATAACCCTTTACTATGTAATCGAATTAAACTGTCTCTTCACTACGAAAATGTGGGAACATTAATCCATATAAACGAACATGTTGGATGGATATTGGCTTTAACACAGTTAGCTAGCTAGCTACTGTCTTTGGAAAGAAAAAACCCAAAGAAATATATTAAGGGATAGCTGGTATCCCTACAGGAAGAGACTAATTAAGACAACTACAATTAGTTATGGACAAAACAGATGACATAACTAATTATAATTAGTTGCTGAAAAGCTGAAATCGAACGTCAAAGAGAAACTAAAGTCTGGTTCATGCTTGCAGTACTGCTAATGCTTATAAAAGTCAAATAGTACCAACAGCTTATTCGTTAATTAAGTGGTAAGAAACTAGTTTCTTCAGATTGTTCCCCATAGTACTTGAGTTTCTAAATTATAAGATGAAAAAATCAGATTCAGATTGTTCCTCCCAGAAACTTTACAGATTTTTGACATATTCATTTGCATACAAGTTTCATCAATAAATACACATCAGCAGAAATCCCGTCCTATATATCAGAACATTGCTCTCATAAATTGTAAAACAATCCTAATCTCAATTTCACTTTCCGGGAACAAAGTTGGTGGCAAATGACCAGGCATTGTTGTTGACGGGGTCGGCTAAGTGGTCAGCCAAATTCTCTATCGGTCCCTTTCCGGTAACAATGGCTTGTACAAAAAATCCGAACATAGAAAACATGGCTAATCTCCCATTCTTGAGCTCCTTCACCTTAAGCTCAGCAAAAGCTTCTGGATCTTCTGCAAGACCTAATGGATCGAAACTTCCGCCAGGGTATAATGGGTCTACCACCTCACCGAGAGGTCCACCGGCAACTCTGTAGCCTTCCACTGCACCCATCAAGATAACTTGTGTAGCCCAAATTGCTAAAATGCTCTGAGCATGAACTAAGCTTGGGTTTCCCAAGTAATCTAGTCCACCCTCACTGAATATTTGCGCTCCGGCCTTGAACCAAACCGCTTCGCCGAACTTGACTCCATTGCGAGCCAAGAGTTCGGGGAAAACACAGCCTAGGGCACCAAGCATGGCCCATCTTGAGTGGATGACCTCGAGCTCACGGTTCTTGGCAAAAGTCTCAGGATCTGCTGAGAGTCCAGCGGTGTCTGTTGTTCGTTTTAATATGTTACTCGCAAGTGCACGAATCAATTGTAAAATAGAAGTGCAATAAGTACGAGGTCGATCCCTCAAGGACTAACTGAAACAACTTAGTACTGTCACAAATGCTATACTGAGTTTCTTTGATGATGATGATTGATTTAACAATAAATTAAAACACTACAAACTAAGAATGAACAGTAAACTAACTAATTGACAAAGAACAATTATGAAAAGGCTAAAGCATCGAATCCACCACCTAATACTCCTACCCGACCCTCTAGTTAACAACCAAGAATTCCCAGAATTATATGCTAATGATTCATGTACATAAGCCTTCTTGATCCCGGACAAATGCCAAAGTTCTTAAAACTATGAATTCTTACTTATTGATCCAGTACAGAACCCAAGTAATCAAACTATGTTTTACTTCACTCTATGATCAGGTTCAAGTAAATCATGTTCAACTCCAATAAACACAGAAGAACAAGGAAATCATGCGAATAATAATAACGACTATGATCAAGCCCTTATAATATTAATTCACAACTCTGTAATCATAAGATAAATTATCTTTTGGCACCTTAGACAACATCAACTCATTGATCAAGTCTCATGTTCTCAAACCCAATAACTGATAAACAAAACCTATGTCTTATTGATCCCAAACAAAGATTCTGAATAAAAGTTCTATTAAAACAATGATTAAGAGTTTAGCATAGCAATCTGGAAATCCAATAGTAATCAACTAGCAAACAAGGTAATCATACTAGGGGCTTCATCTCAGCCCTTGCTTAAGAGTTTAGCAATCCATAACAATGGAAAACAAGACTAAGAGGAAGGAAAGCATAGAACAAACAATGGGAGAATAGGGAACCCCTGGTCCAGCGCTGGAGAAGGCGTCTCCTACTTTTCTGTGCGTCGTCGCTGCTTCCTCTTTTCTGGGTTTTCTTTTTCTCTCGAGCTCCTCCGTCCGTACCCCTTGGCTGCGCACTTGATCTCCCCATATATACCTTTTTCTCCTTTTCTGTTTTTGACTTGGGCTTTTTATGTTCTTTTATCCATGATTATTATTAATTCAAGTCAGCCACGTACGTAATGCCTCTTCACCTTAATAGCTAGATAGTGCGACAACTCCATTCATCTCATATGGTAGCACAGGTGAAAGATCTATAAGCAATCTAACATCAACTTTAAGCTCATATTTATTCTTTTCTCCAGTTTGACCTACAAAATACAAAAGGTTAAGTAAATGACTTATAATTAGCAATAACTAAACAAATAATCTAACATTTAAGAGTATAAAAATATATAAAATTATGAATCTATCAAATACCCCCAAACTAAGATTTTGCTAGTCCCCGAGCAAAACACAAAAATGCAAAAGACTCAAAGACTCGAACCTAATGTCTTCCAAACATCTCAGAGAACTCATAATGCCCTCAACATGGTCAGCCACAGTTCTAGCAGTCACATTATCAATTCACAACCTCACTTAAAAGCTAGCTAATCTATTTCGATAACCATCATGCTCAAAATTTTATGCAAGGACAAGCAAACTGATGCAACAAAGAAACTCAACATTCTCATGTTTCAAACAAGTGTCAACTCAACTCCTCACAAGGTTGCACTCAGATTTTTTTTTCTCTCATGATTTTCTGACTATGGCATAAGCCTTCATTTTCACTCAAGTTATATGTGAGAGGAGTGATGTAAACCGACAACAAATAGCTCACATATAATAACAAGAAAAGCTTTTTCTGGTAACCTATCTACTGATATGATCTCATTAGAATGCCAAAACTCGGATGAAAGGACAGTGACACCATATGCTCACCCCTCTACACAAGTCTCCACAAATCGAATGCACAACTTCAAAGATAGAGAAGGTGTTTTAAAGGGTTGTAACGGGGTTACAGGTGTTGGTTTCATGGAATAAAGGTCATGGTAATCAAAGGAGATCCTAAGGAGATTCAATGGAGCTCAAGATAATAATACAGAGATATCAGCACCATCATAAACTTCCACAAGTAGTCCAACTGCAACACATGAAGCAAGTACTTCTTCTCAAGGCCTGATGGGATCTTTTTGGACCTTTGCTTCATTCTAATCGTACACATAACTATAAAACAACCGACCGAATCCAATGAAATTTCTGTTCAAGCATTTTGATCTCATTCTCTTTTTTTTTCTCTCTTTTTTTTTTTTTTTTTTTTTTTTTTTCTCATGGATCGATATTTGCAGTACTTCTCCCCCAAACTTGCTTACAAGCACATCTTAAACCATAATGCATCTCTAACAATTAGCGCCATGAACTCCTCAGAATAAGGTATGGAAATAACTATACTAGGGTGAGGCTAAAGATGTTTGTGGTTAATGAAAGAAAGGTTTTAGTATAGGCTCGAGGGGATCATCTAAAGGGTTGCACACTTGTGTGCAAAAGGGACACAGGCTATATTTGGCAATGGTGGTTCATCCTAGTGTCTTTCTCATCCATCATGCATTTCAACCATACGCTTCAAGAGGCTTTGGGGCAAGTTCTAGCATTTGTCCTTATTAAATATATCTGTCGAATCCGAGTCTGAACTGGAATGAATAGAAGATGAGATCATGCAAACCTATATCTGGAATATATTTGATAATCTATTCTAATCCACTCAGAAATAAAGGCACATTTATAGGCTCAAATCTTTACACAGGGTAGAATCAAGTTTAACTCATCCTAGCATGTATCAATCAAATTTCCTCAGTACACCCATCTAATCATCAATGCACGACAAGTCAAGCACAATAATCATGGAAATCCATTAGCTATTACTTAAAATCATGAATCAATACATGCTGCTATCACCATACGACCATAATATAATCTGTACGTAGAAGTTCATGCTCATCATAGTGTTGGAAGACTCCTAAGACTCAACAGAAAATAAATCTAAAACTAGACTCTTTTTTTTTTTTTTTTTAATAATAACATTAGACATAAACCTACTAAAAGAATGAACATACGAAGTCCCACCCCCAAACTTAAATTGAGCATTGTCCTCAATGTGAAGAACAAAAAATATCAGAATTGCAGTAATACTGCAATCTCAGAACAGCATATATCAGAACAACAAAATTTAACAATGGGGAGACCAAGCATGACCAAACTAACGAAATCAAAAATAAAATAATAATTAAAAGAAAGGAAAAGAGTTAGGATGCGTCCCTGGTATGAAGGCAGTAGATGTCAGCATGATTAGAAGCTTCATTCCTAGCTGAACACACATCCTTCTTCTTCCAAAAGTCATCGGGTTGCCTCCCGATAAGCGCTAAGTTTTGATGTCTTCAGCCAGACCAAGTTCAAGCTCATTGTTGTGGAGGATCAGTAAGGGATACACGCTGGTCATTGGTGTCAAAAGTTGTCTCCAAATATAGTTTGAGACGTTGACCATTCACCTTGAACAAAGAATTATTCCTCAGATTCTGAACTTCAATTGCTCCATGAGGAAACACCTTTGTGACTAGAAAAGGACCAGTCCACCTTGATTTCAACTTCCCTGGAAAGAGCCTCAATCTAGAATTATACAATAGCACCTTTTGGTTAGGCTCAAATGTCTTTTGACGAATGACTTTGTCATGAAACCTCTTGGTGCGTTCCTTGTAGATTTTTGCATTCTCATAAGACTCATTGCGAATTTCCTCCATCTCATTCAGCTGCAATGCTCTTTGCTCACCAGCTGCTTGCATGTCAAAATTATAGTGCTTAATTGCCCAATAAGCACGGTGCTCTAACTCCACAGGAAGATGACAAGCCTTCCCAAAGACTAACCGATATGGTGACATCCCAATGGGAGTTTTGTAGGCTGTCCTGTATGCCCAGAGAGCATCATTCAGTCGCTGAGACCAGTCCTTCCTATCTGGACGCACTGTTTTCTCCAGGATATTCTTAATTTCCCGGTTAGAAATCTCGACTTGACCACTGGTTTGAGGGTGGTAGGGTGTAGCCACTTTATGAGTGATGGAATACTTCTTCATTAGAGCAGAAAATGGCTTGTTACAGAAGTGTGAACCACCATCGCTAATAATAGCTCTAGGAGTGCCAAACCGAGCAAAAATATGATCCTTGAGAAAAGCCAACACCACCTTGTGATCATTAGTCTTGCAAGCAACTGCTTCAACCCATTTGGATACATAATCCACTCCCACCAATATGTACAGATAGCCAAAAGACTGAGGGAAAGGTCCCATAAAGTCTATTCCCCACACATCAAACAACTCAATCACCAAAATATTACTCAAAGGCATCATATCACGTTTAGAAATATTACCCATTCGTTGGCAGCGATCACATGATGAACAGAATGCAAAGGCATCTTTGAATAATGTTGGCCAATAAAAACCACATTGAAGAACTTTAGCTGCTGTTTTCTTGGCCCCAAAATGTCCACCACATGCATAAGTATGGCAGAAACGGAGAATGCTTGCAAATTCACTCTCTGGCACACATCTTCTAATCAATTGATCTGGACAATGTTTAAATAGATATGGCTCATCCCAGATATAATGCTTCACCTGAGATAGAAATTTCTCCCTTTCTTGCTTACTCCAATGCTCAGAAATTTTCTTAGTAACAATAAAGTTAACAATATGAGCAAACCAAGGAGGAGAATTACGCACCATAAACAATTGCTCATCAGGAAAATTATCATTCAAAGGGAGGCTGTCAGCTTCTGTATGCACCAATCTACTCAAGTGGTCTGCAACCACATTCTCACTACCTTTTTTATCTTTTATCTCCAAATCAAATTCTTGTAGTAATAGAACCCAACGGATCAGTCGAGGCTTTGCATCTTTCTTAGCAAGTAAATACTTCAAGGCAGCATGATCAGTGAACACAATGACTTTAGACCCAATCAAATAAGATCTGAACTTGTCTAGAGCAAACACAACTGCAAGCAACTCTTTCTCAGTAGTAGAATAGTTAAGCTGCGCATCATTTAAAGTCCTCGAGGCATAGTAAATAACATGAGGAACCCTCTCTATACGCTGACCCAAAACAGCACCTACCGCATAATCCGAAGCATCGCACATTAATTCAAAAGGTAGGGTCCAATCCGGAGGCTGTATGACAGGAGCTGAAGTTAGAAGTGCCTTGAGCTGATTAAAAGCCTCGAGGCATGCCTCGTCGAAGACAAATTCTGCATTCTTTGCTAATAAATTCGTTAAAGGCCTTGAGATCTTACTAAAATCCTTCATAAAGCGCCGATAAAACCCGGCATGGCCTATAACAGAGCGCACTTCCTTTACTGATGTTGGTGGAGGGAGATTGGTGATCAAGTCCACTTTAGCCTTGTCAACTTCGATGCCTTTGCTGGAAATAGTATGCCCCAATACAATACCATGCTTGACCATGAAATGACACTTCTCCCAGTTAAGCACGAGATTTGTTTCCTCACATCTTTGAAGCACTAGAGATAAATTTTGTAAACAATCATCAAAAGAGGATCCAAAAACAGAAAAATCATCCATGAATACCTCGATTTTCCGCTCTATCATGTCAGAGAACAGACCAATCACACACCGTTGGAAAGTAGCTGGTGCATTGCACAACCCAAAAGGCATTCTCCGGTATGCAAATGTGCCAAACGGACAAGTAAATGTGGTTTTACCTTGATCTTCTGGTGCAATAGCGATTTGGTTATATCCGGAGTAGCCGTCAAGGAAACAATAATAACTATGACCAGCCAAACGTTCGAGCATCTGATCAATAAAAGGTAGTGGGAAGTGATCCTTACGTGTGGCATTATTGAGCTTCCGGTAATCAATACAAACTCTCCAACCTGTAGTCATTCTTGTAGGCACTAGTTCACCTTTGTCATTCTTCACCACTGTTATTCCTGACTTCTTCGGCACTACCTGAACTGGACTCACCCATTTGCTGTCAGGAACTGGATATATGATTCCCACCTCAAGAAGCTTCATAATTTCAGTAAAGACTACTTCTTTCATGTGTGGATTCAAACGCCTTTGTGGCTCACATGAGGGCTTCACATTGTCTTCAAGATGGATTCGGTGCATACACCTTGTAGGACTTATACCTTTAATATCTGCAATGGACCAGCCAATGGCTGTTTTGTGAGCTTGAAGAACTCTCAAAAGCTTATTTTCATCCTCCTCACAAAGATCTGATGCAATTATCACTGGTAATGTCTCTCCTTCACCCAAAAATACGTATTTCAAGTGTTGGGGTAGCGGTTTGAGCTCCAACTTTGGTGGTTTCTGAACAGAGGGTACAAGCTTATTCGTTGGCAAAGGTAGAGGTTCAAATTGGTTCCACTTCCTTCTTTCCAAAACCGGTGCAGCATTCAGAATCTTCTCCAACTCATCAACTTCTTTCTTAGCATCAAAATCCATTCCAGATTGTGTCAAACATACCTCGAGGGGATCTTGAGATGAATTCAATACAAAGGCCTCATTAGTTGTAGTAGAGATAGAATTAACCATGAAACAATCATTGTCTTCTGAGGGACGTCGACTAGCTTCAAAAATCTTGTACTCTACTGACATGTCACCAACTTTCATGGACAAACTTCCATCTTTCACCCTTATTATAGTATCAGCAGTAGCCATAAAAGCACGTCCCAGAATGATAGGGACTTCCTCACTTGCAAAAGCATCTGGTTCAGTTTCAAGAATCACAAAATCTGCAGGTAATATAAACTTATCAACCTTCACTAAGACATCTTCCACAATCCCTTTTGGCCGCTTGACTGACCGGTCTGCAAATTGTAGAGTCATTGAGGTTGATTGAAGGTCACCAAGCTTTAATTTCAGAAATAATGAGTAGGGCATCAGATTAACACTAGCACCCAAATCCATTAAAGCACGTTCAATATAATGATCACCAATTGTGCATGGTATTGTGAAGCTGCCAGGGTCCTTCAATTTTGGAGGGAGTTTTCTTTGAATCACTGCACTAACCTCTTCTGACAATAACACCTTCTCATGATCTTTAAATCTTCTCTTATTGGTACACAAATCCTTCAAAAACTTTGCATAAGCTGGAATTTGCTGAATAGCATCAAGCAATGGAATGTTGATCTGTACCTTACGGAATAACTCCATAATTTCAGTCAAATGTCTGTCTTTCTTTGGCTTTTGGAGCAGCTCTGGATAGGGAGGCTTAGGGATAAATTGTGACTCTGTAATAGGCTTCAAAGTCGTCGCTTTGCTGCTGGAACTTTTTGACTTTGGCTCAGCTTTATCACTGGGGATTTCAGCAAGCTTCTCGTTCCCATGATCAAGTTCTTCTTCTCCCTCTTTTTCTTGAATGTCACTCGGGCTACAGACTTTATTATCAACTTTCTTCCCACTTCTCAATGTGAGCACAGCTTTCATACTCTCATGACCTCTTGGATTAATAAGAGGTTGGCTAGGTAAACGCCCTTGTTCTCTCTCGTTCAAAGCATTAGCAATCTGCCCAACTTGAACTTCCAACTTAGAAATAGCTTGAGATTGAACTTGCTGCTCCTTCTTGGTCTCTTGAATAGCATGAAGCATCTGAGAGTTGGCTTTTTGGAACTCCAATTGATTTTGGGCAAGTTGCTGCATAGTTTCTTCAAGAGATGGCTTCTTCTGTTCACTTGGCCCTTGATAATTCTGCATATGAGGATTTCTTGGCATCTGCACTTGACTATTATTGCTATAAGAAAAATTCGGATGCTGCCTCCAACCTGGATTATAAGTATTAGAAAAGGGATCATTTACAGGCCTTCTATAATTGTTCACCATATTAACTTGTTCATCTTGGAATACATTCTCAGTGCAAGCTTCTGTGGGATGAGCAATACTGGAACACAAAGCACACGTCTCCTTTGCAGCTTTATTTAACAGAGGAGTGAAACTCTTCATATGTCTTGTTAATGCTGCAACCTGCTCCTCTAATTTAGTAGTAGCACTCACCTCATAAAGTCCTCCCGTTTTGGGTCTTGACACATAAGGTTCATGATACTGCTGCGTATTTTCGCTGATAGTTTCAAAAGCCTGAATTGCTTCTTCTGCAGTCTTTCCCATTAAGCTTCCACCAACTGTAGCATCCACCATACCTCTGCTTTGAGGGTTTAAACCCCTATAGAAAAATTGAGCCTTCTGAGGTTTAGTAAATCCATGATGAGGACACTTCACAAACAAATCTTTGTAACGCTCCCAACTCTCATAAAAAGGTTCTCCTTCAGATTGACGAAAACCAAAAATTTCTGCTTGGAGAGCATTTGTTTTCGTAGCAGGGAAGAACTTCCACAAAAACTTATTAACCAAATCATCCCAAGTATTAATAGACCGAGGTGGAAGAGAGCCTAGCCACTTTCTTCCTTTGTCTCTCAATGAAAAAGGGAAAAGCCTCAAACGAACCTGCTCATCTGATATACCATACTGGAAAGTTCCACATATGTCTTTGAATTCCTCCAGGTGCAGATAAGGATCTTCATTTGTTTTCCCATAAAAGTTAGGCAAGCTCTGGATGATTGCTGGTCTAATTTCAAAACGCACCCCTTCAGGAATAGGAGTTACAATAATACATGATGCTGTAGTGAGTGCAGTAGGAGCAGTAAACTCCTTCAATGCCCTTGTTTCACCTCCCATTGGATTAAGATTCTGTTTCTGAGTCCGCACTTGCTTTAAAAGTCGTTTACGAGTTCGTTCAATCTCTGGATCGTAGACAATAAGATCTAAATTCTGAGATCGACCTTGCATACACAAAATTCAAGCCTGCACGAATAATAAAAAAAATAAGTAAAAGAAAATAAAAAGAAAAATTGTACAATAATATAACAAAGTGACAAATCCAGTTGAATCAACAAAGTCCCCGGCAACGGCGCCAAAAACTTGTTGTTCGTTTTAATATGTTACTCGCAAGTGCACGAATCAATTGTAAAATAGAAGTGCAATAAGTACGAGGTCGATCCCTCAAGGACTAACTGAAACAACTTAGTACTGTCACAAATGCTATACTGAGTTTCTTTGATGATGATGATTGATTTAACAATAAATTAAAACACTACAAACTAAGAATGAACAGTAAACTAACTAATTGACAAAGAACAATTATGAAAAGGCTAAAGCATCGAATCCACCACCTAATACTCCTACCCGACCCTCTAGTTAACAACCAAGAATTCCCAGAATTATATGCTAATGATTCCTGTACATAAGCCTTCTTGATCCCGGACAAATGCCAAAGTTCTTAAAACTATGAATTCTTACTTATTGATCCAGTACAGAACCCAAGTAATCAAACTATGTTTTACTTCACTCTATGATCAGGTTCAAGTAAATCATGTTCAACTCCAATAAACACAGAAGAACAAGGAAATCATGCGAATAATAATAACGACTATGATCAAGCCCTTATAATATTAATTCACAACTCTGTAATCATAAGATAAATTATCTTTTGGCACCTTAGACAACATCAACTCATTGATCAAGTCTCATGTTCTCAAACCCAATAACTGATAAACAAAACCTATGTCTTATTGATCCCAAACAAAGATTCTGAATAAAAGTTCTATTAAAACAATGATTAAGAGTTTAGCATAGCAATCTGGAAATCCAATAGTAATCAACTAGCAAACAAGGTAATCATACTAGGGGCTTCATCTCAGCCCTTGCTTAAGAGTTTAGCAATCCATAACAATGGAAAACAAGACTAAGAGGAAGGAAAGCATAGAACAAACAATGGGAGAATAGGGAACCCCTGGTCCAGCGCTGGAGAAGGCGTCTCCTACTTTTCTGTGCGTCGTCGCTGCTTCCTCTTTTCTGGGTTTTCTTTTTCTCTCGAGCTCCTCCGTCCGTACCCCTTGGCTGCGCACTTGATCTCCCCATATATACCTTTTTCTCCTTTTCTGTTTTTGACTTGGGCTTTTTATGTTCTTTTATCCATGATTATTATTAATTCAAGTCAGCCACGTACGTAATGCCTCTTCACCTTAATAGCTAGATAGTGCGACAACTCCATTCATCTCATATGGTAGCACAGGTGAAAGATCTATAAGCAATCTAACATCAACTTTAAGCTCATATTTATTCTTTTCTCCAGTTTGACCTACAAAATACAAAAGGTTAAGTAAATGACTTATAATTAGCAATAACTAAACAAATAATCTAACATTTAAGAGTATAAAAATATATAAAATTATGAATCTATCAGTGTCCCAACCATAGTCACCGGGGAACTCTCCTGTGAGGTAAGACGGTGCCTCACCAGAGAATGGACCCAAGTACTTGACACGGTCAGGTCCGTACCACAGACTGCCGGATGAGACAGTCTTGGACTTGGATGATGTGGTTTTGCGCATTGTGACTCGTCCTTCACCAATGAGGTTAGATGAAGTGGGGTTGAGCTTCACGGCTTGGCCAGCTAGAGAAGAGGAGGAGAGAGCCATCGTCGTTGATGAAGCCATTCGTGAAGAAAACAGTGTATTAGCTAAAGAAAGTATTCTGATCTCTAATGCAGTGTGAGAAGGCCGAATACTGAATGCTTATTTTAAGTAGAGACCTTGGTATGTATAGGGTTGGTGCAAGATTGGGGTACGTAGTCCTTATCTTACTGCTGCTATCTTTCATCTATTTTCTCATTGGTGATGTGAAATCCGGAGATTTTGATGAGGTTTCTGTGCATTGGTCCAAGTTTCCAGTTGGCTTGATGTACACCATGCATGCAATGGAATTGATTTTTTGGATTGTTTCTGCTTTCATCTCTAGCCAACAGAATTTGCCGTTAGCTAGGTAGTCCTTGCGTAGTGACTGTCCAGTTAAGTGAGTTTTCTTGCCATCCTCGAATCCCCTAGGTGGATATTGGATATTGGATATTGGATATATGGATATCTTATGATCATGAGTAGCCAATAAAATTCAATCCATGGGTGATAAGATATATTAATTATGTGATAAACCTTCTGTAGCACATTGAAACAAAACTCCTCTTTGGCTGAACCTTACAAGAAAAACTACTTAATTTGATGTCATATGCATGCCGAATGATGATGAATTTCCTACGATCCTTTTACCTAGCTAGGGTTTAAGTCTACTTGTATGATTATAGGTTGTTCATGCATTATGGAAGTTGCTTGTTTAACGAAAGTAATACATATTACATATATGAGGTATGTATAGAATTAATCAGCCGCCCTACGCAAGGCTAATTGAACCCTTTCTACTTCACTTTTTTTGGTAATGCCTTCTACTTCACTTGATCAAATCAAAACTAATTAAGTTTGTAAATGATAATTAACTTGATTCAGAATAGTAGCTTTCTTCGTCTAGTTTCATGAGAGTTCCATTTTTATGACAGATTTTTACATCTTGATTGATCGGAGTAGCTCAGTTTCCTGTGGTTTTTACCAAATTATAACTCGATCAGAATTCCAACAATTTTCCATCACTTTCATCCACATGATAATCCTCGATCGATCTCATGTTGATGAAACTCTCGCTCTTACTCTAAATTAAACCTTCGAAAATTATATATTCGGTACAATCAAATTGATGATCATATATAGTATTGCAATTGTTAGTCTGTATCAAGCTCGAATGACTGATTTGCATGCATTAATTCAATTTTTCAAGTACGTATAAAAGCGATTCAATATCAACACCGATCATGCAGAGATTAGCATGAGTGCATTTATCATTTTCAGAGAGTTCACTGGCTACCTGCTTGGTCATACCTTTATCATTTTCGATCATCGCGCAGAAACTCAGGATCGGCCGGCTTCATTTCTTGTTTGATCAGATTGCAAATAGATGTTGGATAATTTATCGAGCGTGAAGTACGTTGATATGAAACTTTCATGAAAACAATCTGCATTACTTCTGCATGTAAACAATCTGCATGTACTTGGTATATATATTTATGCTTTTTTTATGTCTTTGGTCTGGAGTACTAGTATATATACTTTAGAAATTTCTTCAGTTAAATCCCTCGCGGTCTTATATATCAGTAATACAATTCATTTTTATAACAACGTATGGTTTCTGAATGTGCAACAAACACAGTAACATGACACGTGGAATGAAACTTCTTCTAGAAAGGGGAATCATCGAAATTAATAAAAACGAATTGAAGTGGCATGATTGATAGTTGATAAACATTCATATTCATAATTTAATTTACATATCACAGTTGTTTATCGATCGTATATAACTATATTGATTTCTCAATACTAAGTTACTAACGATCAACAATCGCACCAGCCACCAGCAGAAATCGCATGGGAGTAAATGTTGGCACAATTGCACAAGAGCTGTTGGTACAATTCATTCACTCGGAGTTCTCATCGATCAGACTCACTTTCCGGGAGCAAAGTTGGTGGCATATGACCAGGCATTGTTGTTAACAGGGTCAGCTAAGTGGTCGGCCAAATTCTCTATTGGCCCCTTTCCGGTAACAATGGCTTGTACGAAGAATCCGAACATGGAAAACATGGCCAATCTCCCATTCTTGAGCTCCTTCACCTTAAGCTCAGCAAAAGCTTCTGGATCTTCAGCAAGACCTAATGGATCAAAACTCCCACCTGGATATAATGGGTCTACCACCTCACCGAGAGGTCCACCGGCAATTCTGTAGCCTTCCACTGCACCCATCAAGATAACTTGTGTTGCCCAAATTGCCAAAATGCTCTGAGCATGGACTAAGCTTGGGTTTCCCAAGTAATCTAGTCCACCCTCACTGAATATTTGTGCCCCGGCTTTGAACCAAACAGCTTCGCCGAACTTGACTCCATTACGAGCCAAGAGTTCAGGGAAAACACAGCCTAGGGCACCGAGCATGGCCCATCTTGAGTGGATGACTTCAAGCTCACGGTTCTTGGCAAAAGTCTCGGGATCGGCTGAGAGGCCAGCAGTGTCCCAACCGTAGTCACCGGGGAACTCTCCTGTGAGGTAAGACGGTGCCTCGCCAGAGAATGGGCCCAAGTACTTGACACGGTCAGGTCCGTACCATAGGCTGCCGGATGTGACAGTCTTGGACTTGGATGCGGTTTTGCGCATTGTGACTCTGCCTTCACCAATGAGGTTAGATGAAAAGGAGTTGAGCTTGACAGCTTGGCCAGCTAGTGAAGGGGAGGAGAGGGCCATTGTTGAAGAAGCCATTGGAGAAGAAAAGAAAGACAATGCCTTAGTCTCTTAGACAATTTGGGATACTGATTGCTTATGTTATTTGAGTAGAGAGCTGCTGTCTATAAATATGTATTAGGTTTGGTCTGAAGGGGCAGTCCTTATCTTTGTGATATCTTCACCTCGTTTCTCATTGGAGAAATGAAGTTCCAAGATTTTTATGTTGAATCTAGCTGTTCGTCGGTTATATCCTAGTTTCCAGTTGTCTTGGTTTGCTCCACTGGTTTTGTTGGAAAATAATATAGAAAGGAAAATAAATTAGCTTTGGATTCGCATGCTTTTAGATTGATAGCCAATAGAATCTCAATCTCCGGTTATGTGCTATCTGCAATAATGTGAGACTGGCTTAATATGCTTGATATATATGTTGATAACTTCAGATTCTATAGGATAATACGACGTCTATTGCACAATATGAATAATGAACTTCACCAGAAATTCACCGTTGCTGAACGTAAATGTATTACAGACTGACGGGATCATCTATAATATACAGTTTCTGCATTTCACTAGTAATTCACTGAGACTAATTAAGTATAATTTCCTGTTTCCACCATGAATGTAGACTAACTCAAAATAATGAAATTATCGTGCACCATCCATCTGAATTTGGAATATCATGCATGAAGTTAAACCTGGCATTAGGACGGGTTGGATGGGTTACGGACGGGTTGTGACGGGTTCGCGGGCTAAAACTTAACGGGTTATAACGGTTCAACCCGTTGGGTTCGCGGGTTATCTGTTGTAACCCATTAAGTCCGTTAAGTTTTTTTTTTATAACTTTTGTCAGTTTATTATAATATTTTTATAATATTTTTTTTTCCTATTTGTAATTTTTTTTATTTTTTAGTGTAAGAGCAAAGAGAGTATGTTAAATCTAGCTGATAACAATTTTATTATTTTACAAAATACTAAAACCTTTTGAAAATCACCCTCATAAAGTCATTAATTTAAATCATAATATATATGTTAAATCTGTTTTACTCATGAATCATCAAATCATATTAACACATCAAAAATCAATAATACAACATGAGTTGATAAAACTAAAAGTGTAAAGATCTACATATCACCACATTAATACATTAAAAGTCGATAATACAACATGAAGTGGTGAAACAAAAAGTGCATAGATCTACATATCATCACATTAATACATCAAAAGTCGATATAACTATATGAAGTGGTGAACCAAAAGTGCAAAGATCTTCAGTTTGTTTGACTTCGTTGATCTATTGTCAAGTCCAACACATCTTCAGTGAGTTGCTCCAAATTAACTTGGCCTTCACCTAAAATAAATATAAGAAAAAATAAATTAAAATGAGATAAATATTCACATGAAGATATGACAAGAAATTGTAACAAAGGATAGAAAAACATACATATCTTATCGAACAACCAATCTCTAGTACATAGCAGCGCTTGAACAGTTTCAGGCAATAAAGAGCTACGGTATTGGTTCAATACTCTACCAGCAATACTAAGTGCAGATTCCGATGCTACCGTAGATATAGGAATAGTGAACACATCACCTACCAACCGGAAAAATATGGGGTATCGAAGTTGTTCCATCCTCCACCAAGATAGAACACCCAACTCCATCCTCCTATCCAACCTTTCTTCATCAAGATACTTGTCAAGTTCAGTTTTTATACTCGAACTTGACCGGTTCTTATAAGAGGCATCAAAGTCCTTCACAATATAAACCAAACATGAAAATAAGTCATAATGTATCAATACAAGAAAATACAACCAAACTCAGTCTTTATATGTATATTCTCTCAGTTTCTTATGGTTCAGGTGGTGTTACTAGCTTAAACATAAAACTGATTATAAAGTCTAATAAAGATGAAAGAGAAAAATTGGTGAAACTAGAGGTAACTAATATTAAAACATTAGCATTTCATGATGTAGAAGACTATTATTTGTAATTACCTGCAAAATGTTCTCTTCATCTTCAGTTTGAGAACAAAGTTCATTCATCAAACAACTTGTGTCATCAGCATTAGACCACCTCTCCATGTATACATCAAATATGGATAATAAAGTGTCACTGAATTTCTTCAATTCATCAGATTTTTTTCCTATAAGCCCACTTAACAAAATCTATTTTATACTGAATCCATCACAACTGTAATACCAAGCACTAAGCTGTAATCTGCCCAATATTTTTCGAACTTCATATTCATCTCATTTCCCATTTGTCTCATGAAGTTGTCTCTATGTGCCATTACTAGTTGAATGCTATGTTGGATGACAAACACTTTGGGAAAAAATAAGTTCGAAGTGGTATACTTGGTTCCAGAAAACAAGCATGTGACCTCATAAAAGTATCCAAGAAACTTAGAGATCGCCCCTATTTCATCAGGCGATGGACAACACTTGGAATCAGAGTCAATCAAGACAAAATTGATCAATGCACGGCGATAATGAAGTGCACTATCAAACATGATATAAGTAGAGTTCCACCTCGTAGAGACATCTTGCCTCAATGCTCTTTTACCCCCCCCCCCCCCCCCCCCCCCCCCTTCCTCATTTCCTACTTGTGCAATACATTCTATAAATTTGTGTTTCATTCCCATTGAGCATTTAATGTACCTAAGACAATCATGTATTTTCATAACCGACTCATCGATGGATTTCAGTCCATCTTGAATAATTAAGTTCAAGATGTGAGCACAACATCTTATATGAAAAAACTTTCCATTTAGCAACAACAACCCTCTAAAGTTCAATAAAGCTCTCAACTTCTCAACAAAAGAATCATTTGCATACGCATTATCTAATGTAATTGAAAACAAGTTCTTATCAATTTCCCACTCACATATCAATGAATTGATTTTTTCAGCCAAAGCACTACCATTATGCGGCGGATGCATGTGAGAAAAACTAAGAATCTTTTTATGCAATTTCCATTCAGAATCAAGAAAATGTGTTGTGAGTGTCAGATACCCATCAGTTGTTTGAGAACTCCACAAATCAGAAGTTAAACAAATTCTCCCTTTAGCACAACTCAACATATTATGAACATTAGACTTTTCACTTTCATATAATCTCAAAAGATGGGCCTTAACAGTATTTCTACATGGCAACCTAAGAGAAGAAGACACATATTCAAAGACTATCCTAATGCCTTCATACTCCACCAAGCTAAACGGCAAATCATGCTTGATAACGGCCTCAATCAACAACTCAGTAAACTTTTCATGCTGAAACTTTGAAGAACGCGTAGCAGATTGAGGTGAGACCACATTACCTGAAGCATAGCACACGTCATGATGACGTATAAGACTAGGAATCACACTTGTACTCTGCTCCACACTTAGTGCAATTTGCACGCTCTGTTCCATCCGCATCTATAGGTAACTTTTCAAAGGATTTCCAACAACGAGATTTCTTCTTTCGTTGTTTTCTTGTACCGGATACTTGTCCACTTCCTATAATTTATGCTTCTTGTTCCATGTCATTATTCATCTGAAAAACAGATCAGCAACAAAATAAGTTTGTCTCAACACAATAGCAATAAGAAACTAAGGATTGCATAACAAATTCATGTGTTTCTAAAATCAGGTTTGAACTCCCTGGTCTCTGTTTTGAATTATACAGTAATCCAATCATTTATATCATTGGACAAACTCCCTGGTCAATCAATGGCTAGTTCACTTTCACTTCAAATGACTAATGAGAGCTAAATGAGACTCTATTTGCTAGATAAGTTAAACTTCAGTAAGTACTGAGAACCATATGTAAGGTCAAAATCTCAAGAACTTATTGTTCAGCGAGAATCATGTTTAAGTTCATAAAACTTCAATATCAAAACTGGCTAAGGTATGAGCTCTGGCCATAGCTGAGTTGAATACTTTAACCAGGAACATAATAAAGTAAAATCCACTTTAGACAGGAAATTTATCAAATCACAACTGCACAAGAAATTAATTTAATTTTTCTTTTTTCGTCAAATTACTTGATAACCCCGTCACCTACCAATGACAAGTGAATTGGAACGTACACAAAATGAACAAAACACATAGCTACCTAATAATACTAGGTATTTATATTTGACGTAAAAAAAAGATAAGTCTAAGAACTTAGAAGGCTCTCCTTCACATAGCTACCTAATAATACTAGGATTTATATTTGACGTAAAAAAAGATAACTCTAAGAAATTAGAAGGCTCTCCTTCATATTCAGAGGCCTCACAAGAAATCAAAACCACATTTATGAAATTGGGTTTGTAAGACTAGCTAGGACCGTGCTTGATTTTCCTTTCTCCATTCATTCTTTTACTTCTCCTTAGTAAACATGTAGCCTTATCCCAACAAGCCCTTCTCTAGTTAGCTCTCATCACACACACAACTAAGTAAATATTACAAACAAACTCAGCAATCCTTGCATTTTCCATAGAAAAGAACTGAAAACAGGGAATAGCTCAACTACTATGCTCTTACTTCTTATCAGTAAACAAGGTTACCATGCTGAATATATGTGGTAAAGTAATCAGGCTACCAGTTAAATCATATAACTACTGTATGGACCAAACCTAGTTCGATTCACGTTGATCATCAAATGTACAATACACCAACCCATAAATCCTTCTTAAAAAGCAAAAGAACCCAGTAGGCATAATTTGTTCTTTCTTTACTTCATTACATCAATACTCTAGAATAAAAGGCATCAATTTTAAATCAAGAAATGCTAGAAAAAACCCCGTACATTCCAACATATTAATTCAAGCTAATCATGGTAATCTTTAATCCAACCTCTCACAGATTATAAGAATTTGCATCAAAATTCGCAAACTACAGAGAGAGGTGGAGATAGGAGAAACAAACCCAAAATGAAACAAAGATTGAAGTAGTTACCTGAAATGGTAGACTTGAGACATGAGAGAGACGACGCCGGAGAAGTCGGCTGACAAAGACTAGGAGAGACTTGTGATAGGTAGAGTCGTCGAGAGAGAAGATCGAGTCGTTGAGAGAGAACGGCGAAGAATAGGAGAACGGCTGAGCAAACTCTTTTAGGTTTTCCAAATGTTTTATTTTCTTAACGGGTTAACGGGTTCCATTGGGCTGCCGGTTTCCGCCCGTTTGTTAACGGGTTATTAACGAGATACTAGCCCGTTAATCGAAAAATCTTAATGGGTGGATTTTTACGGGTTTTTAATGGACGGGTATTGGGCGGTTAACGGGTTCACGGGCTGAAATGTCAGGCCTACATGAAGTTACTATTTGTTAACAGTTCTTGTAGTTGAGGTTTTGATGTGGAATATGCTATCATATCCCCTCCTTTGTCCGCTCATTTACATTACGTAAATCGCACATGATCAAGCAAAACCTTATTGCATAAGAAGCTTTTGTCCTTCCGTTCTACAAGATCGAAGTTATGTTCTGGAGTATTTGACAAAACATTTTCTCAAAACTTTTCTCAATAGATGAGTTTTCTTTTCGTAATTTTTGGGGACAAATCGGAAAGTAAGAGCAATTTAAGACATATTTCATAAAAGATGCTTGTTTATATTTTGAGTTTTAGTAAACTCATCTATTTGAAATTTAGAAATGATTGGATAGTGGAGTTATGTAAGTACTGGATAGTGGAAGTTTCTGATTTAGACGGCCACCTAGATCACGCCTAGCGCCCGCCTAGTTAGTGGCGGAACCAGAGATTCTATATGAGAGGGGTCAATATATGGAAGATAGACGTGGGGGTGCCAACTTTATGTATTATATGAAGACAAAACTCAATGTCACTAATTGAAAACATGAACTACGTATATAGAGAAATCCAAAGGTTTGGGGGGAACTTTTGGCCCGTAGGTAGCTCCGCCATTGCGCCTAACACTTTCCTAGAAGCAAACTATCCAGTCTAAGCGCCCGCCTAGCACACGTCCAGAACCCGCCTAGAACCTGTCTATCCTCTTAGTCTCCCACCTATCAACTGTTTAGCGTCCATCTAGAACCTGCATAGCATGATCTTACACATATTCTAAGAGCATCTCCAATGAAGATGTCTTTTGACACCTGGAGGCTGCAACGGAAAGAATTGACTATGCTGACCAACTCCAACGGATATGTCAATTCCTATGTGGAACCACGTGTATTTGACATATGAGCTCATACTATCAAATTTGACAGGAAGCTCAACACTGTCAAATTTCTTTTTGTTATCCCTCTTCCTTTCTCTGTCCCTCTTTTCTTCTCTATTCACATATGTAAAATGATAGGTTTTTATTTTTTGACATATTCAAAATGACTAATCCATTGGAGAGCAAGTGTAGGAAAAATGGCATTGCCATATCATCTGTCAACTTCAAAATTTGACAAAACTAAATAACTAGTCCATTGGAGATGCTCTAACATGTTCGCTTTTATTGTAGGTAAAATATTTGTAACAGTTTTTTTAGAAAGGTTTAACAAATTATCTAAGAGCATCTCCAACCAATATGTCAAATCATGCATGGACAACAAACGGCTAGAATTGACAACAACAAATCCTCTCCAACAGTACAGTCAATTACATGTGCAATTGACAATTTGAGTTCTCCTGTCAAATTTGACATGAGCAAAGGAAATAATTAATTATTATTTTATCAATATTTTCTCCCTCCTCTATCTCCTCTCTCTCATCTCTTCCTCCTTTCAGACCTCAACTTTTTTCTTTTTTTGTTATGCATAATTTCTCCTCTACTGAGGAGCATCAACCCCAAGCCTCCACCTTTCTCCGATCAACATCGGAATCATCAGGTCTGATTCTCTTCCTTATTTATTATTGAATCATGTTCTCAAAATAGTTCCCAAACTCTCTAAAAAATTACCAAAGATCCAATATGAT
The DNA here is from genome assembly GCA_963682095.1 of Potentilla sterilis. NCBI lineage: Eukaryota > Viridiplantae > Streptophyta > Magnoliopsida > Rosales > Rosaceae > Potentilla > Potentilla sterilis. The sequence goes on along the minus strand of OY821756.1, from coordinate 46,823,146 downwards.
ACGGATCCCTAGTCATCTTCCTAGTGTTTCTCCTCCTCCTTACATTCTGCCATGCCAATTCGGGTTCTAAAGATTACCAAAGATCCAATCTGATACGGATCCTCACTCACAGAATATAAGAGAAGAAGTTTTGGTCTTCATGGTATCTTCTTAACGGCCTACGGGGGATCGGAGGGACTTGTCGGAGTTGGTTTGGTCGATGATAATCGACTCCTCGGTTCGCAGCAGTGCAGACTGAAATGCCGAGGAGAAGATTGGTTTTCAATGATGTCGGAAGATTGAGAGAGAAAGAGATAAGATAATGATTAAATGAGAAATTTAATAATAGAAAATTATATATTTTTTGACAGATCGGTTAGAGTGAAAATCCTCACAAATGTCAGATTCTAAGTTAGCAATCAAATTCAAATTTGACAAAAAAAAATTGACATCTCCGTTACAGATCTCTAAAGAGGCGAAACATGATAGCAAGTACACACGTCAGTTGCAAGCTGCTTCATCTCGCGTTGAAGAAGAAAAGGCTCAAGATGACTGTATTGGCTATTCCCACTACGTATGAACGTTTTGATAGTGTTATTACAATATATGGGGTTCATATTGTGGCCCAATACTAGTCAGTTTTGCATGCGAGCCCAAATATTAGAATTAAGAATTACTCGATCGATAGCTTTTCAGACGAACTACTGGCTGCAATAGTTCTCGAAAAAAACTACTAGCTGCAATTTTTCAAGCTAATCATAATACTCCTGGTCATCGGTCGGGAATGCAAATATTTCTTCTGATGGGCGGCAGCAACTGATCGGAGTAGCTCTCCTCCACAGATTCTATTTCTACTTGGACTAGGATTTTCTTTTCTCTTCTGTTTTATACTAGAATCACACGGAATCTTAGATCATAGTTAGGAATAGGAAGCAATGATGTGACTATCAGGTCACAATATCTCATAAAATGAACACAAGGCATATGGTAAATTGAGAGTAATACGATGCGTGGTCATATTACTGATATGATATTGAGAGTATAATTGAGATAGTATCCATGCCACCTTCAGACATTGGAAAATCCTAGTTCAAAATGAGATGCTAGGTCATATGTTATTAAAGTTGGAAAATAAAAGAAAAAGACTATATCTCAATGAATATAAGACAGCAACTTTTGCAGACCTAAAGCTTCAAGTTATTTCTCATATATGAAGAATCAAGTTCCACCAAAAGAAAAAAAGAAGTTGCTAATTGCCTGGTCAAGCTAGAGGAGAATGTGGATTGTGGACCAAGAAATAGTGTTGATTTTAAAGGGAATTGGTTTGCTTTTGTGTTCATTTGTATTTTGGTTTTCTACACAGGAAAGAAACAGAACTAGGAAATCAAATCTCCCTACATCTCGATGACAAAGCCATGTGAAGCTCTTTTTTGTTCTTTTGTTCCAGGGGAGGTGACTTAGTGTGACACTCTAGAGTCTAGCCCCTTTCTTCAAGATACGGTTGTATTTTGTTGGTTCACTAATAATGTTTAGGACGGGATGCCATCATTTATCAAGCAATGAACATGGTTTAACTATTGAACAACTGAGAGATTAGGCTCGACATATAATATTCATCTCTCATATATTTAGAGTATGTGAAGAGTTTGTTTAATTTAGTAATCATACAACCATTATAGGTGGTCGAGTTGGTAAAAACGTGAGTGTAAAACCTTCATACTCATATATGAATCATGCAGACGTTGATTCAAGTTAAATTATAATATATTCCTGGTGAACAAGAATGAAGAAGCTACAATATGATCGCCCCACATATATTAAATTCTCGGTCTAGAAAAATTTTCAGAAATTGAGTGATCTGATAAAAAAAAACAAAAACAAAAAACAACACAACCATACGAAAAGTCAACATTTAATGTGGTTAGAGTTTGTCTAGTTGAGTGAGGAAGAAATGGGTAGGTGATCCAAGTAAAAGAGCTGAGCTAACTATTCTTGGAACAAAACATATAGACAAGATCCAAGTGTAGTGGGGACTGGGGACTTGGGCAGGGAATTCACTATATCAAAATGCAAAGAGCGCCCTTAGCATTCTGTGCCAACAAAGCCAGTCTGGATGATTGATTTGCTTATTACAAAGAAACAGAATATGATTAATAACTCAAATTCATTTCCTAAAATGGTTGTGTAGCTGTTTATCATATGAATGATAATTACAGAATAAATGACTAGATTATTGGCAAAGGTAGATTATCTTATGTCACACAATTAGGTATTTAGATACGCCAACCAAATCCACATGCACCTCGCATCACGGAGGGTCCTAGTATAAGGCTTATAATTGATTAACTTTGCTTACTTGATTAGGTCGCCGTTAAAGGAAAGCTACTTTTTCTTATTAAGAAGAAGTGAAGGATAAGCTACATTTTCTTTGTATATAAATATCTATACTAATTACAACCTCCAAGTGAATCAAGTGATGGACTAACAAATTCGTATCCAGCTCAGGAAGTACTAGTTCAAATATTTTTGTTAAATATATATTTTTGTTTTCAATCAATCAATCGTTATTTGGATAGTTACACTAAGAGTGAAATGATTATCTAGACGAACAATATATATGTCTCCCTATGAAATGTGATGTGTATATCCGACTTGACAGTCATGAATAAGTTTCATGCCCTCATCCACCTCTCAACGTTCACGATAAGTCTTTTTTCGTGAATATCTTTATTTCGGTGAGTATTTTTAATATGTAGATCAATTCTAACGAAAGCTTTTTTTTTTTAATATGATAATATTGTTATTTCAACAAGAGCTCCCTATCGCATGTTCAAAATCTTCGTTTTTGGCTCTATTTAGTTAGTTGTTTGTTTATCATCTGCCTCACAGTGCATGAGTACAGGCCGCCAATGGAAACAAAAAATGTCTTTCGTATAGAAAGGGAAATAGATGAGAAATTAAAATCTCAAAAACTTCTGATATTTGGTAACACAAGAAATATTATTCGAAAAATAAATTTTGAAGAACTTCACAAAGACACGATAAAATTTGTTACTTGATACGTGATCATCAATAAGAAACTAGGATCAAGCTTAACTAAAATCGTTGTAAATTCCTCCATCAACATAAAAGGCAGAGAGAACTAGAGAAGTGAGAGGAGGAATGATGAAAAGTTGTAGTAGACTAGAGAGTTGGTAAATAATGATTGTTCCTGGTATGGGGGTTTCGTAGTATATTTTGGCCTTTGCGTCTTTCTCCTGTTGGATAATAATAATTATTATTGTTATTATATTTTTACAGTTGTCTCCTTTTAATACCCACGTGCGGCCCTACCCACGATCAAATCCCCACGTCACTCGATTAATCGCCATGCAAGAGGCTGCAATTATTCCCTGCTTCCGCTACTACTCTACTCACCACCTCAACACATTATTATCCAATCACTCACTCACAACTTCACATTCTAGGCTTGCATTACCTCTTGCTAAACAAAAAATAAAGATTATTATTAATTTATTTTTTCTACATAAAAATAAAAATATTACACATTATTATTTAAAACATTAACTAAAATTATATACAAACTCTATGTAGGCGAGATTGTCAAAAAGTCTCTTATTACTAATTGTAACATAAAAATTATTTATTTGACAAAAAATAAAATTAATGTGAAAATCAATTATTACATAATTTTGTAATTAATAGACGGAAGTAAATTACACTAAAATTTTCTTATTGTTCAAGGAAGGTTAATTCCGTAACTTCCGTTGTGTGTCTTGACCTAATTAGACTAGAATAGTAGTTACCTTAGTAGATATGGAATCCCTGATTACTTGGGATACTTGATGTAATGCCTATATAAAGGCCTCCTTATCTATCAATAAAGTAACGCTTTGCATCTATATTGTTTCTCCTACAACACGTTATCAGCACGTAGTTTCTAACCCTGTGCTTGATAGCAAAAACCCTAGCTTTTTGCCGAAAAAAAAAAAAAAAATTTCAGAAACCCTAAATTCTCTTTTCTGCCGGCAACCTATTTGTCGGCAAAGAAAGCCTCCCATCAGACACTATTTTTTGCCGACAACCCCTTTGTCGGCAACGAGGTGAAAAAGTTCTTCTGGCGACAACTTTTTCGTCGGAAAAGAAAGAAAGAGTCAGGATCCAAGTTTTGCCGACGACATCTTGTCGGCAGAGATGGAATATGTTTAGAGCACCCAGAAATCTTCTCTGGGCACCCATCTTCTCTCCCGATCTCAGCTCGACCCAGCGCCGCCGCTGCGACCTTGAGCCGATATTTGGCGCCACCGACACCAGAAGTCTTGCTAGCCGGCCCAGCCTGAAGCCGCCAGCGCTCCACCCAGCGCCGACTCGATCGGCCTGCATCCATCGCAGCGCCACCTGCGTGCTCCATCGACACCGCCGCTCGACGCCGCCGACGCCTAGCAGGATCGACGAGGACGCCGATCGATTATGCAGCAGGGTCGCGTAGCGCCATCTCCGACGCACACCTCAGTTCGCTGCGCCTGCAACCAGACGGCGTCGACCCAACCCGTCTGCCAGTGGTACAGCCCAACCCGACCCGGTTCGGCCCAACCCGGATCCTCTGATCCGACCCAGGGGCAAAACGGTAATTGTACTTACCTCAGTTAAACAGTTTTTACCCTACGGGTTAAAAACAGTTACTGCAGTAATTCTTTTTATTAGTTTTACTGCTCCATATATGGTGAATATGACTAACCATATGTTTTTCTTTTCCATGAAACTTATTGCACGACGCATCGCGATGTAATTGCGAGGATTATTTCGTTGCACGTACATGGAAGAGCATCTCAAAATTGCACAAGGATCATAACCGAGTCCTTAAGCGCAATTTTTAAACGCAGTTCATTTGGCGAACTAGCAAGTATGATTTAATAAAAGTTCCCGTTTTTCGCAATTTCAATTATTTGAACTTGTGTATATGTGTTGGAACTTGTGTGTTTTTCAGGACGATACAAAGGGGCCCCACCCACCCCTGCGTATCACAGTATTTATGGGGTAACTGTGATGTTACCGTCCAAAGTTGTGCTTGTGGCTGTGATGTCACTGTGAACCACAACTCTTCGTGAATATTTAATCACGATTCCGACATAATATTGTCGATGCTTGTGACGATCCTAAGGGAGTCACAAAGGGGACAAACTCATGATGTGTGACGGAAATTGTCACTGTAACATCGATATGTGACGGAAATTGTCACAACAAATTGAATTGAGTAACCAGAATCTTGGTCTCGACCATTCAATTCCTTCCCTCTTGTTCTTTTGATATAAAGAAACAATTGACCATAAAATGCGCCTAGAGAATGGCCATTGAAAAAAGAGAGAATCATGTCATGGATATGGTTCTATCGGTTCACTAATTGCAAAATTGCAATCATATGGTCAATGTATACAAGAGATACATGGAAGAAGATGAGAGTATATCCTCATGATTACGGATTTCAACAGCAAAAGATAATTTGCAATAAATATGAAGCATATGACTTCAATTTCATAGTCAAAGTGACTACAAATCCGTTGATTTTGTGCAGGCATAGACCTCACATGTGTGACTAATGCTACTTAGTCGATACACTCTTTATGGTCAAGATCTCGATATAACCGTTGGCATTTTGATGCATATATGGTTCGATTCCCTAAAAAAAAAAGCTATATGTGAATGCAATGAATCGCATTACACATTTACATGGCATGTTGATTGAGTTCACCAACCTAATTGGTGATGTTAACTCGAAAAATCACAAGAGACAAAATGAGTGACTCGCGAGAAATTGCGATCCGCCAACTTGGCCGTGATCCGCCAACTCTGCGATCCGCCAACTTGGCCGCGATCCGCCAACTCTGCGATCCGCCAACTTGGCCGCGATCCGCCAGGCATCGCTCGCCATGGCCATCCGCCAACTTGGCCGCGATCCGCCAGGCCTCGCTCGCCATGGCCATCCGCCAACTTGGCCGCGATCCGCCAGGCATCGTTCGCCATGGCCATCCGCCAACTTGGCCGCGATCCGCCAGGCCTCGCTCGCCATGGCCATCCGCCAACTTGGCCGCGATCCGCCAGGCATCGTTCGCCATGGCCATCCGCCAACTTGGCCGCGATCCGCCAGGCCTCGCTCGCCATGGCCATCCGCCAACTTGGCCGCGATCCGCCAGGCCTCGCTCGCCATGGCCATCCGCCAACTTGGCTGCGATCCGCCAGGCCTCGCTCGCCATGGCCATCCGCCAACTTGGTCGCGATCCGCCAGGCCTCACTCGTCAAGAAACAAATTGACATGCTTGCGTACATAAGCGGATGCATGCGCATTGCCCGGCCTCGGCCTCGGCACTCTTGCGCCCACCATAGCCCGCCTTGCCTAGCCTCGGTTTCGGCCTTGGCTTAGCTTACGCGTTGCTTGGACTACAGCTCCGCCACAACCACATGCTGCCGCCCCCTCGGTCTCCGGACCTTGGCACGCACACGGCCCGCCTAGCAGCGCCCCGGCCTAGGCCTCGGCGTTGGCCTGAACACGGCCCGGCCAGCAGCCATCTCGGCCTTATAAGCCCATGCACTCACCCCGGCACGTCTTGGCTTCGGCCTCGGCATGCCTTTGGCTCTTTAGCATGGCATCGGCCTCGTCAGGTCCTTGTTTTATGCCTCGGTAAGCCTTCGCTTCGGCCTAGGCTACCCATCGGCAACTCGCATGACCTTGACTCCAACATCAAGCCTCGGCCCCATAAGCCTTTGCTTTTGCCTCGACACACCTTGGTTTCGGCCTTGGCATGCCTTGACATTTGCTCGGCCTCGGCCTGCCCGTGCACCACCTCGGCTTCGGCCTTGGCTAGCCTAGCACGCGCCTATGCTTGACCATGGCCCTTCCTTGCCTTGTTTCGGCTTGGCTCCCATTCTAGCTTGGCTTCGGCCTCGGATAGCTAGCTCATGGCCTCGGTCCTGGATACTTGGTTTAGACATTTATGTCTCTATAGTATCGATGTTGGCTCATTCTGGTTGTTTTCCGGCTCTATTTTTGAGCGTTAACGGATGTGTCTAGTACGCCTTTAAGCATGCCTATGTTTTATCTTGTGATACTACACGCCATGTTGCACACTCTATAGGAATTGAGTATATATTCCGGTTTATATGTCTTGGCATAAAACCCTTGTCTCTACACTCTTATGAATGTATCATAGAGACATTGAGTGTGTAGCTAATCTACATCGAACCTTGCTCACCACTTAAAGATATTGGTGCCAACGTTTATCACCTTGAAACTCATTGTGAAAATTGAATTGATTTCTTATGTATCGCTTCTAATGAATGCGCACAACTTATGAGTCAATATTGTGAATGTATTTCACGTATACTATGATTCGGATTCTTTGAATCGACGACTCATGTAGACTCTTCCATACATAGTCCGGAATTTTGGACATGTTTTGATGATCCATATATGCAAGAAAGCTATGGACATCGTTTCTTTTGAGCAAAGAAGCTATTGGGATCAAAGATTACCAAAAGAATTTGGTAGCGTCATGAGCAATGCTCAAGGCTCAAAGATGACATTAACGTCACCCAAGTCTTCCTCCAAGTCAATGGAAGCACCATCTATGCATTTAAACGTGCATATGATCCCCCCTTTATGATCCTTCATTAGCTATGCTCAATATATGGAAGCTTAATCTTTAGCAAAGTTTTGGAGTAACGCCCTCCTACGCTAAAGGCAATGATACATAAGATGATGGCTTTGATGCCTTCTCATAGTTCAATTTGAGATACAATGATACTATGGTGATATACCTCATGGTTAAACTCAAGCCATAACACTTAGATGTTATGAAGCACCTTCACAATGATAGAAAAGTAGCAAAAACCTAAAATTTCTGGTTTTTTAGCTCGCGGACTCGTCATTGTGAGGACCGGTTTACCTACTTTTAGGCCGGTTCTTGAGGTGAAATTTGGTCCACCGATTCCTAACATCCATGGCTACCTGCTCATAAAATTTCAGAGCCATTGGACACCTGGAAGGTGCTGAACCATTCGACACAAACGTTCACTGACCTCCGGCGACTATTCCGACCGGTTCGGTATGTTTCCGACCGGTTCCGGCAATGAGGCCGGCGGCGTTGGAATCCTAACACATGTGCCTACCTACTGTTAAAATTTGGTGGCATTTGGTGTTCCGGAACATAGTGAAACGTTTCAGGAAGCATACATGCATGTTACATTTTGTAACGGAATGCATCTTGTTAACGTATAAGTGTTAACGATCAATACCCTATACCGTCCACATACTTTATGTGCCATATTGCGCTACCACAAGCGCTCAATGATGGGTTATTTGATTATGAATAACGTCTTTGAATAAGACGTCAGCTTCCACCTATAGTCCGCTATATATAAACCTTAACAGGCGATCTCGTTTATGTCATTTTTTTTGATGAGCCAGTCTCCCCGTCGTTAGGGGGAGAGAAGAACAAGTTTGTTCAAGTAGAACGACTTGGCATTGCCGTGGTTTGTCCCCACTGTGCCTCATCATGTTCCCAAAGTCCCATAAATCAAAGTGACGAGATTTGATATACATGCTGCAAAGAGCAAACTATTGGTCTTTCAAGGAAAAGATCGGAATAGTACTCTTGTATCAACATGCCTGTAAGGATTGATGTCCAAATCAATGGACATATTGTCATTCATAAATGGTGACATGGTGACTCCACAAAAGTGGTAGATGGTGTCACTAGGCCGTGACTCTCACAAGAAGTGTAGAGAGGGCACTTTGTTCGATATACACTCGCCGAATGCGAGTATGGCACAACTTGATCCTCGGATCAATGACAACTCATTCGTCTCATGGATTTTCTGGATTAAGGTTATTATTGGGGGACGCCTCAATGAGAAGCCAATCCATATAGAGATCTCTACAAATGCGAATTACACTAGTGTACATGAGTACGTGGTCTATGAGTTAGATATCGAATACACTCACTTCGTTGAAGCAAATACCAACGTTGTGAATTGGCCTACACGGAAAGATATGCGATCCAGTTTATACAAAGAGATAGGTCCTTGGTCAGGTGATGCCGACACCGCAAGTGTAAACCCTATCGATAATCTTTGATTGAAAGCGTAGTGAGAAAAAGAGCCTAGACTCACCTTGTGGCGCAAGGTCTCTCACAAACGCCCTGGAATCGACTACGATGACATATGCTCTCGTAATGGAGTCATATCACACTCCACTACCTTGTCAGTTAGGTAGTTCCGAAAAACTGATCATGCAGCTTGTATCATCTCGATTGGGACTAAGTAAAGAGATGTACATAAATATCATGAATGGATCAGTTTTCACCCAAGTCAAGTAAGCAAAAACCTCGAAGTGCGTATGCTATCAGATTAGGATGTTCTCTATATGGGTTCAAATCTTCTGGTTGGATATTGTATAACGCGGTTGAGCAACTACTTGATTGGAGATGAAATGTAATGAATCATGCCTATTTGCGTGTAAACTACGGATGAATTGTGATTGAAGTATCACTAATCCAACGTTAAGAATGAAAAGATCTTGGGAATACTTGGTCTCAAATGTGAGAACCGTTAGTGATGAACTTGTTCATCTATCGGCTTATGGCAAACTAATGGACGATAAACCAAAGCCTATATGTTTCCCATGATTAGTCGATGTCTTGAGAAGACTCGTTTCGTCTATGTGACGAGAAGTCTTGGGAGATGAAACTCTCTATCTAAGTATCATGTGCGCAATCATGTACTTGTCATAATATGCTCGACTCGACATCTCATTCGCTATAAACTTATAAAGCCAAAGTGATGGCTAGACGCGCCCACGCAATGCCATGGTATATGGCGGTACTTTCTTTTAAGAGAGAAAGGTTTAGGCTCATTCGATCCCATCATGAAAGACATATCAATAGGCAATTCCAGATTCTGCCTAGTTCTGTACGTCAACTTCCCCGTGACCTACATGACAACTCACTCATCGGAAAATGGTAAACTTAGTACCGTTGGAAAGTTCTATGTGTCTATTTTCCAGGGACACTAACCATTTGATCATAGCTATCATATTGAGTGAGTTATGGCTGTTTTAGCAAAGTAGGACGAATCTGTCCAGTAATTTGCAGATCAGTCACCTTCGACAGAGCTTTGTGATCAGCTCAGAACGAACCACGTTGTGTACTTTATACCACTGGAAAGATATGGGTGTCTAGTTTCCAGAACATTTTACGGTTCGTTCATACCTACTGTATCGAAAGAGTTATGACTGTTTAAGTACACGAAGGTCATGCTGCGCGTGAATCTGATTTTCAACGCGAACTCTAGTTTTGAGTTGTTGAGCAACCTTCTTCCTTAAGACCAAGTAAAGCTAAGTGTAGCTGGTCTAATACAAGGATAATGTGGCTGTATTCAATGACTCGATCATTGGCCACACCTACTTTTGAAGCTTGTGAGGAGCGTTTGTATACGCCATTAATCTGAACTCCAAGATTGAGTTACCAATCAGGGGGAGTTGTCTTGTAGACATCAGGGGGAGTCTACCTCACATGTAATCTTCAATTGTAGTTGGTGCGTTGTGCTCTTTTCCCTTCGACCAAGCTTTTTATTTTTACCCAAGAGGTTTTGTTTTGCTTGGCAAGGTTTTAGCGAGGCAACATGTTATGCACCGTGTCACATTAGGTACGCGACACAAGGGGGAGTGTTCAAGGAAGGTTAATTCCGTAACTTCCGTTGTGTGTCTTGACCTAATTAGACTAGAATAGTAGTTACCTTAGTAGATATGGAATCCCTGATTACTTGGGATACTTGATGTAATGCCTATATAAAGGCCTCCTTATCTATCAATAAAGTAACGCTTTGCATCTATATTGTTTCTCCTACAACACTTATAATATATTTAATTATTGGGAAATGAACACCTAGGTTATGGTTTGTCATGTCTCCGTAACTAAATGCTTTCAGTTTTACTGTAGTCAGTGTAAATCTTAATTTTTTTAATTACTTATAAGTTATAATTTATTTTAATTTTAGCAATGAATATGGAGTCGGACCTTGAAAGTTACGGCGGCTATAATATTATGTGGTCATCTCTAGTGACTCACATGCACACACAAGAAAAATATTTTGGGGCCTTATTAAGGCCTAAGATTTTTTGCCTTAATCATATGTGGCATGCCATCTAATCAAGACACATCATCAATTTTAAAAGCATTGTCATGTCATATTTGGGTTAAAATACAATCTTATCCTACCAAATCTAATGACTCTAAATTTTTTTTTATTCAAAAATAAAAATAGCTTTAAGGAAAGAAAAATATTTTTAAAAATATTTTTTTATTACACTCATTTTTAAATTTAAACACCAACTATAATGAGAAATAATTTTTATAATTATAATTGTTTAAAAATATAAATCTAAGTGAATATACATACACATATATATACACATACATACACACACACACATATACTATCTCGAAGAAGAAGAAAAAGTAGTATTTCAAAGAAAAAAAAATTTCAAAATACTATACTTCTATCCAAATAAACTTCATATATATATAATTCATCTAAAAAATTCGATAAAAATATATTTTTTTTTCTACTTTATTTTTTTTAATTCGAAGGATATATATATAATTCTAAATCTAAATTTCGGTTAAGAGTAAAAAAAAAACATTAAATTTGAATCACAAAGAAGGAATGTCTTAATATTAAATATCACAATTGTGTCAAGAAATAAATTGGGTTCAAGCAATCAACCCAAAAAAGGTAACAAAATCATCTAGAAGAAAACATAATTTGGTATAATTGTTGCTTAATTTACAATGACTATTAATTAGATCATTATGAAAATATTTTTCTTTCCTTTAAACTATTTTTTTTTTTTAATAAAGAAAAAATAATTTAGAGTCATTGAATTTACAAGGATAAAATTGTATTTTAATCTAAATATGACATAACAAGGCTTTTAAAATTGATGATGTGTATTTATTAGATGACATACCACATAACATTAAGGCCAAAAATCTTAAGCCTTAATAAGGCCCCATCACTACTCCACACACAAATTAACAACAATGAGGATGCGTGTATAGAACCGAGGCCTGGTTCATGTGTCATTGTCGGTTACTGGAGGGTCAACAGATAAGAGTCAGCGAACGGGGAGTCGTCGGCGAAGTCGAGACGATTCATCGGCGAGATATTGAGACTATTTGATGGGCCCCAACCCAACTGTTCCTTCTCTTTTGCCAGCTCTTGGCAACTTGTGCACATCCTTTTCCCTAACCATCCTTCCCCGTGAAATTTCACTTCCCCCTTTGCCCTTGCTCCTTTACGTTATAAAACCTTTTAGTTTTAAATTTAAATTTAATAGTGATAGGTTAGAAAAAGAAAATCTAGTAGTGATATGCAACGATAAACACATATGAAACTTGGGAATTTTTTTTGAAAAGATACTTGGGAACTTTTGCAAACCTTTCATTTCATTTGTTGTTAACATCTTCAAGCAGAGAATCTGATAGCTATTCGGTCGATCGTGCTATAAAGTGATATTATAGATGACAACAATCTTAAGTTTTGATATTTGTAGTATGGAACATGTTTGTAAGAATGTAATCACACAATATGTTGAAGATAACTTATATCCTTTCCCTTCAAGTTTGAGTAATTACAAATTTATTGGATTATATTGTGATTTAACGCTTGGTTTTTTCTTTTTTGAATTAATAAGTCAATCAATTTTATTGCTCATCGAACAATACAAAGAATAACACACCCATTAATGCCGACAATATGAATTACTCCCTATGACTACTAAAACATCTAGTTAGAACTAAAATTCTAAGAGTATCTCCAACAGCTCTTGTACGTGTATTCTATTATAGAGGGGAAAATCATAAATTGAGTTTCTATTCATACCTAAAAAAATGACACTTGGACCTCCTTGCTTAATGGACCTCCAAGTTACTTTTTATAACAGCCAAATTGTTATTTACACCTCCTTAATTTTCCCAAAATACCTAAAATCCAATTAAATCAATTACAAAAATTTCTTTATAGAATATCCAGTTCACACCTCCAAAATCGGTAATTAAACATACTTTAAATTTTGAAAATTTATTAATTATATTTTTATTTAAAAATTCATCTCAAATCAGACAAATCTATTGCTCTAATGATATGAAATTTTAATTTTTTTTCTCGATCTATTTTCAATAGACAAAAATTATCATTTAGGTCTTTATTTTATTTTTTCTTCTTTGTTGAGGAAATCTGAGTTTTCAGGTTGATTATAATTTGTCACTTTGCTTTGTTTGCTCGTGAATTTGCTCAAATATCATGGGTGTGCTAATCCATTGATAACCTATACAATTATCTGTGATGACCCTGACTTGGCTAGGGAAGCTACCTTGTAGACAAGTCACGCATCCCACATTGCCCGGGGGAGAGTGGATGTTGTGCTTATATATGTAGGGTTAGCACTATACATTGAGATGCGTTTTGGGGTGAAACCTTAAGAACAAAACCGTGCGAGGCAGTGAGCCTAAAGTGGACAATATCTCAAATGTATGAGCTAGACTGTTACATTATTTTTGAGTTCTTCATTGAATTTTAGCCTTAATTAGAATATATTATCTTTATTCATCCTCAAGATTAGATTAGAAAAATATTAAATAGAATAAAAATGGAATTGATATGGAAATATATTCTGTGTTTCCTTTTTTCCATTTGTAAAAAATATTTTTACAAAATGTTTTTAAAAATATAAAGGACCGTAATTTCACATAGTTTGATAAATTCAATACTAACTTTTTGAAGGTATGAATAGAAGCACCCAATCATAAAATCTCTAAACAAAACAAAGCTCAACCCCAATAGTTCCTCTATTTTATTATACAAAATTAAATATTTTTATGTATAATTTAATAAATCGATATAAATATTATATATTTATTTAAATAAAATAAAATAAAATACTTTTTCTTTATTCATATTTTCTTTTTTTGAGGAGAGAGAAAATTATAAAATACAAACATTAAAATTTAGAGAATTCTATAGATTTAGGTATTCTCTTTCTCTTTTTCCAACCTTTTGTAAAATAGATAACGGTTTACATAAACTGTTGGAGCGAAAAAGTGGTGTTTTTCTTGTTAAATAGAGATATTTCAAGTTTTAAAAGAACTGTTAGAGATACTCTAACAATTAAAAGTGCATCCACCTTCTGAATAACGTAGATGAGATAAAACATAATTTTTATTTGTAAAGAATCCTCTTGCATCTGAAAAACCAGAAAAATTATGTTCCTCTTAGAGGACGAGATTACTAAAACGTTGGAGAAAGGAGCTTCAATACTCCTTCTACATCCCACTTGAACCAAAAAGATCACAAATCATAATATACGCATAATAGCCAAAATGCACCCTGAATTTGGCTTAAATTGTCAATTTGCATCCCGAACTTGTAATTGCGAAATTTTGCCTCCTCAACTTGTCAAAAACTGCCGATTTGCACCCTATCCGTCAAATTTAACGGTTTCCATCCAATTAAGAGTCACATGCCTTGCACATGAGGGGTATTTTCGTTATTTTATATTTATTTCATTTTATTAATAAACATACACAAGAAATTTATTTTTGTACAATATTTTCTACAATTATATCATTGTATTTGTGACCTAAAGACTACTTTTATTGAGATATTTGAGTTATTTAGTCTTAGACAAATTATATCATGTTTCTTATTAATTAAAATAGTAGTTCGACAATTCAAATTTAGTTATCCACATAATTTTTCTTATTGACAAATTATATCACGTAAGGTATGCGTTATTTTGAAAGAAAAAAAGTGAAAAAAAAAGAAGAAGAAAAGAATATTATGAGTAAGTAGACGTAATTGTACAAAAAATAAATTCCTTTTGTAATTTATTTAAAAAATGAAATAAATATAAAATAACGAAAATGCCCCTCATGTTCTAGGCATGTGACTCTTAATTGGATGGAAACCGTTAGATTTAACGGAGGGGGTACAAATCGGCAGTTTTCTACAAGTTGAGGAGGTAACATTTCGCAATTACAAGTTCAGGGTGCAAATTGACAATTTGAGCCAAGTTCATGGTGTATTTTGGCTATTATGCCTATAATATATGACCTTGTTGTCTACTTCACAGCCTTCACTCTTTTTTTGGGTAATTTTTTCCTTTTGCGGTTAGGATATTGTTAGTTGTTTTCTTTATTGGTTTAGGGTAGCATTCTACATAATGATTATTATTGTTGACCTTTCTAGGATTGAGTATTTATTGTATAAATTGCTGTGTTACATAATAGATGATATTTCAACTCAAATAGAAGAAGAAAATTAAATATATGTTTTACCCTCCGAACATCACAAAATTTTGATGGATCATATTTGATATTTCCCAGCTAGATTATCTCCTATTTCACCAAACAATACAAAAATTGTTTAAATCACCTACACTATCTTTCATTTTCTCAAAAAAAAAAAAAAAAAAAAACTACACTATCTTTCATTTTCAGTTCTTATCAGCTAGCTAGCTAGCAATAGAAATCCCACCTTAGCTATTTTTTGTCCACAAAATGCACATCAAACATGCAACACCAATTTCTCACATACAGTAAAGCATTAATACCCAACATTATCCTCCACATTCGAAGTAAATTTCTCCAAATTTTCAATCTTTCACTGATAAATGCAAGACTCTAATTAAGAAAAGCTTATGATTTCATGAAAAAGGGCAACTGGGATTAGAAAAAAGAGGGGAAGTTCAGTGAAAGAAGAAAGATGGTCCCCAATCATCTCCAGGTGGGTGGCTCTCTGCAATGCCCAGTATCTCTTCAGCAGTCACTTTCATCTCCCTTTTTTTTCCACTGTAAAACGTAGTGTATTGCTCTGCAAGCAAATTTCACCAAAAGTGAAGTCAGTCAGTGAGTTGAGCTAGAGTTTAACAAAGCAAATGCTCTGTTTCTGTTTTCAGTCCCCTCATTCCTTTCCTCTCCTGCTGTCCTCCCTCTTCAGACCCCCTTAGTCTTCTTCTTCTTCTTCTTCCTCTCTTTCTTCTTTCAGCTTCCTTCTAAACTCCCCACAACTCCAAACCATCTTCCTCTCTCTCAACTCCAATCAAAACTCATGCATAATAAGCATCACCAACAACAACAACAACCCACTAGATTTCTCCGCAACTTAACTCTGTTTGTTCAGCAAGCATTTAAAGCAGCTTTTGTCACTTCTTGATCTCAAAACCCATCATTGAATTAGACCTCAACTCATTGTAGAACTTCGCAATGAAGCTTCAATGGACACCTTTAGCCATACTAGTGTACCTTCTCTTTGTTCAGTTGAGCTCAGCAGACCCAACAAGACCCATGAACTGTACAGACACAACTCGACTCTGCACATCGTTCCTGGCCTTCAAGCCCCAACCGAGTCAGACCCTTGCCGTGATTCAGTCAATGTTCGACGTGTTGCCGGAAGACGTCACCGTGGAAGGCGACAACGGCCGGGGATACGTTTTCATAAGAAAGAACTGTTCTTGCGCTTCAGGGGTCAACGAGTATTTGACCAACACCACGTTTACGGTGAGATCGAGTCGAGGGTATGTGTCTGACGTGGTTAATGAGGCCTACGGTGGCCTGACGTTCCTGCCCAATTCGACGAGGAGGGCCAGAAACGGCGCCGTTGTGTGGCTGAGGCTGCTGTGCGGGTGTTCGAGTGGTCTGTGGAACTATTTGATGAGCTATGTGATGAGGGAGGGGGATAGCATTGAGGCTTTGGCGAGTCGGTTTGGGGTTAGTATGGATAGTATTGAGAAGCTTAATGGGATTGTTGATCCTGATAATGTTACTGTTGGTGCTCTGTATTACATTCCTTTGAATTCAGGTTAGTTTTCGATTTGTGTTGTGTTTTTATAATTCATAAGGTTTGGTTTATGGTATGAATGAGGTTTGGTTTGGTTTGGTTGACTTTTGGGTAAGAATGTGGAGAGTGTTTGGCAATTTTGGACAGAAATGAATTGAGTTGAGTGTTCATAGCTTCCTGGCATAATGTATTTCCATCAGAAGCATTGGGAGAAAAACCAATTAACAAATTTGCTGTCAAGGTTACTCATGATAAATTGATTTTTGGGATAATTGTTTGGGTGCTATCATATCTACAGGAAAGAAATATGAATATGATTGCTTTTAAATTCCCCGTCTGTCTGTTATGAAGATTGAAAATGTTATAAATTATTGGATGACATAATGCTTATTGGAATAGTGTTGTACTAAGTGATTTAATTTCTATGATTCTAGTCCCTGGTGAGCCTTATCCTTTGGAGACAATTTCTCCTGCTCCTGCTCCTACTCCACCTGTTGACAATTTGTCAGGTATGCATGTTGTTTATGTGAACTTGTCTGGTGTTGTTTGAAACATGAACTGCAAATTTCCCTGCAAATTTCTCAATGAAGAACATTATAATGCCCCGCTACCGCATCTTTTAAATTTTAATAATTTGTTTACTTTTTGTTGACAGCAAATCATGTGAATCATAAGGCACATTTGCCGTATTTATGGATCGTAGGAAGTCTGGGGTTAGTTTTTGTAGTGATAGTAATAGGTATAGTTTTATATTTGTGCTTGAGGTCATCAAACTGCTGCGGTGAAGCTCAAAGAGGTCACTCAAAAGATTCCGATCGTCAGATTAGGTTCCATATTCTTCGGAAACCCAATTTCTGTTGTGGTTCAGGAAGGTTCACTTGTTGCACATCTGCTGATTGGAAGCAAACCAATGGGGATTCTAGCAACCAGCAGATAACTATTCCCAAAGGTCATCTGTCTGAACTCTTTTCAATTTTATCCAACTAAAGTTGACTTTGTTAATCTAAAATCAAATGATGTGTGTGTGTGTATGTTTTTTTTTTATTATTTTTTTTATTTTCGATCTGCTTAATATAAGGCAGGGAATAAATGGGAGCTTCTGTAACAGTTTTTGTTGAATGGATAACCTTGTTGTATACATCCTTTGTATTCCAATATTCAGAACTTCTAACTGAATGCAGTGGTCTCTTATGCTACTTTTTTTTAGCAGTTTAGCGTATGTGTAATCTGCATTCATTATATCTTCATGTACCAAAATGTGATCTTCTCCTGAAACTTGGAATGTCTGACTGACACTCTCTACTTGTTGCAGCTCTTGGGAGTCATGTCCTTGACATGGAGAAACCTGCGGTATTTACATATGAAGAAATATTTTCCTCCACAGATGGTTTCTCTGATTCACGTCTTCTGGGAAATGGAACTTATGGTTCTGTGTATTATGGGTTACTTCATGATCAGGTTTGGAGCCATCTAATTTTATTTGCTTCATGGACATTCTCTTTTTCCATTTAGAATCCTTCTCACACGGCTGTTCTGATATGAATTTGAGTCGTCTCCAGGAAGTTGCTATTAAAAGAATGACTGTTACAAAAACCAAAGAATTTCTTGCAGAAGTAAAAGTTCTATGCAGGGTTCATCATTCTAATCTGGTAATTCACATTCTTGTTTTGGAGCTTGTAGCTTTTTGTGTTTCAGAGCTTTGACTCCTATTTTGGTTTACTTGTCTCAAGGTAGAATTGATTGGTTATGCAGCAACTGATGATGAGCTCTTCCTAATATATGAGTACGCCCAAAAAGGTTCACTTAAAAGCCATTTGCATGATCCTCAGAACAAAGGTAAGTTAATTGCTGATGCATTATTGAGAATATGTACCAAGCTAGTCTACCAATTTTTCCTTTTTGGTTTCTTACTTTCACAGTTTCACTCATAATCTGTTCCACGTCAAAAAAGTAGTACAAATTGCATTTTGGCCTAAACTGTTCCAGCCAGAACCCAAATTTCTTTAAGGGTTAGAGCCAAGTTCAGCAGAGGTTGCTGAGCCTTGCGTTACAAGGCTAAACTAGGCCTGGCAGGCTGGTTTCCCCCCATAGTTGTTTAACAAAAGGGGTCTCCAAATACTGAAATATTTCACAAAATTCTCTCTTCAAGTTCCTCGCCTTGGCATACCCCATCCTCTAGATATAATAATTTTTATCTCTAATGTCAACTCAGTCATGGACTTTCGATGTATGGTGCTTTATGCTACCCTATTCTGGGATTGTGGGTATGGAATTAACATCATTGTACTATGTTATAGGTCAAACGTCACTTTCCTGGATCATGAGGGTCCAGATTGCTCTTGATGCTGCTAGAGGTCTTGAGTACATCCATGAGCACACTAAAGCTCATTATGTCCACCGGGATATCAAGACAAGCAACATCTTGCTTGATGGTGCCTTCAGGGGAAAGGTTCTAATATATTCTGCTGATGATTTGTTCTGTCTATGTAAACATCTGGTGCATGTCACTTACGGAAATTTTTCTCTATATTTTAGATTTCAGATTTCGGATTGGCAAAACTTGTTGGTAAAACAGGTGACGGAGAAGCTACAGTAACCAAAGTTGTTGGTACATATGGTTATCTGGCTCCAGAGTAAGTAACAATATTTGCAGTTCATTTCTGTCCTTAACATGCTCAATGAGATTGATTCCTTCTCTCTTTCATCCCTGTAGATACTTGAGTGACGGGCGTGCTACTACAAAAATTGATATATATGCTTTTGGAGTTGTTCTCTTCGAGATTTTATCAGGGAAGGAGGCTGTTATACGAACTGAAGGCACAGTTACAAAAAATCCTGAAAGACGCTCACTGGTATCCATTGTAAGTCATATCGATGAGATATAGTAATTTTTTTTTCTTTTTGTGAAGAATCATGTGAACAAATACTTGTCCCCTGTAGTTTCAACGAAATTTAATAATTTGACCTGCGTGTTATACTAAAGGTGGAATTCGAGAAGATATTCACTGCTTTGACCTGGTTTTATATTCCAATTAGTTTTAGCATGAAGGGGACATGAATTTTGTCTAGAATTATTATTGTTGTTTAGTATTTTATTAATTTATCTTCTATATTGCTCAGTCAAAAAATTTCACAGGTCAATCTTAAAAGAAAGGAAGATTTGGAAATATAATAGAAGGGCAGGAAAAAGTATGGATCAGTTTCTGAATTTAAGTTGAGAAACCTTCACAAGTTCATGTGATCAGAACTTTACAGTTGAGAAAATAGCTGTCACCAAATAAGAATGGAAGTCTAAATATGAGGTCAATTGAATATTAAAACTACCGGGAAGAAGAAGCAAATGATATGTTAATTTATGTTTATCCGTAAGTTTTATCCCTGGGACAACATTAATTACTTTTGTTGTTGACTTATTGAAACCAACATACTATTCTAATTGGAAACCAGAGGCCTTTACTGAACTTAAAGCAATTGAATTGACCAACGTAAACGTTAAATACAGACACTTAAAAAATAACTCTTAGCTGTTTATCTGATCTGCATTTTGTAATTTGTCTTTGCATCGTTTTGAAGAATAGAAAGTGAATCAGATGATATGTTTTGATTTCTGCTTTTTTTTGTCGTTCTCTTAAATTTACAGTTCAAGTAGGTTATGCTTTCCAAATGTTTCTTCATCTAGCACACTTGTTTCTCTACCGGTGAAGCATCCTCAAATTTTGTCTGAATTGCAGATGCAAGCTGCTCTGAGGAGTGCACCTGACTCCATGAGTATGTCGAGCTTGAAACATTATATTGATCCAAATCTGATGGACTTGTATCCCCATGATTGTCTATTCAAGGTAAACTATACTTAACTTTCTGAGTCTAGATATGTGGATCTGTTTGACAGCTTCTACTAAGAGGATATCTGTAAATACTAGAAAGTAGAAATTGCTGGAAATATAAACCACTTACGTTTTCATGAGAATTGACATGTAGTAACAATGAAAGCAACAATTTGTTTTTGGAGTCATATATCACGAATTGGCTGAGTTCTTATTGCTTTACCTCGTTCCATAGGTGGCCATGATAGCTAAGCAATGTGTAGATGAAGATCCCATCCTACGGCCTGATATGAAAGAAATTGTTATTTCCCTGTCACAAATCCTCCTATCGTCAGTTGAGTGGGAAGCTACTCTTGCAGGGAACAGCCAGGTATTCAGTGGTCTGGTTCAGGGAAGGTAGTGAAACAGAAACTTCCCGTTCATACCCGAGTCATTCATATTCTTTTGCCCTCTTTTTTCTGTAGTGTGCTTTGTATTTATAATAGCACATATAGTGGGAAGATCGTGGTATTCTTACGCAAGTTTTCAGTTTGATCCTCTTGTTTACCTTTCCGGATGGTTAGTGTCAATTGTGAGAAAATTTTGATTTGATGTAAAATGTGATGGAGGAGCCAAGGAAGGGTGATTTCTTTGTAACACGAGTTAGCAGTCAGTTTATCAATGTCACAAAATTCTTCAGTTATAACTTATCAGCATGCACTGACTGTAGTGGACAAATGACAACTCTCGTTTGATTCGTTTCTAAGCTTGAAAGGAAGTGTCAACATGTTGGAAACTATATGCTAAACTGGTCTTATTATATCATTATGCAATTTAACTTGGGAATTGTACAAAGTCTATATTTTGAAACTTTAAAGTGGTACATACATATATTAGCATCTCTCCAAGAAAGGCAGGCATAGTAGTGATACTACATACTACATACTACATACTACATACTACATACATATGCATGCCTAAACTACTTGCAGAGTGAAGCTAGCACTCTGCGAGGCGGACTGAAAGATTTCCGAGAGTGCAGGACGGCCAAATTATCCAACAGCAAAACATCACCTTTGTGCCAAGGAATGGCAACACTCTCCTCTTCAAGAATCTTCAAGCATTCGTAGATGAGATCTGCCGGCAATGGGTTACCATCGCCAAAGGTAACCGCCTTCACAGGATCATTCCTTGCATCTTTCCAGCCCGTATATGCAGCTACCATGCTGTTGAACCAAATCTTGCGCTGCCTTGTGCTGTCATATTTGATCGCCGGAATTGGCCCCATTATTGATTTCACTCCATCTTCCAACCATTCCAACTTCATGCCAAGCTTAGCAGCCCTGCAAAAAGTTTCAACACAACAACATTGTCAGCTACTCATAATTCACTAGCTTAGCAACTTGATGCAACATTGATATGTACTAAACTGGCACCTATACCTTTGCTCAGCTATGTTCTTGTCTTTGGTCAAGAATGTAGACTTCCAGCCGCGGCCAATCGGAGAAGAAGGGTCATCGCCTTCGCCTAAAACCCGAGTATATATCAACCCATGCTCCTCCAATTTGTCGACGAACTCCGGATACTTATCTCTCATCCTCTCATACACAATGTGGCTCAGCACAATGGGAGTCTCTCCCCCACTTCCAGGCTCCACTTCACAGAAAAAGAACAACTTGGAGGGAAACTCAGGCACCTGTAAAACGACATGTCGTAATCCAAACATCCTAACTACCTTACCAGAAAAAACATACAGGCAGGGATATAATAGGGAATATACCTGAGCCATTTCGTGGTGAAATGGAATCTTCTGGTCGGGCGGTGACTCGTTCGCGGTAAAAACCCGGCCCACAACGTTGGTCCGCGGGGCGGCTCCACCTACATACGGAAGCTCCTCGAACCCGAACGCCTCAACAACGTCGTTGAAGTCCGAGGCCGAATTTACCGGAAAGCCCCTGAAGAGTACCGCCCCGGATTTTCGGAGCAGGGCCTCGAGGCGCGGTCTTTGGGCTTCGATGGTCATGGTCAAAGCTGAGAGAGTGAAGGGAACTGCGGGGCTCGGAGATAGAACCGCCGGGAATAGAACTCCGTCGTAGAGCTTCTGCTGCGGGATTTGAGTTCGCAACAGAGTCTCTTCCATGGTTTCTCTCTGGGACGGCGCGTGTGATTGACGCGTAAGGAAGTTGAGGATTGAGTTTGGGTATTGGAGTGGGGAGTGAGATAGATAACGTGGAAGAAAATATCGGTGTGTGTGTTTTTTTTCTAAACTCTCGTTTAGTTATTTTAGACAATGTAATCATTGTTGAATTAATCGATGAAAATTATTTTTATAAAAAATAAATATAAATAAAAATTAATTATTTATTAAATTATATCAAACAAATAAACAGTTTTACTAATTAATTATCTATTTATTTAATGAGTAAATAATATTTATTTACATTTATTTTTTATAAAATTAATTTTTATTGAAGCACATCATCCATATACAAATATTTTTCTAACGCGGAGAGAGAACTCACCTGGTTGGGAAGTGTGTCCAGGTTCACACTTCTAAGTATGTACTGGGCCAGGTCGGGTTATATTTGGTTTCGGGTAAAGGTCCAATAGTACGAATTAGAAAAACAGACAAAAATGAGCGGGCCGTTGGTGAAATTCAAAAGCACAGAGAGAGAGAGAGAGAAGGAGGGAGATGAGGAACGAAGAGAATTCGAGGCCGGTGAGGAAGGCGTTGAGGGACGTGTCGAACAGCCACGACGGCGTTGCAACCGCGGCGTCGAAGAAGAAAGACGACAAGTTCTGCAGGCCGAGGGTTGAAAACAAAGAAGAGGACCAAAACGACGTCACTTTGGATCGGCTCCTGCTCGTTCAGTCCGATCTCTCAGCCCTAATTAATCAGGTGCCTTTATCAATCTCTCTCTCTCCCTATCGCTAATCTAGCCGGAATCCTAGATATCTACTTTAATTTCAGATTTTATGGAAAATTTGAATTTCTAGGGTTTTCGTGTTGGAATTTGATTTTGAATTGAATATAAGATTAATGAACTGTTTGCGCTGAGCGATTTCTAAAATTGTGATCATTTATGGTTGATTTGATAGGCTTTAGGGTTTTATTTGGAATTAATTTTGAATTGAAATGGCAGATTGATCAACTAGTTGTGGAAGCGTTTCAATGCAAGTCAGGAGGAAGCAAAGTAGTTGAATCCTTCACACATTTCTTATCCGAAATGCATTCATCGTTGAAGGTAGTTGAAATTTTAGACATTTAACTAATATCCCCACTTTGCATAGTGAAACTAGAGTTGAATATTTATCTTTACTTTGTGCAATTGCAGCCGTGGGTGCTGAGGTTCCAGAAGGCAGCGCTCGCCGCTCCCGGGGAAGCTGTGGTTGTGAGTGGAGTAAGAAGTGGGAATATTAAGAGTCCTGAAGTTGAGAGGAAGGAGGTTGAAAGCCCGGAAGAGTCTGATTCGGAGTCGTTGATCTCGCCTTCTCCCCTTGTTTCATGGCGTGCTGACTGCACTATCCAGAGGGGCAGGCAGTTATTTACGCTTACGCCACTTCCTATATCTAAGTCTCTGTCATCCAAACCGCCACTGCATTCCAAACCTTTGGTGTTTGAGAGAGTTACATCTAGTACTACTAGTAGGGTGCCATTCTTTAGTATTACTAGTGGTGATACAAATGCTGACTTGCCTGAATTTGTTGGGATAGAGCCGATATCTTCTAAGCCTTCTGAGTCAGTTGCTACTAAGACGGGAGGAGCTGTTGAGTCCGGCTGCGTATCCACACCCATGTCGAAAATTGGGCGCTCCATGGTTCTGAATTCGGCGACTCCATGCTTAAAGTCTCCTCCTAAATCTTGTGTAGTGCTTGAACCCATTTCAGACTCCTCACCTAAGGGACATCACCGGGTTTGTAATCGTAAATCTACCCCATATCCGTCTGGAATCAGATATTCTGGTGATTCCTCTAGCAGCGAAACCTCTGACGATGTAGATGCCTCACCGGATTGGTGTATGTCACCACCTAAATCCTGTGTTTTATTGGAGCCATGTGATGATAAGTCTTCTGATGAAGTAGGTCATCTTCAAGATACACAACTGAATGGGCCTCTTTTAAAAAAAAATGAGGGTGTGAGAGGCACTCAACAAATCAAGACAGGTATTGTCTATTTATTGTGTGCTTGTTTACTATTTGTTTGGGTTAGCACATAGATATCATACTAGACATGTCTTGATCCAAATCTTTTCTTTCTTTGTATCACAGAGCCTGTAGGTGGTGACAGATTTGCGATAGAAAGCACACCAATCTGGAAACAAGCGGGAAGCATAGTAGTTCACAAAGGTAAACATCCTGGTGAGAATACTTTGAAGAGGGAGTTATGGATAAAGTTTGAAGCAGCTTCTACAAATGAGCTTAGTATTGATGACTCTGTTACTCAAAGAAGACTTATCGACCAATTGGATGAAGTTTCATGACATTTCAAAGTATTTGTTGTACAAGGTGGTTCTGATATATAGCACATGCAAGTTTGTATCCAAACAGAGACCACCAGCAGATGCATTTTGTCCAGTGACTTGAACTGGTTAAGAGATTCGACTTTTTTATAAGTTAGTGTAGCTCAGTCTCTTTGTTAATGAACCAGCAGTTTCTTGATTGCTATGCTCACATCACAGTTCTCCCCTTATTAACATTGCATACTTGTTGACATTGTCGAAGAGGCCATCAGAATCTCGTTCCACTTAAATCCTTCTAAGACCTTCACTAATAGATTGAAGGAGACCTTTGTGTAAGGCTACACCATCATCTGGGAGGACGTACTTGCCTAAATTTCTAGTACCAGCTAGAAGAGGGGAGCTTTTGAAGTCGGAATTGAACCCTGAAGTTACAGATGATGAGCCTGCCTGTTTTCCTAGTGCCAGCTAGAAGAGGGTATGCTATTTGAAGTATATGTCTGGTATCTGTTATGTCTGGTATCAAATTGGTATTTCACCACGCAAGATTTCACCAAGCATTATTGTCGATGGTATTTCCTAGTACCATCACCATTATCGATTTTATCCAAAGTTCACCGGTCCAGGGCTGTTCTGGTTGGTTTCACTCTATCCTTTTCTTTCATGTATGCCCACTGCACTGAAAATTCCAAACCTATGCATATGAGCTTAAATGTGTATATGCCAATGCTTGTTGCATAAGATTATGTTCTAGTTCCATGAAAGTAAATATTCATCAAACTATATCGTTCAAATTAATCAACAGTTTAGAGGTCATTCCCATAACCCATATTCTCATTTGCTATCCAATGTCACTTCACCAATAACACTACAGTAATTCGTAACTAAAACGCAACATGTAAAACTATTTCATTGGCCATTAATTTGCTTCATCACACATCTCGACCGATATGTGAATTTTCATAGCGACCTAATATTAGTAGAGAATATTTTGAAAAGAACAAAAACAAATTTAAGGAGGTCTCTAGTAAACCGTCTATTTGGTTTCTAAATATATATATATATATATATATATTTTTTTTTGGAAAAAATTCACCATTGGTACCCAAACTTACCTCGCTATATAAGAAAGGTACCCGAACTTGAAAAACGATCACCATAGTACCCAAAGTTTGAAATCCTATTATAGAGGTACCTAGCGCGTTTTGACCGGCTGGCTACCCGGTTTTGGATGACGTGGCAGTTCCCAAAAAGATTCCGAGGGGCAAATCTGTAATCTCCGCCTAACAAACTACGAGTGGAGGTACCTAAACTCTCACAACCATATTATGGAGGTACCTGATTTTAACAAACTACGAGTGGAGAGAGAAGGGGAAATTCAAATCCAGTAGCGAAAGCAGAAGCAGCAATTAAATCAAAACAAGCTGAAATTCAGTTCAGTAATCACACTAAACTCCACAACTCGCCGAGTTAACTCATATCCAAAATTCAGCACTATGCAAGCTAAAACAGACATAGAAGAAAACAGAGAAGCGAATCGGGTCAGGAATTCGGATCGGACCTCGGCAGTCGGGGAAGAGTTTGATGAACCAAGCGTGGAGGCGAACGCCGTCCGGAGATCGGAGCCAGACGTCCTCGTAAGTGAGCCGGAGCCGCGCCGGAGTAATCTGGTAGGACTTGGTCAATCCCGGTAAGACCGGCACGTAGACCAGCCGCTCCTGCAGTGCCACCAGTAGAGCCATGCCGGCGATGACGAGGCCTCCGACGCCGTACATGTGAGGACTTATTCATTTGAGCCCCAATACTCTTTGAAATTTCTACAAGTCACTGCTTTATTACACTCCGACATATTGCATTACATTTGGATGGCCAGATAATGCGGTTGTATACTTGTATTGCAAGCTTTGATTTGCTTATTGCACTATAAAAACTATTGAGAGATTGAGAATGGTCGGCCGGTGATCAAGCCTGAACTTGCAACCTGTCAATAGACCGACAGAGAAATAGAGTGATAATAGAATTTACAGACCTGAAAGAAGTGCAAGAGAAATATCAGGACGCTTGTGTTTTAGACTTTCACTCTCATTTTGCTACTCAAACTGTCAAACATACCTTATAATTTAACAGCAATGGATTACACTAGATTATAATCAAAGTCCAATTCATTCATACGAGAAACTCAAAGCAGGAGTTAAGGTAATCATCCTACACTGAAGACTTGTTACAATGATAAGCTACGTTTCTCACGGCAACCTAATAGTTTAACAAAGGTTCATAATCACTATCAAACTCAGTTTAGCGAGAGCTACAACCCTGGAGATCTTGGTCTCTTACTCTCTTGTCTCTCAATGAACCTTGTGAAGCCCTATGTTCGGTTGAGCAGAACCCAGGGTTCCAGATTGCTTCCTTCTCCATCGGCATCCATCACTTCAACCTCTTCACTTGATCCAGTATCATCTCCACTTCCTTCTGCATTTGCATTGTTCCTCTGTTCTGCTGCCTCATTCAACTCATTGATTTTCGTTTCTACAACTTCTATAAGCAGTGCCGAAACGCCGCCACTGGAGCTAATCGCTCTTGCATTCTCCTTCGAAAAGCTTAAAGCCTGAAGCGCCACGCAAGCCTTCTCCTTAGCGAAGCCGCTGTCGGAATCCAAAACCCTAACCAAATGATTCAACAGTAGCAACCCCTCGGCGGCGAGAACGTTCTTGCTGCTCTCCACCGTCGACACCATCGCAATCGCCGCCACCGCGTTCTCCCTCATCTCGAAGCTCCCGGACGACTCACTGAGTTTCACCAGCACCGGAACGATCCCCTGCGCCACGGCGATCATCACGTTCTTGTCGTCCTCCTTCAGCACCGCCAGCAGCGCCTCCATGGCGGCAACGCGCGACTCGGCGCCACCGACCTGGAGGCGCGTGACGAGGTTGCGGCACTCGGCGCGTACTGTCTCGCGCTTCGACGAGGAGCTGAAGGCGGCGGTGTCGTGGAGGACGCCTCTCTTGAACAGAATATCACCGTCTCTAATGTGGAGATCGAGCGTCGCGAGTAGCGAGTCGAGGTCGCTCTGAGTCCTGAGCTTGCCTTCGGTCAAATTAGCGTTCCTACAGCGACGAGCGAGGTTTAGGGCGGCGCGGAGGGTGTCGGAGACGGAGAGGAGGAGGTCGAGTGCGAGAGGGTTGGAGGAGGAAGCCGGGAAGTGGGACAAGTCGGTGAGGTGGGCCTTGAGGTCGTTGAGCTTGGCCTGGATTGAGGCCCATTTGACTTTGAAGGTCTGAATGAGCTGGATTTCGGAGGAGAGGGAACTATAAGAAGAAGAAGAAGAAGAGAGAGATGGAGCTGTGGCTAGTGGGTGGTGAAGTTTGGCCTTTCAGGAACGACGGCTCTCGGGGTTATAATGGACATTTGCCCCTCGGAATCAAAATGCGACTGGCACGTCATCCAAAACCGGGTAGCCAGCCGGTCAAAACGCGCTAGGTACCTCTATAATAGGATTTCAAACTTTGGGTACTATGGTGATCGTTTTTCAAGTTCGGGTACCTTTCTTATATAGCGAGGTAAGTTTGGGTACCAATGGTGAATTTTTTCCTTTTTTTTTTAATTAGTTCTTTACCGCTGTAAACAAAAACCGGTCGGACTCAACTCGGCTATACTCAGGGGTTTAAGGTCCAACAGCAAACCCGTTTTCCTTGTTCCCTAAAACCCTAAAAATGGCTGCAACGACCGAATTGACTCACCACCTTGAGTGCTACGTCGACACAGCTCGCCCTCCCGCCGACCAGGTTCACCTTCCCATTCAATTTCTCCTCCAAAATTCAACTCTGATATTTATGGGCTAGTTTTCGAGCTCCTTTTTGTTAAAGATTCATACTTTACTTCTCATAATGCAAACCCTTTTCTTTTTATGTCATTTTGGAATTTTGGGTTCTCTTATTTCTATGTTTGGTGATTGATACAAGATACTGTGGCTGTGTATCAGTATCTGGTTTATGTACGAGTTTTGATCATGTTACTGTTTTGTTTTTGAGAGTTTAAGGCGACAAGTGTGTGTGCATTGCAGGCTGCCAGCTTGAATTTCATCACTACTCTTGTGAAGAAGGACTTGTTGACTATTGAAGCGCTGGTATGATTAACTGTTTTGATTTTCTACTGTGATATTGTGTTTAATTGAAGTGATTTCTGGTCTCTGATGTATGTGTTTCTGATCAGGTGAAAGAGATGAGGATGTATCTGACCATTACGGATAATGTTATTCGTGCTCGTGGTAAGTTTTGTGTCTTTTTGGATTTTTTCGTTATCTAATGTAGAATCATAGACTCATTTCTTCTGAGGACACCTTAATCTGATAAATCAGGGTGATAGGTTTATTTGAGAAAATAAGAATACTTCTTTGTATATGATAGTTCTGATTTTGGATTTTCAGATGATTGCTTTAGCTATGTTCTTGAGGGTCTCAGAATCTAGTTAGTTCCTCGGGAGATTCCTTCTGTTTCTCATTGAATTTTTGGGCTAAATTTGGTTCTTCTTTTCTGCTTTAAATTTAGGAGATGTAGGATAGGTTATTAGTTCTTGCCTTCTGATGTTATATGTAGGAATGTTAAATTCAAGAAACTGGTGACTTGGGCTAAGGGTTCTAGAAAAAGATGTTTAAGGCGTGGTATAACAAATCAAGTTTTCTCTAAGATGCTTGGATGCAAGAATTTTCTAACTTTTTTTGAGAGAATTCATTTCCTTAATAGCTCTGTGAATCTTATAGACTATATATATGGTTATTGAGCTCCTGACTTTGCAAGTAAACCAAACCAAAGCTCACATGTCAATCCCCTTGCTTAAATAGAATCCTACATTAAAATCAAACTCTTGAGTCTTGACAGAAACTACCGTCCCATTGTATGCCATACATACTCAGAACCTTTTAGAAAGTGCAAAATTACTAATGGGATGTCAACTGTTATGCTAGATTAAGAGTCTTCCTATGAGCAAGAGGCATAGTCTTGAGCTACATTTACTTTTTACCACTCTCGATTATTAAAGTTGCCATCTTTCCTTGATAAATATTGTAACTTATCTGTTTCAATGGTATGTTTATTCGAAATAAGCATCGCAACATTTCCAGCACTATCATTTTAGATTCAAAATTTTCATTATTATTTTCTAAACAATAAATTTAAGAATAGAAACTGAAAGTTTCTCACAACATGGTATCTTTTTTCAGGTACACTTCTTTTGGCAGAAGTTCTTACAGGTCTTTCATCGAAGCCTCTAGATAATGCAACTATTCATAGCTTGATAGGATTCTTCACAGACAGACTGGTGGGTGGGCAATTCTTTGTTTTGTAACATCTGTTTTAATGTCTCATATTTTGTATCACAATATAAATTGGTGATATTCTCTTCTATCAGTCAGATTGGAGAGCTTTACGTGGTGCACTTGTTGGTTGCTTAGCACTGGTGAGGAGACAAGTTAATGCCGGAATGGTCTCTGCCGGTGATGCAAAAGTTGTTGCTCAGTCTTTCAGAGAGAACCTACCGGTGCAATCTTTGGCTCAACAGGATAGAAAGGTAGACTAGCGAATGTTATTCTTAATGCCCGATAAGTTGAAGAAATAAAGTTATCCTGCTGTATGCATAGCCAATGACTTTGAGTTAACAAACTTGATTACTTTCATGTACTCATTCTCTTGCAGCTTTGCTTTGAGCTTTTGGAATGCCTTTTACAACGCTACCCAAATGAGGTCGCTTCACTGGTATTAATTCTGTCTCGTTTTCTTTAAATTGTATGGGTGTGGTTTTACTTTTTACTATTATACTTTAATGATGTATCGTAAAACTCAAAAGAAGAAAGATTGCCAGTTAACTGTTTGGATAATAAACTTGGACTTAAATAAATCTGTGAGTTCATACCACGCACGCATGAGCACATGCACGCATGAGCACACACACGCGCACACACGCGCGCGCACACACACACACACATATATTTACATCATAACATTCATTTGGGTGTGTATGTACCTTATCCTTATGCCCATGAGAATTTATCTGATATCTGTTTACTTTACCCAGAAGAGTGATCTGTCACATTTCACAGTGAGTCTGATAACAGGTTGATCAGTTTTTTCTCCATTGTCCAGGGTGAAGACCTATTTTATGCGATCTCTGAAGCCATTGATGGAGAAAAGGATCCCCATTGCTTAATATTAACATTTCATATTGTTGAGCTTCTGGTCCAAATATTTCCAGACCCATCAGGGCCACTTGCAAATTTCTGTGGAGATCTATTTGAATTCTTGGGTTGCTACTTTCCCATTCATTTTACTCATGTAAGCTTATGTTTCACATGTACTTATTTAATTTATATGATATGTTTTTATGCAATTTTTTTTTACTGTTGAAGTTACGATTGAATCTTAACTACTTAGAATTCGGAAATGAAAAATGTGCACGTATTATCTTTATTGCCTTCTTCTGGAGGCTATAGAGTTTTGATCTCTTTTATGTAATTTTAAGAGATATTCAGGGTGACATTGAGAAAGAGGAATATGTAGCTGCTTTCTCATCTGCCACCTGCAATTCCTTATCATGTTTGTAGCACCTATTGTGTTTTAAACTGGAATGAAAAGTGGTCTATTTATATCAATTTACTTGAATACGGTTTTCTATGAAAATTACTTTATGTGCAAAAGCTTCATTCCTTTCCAAATTTATGATCTGTCCATGTTCGAGTCTCATTGAAGCCAGTAATCAGATGGTTTTCTTTGACTTAGGCTATAAATTGCCCATGTCTTTGTGTTGTTTAGACCGTATCATTCATTTCTCTACATCTCATATTCTTTGTCGTTGACATGTGATTTGTGGTTTTCTCTATGCATTCCCCAGATGAAAGATGAGGATGCTGAAGTCAGAAGGGAGGACCTCTCAAAGGCGCTAATGGTACGTCCTAATGCCTTCTATGCAATGATTCTCCATTTGAGATGGTGCTATTAGTCGATTTCTGTTAGTTTTGGTGGACTGGTGCACGTCACATTGTCCTTTAAAGAAGTAATTTTTCATTGTCACTGGTTATGGCTTGATTGGACTAGCACTCTGTGCATGTGACATGCCCTTCTTCAATAACAAGTAGCAAAATGTAACTGGATATACTGTAAAGTAGCTATGGATGATTTTCTATTTAGAAAAGTATGGGTAGTGGCATCCATAACTAATTATCAAAAAGAAAACAAAAAAAAATTCTACATTGTATACTGGTTGTGAGTAGTTTTCACCAACTTGAATCTCGTGGTCTGAAAGTACATTTTTAGAATAAGAGTTAATGAACACAGCATTTTGCAAGTGGTCTATAGTTAAGAATCCTCGTGATGGCCAGGTTTTACATGCTCTGATGTAGATAAATTTCCTGGTTTTGAAGTATTTCACCTTGTTGTCTGGTTACCTAAATGAGAAGTAAATCATTCACAAATGCAACTGCATTGTCTTAATATATCCCTATCTTAGGGAAAAACTTGGATAATCATTGCTGTTTATCCTTTATGTGCTTTAGTTTAGTGCATAGCTCTTTCAATGAGGCAATTGAGTAAGATAGCAACAGAGTAATGTGATATTGGAAGATATTTACTACTTCTCTATATAACATCATTGTTTATCATTTATGTGCAGTAGTTAATCACCTAATCTTTATATGCAAAATTTTGAACTAAGATGTTTCTTTCTGCAGTCTGCATTCTCGTCCACAGCTTTATTTGAGCCATTTGTTATGCCGTTGCTTCTTGACAAGCTTTCTTCTTCTCTGCCATTAGCAAAGGTTTGACCACTTTGTATGTATAACTTTTCTGTTCCTTGTGTACTAATTTTCACTGCATGTGGAAATGTTTGTTATTAAAGCTGTCTTTTGGCTGCTTGCTCTGTGTGCCTGCAGGTTGATTCTTTGAAGTATATAAACTACTGTGCATCTAGATATGGAGCTGAAAGAATGGCAAAACATGCTGAAACTATCTGGATTTCTATAAAACATGCAATAAGTAATTCGCTGGAAGTGCCTGCTAAATCCTTCACTGCAGAACCACTACTTGGTCTTGGCTTTGAAGAAAATGAAATTGTAACAGAAGCTCTAGTTCTTCTACAAAAGGTCACCATGCAAAATGATGCTTTGTTTCTAAGTTTGATTGTTCAGGATGAAGATATAAATAACGTTTTCAATTCCGTAGCTACTCATGAGCGTTACACTAATATTCCGTCGCAAGGCAGGCAGAGTTTACATGCAGTTGGTCGCATCTTTTGTATAATAACCAAGACTTCCATGGCTTCCTGTAATAGGGTGTTCAAAAATTTCTACCCTTCCCTAATGAAGACTCTGGAGATATCAATGGGGAA
This sequence comes from Potentilla sterilis, assembly GCA_963682095.1. Classification (NCBI taxonomy): domain Eukaryota; kingdom Viridiplantae; phylum Streptophyta; class Magnoliopsida; order Rosales; family Rosaceae; genus Potentilla; species Potentilla sterilis. The sequence goes on along the minus strand of OY821756.1, from coordinate 46,789,647 downwards.
TTCATCCAAGGATTGTACTCTTAAGGATAATTCTTTTTCCTCGAAAAGATTTAATTTTGGAGCTCTTTATCTCTGTGTGGAATTCATTGCTGCATGCAGAGAATTAGCCATTAGAACCAATGAACATACTGAGAAGTTAGGTACTGCAGATGTGACATGCTGCTACATGCTTCAAAGCTCTGCGCCAACACTGATCACCGCCTTTTGTACTACCTTAGCGGAAAGTTCTAATAACGTTGTTGATGATGCAGAAACTTATTTCAAAGGTGAAGCTTTAGATTTCCAGTACAAAGCTTTTTTGTTCGAACATGTATTATCTAATCGCATGCGGTTAATGTGTTCATAACACAAGAATCTGACCATGCCATGTAATGTTGTTGTCATAACAATCTGAGTTTTGTGAACCTGGCCAGACCTTAGGTAGGAAGTTGTGTCTAGGTAAAAGGTATAACCTTTATCATCCTCCAAAATTTGACATAAGTGAGCTCGATGACATAACTCTCACTTATTTATAGTTTGCACTGACTTAGGGAACTCGGTTGGCTGTAGGTGATTAATTTTGGTATACTTATGACATTTGTTACTTCCTCTAATTGTGTGGTTCCTACAGTTATGACATTAGATACAATTTTTTAACTTCTGCCTACAAAACCTTGTTTTATCTTGATGCATCATTTCTAGTCACTTGCTCTTCATTATTGTTGGCCGAAATTTGAACGAAATGTTATTTTCCCTTTCTTTAGAATGGATTATTTTGGTCTTCCAATTGAGTCATCATTAGACACTTTTAAGTGCTAGTTACAACTGTATTGATTCTGTTGTACCTTTTAATGTGATATGCAGTGAAGGGTTTACAAATGTTGTCTACATTTCCTGGACATTTCTTACAAATACCAAAAGCTATCTTTGAGAATGTTCTGGAGACTCTCATGGCGATCATCTTGGTGGATTTTGACAAGCCGTTGTTGTGGAAGCTAGCATTGAAAGCTTTAGTGCACATTGGCTCATTTGTGGATATGCATCTTGAGTCAGAGAAGGCACAAAGTTATTCAAGTTTTGTTGTTGAAAAGACTATTTCACTGGTGTCTCAAGATGATTATAATGTGCCCTTCCCTATAAAACTGGAAGCAGTATCTGAGATTGGTGCAAGTAGGCCAATTCATATGCTAAGAATTGTCCAAGGGCTGGAAGATGCAATAGTTGCCAATTTATGTAAAACTTGTGTATGTATTCTATGTGTCATTGAAACCACTCCTTTAATTTTATTATTGCACTGTGGAGTTGTTTTATGGCCATTTTTCTCTTTTATTTATGCTTGAGCATGCCCATTTTCTAACCATTTTGTCTTTGAGTTTGGTTGTATAGGTCCATGGGGATTTGAGGTCAGCTGAAAAAACTATTCAACTTTTGGAATGCTACTCCATTAAGGTTATTTCATGGTACATTTTCTGCCCAATGTTTTAGTTCTTATATTTAAGTCCAAATTTTAGTTCTGTTAGGATTTGCTGTTAGTAGTTTACTCTTGGCATGATATAGACAGATTAGATTGCCTAGCGAGTTTTAGATGATTCAAGAGTCATCATTTATTTCGTTCTAGATTTTATAAAGTGTCCTGGGTTTATTGTTAGCTAATAGGAAATTAAATGGTCATTAGTGTTTCTTAAAAGCATTAAGAGACTGCTTACTTTTAATGTTAAAAAGAACTATCATAAAAGAGGATTTCCCTCTGTGCCTCTCACCTAACATGATCAAATTTGAAGTATATAGTTTATTACGTTTGGCTTTCACTTGGAAAATCTTGGGTCACACGGTAGATTATTGACAAATTTTTTTATCAGTGCGTGGGTTGGTGTGCCTCTTCCGTTTATGTCTTACGCCGCATGTGCGTGAACAAATTCCTGAGTGGCTTGATGTTTCAGGCATATTAATATATAGTTTTTAATGCATTTTCTTTTGTTTTCTCTTTTATGGATTCTCCAATTACCTAGTCGTTTTCTTCATATTTTCCAGTTGGTTCTTTGTGGTGAATATCTAGACCATCTGCATTTATTTATATTCTTCTATTATAATATTCATGATAGAAAATTTTATATCTATGTTTGACCCCCTTTTCTTTCTTTAGCGCAACCAAAACTGAACCTTAAATTTGTATTTTATATCTGTGTTTTATTATACCAATGTTGTATTGCAAACATGTTTTTTGTTACATGGCATTGCAAATTTGTTTTGTTGCTGGAGTGTTTCTGCTTCCAATGTATTTTTTTCCTAGTTTTTATGTCATCACCGATGTTGATAGGAAGTGTTTTGTCGAGATGACTCAGGATCAATGAAACTGGAGGTCTCGAGGAAGTTCTGTATCGATTTGTCATCAGTATTTGGAATTGCATTGAAAGATGCAAAGATTCTAGCAATCAAGTCCAAGATGAAGTGTGTAAAGCTGTTCTTATTTCTTTGTAATTTTTTATAAAAGTAATTAATTCATGTTAAGATGCCTAGCCATTATCCTGACATCTTTCAGTTCCCACACTGCTGAAAAGATAAATTTATCTACATCCTTAACTTCAGGGACTTCTTGATGCAACAATGATGGCAATGAAGCTTGCTGTTGGGAGTTGTTCAGAGGAAAGTCAAAATATCATAATCCAAAAGGCCTATGGAGCTCTTTCATCTTGCATATCTATTCCTTTCAAGGACTCCATGGATGGCAGTTCCTTAGTTAAGCTTGAAAACTTGCGCCTTTCCGAACAGCTGGACAAGTTTTCACCTAGAGATGAATGGATTCTTTCACTATTTGCATCAGTAATTATAGCGATGCGTCCAAGAACTCATATTGCAAATGCAAAAGGAATTTTGCATTTATTTATGACCGCCCTTGTTAGAGGTTGTACTCCAGCAGCTCAAGCATTGGGTTCTGTGATTAACAAATTAGGCACACCATCCAATGAAATAGCAATTTCAACTGCCTGTACATTGGAAGAAGCAATGGAAATTATATTTCGGTCAAAGCTATGGAATATTAGTGAGAATGGAGTTTCAAGAGAATCTGGAACAAGCCACAGCGGTAAAGTGGGGCTCACTGAATTATGCCTTGGGTTTTCAAGTAATAAATTGCTTCAAGTCCATGCCATCACTGGACTAGCATGGATAGGGAAAGGTTTACTTCTGATCGGTCATGAACAAGTAAAAGGTGTTACCAAAATCATCTTGGACTGCCTACTGGCAGATGACAGAGTAAGTGCCTCTGAGTTTAAGCAAGGTCTGCTGGAAACCAGTCGAGAGCAGCCTTCTGTGATGAGAACTGCAGCAGATGCATTTCACATTCTTATGAGTGATTCTGATATTTGTTTGAACCGTAAGTTTCATGCGAAAATACGACCACTCTACAAGCAGCGGTTTTTCTCTACAGTGATGCCGATTTTGCATTCTTTGATAGTGACATCTGATTCATCATTATCCAGGTACATACTCTATTGTATATGTATTTGTTACACTGAGTAAAAGACTTGTCGACTTTTTGAAAATAGAACTTGAAGGCCTGATTGGAGGAAACATACAACTAATACTTTTTCTACTTGCTTATCTTTAATTTTAATTTTGGTTTGCATAAATATTTTCAGATCTATGCTGTTCCGGGCATCAGCGCACCTCATCTCCAATGCTCCATTAATTGTTATCTTGAGTGAAGCCAAGAAGGTATCTGGAAACCCATTTACACTTTTATGCCTCTGCCTCTGTCTCAATATGTTTGAATACATTCATGACATTACCTTGTCCATTTTGCAGCTCATGAAAGTACTGGTAGATGGACTGTTCATTCTAAGTGAGGATATTCTGGATAAAGATAAGCTTTACAGTCTTTTGCTAGTTCTATCTGGGATATTGACAGATAAATGTGGTAAGCCAACTATATAGTGGTGTAGCCAAATTTGTTTCTGCTTTTGTACTGGATTAAATATATATATATATATATATTATATAATTTTCTTTTGATATATGGCTTCTACATATTTAATCTTTTCTTACGTTTATCTTTGTGCTTGCCCACGTAGGAGAAGAAGCTGTCCTAGAGAATGCACATATATTAATTGATTGTCTCACTAGGCTCATTGCCTACCCTCATATGATGGTACCATATCTTTCTCCACTTTTTCAGCACACCAAAATTAAAAGCACTTCAGTTTGTTGCTGACTTTACTAAAACTGCTGCCAAATTATTATTTTTATTTTAATTTTATTTCATTTGCACATCTGGTTATTGATTCTATGTGTCAATTCACTTTACCATCCCTTGTTCTCCTTAAATTTATTTTTTGTTATCTTGGGTATTGCGGTCTTTGATACTGTGAACAAAGCCAGAATTGACATGTTCAATGGGCAATGGCTAAAGTGCAATTAAGTTTTATAATTGATGACGAATATATCTTTTCTTCACTTGTTTAGCTTGTTCGAGAGACTGCAATTCAATGCCTTCTTGCCATGTCTGAGCTTCCCCGTCCTAGAATCTTTCCCCTGAAAACCCAGGTTAGTTGTTCTATCATAACAGCTTTTGGTGAGCACTACACTGGATCCTGAAATTCTGTTAACTTATGGAGGCCATCTGGGGAATGAAACTTGCCTCGTTCTCATAACTTGTGTGTATCCATGCTTGTTTCTTACTCAGTATCCTATATTCAGGTACTACAAGCAATATTCAAGGCACTTGATGATCCAAAAAGAGATGTTCGTCAGGAAGCTGTTAGATGTCGACATGCATGGTTAGTGTCGTAGGTTTAATAGAGTTCGCTCTTATAATTGTATCTGTATACTTACACTGCTCTCCATTTTCAATGAACAGGACATCAATTGCTTAAAGTCAGTTTACAAAGAAAACCGGAGTTACGCAAGCCAACAACACAAATTGGACTGTGTGATGCTTCTAGCTTTTGCTGTCTTCTATCGCTAATGATTGTATGTAAAATGCCGCAGTCGGTCATTGTTGTCAGCTTTGGTGTTCGTAAATTATTCGTATGCATAATGAATCTCTGTACTCGTTGTAAATGCTCCTTTCGCTGTGTACTACTCGGCGTCCAAATTAAACTTAGATGGTACATTGGTTCTTGCATATATACTATTTACAAAGAAAATCTTGCAAGGGTGATATCCCATATAAAATTATAAAATTACTTCTGCTTGGTGGCAAGGGTGATATAGAAATCACCTCACCATCATAACAAAAGTTACAGCGGCAGACTACATCGAAATAATCTGGTTCAAGTGCTTGAACAGTAACACTTTCCTCTGATTACCTCCATGCCTTTTTTTATTTTTTTTCCTTTTCTGGTTGATATGTCGGTCTATTCAGTTTTCTATTAGGGACAAACGGAGGAAGAAAAGGAAATAACTAATAAAAACTGTACTCATTTCAGCAGTAGACAGAATGCAAGTTATGCAGCAGTACTTGTGATGCAGGAGCTGTCTGGGGTTGAGATAAGTGGGCTAGATTGAGAGTAGGTGAGAAGGTATTGGGCTTGATCCCAACATTTTTATCACCATTCACTTCAGTAATTTATGTTAGGACAAAATTCAGTTTAGTACCTTTAATTTTTAGATAAAAATCAGTATAACCTATCTTTTTGAAAAAAAAATCAGAATGACTTATAAACTTTCAAATATGATCTCCCGGGTCTAAAATTTCAATTGACCTCGAAATGTGACGTAAGCTGCTGTTTTGAAAATTTACGGGTCATTCAGATTTTTTTTTTTTAAATCATTTTGATTGTTATATAAAAATTGAGAGTAAATTTTGTCCTTTATGTTATTTCGTTTTCAACTAAGAAAGAGAAGGACAAAACTACATGGTCTTCAAATGAAAGTCTAGCTAGAAGATATAGTAGTATAGTACCCACTACAAAATGAAATAGAATTTTTCTGAACAAAGATGCTTACTCGACCATAAGTGGGAGATCCGAACAAAGGCTGATAGAAACTTTGTTTGACAAGGAGGAGGGTTTTGTAAATGAGCTCAAGTACCTCAGAGAAAATGTCAACGAAACTGGATCATTCATCTCTATATTTGTTCCTTCTTCATGATTGTGCCTACGGACGATATTTTTTTTGCCGCTATCCCCTCTTGTAAGAACTCGACACCTCTCTGTGTCACAGATATCACAACAGTATCACCAATGCCGCTGAGGACTCTGTAGATCCCGGAAAATGCAACAGAAGACATCCTAACATTAGCATCGTATTCCACCTCTGGAGTTGTAAGGTGGTAACAATATAAGTCCATCAGGTTCATCTCATTCTCAGAAAAATTATCTTCTGTACCCAGGTTAAAGGTGATAGCATCACTCCCATGCTCAGCCTTGATGGTGAGCATGTCATCGTTGCCGGCATCCTTGATACATGTAACCCAGGTTCATACCCATGGAGATGCTCCGATCGCAGCGGTAGTGCTGGAAGCCTTCAGGTCTGAGAAGCAAAGTGACGAGGGCGACTTGGTTACGTTGGAGTCCATCGCCTGGAGGGAGAAGCCGGTGGAGGAGCAGTCAAAGTTGGCGACGATGATGAGGTCCTTGATGGACTCCAGTATCTTCTTCAGGAGTGAGCCCTGTACGAACCGGAGCTCCAACATATTTCCCACAAATATACAGGAAAAAGGTTAGGGTTAGCGTGATAGTTTACGTTAAAAGGTTGCAGAAGCCTCTATATAGAGGATATAAGTACAGTATCTTTGAGTACAAGATTCCTAATCTAATATTTTTTTTTTTTGGAGAAGAAGATTCCTAATCTAATTAAGACCTAGTTATTTTGAGTAATCAACTTTTATTACAAGTTTACAACAAAGGTAACTTGGTAATTAAGTACCTGCAATTAACACATCTTCGAACACTTAAAAGGGGTTAAAGCTTCCTTGAAGCAGCAAAGATTTGCTTAGTATAACCTTGCTTTTTTGTCTAGAAATTAAGATGTTGGAATGCTGTAGAGAAATTTTCGACCAGTCAAAGAAATTTACAAAAAAAAAAAAAAAAAAAAAAAAAAATCCTATGCAGCTATGCTTAATTGATACACAAAACTGGTCATTCGCTTTTCTTTAAGGGCGATAAAATTGACCATCGCTAAAAGATTTGACAAGCACGTTTTCTCCGGCAAGGGCATTCACACATAACCCATCAAACCACATAATGAATTTTAACAATCTGAAATGGAAGCACAACACAAGGAACTGCAGTTCAAAACTACCTTTGAAAAAGCGCTTCTGAACTTTATAATTAATACTAGACAAATCCTTCATCTACCTCAACCACTCGGTATAAACATAGTTGTATTTTCAGCAAGATCAGAATAGCACAGGGATACACGCCCCTTCAACCATTGACAGTTCAGTCCACGATCAAAATGACAGATATACAATACTGAAATATTTCAATGAATAGCAATTCCAATGATAAGGGCTAAAATGAAAATGACCCCAAAACATTTAATTACCTAAAATGGCAGTTACAATGGCTGTGAGAACTTTTTCTTTTCTGGATAAACTTGACAGCACTTTACTCAACATGTCTAACTTCTTTACAAGGTTCCCTTTTCATCTATCTTTCCCTGTTGATGGTATTTGAGCAAAGATGAGTTTTGCCTAGATATATGTTGATAATTTAAGGCTCAAACGGACATCCGCATGACTGACTGCAACTAGTTCACACAGAACTAGTTTGCCTTTACTTCACATCAACATCTTATCAATCTGGAAACAAGCCCAAAATGAGTTGGCACCAGTCTGCAAGCTTTCATGACAATCCGCAACATTTTGACCACCAATGACATTCAATCAGATAAGTCATCTTCACCACCACTATATTCATCAACATCTTGGTGTCGTACTCTCTTGTGTTGTCTTTCAAGGGCATCTTCATTATCAAACCCTCTTCTTTTCGAATTTGATAGAGCTCCCCTTGAATAATCCTGTGCCAGCAAAGTCAATGCAAACATGAAATTATTAAAATCATCCAGTAACTAAATGCCTATTTTGGATAAGCCGATATTACCCTAGTTTCACTAGATAGCACACTATTAGTTTTGAACTAAAAACTAAGCTTCAAACATGTTCAACCTACTAAAAAAATGAATTTACGTTGATTCTTGGTTGCTCTTAAAACGTCATTATTATATATATTCAACTAGAAGCATTAACCAATAAATAGTACAATAGGTTGCTAGAACCATTATTTGGAAACATAGAGAGAATAGTGGAACTCAAAAGGCACATCACATGAGCATGATGAGAACTCTTTCGGTAGTTTAAAAGTTACACTTGCTATAGCCTTGGAAATAGGGAACTTAAGAAATAAGCTATAGTTTCTTCTTTCACCAAAAACATTTATCAACTTACTCAATAGTAAAGCTGCTTATCCATGATCCCAGTAGGGCCAAACCTGGTTCAAGGTATAGATTGAAATTAACAAAATCTTAATTTCTTTCCTGGACAGCAATATCTATTCCAGTCATATTTTATAGTGCACAGAACTTTTCTGTTAAACACCAAACAGTCTAACTGCTTATTAAATACCCAGCACTTTTAAAAGCAAAATTTACCAAACCGTCAACATTTAAATTCAAAGCTGATTATTTAAACAGAACAGCAAAGTCACTTTTTTTTAATTAGCACAGCTACACCAAACTGGGAGGAATTCAAAATAAGATAGATAGCTCTATCAAACATACCCCCGCATCCTTTAGTTCAACTGCAGAAACAGTCGATCTCCGCCTGACAGTCACTCCTGAAGGTGCAGGAAAATGTTCAACCTCATCAGTGGATCTTCCCTCTTTTGCCCTTTTCTTCCTCAAAACAAGCTTTGCTGGAAGCGGCTGTGTTGTGATAAGAAAACATATCCCAAACATTTATATGCCATCTTGGTGAACAAATATATAATAAAAAGAAAGATAAAATGTAAATTAAGGTGGATTACTGCATAGCGTGCCGCATCTTCATCAAATGATACAAGGTATGTGGTGAGATCGTCGACATCATCGCCTCTTACCTGTTGAGCATCAGAAGCATAAGTATTACATTGGTGATCAGAGCCTAGGGTATAAAGTAACTTTCTAAACATATGCACATTGTACATACATCATACTGATACTCGCGAACCCAAGTATACGATACATCTTCAGATTCATCGTATGGATCCTTTGATAGCTGCCACATAAGAGTCAACAAAAAATATATAAGGCATTAGAAAAGCTTATGAACAGTTTCTCTGAGATGCTTTATATTTAGAACTGGAAACCAGCACATCTACCTCGTTCGGAGAAGGGACCATGTATGCCAAAAATTTGTCTGGATTAGCTGGATCTGCACCTGTTACCTTGTAACTTTTCATAATTGCCTGCAATGCATGGACAAATAATTGAACAAAACGTATAAATTCCAAACAATATTTGAAGTGCAATATATTGAATGCAGATTTAGTGTTGTGCAAGTGGCAATCTAAAATTACCAAAATTATCCCAGATTAAGACTTTTTTGAAAAGAAATGAGCACAAAAACCAAGATAGTGGAAAGAAAAGAGTAGCATTACTTCAAAGCTTATAAGAATATAAGTAGCCTAAATGAATACTTGATTTAGTGATTTACCATATTGCAACCATCTAACAAACACTACGAAGCAGTGGATGAATACTGATTCAACTAGATAGGACAGAAAACACTAATACCGTTTTTTTCTTTTTCTTTTTACACTATTAGACTTGATACTGTTGTGGTGAGACATGTAGATACAAGGTGACATTACTGCCAAGCCTTTTACCCAATCAAATTATGCAATTTCCTACTTTTTAACTATCTATACTTTTTTTCTTTAAGAATTTCAATCATACTTCACTGAAAGCTGGACTTGCACTTTAATTAAGTTCTTTTTGGGATTGAGTATTTACATGTGTATGAGCAAAACTAGTTGCATGCATGATAACATAAACCATACTCACCCTTGATTCACATAAATCATGATCAGACTGATCCAACTTGCTGTAGATTTCTGAATCAGCGGTGGGAGCACCATCAAATCCAGCAAGGACAAATTGGTCTTCATACCTATTATAAAAGCATCATCCAAAACAGCCTCGGGTTTATGAGAATATTCTGGAATACAATATAACTTCATAATCCAACATTTCAGGTTTTCAATTTATCATCCACTGGCCAATTCCTTCATTCTCACAAATGAATTGTAAAATATCTACAATCTGTATATACGCCCACTCAAGAATGAATCTAGATGTTTCACATATCTGATACTATTCCTTAGACCATAATTGCATTATATATAAAATAAGTACTAATCAAAATCAGCAGATATGTTTAAAAATAATAATAATGATAAAATAACAATAGGAACAACGATCAGAATCCGCACGTAAAGGACTTGTGTACCATACCGCTCAAAATCAGGCAAAAGAGGTAGAACCTCAACAGGGTATAGATCTTTATTGGTCGCATGAACAGGGCGTGACTTGCAGGCCTCAAAAGATGCCTCGATTTCCTTGATTTGTCTCTCTCTGAAAAATTCATGACAATGTGTTAAATCAAATAGTGGACATATATATCATGTCGGCAGGGTAGGAAAGCACACAGATCATACCTGTCATTAAGGTTGTCCAGCAGATTGCGGCCTCCCTTCATTTCCCGCAGTTCTTTTGCTTGTTTTTCAGTTAGAGACTGCAGTTGACAATGCACCAAATCATACCACCTTACCAGTATATTTCAGGGATTGCTCATCTAAAATGGAGTATAAGACAACTACCTGCTTAGCAGAATCCATGCTAAGAGGAGAAATATATTGTGTTTTGACCAGCCATGCAACTCCTTTATCAGTAGGTCGTTCTTTTCTTCTGATGCCATCTTTTTTAACAGGGGTCACTGCTACATCATCACGCAATAATTCCTCGTCTTCTGGTGCAAGTGGTGGTCTAGGACCTGAAGGAGGACTGATTCAACAAATAAAATAAGTCAGAGGGCTCAAAATTGTCGTTGGATGAAACCTTGTTGATGTCTTTAATAAGGTTGGGGTTGTTAAATAATCGTACTTGTATACACTGAGGTCAAGCAGGTCAAGAGGTATCCCAAGATCTGGCTCAACAAAAAGCTTGGGCTTGTAGTTTTTTTCTAACGATGTAATCATGTATTTTGTATACCTGGCGAAGCGAGAGGGAAGGAGTCAGTACTAGATAATAATTGCATTCAATATTAAATTTATTACAGATAACAATAAACAATATTTATTCTCCTGCATGATGAGAGAGAGAGAGAGACAGCATGAACCATGAGAAATAAGAAGAAAAAAAAAACAAAAGCTTTTATATCATGCAATGTACCATAAATCAAAAGCCACCATGCACACCAACACTTTTAGAATTTAATCTCTAACTTTTACATGTTCAACAATTTTACAAGAGTTGTGCACCAATAAACAATCTTTAATTGCACAGAAAGTTTAAAGGCAAGATGTTTAAAAGCTCAACAGAACAGATTACTTACTGATCTGGGTCCTTCTTCATGGACATCAGTTTGGGTTGCGCACTTGGATCTGGAAGTTCGTTCCGGAATCTACAAAGAGCATAAATTGATATAAGAATTATACTGTAAAATCTAAACACTTGACACATAAAGAGATGCACAAATATTATTCCAAACTAAGCATGTTCCGTAATCTAGAATATCATGTCATGGCATGAGAAACTATACAGGAAAAGGTGGGAGCGAAAAGGTGGCAATGTTATCCACCTAACAGGTGCAGCATGCCATCACTAATTTAACAACAGTAAAGCAGTTTATATTATTCAAAAGAGTTGCAGTTTTAAATTATTACTAAGCACGAGGAACTCCTTATAAGGATTAGTTCAGATTCTAGTATTGATATCCAAGATCAACTAAATCTGCAGAGTAGCATAGGTAGCATGTTAGACTAGCACTTCATTCGGGAACATGTTTGGGAGCAGAAGATGCATGCGTTACCAAGAAACTAGGGGGAATACTAGGACCTATACGAATCAACTCAGATATAGCAAAGCTCAAATCACCATATATATCTATGACCTTCTGCAGATACTTGACACCCCACACTTTTTTTTACTAACATTTTGCAAATCTGTATGGTTGTTGGTCCAGATATTTTCCCAAACACAAAAATTACACACTACATAAAAAGTATTTGATTATATTGAATGTAAAGAAGTATATCAGACATATTCCTAACCTATGTGCTAATAGACCCCATCCCGGTCAACCAGAACTCAGTAGTTATAACATAAAACTATTGCACTATCAAGAAGATTTCAAGACAGTATCAATTGAAACTAGGACAACATAAAGAAAAATGACCAATTGCGGTGCAGATAATGAGAAGTAATTGTCAACATACTCACTTCAACTTGCACACAAATGTCGTTGGCTTCTTCAGCCTATTTTCTGCCCTCTCACCACTCAATAATGTAGTACCCCTCCTTTCCCCCATTCGTGACCCTGCAATCGATCCATGACCCTTCCCGGATGACAACAAATGTGTCTTCTGCAAAGCCGAATTCTGCGAGTCCTTCACCTGCTGCCTATGCTTCTCCTCCTGTCTCTGCTTCTCAAACTCCCTCTTCTTCCTCACCCTCCTCTCCTCCTCCGTCTCCACTCTCCCCGGCGCCCCATTCGCCTTCTTCACCGGCACAGGGGGCTTGTGCTTATGAGCAACCCCGTGATGTTCACGCTTGGCAGAAGCTCCCACATCCTTGGAAGCCTTGTCATTGGGCCCCTTGTCGAAGCCACTCTCCCTACTCCTCGGCGGCGGCGGAGGCGGTGGGGAATTCGGAGGCGGCGGAGGCGGTGGTATAGCTGAGCTAGGCGACAGAGGCGGCGGGGGAGGCGGTGGCTGCATTGCCTGGTGACTATACTGTGCATATTGAGAGTTGGACTGATAGTACATTGGTGCTTGCGGTGGCTGCAGGGGCATATTCTTCCCCGGTGGAGCTTGAGGAGGCGGCGGCGGCGGGTATGAAGAGTCTGGCGGAGGCAGTGGCGGCTGAGGGTACGAGTATTGCGGCGGCGGGTGAGGGTGTTGAGCTCTAGGAGGACCGTAATTACTATGAGGATGGTGAATGTAATTTGGGGGATATGAAGGAGGAACTGCACCGTCGCCTCCGGCGGCTGCGGCGGCGTTGTAGCCCCAATTCTGGTTGTATTGATTGCCACGTGGCGGCGGAGCTATGGGGTTTTGATTCGGCGGCGGTGGCGGAAAAGCTGATTGAGGCGGGAAAGGTCTGTATGAAGCCATAGGGAAACTAATTCTGAAACACCCAGAAATTAAAACGAACCCTAATTCCCAAATTCTAGGGCTTAACTGATCAAAACCCTAAAGGAGCAAACTTTAACAAATCGGACAAGTAACACAAAAAACGAATTGGAACCCAGAATTGAGCGGTGTGTTTATAATCGCATACTAAAGGAGCTAAGGAGAATTGGAAAGATAAGGAATTTCAAATTCAAACCCTAATTGGAATCGAAGAGAGAGTTTGTATGAGCAGAACCCTTTAGAGAAAGACAGCTTGAGCTTCAATGCCCTAATAAAGGCTCGGCCTTTGCGAGTGAGATAGAGAGAGATGGGGAGTAATTGGAAGAAACCCTAGAAAAGAATTGGGATTTGCAGAGAGAGATAGATAGAGTTGAGTGACCGGAGAGGGAGATCGGAGAAGGGAGAAGGTTTTGGTGTTTTAATTTATAAGATGATATACAGAGAGAGAGAGAGAGAGAGAGAGAGATTTTGGATTTAAAGACCACGTCAGTCAATAATTACTCTGTTGTTTTCACTTGAAAAGCTTTGATGGAGCAAAATTTCGACCACAAGTAATTTGATGGCTTTTAGGAAGCGTTTGAGGTGGCTTTTTATAAGCAACGAAGGGAAAAATATTTGGTAACACAATATGTCACTGACTTTTTTAAAAAGCTAGGGTCATTTTCAATAAAAAAAGAGAAGTTAACCGTACCTAACTTATGCTTATAAGTCACATGTTTTTATTTTCGCGAATTTAATGAATTTTTATAAATGACAATGGGTATCCTTGTTAATATTCACTAATTACAAAATTACCAAGATATATACCTCTACAGTGATGTGCGCCTCCTTCCTCTCGTTCATTGAGGTCTGCAACTGCTCAGTTTGATTTAAACCTTTGATTTTCTGAGCAAAGCTCAAAGCTTTGGAGAAGTAAACCCAAAAGACTGAAGCTTTATAAAGAAAAAAGAATGTCTGTATGTTGAAAAGGGGTGGTCTTTTGGTGGAGGAGTGCTTTAATAGTGTTAAATTATGTTATATCTATGAAATTGAAATGAATTCGTGATTTGAGGGTATAACTTTTCACTCTTATTTTTGTCAAGATTGATTGCCGTGACTTGAGGGCATTTTGTCCAAATTGAAGAAAATTTAAGAAGAATTTCAAGTGATGGGATGGTGATGGAGATGGATAATGATGCGCAAGAAGAAAATTATGGTCATGGGACACAAGAAATAGAAGCTATAAGAAGAGAAATTACTCAAAGTTTGATGAATGCGCGTGGTACTCGTGATTTTTAAATGTCTCGGGATATTTTTTTGTGGGTACTTGATTTAAATGAAAAATGTATTTTGTTATTGATGTTGCTACTTGGAATGGTATGTATTAGACAATTTTTTATTGCTACTTCATGCTAATTAAGATGTGGTTTGTTATTGATGCTAGTATCGGTAATGGTTTTATGTGTTAAGTTATGTTTTGTTGCTACTTGATGTTAATTCTTGGGTTATAGAAATACTTCGTAATAATGTCAATTTTAAATGGACATATAATGAAAAATTAAACAAACCATAAAAAATAAAGTAATAAACTATAGTATAAGAAGTTAATATTTTCATGTCTAAATTGGTCATTTTACAAATATAAGCACAAGTCGGTTTTTAGTTTACCAAACACCTTGACACAACTTTTCTCACTGACAGCACTTTTAAAAAGTCAGTTTACCAAACACTCAGCTACTTTGCTTATCAGTAACTTATTCTCATAAATAAGTATAAGTCAGCTTTTACTTATAAGCTCAGCTGCACCAAACACACTCTTAGTAACCTGGTTTTTGTGTGGTGATATCCTAAGGGTGCGTTTGGAGGGGCTTTTTTGCTCCCTGCTTATAAGCACAGCACATGCATGTGTTTGGTAAAACAGCTTCTTGTCAAGCGCTTCTATAAGCACCAGTTTTTTTGCTCCAAAAGCCGAAACTGGGGTTTACCTCTTTTTAGAAGCTGGATGTGGCTTCTGCACTGTAGCGGTTATTACTGTAGTTAGATAAAATTTTGAAAATTCCATTTATTGCCCTCCTGCTTCCCCAACGCCTCACACAATCGTCTCATTACTGTATCCCCCAAATCATCTTCCCCAACTCTGTCGTCTTCCCAGTCTTTCCCAAATCAGCGTCAACTTCCCAGCTCGGATCAGGGTGGTCAAATCGGATCCGGGTCGAAGAGGCTCGATGGGGTTCGGATTGGCGAAGACCTCGACGTCAATCGCAACATCAATATCTCCGCTTTCATCTCCAAGCGAGGCCTCCCTCTCCGAGACTCTCTCTGACTCTCATCTCTCTCTTTTAAGTACCAGCTCCCCTGCGAAGACCTCGACGCTCTCATCTCCGTCACCAACGACGAGGACCTCGACCACATGAGGATCGAACGACTCGCCTCTTTCTTTTTCCGGTCAATTCACCTGCTCCGACGAGCTTCGACTTCAACGAGTTCAAGTCCGAGAGGCAGTGGTTCATCGACGCCTTGAACTCCGTCGATGCTGCTGGGATCGCCGGCTTTGGGGCAATCTCTAGGTGCATTCTATGGGTGCATTTCTCGTTTTGTAAAACTAATACCGAGTTTTGCTATAACATGGATAATTACAGTGATGCTACTGATGATAATGCTAGTGGTATTACTGGTCAGGAGATTTCTGATAGTGGCAGAACCAACAAATTATTCTCAAAACTTTCAAGACCATTATGTATAGGTCTAGATTATATTAAGAGATTGAAAGGAGCAATAAGGTCGCTTGGGGAGGCCATACTTTTTGTCGACATCTAGTTTCATGTCAAATTGCTGGTGATCATCTACAGCATGATGAATGTGTTGGTGATGCCGCTGATGATGATGATAGTGATGATAGTTTCCATTATTATAGCAAAAGAAAAGTATACAGTAAGACACTGTCTGATTACATGTTATATCTCTTAGTTATGCAGCCTACTCTGATGTCTTCTGTACCCGGAATTGGACAAATAAGATTCCGAGATACGTGTGAAGAAGGCAGAAAGTTCTTTAGCATAAGGGAATTGAGATATGAAGTGAAAGAGGCTTGTGAAAGACTCCTTGATGTAAATACTGATGTCAAACCAGTTAATGTCAAAGGAGATAGAAGTAAATCAGTGTTGTTCGATGCATGCATTCTGGCCAAAGAGTTGCTGGTGTTGAAGGAAAATAAATGGGATCTTATAAGTGAAGTGTGGGTGAAATTGCTGTCATTTGTTGCAGGCCATTGCAGAGCAAATGACCATGCTCAATTTCTGTGTAAAGGTGGAGAACTTGTCACTTTTGTTTAGTTATTGATGGCTCATTTTGGCATTGGGGAGCAGTTCCAAATAAATGAAGGTCATGCTAGAGCCAAACTTCTTGTGGAAAAGTAAATGTATCTGCGTTTTGAATCATGTAATAAGTCTAGTCTTATCCTCAAGTGACTTAGGGATATTAGTGATCTGCTTGTAATCCCAGACTTGTGCAAAAAGTTTTTTAATTTGATGATGCATACACATCCTGTTGTGTATTACTTATACTTTGCAGTTCTTTGACTGCATCTACCTTATGTTTTCTCTTTTACTACGTATCTACTTCCTTTCTCATTCATACCTGGGCTGCACTAAGTGGTATCATAGCCTGAATTTGCAGCTGATTGGGAAGACATTAATAAAAGTGTACTCTTCATCAACATGATCATTTTATAGTCATTTGATGTCAATGAAACTCAATAGTTATTTGCAAAACATATAATTTAAAATTATGATTTCACCAAAATGATTAGCAATTAATTATATTTAGAAATAATTTCATATAAGCATTGTTGACAATAGCCACAGAGGGGCTACACAGGCCCACAGACCCGCAGCTAGCATGCCCGGGGCCGGACCGAGGCCCGGAGCAGGATCCCCAGCACCCGGACCCGAGGCCCAGCAGTCTAACTTATGACTGGGGGCCCGGGAGTCGGGGACACCAGCCTGCCGAACAGGTCACCTTAGCTGCCCATTTGCGTACGAACAGAAGGGAACCAGTCCCACATCGAAGAGTAAGACCAGACCTCACGATCGACCACCTATATAAGGGCCTCAACTACCCTCATTAATAGGTAACTTAACTCTCCCACTACTTATCGTTCCCGCTTAAGTTATCTATTTGCTCCAACGGTACTAACTTAGGCATCGGAGAGGAGAAGACCGGCCCGCCCGGTATTCCCCTTAGTTAGCAGGGTTCGCAGGAGAAAATCACATCAAGATCCACCGGTTTCCCGCAGGCCTACGGGTTTGTGCAGAAACAAGTTCTAAATATCTTTATATTTGGTGATGGAGAATCTAGCCATTATATTTATGTACATGAAACTAGAAAAAAAAAATGATGAAGAATAATCTTGGAAGTAAAGGACTTCATAAGGTAAATGACATTTGAAAGTATGGGTACATAAAGTCCCAAGTACTGAAGTCTTTTCCGAGGTCGGGTTGTCAACTGTGAATAAATTTTTATCCAATATGTTGATTTTAAAAGGTAATCCCCAAAAGCAGGCTATTGAAAAACATAATAAAACACAAAATGTCTACAAATCCATAACATTCCTAGCACCATAAAGCAAAGAGAACTGTTTGGCAAAAAAATTATATTTAGATTTGGTGTTGGCTAATGTTATCGACAAAACTTGTGTACGTTTAAATGTTGTAACACATATGGATTTTATATTAGATTGATTGAAAAGATTTATATAAATTAGAGATGCCATCTTAATAACGAATAAGAGTACAAATTTATAAATAAAGAACTTCTTAGTGGGGTGGGGGAGAATAAAGCAGATATATGAGAAGGTGAGGATGAACATATTTCAAATGACTCAAATAAGTTTTGGTTTGCATATTCCATTCCACAAAAAGAAGAAGCACAAAGTTGAGTCTTGTGTATTTTCTCTGAGCTGGTTTTTTTTTCTTATATTCCTCAAACGAATTTGGCGTATTAAGAGATTACTAATACTGATATCACTTAGAGCAATAACAATGAAGTAGGACTCCTAGTCAAGCTCAAGATGACGAAGGTCGAACCTTTCTCTGAACAAGGTAATCGAAAACCCGAAAACCTTGCCCCTCATTTCACAAAAAATTTGTCATATCTATATGAAAAGTTTTGAGTTTGGGAAAGCTCTAGGAAGTCATATAACAATGCATGTACAAGAGAGCAAAGGACTGAAAAAGAGCTTTTTGAAATCTCTAGAGCCGGTGTTGGTGAAGAATAGAGCCACTGAATTCAGTATTAGTCTTACTGATTCCATTAGTGAACCTGCTTGGATATGGTAATAATATGGCAAGATGTTTCCATGAAAGAAATCTGTTCATGCACACATGAGATCGCACTCTGATAGGCCTCATAGGGGGATTGAGCCTCCTCTTTCAGCCAAGAACAGCTCCACATCAACTTTATCTTATCCTTCACCTAAGAGTAATCCCAAGGCAAGTGAGGATCAATAGATTGATTTTGCAGGGACATCTCAATTTTTTTTTTCCAAGTCTAATCCAAAAAAGGTTTGTGATATGGTTAAGATTGTACCTAATTTGTATTAAACTGCGAGATGAGCTAGGAAATGTACTAGTCTTTCTGACACCAACTCTGAGAGTGATGAGAATTGTGTTGGTGATGTTGATGATGTAAACAAAGATGGAGGTTTTGATCTTGCAAATATGATTACCCAAAATTAATTTATAATTAAAATAATAATTATAAATAAAGAATGCCAACGGTTACCGACGGATATTAAAATGATAAGGAAAATCGAATTAGTTGAAGTCGAGTCGTGTGTATCACACACTTTCCTTAAGACAATTACGCCGCCTCTATCGGTGCAAAAGGCCTTTTTGGCGTTCGTCTCCCAGGATACAACGACCTTTCGAGTTCTTGTGGCTGCACTGCTACAAGAACACCTACGAACTGCTAGTACCTTCCATATATCACCAGAATAAGACAAGAGCAAAAGAGCAGAAACTTGAATACTCTCTATGTTGTGTTGGTGTGTTGGTCTCGGGATTGGTCTTTTAAACTATGGAATAGGAGGCCCTTTTTATAGTGTGAGGAATGACCAAGGCTATTAAAATCAATCATCAATATAGGAAACTCAATGGTCATGAACATCTCACTCAATGGTCATGAACATCCCACTCAATGGTCATAATACACATTACATCATATGTTACTAGAATATCAAAAAATTTCCAGTAGCAACTGAAGAGTCACTTGACTCTTACCATTTCCCTTTTTCAATAGCCAACTTTGGATGACAATTTTTCATTCATCCCAAAACCAAATTTGTCATATGAACACATAATATTGTAGTCTTCATTATGAAGAATACAAATCCAAGTTCAATTCTCATTAACTATAAGTGTAACACACTTTAATTAATCCATTTAAATTTGGTTTCAAAAAGGGTTTTTAACCCATTTTTCCAACAATTCCCCACATGAATAAAATTGGCCACCAAAGACTCGATAGAATTGGTGATAGATTTCTATGGTCGAAACCTGCATAGGATAGGTAGGTTTTACCCTTTGAACCTTCCCTTGTGAAAGTATGATTACGTTACTAACTAAACAGTAGACGCGATGTCCTTGAACTATTCGTTATTTTGTGTAACTAATAGCATACCTCACACAGGAGTCTTCCTGGTACATTGCAGTTCTCACTATTGTGCCTGTTTTGGCCCTGGACACACGCCTGGTTCTGTAAGAGTTTGATAAGAATTGTGCCCCAACAATTCCCTTAGAAGCGGCCCCACTTCTCTCTTACATAGGTGATCTCTTAATTAAGAGTAACCCGCATTACTCCGCTCGGATTTCCCGACGCATAAGAATCATTAAAAGCTTTAGCTTAACCTCATTCTTTACGGGCATCACTGTTTTTCATCATAGGAATGGACCTGGGAAAACTCCCCACAGTGATCCGACATTATCTCTACAATTTAGTTGTCCCTTTGAACCTAGATCTTGGGATCTCCAGTCAGCTAGGTTGGGTATCCACTGTAAAGATTTTTTAATTCATGGGCTTTAGTCCCATTCCTTTTGATGATTTATTAACTAACTCTCTAGTTAAGCATTTGGTTAGCGGATCCACAATATTATCTTTTGACTTCACATAGTCAATCAAGATAACTCCAATAGAGAGTAGTCAATTAGTATTATGTCCTCGAAAGATGTGTCTAGACTTACCATTACTTTGTGCCCTGCTGATTGCAGATTGATTGTCACAATGCATGCAAATTGCAGACACAAGTTTTTGTCTATTTTGGAATATCCTCAAGGAATTGGTGTAACCATTGTGCTTCTTCCCCACATTTGTCTGGTACCACAAACTCAAACTTCATTGTGGATCTAGTTATAATGGTTTGTTTGGAGGATTTCCATATCACTGTTCCACCTTTTAGTGTGAACACATAACCGCTAGACTATCGTGTTAGATATCTATTTTTCATCTCAGTATCCTTCTAGGACAACACAACTGAAATATTACTCGTGTGTCTCTTTGACTTGCTCACATAAGCAATATCCATATTTTTCATGTCAAATATGAAATTTAACATATCTCTAGTGGATTTAATCATCTTATTATTGCATTCAAACAATAAACATGCCATTACATATCCACTTGCTTTCAAAATGAGTTGAAGTATCATAAAGCATACTTTGACCCTTGTCAATGTTAATTAGTCTACATAGAGCACCATAATTATCATATATCTTGGTCTATCATGCCATATATTTGGATGGCTCAACCATATTGGTGAAAAGAAACTTTATTCATTCTTGGAAAAATGTCATTTACAAGAATTAAATAATCCACCACTCATGGTTCTATTTTATTTTATAAACTTGGCTTGGTCATACCACAGCTCTAAGTCTTTTATTCCACAGTCATAATCATTGACTTCATCCATACCCTGTTCGTTGGACATAATTTCAACAAGTGCATCAAGTGAAGCCCATTCAATTTCTCAGATTTTTCTCTTTGTGAGACTGAGACATGTATTCAGCCAATCACATCCATGGTCGGCATCTTGATCGACTCTTGGTTGTTTCAGTAATTTTTTCAATTCCGAAAACACACCCATAAGTGTTAATTGAAATAACCACCTATTTATTAATTCAATGTAAATGTAACTTACACATTCCGTAAATAATATCCATAAAGGCAACCATTTCGTAAGATAAGTATACAGGCAACCACATCCGGTTGGCACCTTGATTGACTCTTGGTTGTTTCAGCAATTATTCCAATTCTGAAAACACACCCATAAGTGTTAATTAATATAATCACTTATTTCTTAATTCAATGTATATATAAGCTACGAATTCCGTAAGACATCAATATCCGTGTAGGCGACCAATTCCGTTTAGGTAGTCATTCCATAAGGCAACAACAAGCTTCGAAAGAACCTTAAATCCATTTAGGCAACCATTACATAAGGCAACAATAAGCTTTGAAAGAACTTTAAATCTATTTAGGCAACCATTACATAAGACAGCAACAAGCTTCGAAAGAACCTTAAAACCATTTAGGCAACTATTACATAAGGCAACAACAAGCTTCGAAAGAACCTTAAAACCATTTAGGCAACCATTACATAAGGCAACAAGAAGTTTCGAAAGAACCTTAAAACCATTTAGGCAACCATTACATAAGGCAACAACAAGCTTCGAAAGAACCTTAAATCCGTTTAGGCAACCAGAACCTGAAATCCGTTTAGGCAACCAATAATCCGACGGATCATATAAGCAAAATCACATGATCATTAATTGTCTTAAGGTGTAAACAAAGATGGAGGTTTTGATCTTGCAAATATGATTACCCAAAATTAATTTATAATTAAAATAATAATTATAAATAAAGAATGCCAACGGCTACCGACGGATATTAAAATGATAAGGAAAATCGAATTAGTTGAAGTCGAGTCGTGTGTATCACACACTTTCCTTAAGACAATTACGCCGCCTCTATCGGTGCAAAAGGCCTTTTTGGCGTTCGTCTCCCAGGATACAACGACCTTTCGAGTTCTTGTGGCTGCACTGCTACAAGAACACCTACGAACTGCTAGTACCTTCCATATATCACCAGAATAAGACAAGAGCACAAGAGCAGAAACTTGAATACTCTCTATGTTGTGTTGGTCTCGGGATTGGTCTTTTAAACTATGGAATAGGAGGCCCTTTTTATAGTGTGAGGAATGGCCAAGGCTATTAAAATCAATCATCAATATAGGGAACTCAATGGTCATGAACATCTCACTCAATGGTCATGAACATCCCACTCAATGGTCATAATACACATTACATCATATGTTACTAGAATATCAAAAAATTTCCAGTAACAACTGACTCTTACCATTTCCCTTTTTCAATAGCCAACTTTGGATGACAATTTTTCATTCATCCCAAAACCAAATTTGTCATATGAACACATAATATTGTAGTCTTCATTATGAAGAATACAAATCCAAGTTCAATTCTCATTAACTATAAGTGTAACACACTTTAATTAATCCATTTAAATTTGGTTTCAAAAAGGGTTTTTAACCCATTTTTCCAACAGATGATGAGTTGGATATGAGTGAAGATGTCCATGATCTAATGAGGTTAGCTCAAGCCAATCCAAAAAGAGCTGAGGAGACCATTAATAGCAACTTCATGACCAAGAACCATGTAGAGGGTGGCAATCAAGGACTAAAATTTCGACGATCACGGAAATTTCGAAGGTCCAAAAAATGGAAATTTCGATGGAAATTTCGAGGAAATATCGATAGCAGAAAAAAATTGATAAAATTGACGGAAATTTTAAGAAATACATGGAAATTCTAAATGAAACTTTCTGAGATGTTTATTTAATCTATTATCTATCATATTTCATAAGAAAATCTTATATGGACATTGGTCTATAATGAGTTGTAGTGATATAAGGTGAAATATATAAACGCTAAATCGTTGAAAATTCTAATAAAAATATATACTAACATCTAATTTTTTTTTGATGGCTGGGAACCCAAAGGGAGGCTAGGCCATCACGCCTTATACACATAGAATACATTGAACATGACATTACATGAATAATTTAGAACCACATAGAAGATCTATATGATGTATGAGTGTATCAAGATAATACTAATTACAAATAATCAAAACAATAAAATTAACCATAAGAACGGAATATTTAATAATACTAACATTACTAAGTAACCACTTACCAAAGTCTATTACTAATTAACTATTATAGCATGAGAGCATAAAATTGAGATCAATGCATGAGCTAAATACGAAGGAGAGAATGAGATATAGAAGTAGTGAATTGAAGCAATCGGAGAAGAAAGAAAAGATGAAAGTGTAAGAAAGCATTTGCAATTGAGATTATTTATAGGAAAAAAATTTGTTTTGTAGTTATAAAAATTCCAACGAGCACATAATTGATAGTATGAAAAAATCAAGGATAAGAGGTGTGGAACACGTAAGAGTGTAAGACCATATCTTTACCAAAACAAATAGTTTGATTTTTGATAGGACATAATTTGTCATTTTCATTTTTTTCGGATTTCAGTAAACATATTATATAACTAATAAGATGAAGAGATTGAACAAGAAATGAGTTCAGTTCAATTGGCCAACTCATTAAACTTATCATGCAAGCTGAGAGGTGAGGGGTTCGAATATTTCACGAAATTTCGAAAATTCCGCACCAGAAATGGAAAGATTGCAGAGGAAATATCGGGATATCAAAAAACGAAATTTTCGCCGAAATATCGGCGAAAATATCGAAATTTTAGTCATTGGTGGCAATAAATCATCCTTGTACCTGATTGTCACAAGACAACCAAACAAAATGCTTTATTTCGGCGAAAATATCGAAATTTTAGTCATTGGTGGCAATAAATCATCCTTGTACCTGATTGTCACAGGACAACCAAACAAAATGCTTTATTCAAATATTTAGACATTCAATAAGAAAGCAAAGCATGACATGACTGCTAGTTGCTATTCAGACATGCTAACACTGATTTGGAGGGGTAGGCTGCTGGAAGAGAATGAGATTCTAGTATATGTGTATCCGGCACAAAGATGTTGCTCAATTAGAGATGCAGAACAATAAGATTCATACATCTTCTAATGTATGCATATTAAATGTATAGGGAGGAATATGTAATTGCTACTTTCTGCCCACTTGTAGTGTTTCACACCTGAAGTTGGAAGATTCTTTTCTGCCACATAATTGTGGTCACATTTACACATAATTGAATAGTTGTACCCCAATAACAACAATTTATTTATAAACTTGTAAAAGATGTTGTAACTTAAGTAATTATAATTAGTAGAAATAAAGAATAGTGCTACATCCACTAAAATATTTTACGAAATATGAATCCAAAATTATGTGGAGGAAGTCACCTCATCTCTTTCGTTTACCAATACTAGTGACGTTGATTTTCACTAATTTAACAAAACATACTCTTAAATTATTTTCACTTTTTCTTGAATTATTTATTATAGAAATAATTAAAAGAAAAAAGGAAAAGAATTGAATCAAAAAGAAAGGAACGAATCAACCATATATTCAACGCATCTACATTCACTACTAGCTAATTGGCCTATGGGGACAGATGCTATTTCCTCCCCTTTGGCCTTATTGGGGACTGATTCCGACCTTAGTGATACTTAAGGAGGGAAAATATGTTCGTCGATAGATGTACTCACTCCAAATTGGGTTTTAAGAACATTTGAGACTGATTAAGCTGTCTGTCCCACTAGAGGTCACTTCCAGTCGACCCAATATCTCACCCTCTTTATTTTCTCTTCTGACATTGAACAGTATATGCTATTATTTTCACATTATTTTATCTTTTTCAGTCCGTCGCCAACTTTAATTTCTGATTAAAAAAAAAAGAAATTGAAATTGCTTTTGAAAATATTTGAATTAATAATCAAGAATAATTTTATACCAAAGCAAACAATGACACTCGCTACCTAAATACATACAAATTACTAAACTTATACTTCTAAAAGAATACTTGCAATTACAACAAGTATACTTGTAACAATTAAAAATTGATGCGAGACTATCTGCTATTTCTTCTTCTTCTTGTTCTTGTGCTTGTTCAAGATGTAAGTTGGGTCTTCATATTTTTTCTACAAACAAATCCCCAATAAATAACCCCCGGAAGACAAATCAACATATATTTAAGATCTACTGTAATACAAATCAGGAGATTATAGAAATAATATTTGGAGGCTATCTAAACCAGCTCTTCGAATCTTACTCTACAAAATAGAATATCCATGTCAATTTCATTCAAATCCCTCCAATAACTTAAACCTAACTGAAATATAACATAGAAAATTACTAAAGATTGGACATGATGAAGGTGAGCAACAAATCAAGTTTCGAGTGAGTGTAGATGTTTGTTAGATAACCCAAACAACAACTTGTAAACATACAAGCTGAGATGAGTAGACCAGAGTAATTAAAGAAACCCTTGGATAATCTTCACAACCTCAGATGAGATGAGATTCGGGGATCGGGGAATCCCAAATTTCATAAGAACTCAATACCATAAATTAAGTTTAGACTTGATACATAAGTGACATTAGCGGTACTGCCGACACAACTTGGGTGATCAATGATCATAGTATGAGAGAGTTTGAGATTTCTGAGTCTTTGTATGCGAGATTTCGAAAGGGAAGAGAAAGGGTGAGATTGTTGGGTTGACCTTATCCTCTAACTTATGGCTGTGCTTTGGGTTTTTTTTTTTTTTTTTTTTTATGTCTGTCGATTATATTTAAAAACCCTTTTGCAGGTATTAATTGTTCAATAAGTGTTCAAGTCGGTGCCTAAACTGGAGACGGTGACGTGATTATTAAAATTCATTTTGGCATCGTATGGGACGGACAAATAAGTACCCATTCTTTCTTAATCAATTTGGTGCCTAAAATGGAGACGGTCATGGTGATGGTTTATAAGAGACTTCTAATATCCCCTAGGCACAGACGCACAATCACTTGGATTTGAATTGTATAAAATATCAAAATATCATTTACACCACAGACATGTGTGCTCCAACAAGATTATCCAAAAATTGGAGTCCCGAAGGCTAAAGATCTCTGTCGCAAAACTTACTGTTTTCCTTATTAATATTGACTTTTGGAATAAATGGAGACGGTTGCCGTCCCTACCCCTCTATTTGGGAAGGAAATTTTTTGGCTTGAATCTTTATAAACCAATTATCCAATTACATTCCTTTAATTTTTTTGGTTATCATGTCCCTGATAAGCAAAATAGTAACGGAAAAACCCACCGTCACCAATAGATCCGTCCCTAAAGGTCAAATAGCTAGTAGTGATTCCAAAACCACCAATCAAGCCTCTTCCTTCTTAACCATATCTATCCACATCCATATCTCCATAATGATCGATGGTTTAAAGCTCCAAAACTCTTTCATTCATGTCGATCAATGCTTTCACCTACTACTACTACCCTTAGAAATCTTCGCTTCTAGATTCAAAAGGATTTTGAATATGTTTTGAGTTTTGAACAATAGATCGAAGTCATAAGAAGAGGGGAATAAATTGTTAAAAACTCTAAAAGTACTCTAATACTCTATATATGATGTTTTGATTTTTGTTAAACACTAGGGTTTTTTTTTTCTCTTCTAAAAATTATTTGTTTTTATATAAAAAATAGCTAAATCCACGTAATTCATGATACTATGAAATGATATTGATGAGGTGGGTATGCCACATCATTTAGTAATCAATTTTAGTATAAATATTTGGTGTCTTAAGTATTTTCCAGAAATAAATGCACCCAAAAAATGATATTTTTTTTTTAACCATAACGACCACAATCTGCACCTTAGTTAAGATCTTTACAAACCTAAAATTTTTCCTTTTTGCTTACAAATCATTAGAACTTGAGTTAAGAATCTTAACTAGGGTTCTAAGGATCTGTGGTAGCGAGTGCAATGTGCATGATTAGAGAAGGTGCAAATCAGGGCGTTACAAAAAATGCTCTCTTGTATGAGCATATCATCCAAAGTGAAAGCCAGGTGTCAATAAGAAATTAACATATGTGAGTCAGTGAGTGTATGAAGATAGAAGTTTGGTAGTATAGCTAACCTTGTCATTCTTGAACTAATTAACTAACTAAAACGCCGAAGCAACTTAATTACATGGAAGACTGGACACATTAAGGATCCAAAAACACCCAGGTCCTCTAGACCATCACTACAAAAAATGTAGACAAGAGTCACATATGTAAAATGGGCTTTGGTGGTGTGGCACATCTAAAAGATACCCACATATCTCATCAAATATTGGCGTTTTTTAATGAAAAGCCACATTTCATAATAAAGTGTGAGATGTTTTTTTTTTTAAAAAGCCACATTTCATGATTTTTGTGGGCGTTTTTTTGGTTTAAAACACCACCAAAGCCCACATTACATTTGTGGCCTTTGTCCACATTTTTTGCAGTGCATCCTTATTTCAAAGCTAGGTGGGGGAATACATATGCGTACGTAGCGATCTTCCTTAATTCGAAGCTAGGTGCAATACATACGCGTAGCACAAAATCCACCAACCACACATTTTGCTGCCTAATAGTTAAATCGCAACCTTTTGCTTGTTGATTAGTTTCTTCTTACTTGGGACGACTTGCAGTCTTAATTGGCCCAGCTTGCCTTGCCATCTGATTAATCATGAGCAAAACAAAAGACCAGTGTTACATATGATTAGAATCATTAGATGATGTGCAATTGTGTATAAAAGCATATTCATCCAGTTCAACTAAATTTCAGAATATATGTAAACCAAAAAAAAAAAAAACTAAACTTGACAGACATCGCGATCGGTTGATTATCACCTGAAAATAAGCCCCGAGCTTCTTTTTCAGAGTTGCATGTTCTTTCTTCAATAGTAGGAAAGTTCTCATGCATCTGAGATTGTATAACATGATACAAAATTAATTAGTTGCAAATAATTAACCTTGTAAACTTTATGTGTATAGTTTATCTACATGTCTATATGTAGTATATAGACATGGTAAATTACATACATTTTACATGTATATCTACCTAATTGTGCATTGATTCATGGATCGATATGGTATATCCCTATATATATATATCACAGTTATATGCTTGGTTATATATACAGGAACCAAAGATTAGTGTGTGTGATTTAGTGGAAGATGTGTATCTATGGTTACGTACCCTTCTCCATTTCTTGTCTTGCAATATTCCCTGAACTGTTGGCATTCAGCTTTCACCTTTTTGGCTCCGATGCTGCACAATTGGCAAAAGGGATTTCAGACTAAATCATTGTTCTCTTAAAAACGAACACAGAATATACTATAATAGCTAGGTTCTTTTCGAATAAACCATATATGAGTTTGAGATTTTCACCTTGAGCTACTTCCCTTGAACTGTTGCATATGATCGTCCAACGTAATGAAATCATGAGGAGTTTTCGCTCTGCTCACAACAGAAGCCAGTGTTATTTATCGGAACCAGCTAATTGTGATCATATACTTATATATTGTACTCAACCATATATCAATGGATAATTACAGAATATTATTTACTCACAATGCCTGCTCTATGGTTTGGAGTGATCTAGATGAATCACGGTAGTACAGTGTAGCAATTTCCTCCACGAAATTTGGATTAGCATCATCTTGCAGCTCTTCCAACTGAATAAACTGTTCATCCAGATAACCCTGCAATGACCCAATAGTTAAAAGTACTATTGTTTTCAATCTAAAGTCCCCAAGAGAGTTTAAATTGAAGTCAATGAGATTGAACTTCCGGTACTCAAATGTATGCATTTGTACGTCATAAAGATGTAAGTAAACATCCTTAACATTAGTCTTTTTGTTTGTCGTCACAGATGAGATTGAGAGGAGTAAATTAAGTTCGAACTTTCTGCAGGCTCTGAGTGTGGCAGGGATATACTCTCTACCACCTTCGATCCTAGCTTGCATGCAACTCCTACTTTTCGAACATTGATGGCTCAGGAAGTGGAACTGATCTTAGTTGCAGTAAAACATTTATTTGACTAACTAGCTAGCTTGGAGACCAACCTGAGTAAAGAGGGACTGCCTCATCAGACCAACCTGCCCACGCATATGGTTTCTTTCCATTTGATGATATTGATCGAGAAGAAGTATTGGAGAAACCAAGGGATGATATAGGACTTGTTATATGGGAGATGGAGCTAAAGATCACCCGGTGTACGAAAATACACACTGTGAACAAATTAACTTGTTATGATTATAAACTGGGAAGGGCAGAGGGGTTTATATAGCAGTGGGGGGAAGAGAGAAAGAGATTCTAGTGTAGAGGGGAAAAGGGAATTAGTTATGCGAATGTATGGCATCGGAAAAGGACTAGGGTTTTTATTCTCTGTCGGTAAAAGTAATATTTACTATATATATTATATATTTAGCAGTAGTACTTCTCATGATATTTGTTAATCAATAACCCAGTGGCCTCCTGCTTAATTAATTTAAATTGTTTTGCATATATATAGATTCTGAAATGGAATCAATGGTGGACTATATCAGAACATATATATATCTAGAATGTGTAATGAATTCGTTACTCTTTTGCTCGTACATATTTTCTCGCACTCAAACTTCAATATTGTTCGCCCATTGACAAATCTCTAGAGATAAAAATGATTACAACATTTAATAATAAGCAAACTACTAGCGTTGATAAGACTAGACGATTATCAAAGTCACAACTCTGGCATATTATTACTGTGTAAAGCTAATATTAATGATTAATTGGTGGATCTATGAATTCATGAATTTATACATGGACAATGTTAATGTATCTGTGTATATATGCAATTTACCACAACTGCAATTAATTAATTTCTTGATTTTAAATCAAGTTAGTGCATGATTGCATATGCCCCAGAAGTGTAGAACTATGAATTGCTTTTCTCCTATTTCATTATCACTCTCCCACTTTTAAAACAAACTAAAGGGAAAAGTAGGGGGAATATATTACCCCGTACATCTTTTTCATCTATATAATCATTCTGCAACTACTATAAAGTATATGCGATTGCATGAATAATTAACTTTCTAGGGTTCAAAGCTTAGCATGAATGCTTGTATCGTGACAAAGTAATGTGATGGGTAAAATTATATGAACAAGTTTTTCAATGATGCTAGAGCATTACCACGTGTATTTTATCGCATGAAATCAAGTTCTAACATACCATGCATCAACGAGCTTTTCTACTTTGTTGAACTATATTCATGAGAAATGGTTATAGATTTGATGAATCCAGTTCTTGGTTAATCTGATTGTTGTTGAAATACATCAAATCTTCCGGTTTATGATGCATATTCAAGCTAGGCCAATATTCTTGCATATATATATGATTCTCCATTTCTCCCCTTTCAACAACAACAAAAAAAAAAAAATCAATTATAAGAATGATCCATGGTACATTTTGTAACTAATATTTAGTGGGTCGAGAATATAGTGAGAGAGAGAATCATCAGGTGCCACATCAAGAAAATGTCACTTGAGGGGGAAATATCTTCAATAATGATTGATAGCCTTCTTCATCACCTTGCAGTGGTCCTTGTCATGTCTGTCTCTAAATCTAGCTCAGTCCGCCTGCCATTTCAGTAAGATGATTATGTTAAAAGTAGAAACAAGTGTTTCTGAAGGGATTCTCTCTTTATTCCTCTGCCACACCCCAAGTGAGAAAGTGAGAAGAGAAAGAATGACATATATTACAGTTCCTCTGTCTCTCTCTCTCTCTCTCTCTCTCTCTCTCTCTCTCCTTTCTGCTCTGCTCTTTCATTAAAGTAGAATATGATTTGATGTTCTTTGCTGCCATTGATTGCGATTCTCTTTTTCCGATCACTCTCTTATATTTACAAGAATCTAACACTGCAAGATGATCAATGGCTGCTTATGCTGCAAATTTGATTTGTATCAAATCCCATTTTCAAAGTACACCCAGCAAAGTGCCTGCTGCCCAATATCTCATATCTGCGCGCAATACATCGCAGTGATCCTTGGCATGCCTTCTGCCCATGCTATGATGACTATGGCAACCAGGGAAAATTTATAGATGCAATTTCCTGGAATGAGCCAGAAATAATGAAACTTCAATTAATTAAAATCAAAGTGCATTTTGGCTGTTAAGATTTTCAACAAAGAATGAGTTCATGTGAACTAATATTGCTATATGATGAAACCAGCAACTAGTAGAATCTTTGCCAAAAAAAAACCAGTAAGTAGTGTGCTCATTGGAATAATCCATATTTTGGGGGCATTAATGCATCATGAATCATCAAACACAATTTAGCTTTACCCTTTTAGGCTGCTTTCTAAATGATCTTTCAACAGATATGCTCTTTCAGCATCAATTCGGCACATCTCTTCATGAGAATCCATTGTTTTTGGCAGTATTATTTGTACATTATTGAAAAAATAAAAATTGAGACATGGTCCTGGCTGCTTACCTGAAAAAGAAAGAACTTGGCAATTTTAACACTAGTGGATATTTTATTCATTTTCATCACTAGTGTCTTCTTGGCAAGATGTGAAAAAAATGTACTGATGTGATCTTTCCAGGGGCGACATTACAAGCTAGGTTTTGCATTTTCCCACACAGCTACAGGTGGACTTTCACATAAAGAAACCGATTAAAGGAAAAACATTAACAAAGAAATACTACTGCAGATGTCTTCTGAAGCGACGACTTTTTTTCGTCGTTTCAGACTAAAAGTCGTCGCTTCAGTATCCAAAAAACAAAAATTCATCGCTTCATTTTCGTCGTTTCGATTCGAAGCGACGAGTTTTTCTCCAAAAGTCGTCGCTTGGATATTTGAAGCGACGACTTCAAACTTTGTCGCCTCATAACTGAAGCGACGACTTTTGGGTCGTCTCTTCAAATGTCCAAGCGACGAATATTGATCAATATTCGTCGCTTTAATGAAGAAAAATTTGAAAATTAAAAATGAAGCGACGAATATTGATCAATATTCGTCGCTTCATTCTTTTTTACAAAGAAGAAAAACATTTTCCGGGCCTAGTTTGAACCAATTTCATTCGCATAAAAATAACACAAAACGTGCATTCAAATGACATTTCACACGTATCCAACATAACACAAACACACTACATTTTATAAATATGTAGAATTTGTCCAAAGCTATAATTTGTTCAAATTACGACAATGTACAATAATCAAATTACAAGGAAAAGGAAGGGTCATAATCAAGTCCTCCACTTCAACTTTTTGTTGACTCAGTGAACTATATCAGCCTATTATAGATCAAGTATCTTGAACTCAAGCTATTAGCTAGTGCACTTACAAATTAGATGATATTCATGAAGCAAAGCATCCAAGGTGGCATGAATACAAAGATGGCTCGAGAGTAACTACAGCTCACATCATTTTGCTGTGGCCTTTTTTCTGGAACAGAGTTACAGTCAGCACCCTACAATTTCCAGATATGAAAGATTTTATGATAACAGCTCACATCAATGCTTAAATAAGTTAAGATTACATCATTAGAGAAGTATGGATCACCTTTGGTGAAGGTAAGGAGGGCGCTTTGTACTTCCTCACATGCTTTCTCACATACTTCCTCTTAGGTATCTGCTCTACTTTTGGAATAGCAGGAGGGGCAGCAGCCTGCAAATTATAATATCAAAGGTATTCATGTCACAACTAATAGGGTATGGATAGGGCGCTTGATGAGCCATACTTAGAAGAATGTAATCACCTTTGGTGCCTTTGGTGAAAGTACAGATAGCACTTTGGATGTTTGGATGGGGTATGTAATCTGATTCTGGCATGTTTGGATATTGCAAAGCAATTTCTGCAAGCAATAAGATGCAAGGGATTAATCAACAATCAGAGGCATACCAAATTTCATATGTTCAAATGGACAATAATATTAGAAAATAGAGCAGAATGAGCAGTTGTTTTGCCAGAAAGAAGAAATGGTGTGATATCACTTTAGCTTATCCAAACGAAACCATAAGAGTTATAATTTCATAATCTACAGTTGTAAGTGGTTGCATTTTACTTTCTACTATACATCACACATACCTGCATTTCCTTGATGAAGGAGTTGTTTACAGTTAAGACGACGAAATGAAGGAGCTGTTTACAGTGAAGACGACCAATCTTATAATCAATCAGGTTAGAACTTCGAATACACTTGCCACACATTTTAAAAATATAATTTAGTAAAAGCTCCAATATATAACTTCCCTCGTCCGTTCAGACAATATGACGCAGTAGAAGTGTGGAAGGGTTGATCAACGTCGAACCCTCAATAGATGGAGAGCACAATCAACGTCGTGCTCTATAGAACAGGTCTGGAATCCACCAGAAATCAAGAGAAAACTCTTAGGGTTTGATAAAATATGATTAACTGCCTGTATGTGATCCCAAAGGGATGCTTAAATACTGAAAAGAAACCCTAAAGCAACTAACAAGGGAACCTAAAAACCCAAGGAATTAAAACAAAACAAATCCAAAACAAATTAGAAAACTTAAATCTTGAAAACATATTAAACTGCCGTTTTGAGGCC
The DNA here is from genome assembly GCA_963682095.1 of Potentilla sterilis. Taxonomy (NCBI): domain Eukaryota; kingdom Viridiplantae; phylum Streptophyta; class Magnoliopsida; order Rosales; family Rosaceae; genus Potentilla; species Potentilla sterilis. The sequence continues at coordinate 46,755,717 of OY821756.1, read as the reverse complement.
CTAAACGAACTCGAAAGCCCGAAAAGGCCCACACGTCGTGGCACAGCAACGAGTTTGATTCCTGGTGCCGTTCCCTTTCCGGAATGGTATCACAATCGTCATTCGGACGCCGGATGCCAAAACTGTAGTAAACCAGGCTCTAACCTTGGTGGCGGACGATGTCTGGCGGATGACGTCTGGCGGATGAACCCCTGGCGGATGTCGTCTGGCGGATGAACCACCCTTGGCGGATGGATGACTCTGGCGAATGAATCACCCTTGGCGAACGGATGACTCTGGCGAATGAATCACCCTTGGCGAACGGATGTCTTCTTAAATACTCCAGCTGCTAACAACCTCATTGTACGAGAATTACCTATCTTCACATCAATCTTCTTGATTATTCGTAGCTTCCTTACCTTTATAGTTTTATGTCTAAATTTGCCTCATTCTTGTCCTACATCACAATATATGTGCCAATGCATTCATGTTAGCAATGAGATCATAACCAATAACATCAAAGAAAGTACATCACTGTCAATTGGCTTCAAATAGCCATATGTATTTGATTCCTGAGACATTTAAATTGAAGTCCTTCATTCTATGGTACAAAATGCTTTGATTGAAAAAGGAGGCAATACAAACTGCAATCTTTGTACTTTTGGTTTTGAACTTACGGTTCTTAAAAGATCTATGATCCACCATCAGAAACAACACTTCTTGGTTTGGAAACATACTGCTTCCTCCTACTCCTTACACTATTTGATCGAATCAATCTACCAGTAGATGCTCTACTATGGAATGAATCTCTTATGGTAAATTCACCAAAACAGTGAAGACGACGAAAGGAAGAATTCTCCTACCACAAACACTGAAGAAATCGTGCTTTGGTCTTCCTCTGTGCTTCACCACAAATTCACTTTCGGGTTTGAAATTGCAATTGGGATTGGAATTGGGTGAGGGTTAGAGACAGAGAAAGATAGAGGGTTTTTGAGAGGGTAGTGGTGCAAGTAATTAAGGGTGGTCGTGCTGGGCTATTGTGCTGGTGATGAAAATAGGGTTTTGGGAGAGACTGAATCGAATGAAGCATGACGAAATGGAAATGGAAATGGGAAATGCAGGGTGAAGTTCCTAGGGGATTTCTGGTCGACCTTAAAAGACGAAGAAAGCCAAATTCCGTAGCTTAAAATGATTTCAAATTTCTATCAATTTTTTGGCGGAAAATTTAAAACTTTAGCCGAAAGCGCGCGCGATCTTTTTTTAAGCACTTAAGCGATGAAAAAAGCCAACCTCCATCACTGATAAGATTATATTCAAGTGTATAACTTTTCAAAGTAACTATATAAAAGAAGTCAAGTTTTGAAAAACGCTGGGAAATAACCCTTATTTAAACGTATCTCTCTCTATGGGGAACCATAGTATCGGGAGGTAAAAGTTACCAAATTTTTATATGGCTGATTACGTCTCATCTATTTGAGAGTTTAATGTTTCAAAGAGTCGACGAAACAAGGTCATCTAAAGGTACGTAATAGCATTTCCGTGTGATAAGTTTTATGAAAATATGGTTGACCGTTTCGATCGAGCATCGAGTGTTCACGAAATGAGTTAATTTTTCTACTCTACTCATATTCAACTATAATGATCACATCAGATGATCAAAATTTTCATTTTGTGAATTTAGCCATTATAATGACAACATGCTTACTAATACGATATAACTTGATTATAAGATTATACTCAAATGTATAACTTTTCGAAGCAACTATATAAAAGAAGTCAAATTTTGAAAAACGCTGTGAAATAACATTTGATCGTTATGATGAAATATGGTTATGGTAAAAAAAATCACTTAAATCCGACAAAATTAAAACCCCGATCGATGCGGTTGTATTTATAGAGGTTGTATTTAAGACGAAGTACAAACGCAGATGAAAAAAAAACGAAGCGAGGAATATTGGCCACATTCGTCGCTTCAGTTATAGTACAGCGACGAAGTCTACAAAATTGGTCGCTTCAATATTTATCTGGCGACAAAGATTGAATAAAACCAATATTGGTCGCTTCAATAATTCGTGAGCGACAAATTTGAAGCAAAAGTCGTCGCTTCAATACATCCAAGCGACGAGTATTGAATAAAACCAATATTGGTCGCTTGGATGTGTTGAAGCGACGACTTTTGCTTTTTCCATTTCATTCTTCGTCGCTTCATTGCTTTGCTGCAGTAGTGAAACATATACAGTTTTTTTTTTTCAATGTCACTGCAGGGAGATTAATCCAAAGAAATCTGCACCCCATAATCAGAAACCGATCGATGACTACTGGTGGCGCTATAAACATTAATGTTATCTACATATTGCGTACCCTTACATATTACGTGTACTTTGATCTGTTTTCTCAACCTTTTTTTTTATTCTATAAAGTTTCTCAACCTTTTTTTTTGTTCTATAAACCGAGCATCGAACGTTTACGAAATGAATTGATTTTTCTACTATACTCATATCTAACTATAACGATTACATCAGACGGTTAAAATTGTTATTTTGTGAATTTAGCCATTATAATGACAACATATTTATGAATGCGGTATAATTTGATTAGGGTATATTTGATTAAAAAAAAAGAAAAAAAAAACTTTTGGACGTTAATATAGTACATGAAACCAAAAAAAACCCTACACCTGTTCTCATTTCGATCGGCCGCTCTCTCTCGGCCGCTCGCTCTCTCTTTTCTCTCTTTTTCTCTTCTTTTCTCCCTCAGATTTCTACTCCACCTCCTCCTTCCTCCTTGCCAGCCTTGGGCTTCTTCTCCATTGGGGCTTCTTCAAACGGCCGTTTCGACGGTCCAGTAACTCCGCCGCCACTACAACGTCGTCTTCTTCCATGTCGCACGGCCATCCCCACCCCAACGGTGACGGATCGAGTCCTCAAGCCTCAAGTTTCTTGTCCTCCGTTGCCAGGTCGCTGCTTACGACTCGCCGGAGACTGAAGCTCGATCCTGCAATAAGATCTATTTTCCTTGTGAGTATTATCTCTTCCATCGCTGGAGTCCTCAAACCTCGAGTTTCTTGCCTCCTCGTCCCCACCACTGGCGTCGTCAGGATTCGGCTCCGGTGCCACAGCCAGCCCCCGGCTACGACTCTGTTCGGCGGAGAGTGCAAGATGGAGAGGGGGGATCGATTCAAGACGATTCTATTCAAGCTCGATGAGGCTTCTGCTAATGCCAATGATCCATTCTGAAATGGAGTAAGAAATTGAGTATCCCTTTGTTAGAATGACTGCAAATTGTTTTTTTTTTCTTTTCGGTTTTGGAATTGTACGTAATGAAAGGGGGGGGGGGGGGGGGTGGTTTGATCCCCCAGGAGTGTGTTCATATAGGGATTGATAGATTTATTCCTTTCTGTAGTGTGTGAGTGCAGGGTTGGTTCATATAGGGATTTGGCCTTCTGTTTCGTTTTTCCGATAACTGATCAAGTTGGCCTTCTCTTTTATCATTTATATTTGATGTTGTATTATTTACTCAAGGTTGGGAGGCTATGTTTTTCTTGTAGAAAAAGTCCTATTTAGTCTAATAATATTGTTTAAAAAAAATTATTGATGGGTAATTGTATTGGTTGAAGATCATCTTAGCTGTTGGAACAAAGCTGCAAGGATTTATAACGCAAATGGCCCTTGAAATCCAAGAAGGACATGCTGTGGTGCAAGGGATTCCTCTAGGGCAAGTCACTGATAAGCATTTTTGGTTTGCCCGGCCGGAGCTAGTGCTTCATTTGATCCATTTTGTGTTGTTTCAGGTAGCCTCCTCCTTTTTTTCAAACACCAATTTTGTCACTGTAAATGTGATTTCTGAAATTTTCAGTCATCTGATTGTTTATATTTTCATGTCGAGAATGCCTTTGAGATAACACACTTCTTTTGGATATGAGTAATAACGACTAAACCCAAATGCCTATTTTAAGTTCATTGTGGTTATTTTATATGTGATTGATGGCGCTCTAATTGCTTTCTGGTGAATCCTAATGCAGTATGAGTTTGGGGTGAGGTATTGTTTTCATGAGAACTTCACTCTTACAATTGTCAGAGTTGCTCTTGGATATGTCATTTTCTTTTCCTATGCCTGATACATAGTTACATACATAAATGATCTTGTGAATACATTACTTCCTTGCTAGATTACATGCTCATCATCATAAACATATACTTTGTTGCTCCTATACGGTGCTTTAACAAAGGCCTTACTATCGATCAGGGTCCTCATTATGGGTGCCTATGTGATGTCAAGTTCTTGATATTGATCGTCTTCTTTGTTTTCCTAATCTCAGACAAATTGATTGAACCACGTACTGTATAGTGTTTTCTTTCTCATCGAGGACAATGTCGATTACTTTTGTAATTTGATGGCATGTCTACACTTTCTGTGTGTAATTCAAGTCTCATTAGTTACAAGAGAATATGGATTGCTTAACAACAGATTAAGAGCTACTTTACACATGCAGTTTTGAGTCGTCTAATTACTATGTAGATGTTGTCCGGAGTTGATATCCATTGTGCTCCATTCATTGCCATCAATAGAATGATTGTACAGTACACAAATTTATTTGAATTTATATAAGGTAACTTGTTTGTTGACATAAATATACATGTATGAATTAGACGCAGTTCATATTATAATTTTATTAGTTTTGCCTTTACATTATGCCATTATTAACCAATGATCATCTTTTTGTGTGGGTGGGTGTGCCTGTATATGTATGTTACATTATTATTTCTGACTTGCAATATGCTGTCAGATCTGAAATTCGTTTTGTATAGCAATTTGCTGTCTTAAGCTTGATATGTTTTTTGTTATATGCAAACAGTTCATGGAGGTCATTAAGATTGGAAATATGGGTCACTACCGGGACGACATGATGATGCCTGCATGTGACATTTTCCTCTTGCAACTAACTTTTCCCTTTTCCATATATTTCTTCCAGTAAGGTATGCTATCATTCTCTAAATGGTTCATACTTCTATTTAGGGATATCCAGTTTATGTTTTTTTATGAGGTATTTGCGGTTCAACTGCACCCTTGTAGACGCTGGTTATTAACTTTTATTGTTTCTGTTATTGCTGTTTCAGGCTTCCAGCTGTGTGATGGAGTGGATGAGAATGATGTTGGCACCTGTGCCGAACTTGTTTTTGCTCTTATTGATACCTCTTTTTCTAATGATGCTCCGAGTCTACCATCTGGTTTCCGTATCTCAAAATTGTTCCTTGGATTTTGTTGGTCGCTTAATTTCTTTATCCCTAGCGTTTTAGTTTGTATGAACAAATTTATTAATATTAAGTATTTAATTCGTATGAATAAATTTATTAATATATTAATTATATTTTGTCTCAATTTTCTATTTTTTTTTATAAAAAATTAAACTACTTAGGCGACGAAGAAAAAAATTTCTTCGCCTAAATTGTCCACTAAGGCGACAAAAAAAGAAATTCGTCTCCCAAGTGTACGACTTAGTCGACGAAATTTTAATTTTTCGTCGCCTAAGAAGTTTAATTAAAGAAAAAATAAATTAGTAAAACAACTAATGCGACTGAAATAAATGTTCGTCAATTAAATAGTACACTTAGGCGACAAATTTTTTTTTTCGTCGTCTAAGTAAAGCTGAAGCCGACGAAAAATTTCGTCTTTTAAGAACATTTGATCGTCACCAAAATACTTAGACGACGAAAAAAGTTTCCTCGCCTAAGTACTTAGACGAGGAAAATTAAGGATTCCTCGCCTAACTACTTAGACGAGGAAACATCATATTTCGTCGCCTAAGTACTTAGACGAGGAAACAATTTTGTTCCTCACCTTATTATTTAGACGAGGAAAGATCTTGTTTCGTCGCCTTAGTACTTAGACGAGGAAACACTAGATTTCGTCGTCTAAGTACTTAGACGAGGAAACTTTTAAACTTTCGTCGTCTAAGTACTTAGACGACCACTTCTAGACGACGAAAATTTCGTCGTCTAAGTACTCTGGCGAGGAAAAAGTCTCTTATGCGACGAAAATTTTTCGTCTTCTAAGCTTTTCAGTCTAGTAGTGTTCTCTACTTTGTGGAGAATGTCTCAGTATGTTGTTAAACAATGTATACAAATATATTTGACACTGAGGTTACAAAATTGTCTTTTTTTTTTTCGTCACAAATACATGGAGTCCCTAAGTTCACGTACACATAAGTTCACAAATACATGTAATATGATAACTCGCTTACTACAGTTAGTCTTACTCTAAAGGAAGAGTCTTATTGCAAAGTCATAGAAGATCCATTAAATTGAAGGAAAACGGAATAATTAGTTGGGAAAAAAAATAACAACGATAGAATCTCAAAATGAATGTACAGTTGATAATCAGCTATGATACAACTCGTTCTTACTTATAGTTGAAAAACCATTGATAAACAGCCATATATAGCTTTCATATATATCAATTTATTGAAACATGTCTTCTGAATTTGTAGCATTTTCAAAACCAACCTTTAATCACAATTAAACACGAAAATGAAACAAAAGCATAACACGGGCTAATATCTGACTTACAACACTTTCAGAGCAAAAAAAATAGATGGAAGCCAACAGTTTCGGACTTCGAATCCATAGCCATGATTGCTTCCTCATTCTTTGTTTGTTTTGCTATTTAGTTCCCCTATTTTGATCTGCATAAAAGTCATACAATTTCATTAAACGATAAATACATGATTGCAACTATACTAAAACACACACACACACATCACTTTTCCAAAAAAAAAAAAAAAAAAAAACTTGAAAATGGATCAACATGTCCTTATCGATCTCTTTCACATCTATCCCATAACTTTAGTTCTACACTAATCAAATATGACATGAAAGAAACAAACATATATAAGGAGGAATGAAATCAGCCACAGCATAAAGCTCTTGCAAGTCTGCAATTTGTATAGAGAATGTTCAAACTTATCAAGTCTATTGTACATCTCTTTTTATTTACAGGATGGGTAAGGCCTCATTACCTCATTTATAAAACTAAATATATTTTTTTTATCTTTTGAAGGGGGTAAACAATGGATTTATAACAAAGCAAAAAGGAAGAATATTGGATATATACGTAAAAGTAATTTGGTAAACAAACACGGGTTCTAGTGACAAAGAAAGCTGAACTGACAAATTTGAACTGGCTAAGCACCTACTTACTTACCATAAGATATCATTGGACTCGTTAAATCAATAATCTCTTTCTGCCTATTAATGAAAAAGAAAACTTCAGCTAAAAATAAATTTCTCTTATTTCCCTAAAAGTAAAGGTCTTTACCAATCACTCAAGTCATTGGAAATCAACTAAAGTCTACAACACAATGCAATATCCTCTCGAACCTCTCCTCCCTATAGGCCAACATTGATAAGAGAGGATTAAAAGCTAGCTACTGAACTATAGCTTGTTAGGGGCAAAATCAAGCTCACCAATACAAATATTGAAAGTACTATACAATTGCAACAATACACACGATTCAATGAGAAAATGAGAATCAATGTGTCTTATTCAAAAGGCCATGAATCATATTGGCATTGGGTGCTGCCTCAATTTTACCAAAAATAAAAACTATACTAATGCAATCGAGATACAAAGCAAGCAAACAGGGTTATCTGATAACTCTAGAGTAACTGTAAGTTTGGAAAAGAAAGACAAGAAGGAACAAAAAAAATAATTAGTCAAGAAATCGAGAAATCATTTAGATAAAGAAACCCGGTGACAATCATTAGGTCTGACCTCAGGTGAATCTAGTTGGTATCCTGCTCTTTGAACTCTTCAAACTTCTCCTAAACACACCCTCCTGTGATAATCACAAAAATCTTCTTAGCAGGCTCCTAGAAAATTCATTTTTTTATAGGAAAGGACACCATATGAATACCATGTGAATTTTGAAATCAGTCTAACCTGTATTGAATTGAAACTTTCTTCATTTGGGTTTGATTCCGCTTTGATCCTCCTATATTTGTGTTCTGATTTCGTATGAACCGCAAACTGGGGGCTGGCCATATGTACTCCCATAAAATCCCACGTCGTCCCGACTCTTGAGTCTCCGTTCGTGCGTCGAGGCAGTTCTATCCTCCGAAGATCGTGTTTTTGTGCAATTTGGCCTGTATTCTTCTTTTTCTGCCGTAGAATTCACTCCTTAGGGGTGTAAATTACTCTCTCGATCTCACCTAGATGGAAAGCAGTAATCTGCAAATCAGTTTTTGAATGAAACTGAAACTGTTTTATTCTCTTAGGTTACTATTCTACCCTTCATTTATAATATCAGGTTTTTATAAATAAGGGACAGTAAGGTAATAGGAGGTTTAACAGTTCCATAAGCCAAATTGACTTAATTAATGGATAAGTCGTCTAGGGCTAAGTTATTAGAAGTAATTATTGTGATTAGTTTAATTACTCCCTAGTGGCTTCCAAACCTCCCTAGTGTTTTCGTACATTTACATAAAATTATATCACTGTGAATTATTATCAATTTATCCTAGCTACTATCTTAAGAAACCCACAGACAACTGAGAGGTTCCCTACTGATGACACAGGCCGTAAAACCATCAAACTCTAATCCTCATATATGGTGAGTTTTTACTAATATATACAATTTTCAGCCCATAATTACTAATAACAAGATTGCCTTTTAAAATTATTACTAACAAATTTCCATCAAATTCTAACAGAATCTGTTAATCCATAAATTACGAAATTACATTTTTTATGATACTACTGTAGGTCAGTAGCATTGCGCATTTCTGAGAGTCAGTAGTATTGCGCATTTTTTAGGGTCAGTAGCATTCCACCAACTGTTATAAACTATTTGAATGTTAATCATACTGAAAGTTAGTATCATTGCGCATTTATGAGGATCACTAATATTCCACCAATTGTTGTAAACTATTTGAATGTTAATCATACTAAGGGTCAGTAGTAAATCACGTAATGCTACTGACTCTCAATAATGTTGTAAAAAAAAGGACAATTTCGTAATTACTATTTAACAGATTATGTTAGTTAAATTGATTGAAACTTACTACTGGTACTTTTAAAAACAAACTTGTTATTGATAATTATGAGCTCATAGTTATTGGTAATTTTTTAAGTACTAATGTTGTATACAGCCATTCATCTCACTGTAATAGTTTTGAGCTTTTTGAAGTGAGACCGGTTGAAAGAAGTAGCAATGAACTGTCAGAATTGACGAGGAGAAAGATGATGCTCGAACATTCATGACCTTTTAAACTCGATGCACTATGATGTGCTCAAGCTGGAGAAGTGTAATTTGGGGTGTTACAGATGAGCACCAGGAACACGTACATGTCCATACACACGCCTCTCATGGTCATTGTCATGGTTCTCTTGAATCACAACCCCTTCGACGCAGTAATTTCAAAGGTTCTGGTGCACCTTTACTCGGTGAATATTGGAATTTCATTAGGTTCAGGTACTTCTGGAAATCCTGAAACAATTCGATCTCTTGTAGCTGCTTTGACTTTTCATCAATTTTTTGAAGACATGGGACTTGGTGGGTGCTTATCTCAGCGAGAGAGTCGCGACTAACAACTCTAATCATGGTGCTGGCCGGCTGCCGTAGCAAACCACTTCCTGCAGGCCATCCCCATTAGACACCGCATCCCCCAAGCCATGCATCGATCACTCTAGCCAGACCAGTATCAAACAATCACCGTTTTGGGTTATTTTTCTCAACTTCTGGCTCCGAAATGAGTTTTACTTGCTTGATTCGATCACACAGCAGTAGAGTCATTTAAAATATTGAAAGTAGATATGAAAACAGTATACTGAATTAATGATGTTGCAAACTTGCAATCACCATCAGAACTTGTACGGATTTGTCCAAAAAATCAGAACTTGCATGGAGCAAACACTAACATATTTCCAAGCAATCTAAGGAAATAAGGCAGAACATGTTTTCAGCAGAATATCCAAGTCTTCAAACCAGCAGAAAAACAAGACACAAAAAACCTGATAGACCTTGTTTTACAATCACCGCTTTTAAACTTAATTTCTGTTAAGCTACTTTACTCTATCAAAGAATCTTATTCACCCTAATGAAGATCGTTTTCAATTTGCTATCAGAATACTCGACGATAACACGTCCTAAAAAATGGTATCTACAAAAAGCAAACATGCACTTTACTACCAATTTGACCAATAGCAATAAACTTCTAGTTGTTTACAGTTAGAAAGAATAATTTACCCAAGGAAAAGTACCTACCCTATGTTATTTATAATTATTTGGGACCATTTGAAAAATAATAATAGAACAACATGCCTTTAGAAGAACCCCCATATGATTGTACAAAAAGAGAGATCCTGCTTCCTTTTCCCTAGTTCAGATCAGACTGCTTGGATGACACTGGTCTTGCCCTTGCTCAATTCTGGTTCACTGGCCGGAGCATTTGGGTGAAATGCCGACTGCCTTGATGGCTCTCCTAATGATGTTAGAGAGAGGGGGGAAGGATTGCTTTGGAGACTCTCGGCCTCTCCTAGACTGAGCTGAGACATACCGACTAGAGAATCAACACTGACAGGTTCCTTGGGAATGATAGGAACCGGCTTTAAGACCTGCGGATAATGAGAAATCTCGCCTCCGTTTTCCATTATCAAAGGACCTGCACTTTGCCATACAGGATACGGAAAAGGCAGATACGCTGGGATGAAGCCCGGAATAAGTGGAGGGTAACCATTCGGGTACCCATTCAATCTCATTACTGGCTGATTATCGGGTTGTACAATTACTTTTTCTTCTTGTGTGCTTTCCATAGGTCTGCTGCATTCTGAACCGAGAGAAAGATTTAATGAAGGTAGCGCATTAGAATCTCCAGATTCTCTTTCCTCCTGACAAGAGGGCAGCAAAGCTTGTTCTTCTGGCATTTGAGGTGAATCCATGGCCTGGGAAACATATACCAGAGTAGCTAGTCAAATGAGAGACTCTTTCTGTTGTTTTGGGGAAAGACCAACACATTTACACACAAAACACAAGATGAGATAACTAAGTGCCTTTTCTAATATAAAAAAAAAACTTTGATTTAGATACGCATGTATAAATGACAGCATGGAAACCCGTATTCGTGTTTGGTTGTGTGCTCACAAATTGTGCGTATGTATCGGGGAGAAACAAAAGAGGACAAACCATGTCAGGGGCCATGTCAAAGAGACTGGAGCGTCTCTTTCTTCTGTTAGAATTACTCTGTCGAATAAAATGCTTCTGGGCATGACTCGCCACCTGAGTAGGAGTCCTAGTCATTACATAATTTCGTGCTATTCCACGCCAGTCTCCTTTACCCAATTTCTGAAGACCAATTAAGAACATTCGATGCTCCTCTTCTGTCCATGGGACTCCTACGAACCAACGACAATACAGATGAGTGAATTTGACAAAAGAACACCTAAATTGGGTGGAAAAAACAAATCTAGTTGGGTTTTTGTATGTTTAGATAATTCAGATTGTAAATATAATCTGTTTAATCTATCACATCCCAAAGGCTTCAGGATGTAGAATCTACGATGATTTTACAGCAGCAACTTATCTGTCAACTCAAGCTCGGTTATGATAACTGAAATAATTAATAATATGCATAAGTGAGTTACAGACAAGATGACTGGGAACAAAATCCTTCTATGGATTGCAGTATTAGGTCGAAACAAATTCTTGAAAAAGCAAACTATCTAGATAATGGACTTTCAGATCAAAACCCGAGATCATATATATAATAATTAAACAGAACTTTTCTAGCAGAAATAACATCAATCAACAAGTTGCCCCCAATTTTGCTCTACAACCCTGAGGCTAATCATGTCTGGCAAATGAACCAATACCAACAAATACACTATCATACAACCAATGAAAAACCAGTTCCTAAGGGTGAAAACTTATATAATTTAAGCTATAAGCTTCACTTCTATGCTTCGGACAGAATATGATCAAAATAATTTCATTTCTTAGATAAAAAACAAAACAACTAAACCTCAATATAAAAAATCAAAAAATAAAAAAGGCTCATTTTCTTAGATAAAGCACTATACAAGTGAGCTATGATTTAAAATATATATATATATATATATATATATATATAATAAAAAGTTAAAAGAAAAAAAAATTCATTTTCTAAGAAAAATCATGATGCAAGTGAACTGAACCGGATAAGCTTGAACCACTAGACAGTATCAGCCATGAACATAGTTAGAAGAGACTCCACTCTATATAGCCAATTGTTCTGAAAAATGCTTGGATGCAGACTTCTACAAGATAGCTAATTCTAGAAATGAACCACACCTCTACTTACACTAGAATATACTAAGAGATAGATGGTATGATATTATGTGCAATCCACCTAGTACCCTCAACTCGACGATGATAAAGAAAGAGTAGCAACTTTCAAATATGCTATCAAAAAAGTTCTGTATTCAATTTCTATAAAAAAAAGTCTATTAATTCAATGCTTTTAGGTACAACAAATGAGTCATCAATCATCAATTGACCATATGTTTTAGCTTAGTAGGTATAGAAGATGCAACTATCCGGCCTAGTTATGAAAAAGTTCCTTGAACTCTTTCCATTCCATTCCATTTAAACGCTTATTACCAGTGCCCACCAGAGAGTATATTCTAAAACCTAACCAAGGCTAGAAAGTGCATACCAACATAGACACAAGTAGCCCAAACACAGATACCTCAGCGGAACAAGGATAAGCGACTCCTTAACTAATAATAAAGGGTAGGCTAGCCTTTCAATCCAACAAAAGAAGGAGAGACTTCACCCACACGTACTCAATTTTTTATTTTATATCTCTCTCTATGAATCCCAACCTACTCCTACAATGTGGGATCATCAAGACAAAAACTTTCACTCCATTGTTCACACCTGAAGTAAAACGCATCGTTTCATTCTAATTAAAATCCAATATGCTAACCCAAATGAAAAACAAAGAATCAAACACACAGACGTAAATTTCATGAACAGATAATCCTCCCCAATAAAGTTATCAACAATTGTTAATCCTTTTTAATCCACAAAGCTTAAAAATTATTACTTTGCACTATATTTCAATCACAAACCCTAATTAACACAAAATTAAAACTCCTAAAATTCAAATTAAGCTCTGAAAAACAAAAAATAATGACAAAAAATCAAAATGGAAAAACCTTTTTTACGATCTCCACGGCGATTGGCGGAGGAGGAAGCGTGGGCCGGGTCGTCGGACAAGTACCCGTCGCGGACGTGAACCGGGTCGTGGAGCGGCGGAGAGTCTCCGTGGTTAGGAGGCGAGGACTGGTAGTGGGAGGCCATGGTGGATAGGTTGCCCATGCTAGCGCTCTTCTTAATGATGGAGCCATCGGTGAGCTTGACGCCGAAGAGCCTGACGCCGCCTCCGGAGGAGCAGGAGGAGGAGGCACCGCCACCGCCGCCGCGCGAGGGGCACGTGCGGGAGTTGTGGCCGTTGTTGCTGCAGTGGGAGCAGCGCCGAGTCATGGCGGAGTGACTCGGCGGAGAGTGGTCCGACGAGAGAGAGAGAGAGAGAGAATCAAAGAGAGGATTGTGTTTCTGGGTTTTGTGGTTTTCCGGCGAGGTTTTTATTGGGGAGGAAGGAGGGGTAAAATGGGAAATGACGTGGGTTTTGGGGCGAAGAGGGGGGGGGGGGCGGTGGCGGGTGGAATGACGAGTTTGTCCCCTTTTGGTCTTTGGGATAATATTGTTTCCTTTTTGAGGGGTGTCTATACTGGATCTTTGGTAAAATTATGGGGTGGATTTCCTTTTTTTGTTGGGTGAGAAAATTGAAACTGTGTTGTTTTGGAATGAATATCCTTTGGGAAGATATATGGATAAGGAAGTTTGTCATCTATGACCAGGAATGTTTTTGTATCAAACACCAATACGGATCTAAATTCATACAGAAGATTTCCCAATGGATATTGCATTTATGTGAGTGAATAAATGAGTTTAACTCAAATTTCAAATCAACGAGTAGGATAGTAGAATTAAGAATACAAGGCTACGAATTATATGATTAGATCATCGGCAACAACTCGCTCTCACAAATCACATTCATTGGTTGATTTGTAGTCATAAGTTAAGAATATTATCTTAGACCATAAATTAGTGGCCATTTGTACGGACACGTGATGCTTAGCACAGAAGAATATGTTACAAAATTCACAAGGTGACTTTAAGCTTTAAAGATACGGCTACAAGTCAAGCTATGCAAGACTATATATATATATGTTTTAATTTTGTCGCACAAAGATAACACATCTCCAGTCACCATTTTGATCTTTTACCACATGAAGATGACTAAAAGGAACAATCAAAGTAGCGGCTCAACCAAGTTATCTTGGTCGGTGCAGAAGAACTTCCAGGAATCTCTGAGCCTCACTTTTGTGATAGTACATAGTTCCCAAAGTGATCGAGGATTTGAATATGACTTTGCTTTGTTGCTCATGAAAGTTCCCGATCGAGTTTACTCTAGGAGGGTACATTCTATGCATCAACTGGTATCAATTCCTTGTTGTTTCCAAATTCTGCTGAAGAATTGGTCCGCCTCTCCTTATATGAAGCTGATTAGATTCTTAGCTGCTTCCTTTCATCACATTACCTGGGTTTGGACAAAGCATAAAGACAATTATCACAGCCGATCAAATGGTTCTTTTGGGTTTCAGGAGGAACTAACTGCCCTTTAGTTCTGGCCTTCCTCCTCTGGAACCTCCTTGAATCTCTGTTCTTTGCATTTTAGTTCATGCATGTTTTGGTTTTCTCTTCTTTTTTGAGCTCATCCAAATGAATGCCACACAGCAACAGTACTATAATCCAAAGTCCACAATGCAACTTGCTAAGGCATGATAGAAACTGAACATCTAAAAGCCGTATGAGACAGAATCTGCATGTACAGGCTTTGCCAAATGTAGCTGCAAGTTGAGTGAGTGTCAATGCTCTGTGTTCTTTCATTTCAGTTTTCTTCTGGAAATTTCTCAACCTATTTAGTAATGCGTACACGTCTTTGTTTGTGAGGAACGTCTAAGCACACAGTAGATGTTAAAAAGGTAATTTGACGTTTATTTCAAGTAAAATTTGAGCGTTCATCATAACATTTCCAAACTATATTTTGACCCCTAATCCAACAATTACCTGCACCCGTCCTACTTCTCGTCTACCATCTGAACTACATTACAGAAGAGAGAAGGGAAAACCAAAAATAATTGAATATTTCAAAAAAAAAAAAAAAAAAACATAGATAAACTGACTGATTCATTTTGAATGTAGAACCGCGGTACAACCAACAAAACGGAAGAATTTCGAATTTTCAGGAGCTTCAAAGATTTCACCGGAAACTTCGGTAGTTGGGGCTGTACATACAGCTTTCAGCATACTGGAACAGATCCTTTGGCTGGGGGAGGCGCGTAGCCAGACCTAAAAAAACCCCCGGATTTGAAAGTTAGCATCTAATATTATTCAGTTCAATAAAAGCTTGCAAAGGCCTAGCCAGTGAAAAAAAGACTAACCGAGTTCATAAGATTTAGCAGCTACTTTAGCAGCAATATGTGCTGAAATCTCTCTGATGTTTGTAAATGGAGGGTATATAAGTCCCTTGTCAAAATCTTCCAGGGATACCTGTGAAGCCAAAGCTTCCGCTGTTCCAAAGAACATCCGTGGCAAAAGATATCAAGGGTTATTATAATAAAAACCACTTTTTTAGCTGACTTTAATTGTGACTTCCTAAAATAGAACTCTCCAGTCATGTTCTAATTGTGACTTTAATTGTATCTAAAATTTAAAAAATATATTACAGAACAAAGATTAATGATGCAAGTTATGTTCTTGTATACTTACAGGCTGCCAGAAGCATGTCATCATGAACACGAATAGTACCAGACATTAATAAACCGAGGCCAAATCCAGGGAAGATGTAGGCATTATTCGACTGAAGAAAAAAAATAAAAAATTAGTTGCCGACATGGTTCGAGTGGTCTTTCTGACAAAAAATCTAGTCCGCGTGCTGTAAGAATTGATAATTCAGGACACCATCAAACCAGATAATACCTGGCCAGGAGTGTAAACCTTTCCCTTGTACTCAACTGGTGGGAATGGGCTTCCACTACAGTAAATGGCACGACCCTGAATAACACATCAGATGCATAAGAACTATGAAAGAAAATAAATCACTCTGAACATCAAGTATCATTAATTCATACAATTTTTAGCAATGTATCATTACCTGTGTCCATGTATATGCTTCTTCCGCAGTACACTCAGATTGTGATGTTGGGTTGGAGAGAGCAAGAATAATGGGTCTCTACAAGACGTTCATAATTAAATATTGTCAGCCCTCTTCTAGAGAAGATGCAATTTCTCAAATATATAATAACAAAGAAAACGACAATGGGGCAATGAATTAACGCCAACATGCTTGGCTGTCAAAAGCTTTAGACAACAAAATGGCTTGAAATGTAGACATTTTACATCATATACAAACACTGTTCATGCTAATGAAACAAACCCAAAAACAGATTTATAGGGAATAGTATACCTCATTGTTGGCTGCCATAGCCTCAACCACTTCTTTGGTAAATGTTCTTCCTACTCCTGATGTTCCAATCAACACTGTTGGCTTGATTGACTGAATATGAAGGATGAAAACTTTTAGTGACCCAAAACAATCTGTTCTTAAGTGTTTTGCTGTCTATGAGTGTGTGGGGAAAGGATGAGGAAGAGATGAGAGAGAGAGAGAGAGAGAGATTCTCACATTAACAGCATCTACCAGTGTCGTTATAGGTTCATGTTCATGAGCCCAAGGCTTTTTAAAATGTTGGAGTGAATCCAACCGGGAACTGACTATCAATCCCTGCAAATAATTTTCTTAACAAATCAAAACTGATGGAAAGAAACTACAGACTACATCAGACACAAAAGAATTAGATTAGCTCTCACTACCTTCGAGTCCACAAGCCAAACCTTCTTACGAGTCTCTTCCACAGGGGCATTTGTCTGCAATGAAAACAGAACAATTTATAAACACGTGTATTCAGACACCACATTTGTTTAAAGAAGTTTTTTTTTTTTTTGGGAGAAAGAGAAGGAAGTTATTTTGACTATAAAGTAAAGAAATAAAAAAAGGAGATCATGACCTGCTTTGAGATTTCAAGGGCTATGAGCTCTGCTATGCCAGTGCCAGCCTGGAACCATGAAACAACAAAAGAGACCCAATAAAAATACAGTAGTCCAACAAGGGACATTAATTATGGTCATAGGACAGGTGAGGGAACTCCCATAGAGAAATAATAGAGGAGAGTTTTGAATGACGAAACACTAAAGAACCAACCGCTATATTTCACCCTTGGAACTCAACTGTTAACATTTTATATCAATAAGAATTCACGGAGTTATTCCTTATGACTTAAGTAACGATTTGCAGTCTGCAACCTTAGATGTTCTTACCTCACCAGCACCAAGGAATAAAAATGTGTGATCAGCTAAGGATCCCCCTACTAACTTCAGAGATGAAATAAGTCCTGCAAGGACCACAGATGCTGTCCCCTGAATAAATACAATAATATTAGACAAAAGCTTATCTAATTTTGCTTAGCTCCACATATCAATATTGTAAATCCTCGGCAGCTCACCTGAATGTCATCATTAAAAACAAGATGAGTTGCACCATACTTCGAAAGAAGATCAAAAGCATTGTGGTTTGCGAAGTCCTCAAACTACAGAGAAAGAGAAACCTAATTAGGAATGCTAATTCAAAAGATGAAATTCTAAAGTTCAATAATAAAGTCAAATATTTGAAGGCTGACATTTTTCATCACCAAATACCTGAACAAGAACTTTCTCTCCATAATTCTGCTTGACAGCAGTCATGAATTCTTGAAGGAGTTCTGCATATTCCTAAAGAAAGAAGAAACAACCTACTTAACTAAAAGAACAAACAACATAACCCATCTCAAATGACTTGATCACCAAGTAAAGCAAACATTTCATAAACCTGCCCAGTTGCCCTCTTTTGCCTGAGCCCTATGTAGAACTCATCATCCAGCAGGTTCTCATTGTTTGTACCCACATCAATGGTTACAGGCAAGCACTGAACCAATTGAAAAAAGAAATGACAATATGGTCAGTAGGTATAGGTAAGAAAGATGAATGATGAAATGGTGATGTGTTATTGTTATTTCGATGTAATCCACACTGATCATGTAGATACTTACAGCAGATGGACGAACTCCTCCAAGTGCCGTATATAGAGAAAGTTTGCCAACAGGTATACCCATCCCCTGAAATCATATCATATATCAATTGACTACTTGGTGAAAGAAAGGTGCAACGCAGTGTTTCACAATGATGTCAGATATCTCATATTGATAAAAAAAACTTGACAAAAGAATTCCATATTAGTTACATGACAGCCAAGATCCCCCAGCCCTAGGATACGCTCTCCGTCAGTGACAACAATGACTTGAATATTCTTCTCTGGCCAGTTCCGCAATACTTCAAGAATCTTTCCCCTTACGATGCCAAGAATGAAATAGCAATTAGCTTCAGCACAATTTGGAATTGGCTAAACAAAAAAATAAAATAAATAAATTAAATTGGAGGCAAACATACTTTTCTTTCAAACTTATGAATAGACCCTGGGGGCGCTGGAAGATGCTTCCATATTTTTGGCAAGCTTCACCGACGGTTGGAGTATAGACAACTGGGAGTAATTCCTCAACATGCTCAATAAGAAGCTTGTAGAATAGCTTCTGGTTTCTTTCCTGAAAGCATGATTGCATATAGAGGAGTCAAGCCTCATTGTTGCAACAGTAAAGGATGAGGGGATAAAACAAAACTTATTTTAATAATTGTTACCTGAAGATCCATCATGGCTATATACTTCTGCAGGGGAACTTGATACTGGCGGATGGCATTTATCATTTTCTTCACCTGTTGGGTACATTAGCAGCAAAGGTGTAACTATGTGAGTGATTGTTATTATCATTTAAAACTATGTATATAGGAAAAGTGGTGCAAGTATAAGCAGATTAAAGAACCTGAAGTTCTTGAGAAATAACAACTGGGGGGAGAAGACCACGCAAGTAGTGGGCATCTCTCTCCTTTTCAGAGAAGGCAAGACCTTTGTTGTGGTGTGGATCTCGAATCAAATTATAGCCACTGACACACCAAAAAGAAAATGTGATGAGTACAAAAGGTGCCAATAATACATCATCACAATGAGAATTTATGTCCCTTTTTTAAATCCAATTTCCACATAGAAACCAACTGCAGACAGACCAGAACACAAACTGAACCAAAATGGAAACTTAAAGCTAGTCTATATCTACCTGAATATTCCGAGCATTGAGTAAACAAAATAAACATGTCACTTTAGCCAGCAAATTATTGTACATGTTCATATTAACTAACGTGGAGCAGCTTCGGTTAGCATTAGATTCTTTTCTATGATTGCATCTTAAGATTCTTCATGCCCATTAGTTCTACGAGTAGTATTACTTAGTTATGCAGATCCCTAGTCTGACCAAAAAACTATCTGCAAGAACCAAAAAGTAATCAACTACTGAATTATCTACCCAGTTATTTTCCTTGAATCTTTTTTTTCCTGGTTACATATTTTCCTTGAATCCTTAATGTCAGATATGATTCTTAATCCAGTATATAGTTAACAAAATTCCAAAAACCAACCCTACTGGATAGTTATACATCTCTAGATAATTAGCGACCAGCCCACAATATGTTCAATATCACTTTAAGGAAAGAATTTTTTTTTAATTATGTTACTTCCTTAAAAGTAGAAACATAGATGTCATCGAAATTATCTTGCAAAGAACAATATACATGGACGATAATACCAATGACAATATTAATAGTAAGAGCATATCAACCTTGCAACAGACACACTCCAGGGCGTGACAGGTTGGTCCTCGCTGGCAGTATCCTCACCGTACACGTCTCTGTCCCCACCATGGACGGTAGATTTCAGCTCAACTACTTCTTTTGCTGCGTTCTCCAGCACTACGCTCCCATTTCTTTCACCTTTCCTGGCGGCGTTCGTCCCCACCGCCACCACTCTCAGCGGCGCCGCCCGCCTCGTCTGGCCCTGCGAGAACGGCCCACCATTCCCACAGATTCCCGGGTTCCCCTGTAAAATAAAAAATAAAATAAAAACCAACAATAAATAAATAAAACTTATTCAAAATAAGAAAGATTAAAACTTTTTGAAACAAAAAAGATTAAACCTTTATGAAAAATAATGAGACCCCAGAGATGAAAATCTGATTCACCGAATTGTATAAGGTAAAATGGCAATCAGAAACCCAGAAAGAGTCAAGATTTCAATTTGAAAAAGCTTTATTTTTTAACCAGTTTTGATTTTTCTTGGGTGAAATCCAATTATGTGAAATGGGTGCGTCTGAAACTGTGATCTGAGAAATGGGTTTGGCAAATATATGTGTTTACCAGGAAGCAGCTTCTACTCAGAGAGATCATGATGACTGATATGTGAAAGGGAGTCTTTCGCTTCTTTAAAGTACAACTCTTTCTCGAGAAGCTGGATAAAGAGAAAGAGTTAGAGAGAGAGTGAGTAGGAGATGTGGAGGAGGAGACTGACTGAGTCTAATAGAAACTCCCCTTGATTTTCTCTCCTCTCAGTCTCTCTCTCTTTCTCTACCTGAAAGCTGAGAAGAGATCAGAGGAGGTTGGAGATGAAAGACAGAGGCTTTAAAAAGGTGGAGTCTTTCCTTTCTCCTCTCTTAATTGTATGCAACTGAATTTGTCCCAGTTTTTACTTATATACCCTTTCACTGTCCTCTTTTTTCCTTTAATTTATTTGGGGTATAATTGACAGAATATAGGATCACATGTGCCGCGGGACCATGGTATGTTGGGGCCTAGGTTGGAGTTTGGTTGTGATCCTTATCATGATTCATGGACTAAATAGATGACTTGCAAACTTGCAATGTTCATAATTCTGGTTTTGGTGGAAACATTTGGGATTGGAGTTTATGTTAATTTCAGGTAAGTATGCAAATATTAGTTTTGAAGTATTTTGAGTATCACTTAAATGTTTGCAAATTATGGGAATTTTAACAAAAAAGTTCAATTCTTTAGATGAATATAAACATTGGGTGAGTGACATTGACAAGGTAATGTTGCAGGATTGGAGATGACAAGACGTGTGTCGATGAAAAGGATTTAGGGTGATGGTGAAAGGAGGAAGGGGTGTGGTAAGGCTCACTGTAATATGCATAGGGTGTTCTACATCGTCAATTGACATAGCTGGAGGATTTGGAGTTCTACCTTTCTTTGATATAACCTCTGGGGTTTGTCTTCATTGTTAACATACATAGAACTCTCAATCAGTTGGATTTGAGGGTTGGAAATGCACATAGGAAATGGCTTAAGCATTCTCTTTCAAGAACTTTTCGTATAATATGAAATTTGCCCAAGATTGTTGGAATAATCCCACCCTCTTGTTTGCTTTTGTCTTCATGTTGAATTCTTTTATGCATTTCCTCTTTTGGATCAAGGTGTAGTTTGCCTGGATTTCTTGTCTTGTTTAAGTCCTTCTCAACTTGACATCACCCTTGTTTTATTATGCGCTCAAGATTTCAATTTTGGCTAGCTATAGATTAGCTTGTACAGATATAAAACGCTATAGCTAGAGATTTTTGTAACAACGCCTTAGGGTTAGATTAACTACTTGAATATATTTGAAGAGAAATAGAAGAAGCTAATATAGAGATTTTAAATGGTGTTACGTTAAGTGACATAGAAAAATGATCAACGTTGTTATCTGAGTGTAAACTATGCAATTGAAAATAAAAACAATTATAGCACTGGGTCTTAAACTAAAAGCAATTAGATTGTGAGTAGGTAGGCCTCCGAATTATGTGTGTAGGTGGGAGGGAATGGCATGAATATGTGGGCACCTGATAATCTGGGGTTATCTTTCTAGGCAAAAAATTAGCAGGACATCATTATCTTAATAAACACATTAAATAGTCGTCATCTCTTAGTAGTTGCTTCATTGCTTGTATTTCAGCCATGAATTTGTAATCTTTTTCAAAACATAATTGACTCGATTCCTTGATGTTTACAAACTGGTCGCCGGCATTTTTCTAAGAACATTTTTAACAGACTCTTTATTTTGACTTTTTAGTTATTTTAGAGAGTCTGTTTTAGTTTTTTATCAAAATTATGAGTTCCACCAGACTCCTAAGTAGGTAGCCATTTTAACTCTTAGCTATCTCGCTCCTAAATATAGAGAGCGAGATGAGGTTCTCTATAATTTAATACATTCCTTTTAGATTATTTTATATAATATGTAACTGTATTTAAGGTAATTTTTTTTAAATTTAATTAATATGTAAAATTAAAATAGTTAAAATAGAGAAAATCGATACGGACATATTTTTAAATTGACTAGCTAAAATGACATTTTAACTATTTTGACTAAAAAATTGCTAAAGTTACTCTGATACAAGAATGTTTAGGTCATAGACTAGTATGGGAATTGAGGCAAATATTTAGCTCATTGTTGGGTGTACATTCTATAACTGCGCGCCAAATTCATTCCTAAAGGGAAAAACACTTCCTCCATTTTCAATCTATAGCTAATTGCTTATTTGCTTATGAATTCTGTATGTTTTATAGTTGTGTTTTCTGTTTTACAGTTTGTCATTAAAGAAAAAAACAACGAGTTATGCACTTTGATTATTATACCAGTTGAACAAGATACAACACGATATGAGCTAGCTAGGTCAGTTTGAATTGATTCAACGAGATACAATACGCATGCTCACTAAACCAAGGACTAAAATATCCTCGATAACCTCGATATTTCCTCGAAATTTCCGTTTTTTACAAACATCGATATTAATACTCATATCTTTCCGATATTTTACTTTTAGTCTTTTTTTATCTAAATATACAATTTTCATATAAATTTTTGGTAAAATTTCCATCGATATTCGATATTTTCTCGAAATTTCTATCGAAATTTCTTTTTTTTCAAACCATCGATATTTCCGTAATCGTCGATATTTAATACCTTGCACTAAACCATGCAAGTTGAACAAGTTGATCGAGTCGGTAACTTGGTACTATATGAGCTAGATCTTAGCTTGAACTTTCTAATACGTTTGCCAATTGGTTTGTGCAACTCGTTCCAATTTGTTCAATACTATTGCTTGAAAATGATCCGAGCTTAATACGACTTGACTTATTGACAGCCATACCTCCACTTGATTAAGAATTTAAAAACATGTTGGAAATATTTTGAGGTGCATGTTTGATCACTCCACTCATCAAAATAGAAAATGTAAAACGTATCGCGATAAAGTGATTTGCACGGCATATATTGTTCAAACAGTCAAATTAAAATCAATGGAATTAGCTAGCATACATGGTAAATTTACCCGGGTTATTTATAGCTAATTATTAGCTAGGTGAAAACTTGTGCATTCTTTGATTAGTTGCCAAGGTTGGCGATCGAGTCAATGGATTTAGAGCTAGCCTATTATAGTTGTTGTTGCCAGTTAAATTGTGATAGATAAGCAGTAGTTAATTGGCCGCTGGAGTTGAGTACGATCCCACATCATCCATGCATCTTGTTGCTTCAAAAAATAACGCTTTCCATTGAGAAAAATGGCACCTCGGCCCGCCCAACTTGCATTGCGCATTGGAAAAGGGTCATCTAATTTCATCTGGTGAAGGCTGCATTTGGTTGCTTAAGTTACGAGTTAAACCCTAGCTTTGACCATTCACCTTAATTGGGGAATCAAACCAGTTAACCTTTCACATCGATCTTTTCACTGTCTTTCCCTTCCATCTGTAAACTAGCAAATTGGTGGATTCTACATGATTTCTACCGATTTGCTTCAACATGCATGGGATTCCAATGAGGCTGGTTTTGAGTGTTTAATTGACTTTGTTTGTGTGTGATGGATGATTTCCGAGAAAGAAGTGGAGGTAGGTGAGCCGCGTCAGCTCCCTACGAAAAAGAAGACAAAGTGATCAGACACTCAGACATGGGCCAACCGAGTTGTGAGTCACAGACTCTCACTGCCTATACACAGTGCATCAGGCCACTACTTCAAAGTTCAAAGTTCAAAGTTCAAACTCAACCCACACCTCAACCTGTGTCTCTCTGCGCTTATGTATGCATCAGGCTATGACTATTACTTATTTACTTACTATAGAATAAGCTAGCTGGGTTTGAATACAAAATGCAACTACGTACAATGTCCATGCCAACAGGGTCAGTCATAGGTTGAGAGCCCTCCGAAGCAAAAGAAATGAAAAAAAAAAAAAAAAAAAAAAAAAACAGAACAAAAACTAGCTCAACTACTATCAAGCAGAAAGCTACTTTCCAAGATTGAGAAAGCTATTCTTAGTTACAAAGCTATGAAAATGTAAGAGATACAGCCAAAATAAAGTGCTACTTCATACTCAATGATACATCTGCAAATCCGATCCATGGGTTAAGAAGTATAAAGCCTCAACACTTCTTCTACCATAAATGGGAAAGTCCCACGGGTTCCAATAACATTTTGAGTAAACTTATCAAAGGAAATATACGTATATGATTCGGCGACGACTTTTGTTTGTTTCCGGACTTGTTGAGCAATCGAGCTAGGGGCGCGCTTTGCATCGCCTAGCCGAAACTTCACAAAAGTGCTCGATAAATTTATGTGTTAAACATTGATATTCTCGTGATGAATAAAATTGATATGTCGTATAAGACTATGGTGTGTTATTGTTTTTCAAATTTGAAGTTTTATTACAATCATTCTGCCATTCTTATTAAGGATGAATTAATCTTATTAAATTCTTTTGACTGGTGCATTGTTATTATGGAAGTGAGGAAATAACACCCCAAACTGTTTCCTCTTTTTAATCACGTAATAAGGTGCATTCTTATGAAGAACTTGAACTTTTCTTACAACATGAGGACTGGTTAATTAATTTGCCAACCGGTTGTAACCTATGGTGTCTAATAAGTGAAAATTCGATCGATCAGTCAAAAAAGCATTTATCTTGAATAAGAAATTAATCCGACTGAAAATAATTGTGAATTCACGTTTCAAAAAACATGGCATGGTTATGTTCATTTCATCCTCGATCAGTCCTTGCATATATAAACAATCATTCGGCGTTTGATTGTATCGGCAATTTTTATCAAACACAAGAACCAGTGTATAGCTGTCTACTCGATCAGTTGCTACTGTGCAATTGTATCACTCTTTCAATTTGAAATGCTTAGCACGAAATCTTTAAACATGAGAAATATACTTGGTCTTTTGATGTTTTTCACAATTGCTTCATCAAATTTTAGTTTTGGTTTTGGACATTGTCAAACAACTATAAATGTGCTTGATTATGGTACTGCTGGTGATGGCAAAACAGATGATTCTGAAGTAAGTTTATCGATCACATTTCTTTTTTACGTTCACGTACGTACGTATGTGTTCATTTGTAAGAATTTAATTTGTGGTTTTTTTATTTGATTATATATTTGCATTATAACCAGGCATTTTTGAAAGCATGGAATGCTTCATGTTCTACTAACGCTAGTGAAGGGACACCAACATTACTAATACCAGCAGAGAAAACATTCCTTTTGCAACCTATCGTCTTCTCAGGTTCCAATAATTCGTGCAATTGCAGCAACCGTATCCAGGTCGAGGTAGGAAACTGAAGCAAAAATTAGAGCGTTGGGATCCTTAACTATAGACAACTATAACGATCATTTTTAACTAACTGTTGCAGATTTTGGGGAAACTTGTGGCACCGGAAAATCCAAATGAATGGAAAGGGTGTGTAGATTATTGGTTATCTTTCGCAAATATGACCAACCTCATCCTAAATGGAACGGGAGAAATTAATGGCCAAGGTTCACTATGGTGGAGCAATACACTACCAGAAAAAAAACCCTTTACCGACGAAAAAAAAAAACAGCCGACGACATACTATTTTCGTCAGCTATTCCCAAGAATGGCCGACGATTTTTTCTTTCGTCGCTAAAAATAAAAAATCGCGGCTATTCCACAAGAATGGCCGACAATTTTTTCTTTCGTCCCTAAAAAATATTTTTCGTCGGCTATACCCCTAGAATGACCGACGATCTAAAATTTTCGTCGCCTGTTCTCTTAAAGTATAGCCGACGAAAACTTTTGAAAGTTTGGCCGACGAAATTGGCATTTTCGTCGGCTATAATAAATAAAAAAAAAAAAAAAAAACAGCTTCCATTTTCTATCACTATCGACAAACCAATGCTTCGTCCTTCAAATGCAAATGTGTCGTGAAATAAGATATGACCGAAATAATGAAATACGTCTACGGTTGAAAAATGACAAGATTCCGACAAAATCTGTGTGCCGAATGTTGCGGTTAACTGTTTTTTACTTCTGTTTTCCTATGGGTAGCCTCACGGTCGGTAAATATTTTGAGAAAATTTTTATACGATTAGTTGCGTCTCATCGATTTGAAACTATTATCTGTTGAAGGTCATGCCAAAAAAACGTCATTTACACAGGCCAATTTCCACTTCTAAGCGTTTAAAGGGTTGACTCACCCGGTTGACCGTCCCGATCGAGCCTTTAACGTTGTCAGATGTAGTTGGATTTTTTTTCATAAATGTATTTAATCTTAACGGTGATATCTGACGGTTGGAATAGATTTTTCAAACTTTTAGATTCAAAATCGGAACATATGCACTAATGTTCCTTAACTTGTTTACTAAGTGTTTAAGTGAATGTATAGTTTCAAATAGTTACTATACGTACACTCTTCAAATGCAAATGTGTCGTGAAATAAGATATGACCGAAATAATGAAATACGTCTACGGTTGAAAAATGACAAGATTCCAACAAAATCTGTGTGCCGAATGTTGCGGTTAACTGTTTTTTACTTCCGTTTTACTATGGATAGCCTCACGGTTGGTAAATATTTTGAGGAAAATTTTTATACGATTAGTTGTGTCTCATCGATTTGAAACTATTATCTGTTGAAGGTCAGGCCAAAAAACGTCATTTACACAGGCCAATTTCCATTTCTAAGCGTTTAAAGGGTTGACTCACCCGGTTGACCGTCCCGATCGAGCCTTTAACGTTGTCAGATGTAGTTGTATTTTTTTTCATACATGTATTTAATCTTAACGGTGATATCTGACGGTTGGAATAGATTTTCCAAACTTTTAGATTCAAAATCGGAACATATACACTAATGTTCCTTAACTTGTTTACTAAGTGTTTAAGTGAATGTACAGTTTCAAATAGTTACTATACGTACACTCTTCAAATGCAAATGTGTCGTGAAAATAAGATATGACCGAAATAATGAAATACGTCTACGGTTGAAAAATGACAAGATTCCGACAAAATCTGTGTGCCGAATGTTGCGGTTAACTGTTTTTTACTTCCGTTTTCCTATGGGTAGCCTCACGGTCGGTAAATATTTTGAGGAAAACTTTTATACGATTAGTTGCGTCTCATCGATTTAAAACTATTATCTGTTGAAGGTCAAGCAAAAAAACGTCATTTACACAGGCCAATTTCCATTTCTAAGCGTTTAAAGGGTTGACTCACCCGGTTGACCGTCCCGATCGAGCCTTTAACGTTGTCAGATGTAGTTGAATTTTTTTTCATACATGTATTTAATCTTAACGGTGATATCTGACGGTTGGAATAGATTTTCCAAACTTTTAGATTCAAAATCGGAACATATGCACTAATGTTCTTTAACTTGTTTACTAAGTGTTTAAGTGAATGTATAGTTTCAAATAGTTACTATACGTACACTCTTCAAATGCAAATGTGTCGTGAAATAAGATATGACCGAAATAATGAAATACGTCTACGGTTGAAAAATGACAAGATTCCGACAAAATCTGTGTGCCGAATGTTGCGGTTAACTGTTTTTTACTTCCGTTTTCCTATGGGTAGCCTCACGGTCGGTAAATATTTTGAAGAAAATTTTTATACGATTAGTTGCGTCTCATCGATTTGAAACTATTATCTGTTGAAGGTCAGACAAAAAACGTCATTTACACAGGCCAATTTCCATTTCTAAGCGTTTAAAGGGTTGACTCACCCGGTTGACCGTCCCGATCGAGCCTTTAACGTTGTCAGATGTAGTTGGATTTTTTTTCATACATGTATTTAATCTTAACGGTGATATCTGACGGTTGGAATAGATTTTCCAAACTTTTAGATTCAAAATCGGAACATATGCACTAATGTTCCTTAACTTGTTTACTAAGTGTTTAAGTAAATGTATAGTTTCAAATCGTTACTATACGTACACTCTTCAAATGCAAATGTGTCGTGAAAGTAAGATATGACCGAAATAATGAAATACGTCTACGGTTGAAAAATGACAAGATTCCGACAAAATCTGTGTGCCGAATGTTGCGGTTAACTGTTTTTTACTTCCGTTTTCCTATGGGTAGCCTCACGGTCGGTAAATATTTTGAGGAAAATTTTTATACGATTAGTTGCGTCTCATCGATTTGAAACTATTATATGTTGAAGGTCAGGCAAAAAAACGTCATTTACACAGGCCAATTTCCATTTCTAAGCGTTTAAAGGGTTGACTCACCCGGTTGACCGTCCCGATCGAGCCTTTAACGTTGTCAGATGTAGTTGTATTTTTTTTCATACATGTATTTAATCTTAACGGTGATATCTGACGGTTGGAATAGATTTTCCAAACTTTTAGATTCAAAATCGGAACATATGCACTAATGTTCCTTAATTTGTTTACTAAGTGTTTAAGTGAATGTATAGTTTCAAATCGTTACTATACGTACACTCTTCAAATGCAAATGTGTCGTGAAATAAGATATGACCGAAATAATGAAATACGTCTACGGTTGAAAAATGACAAGATTCCGACAAAATCTGTGTGCCGAATGTTGCGGTTAACTGTTTTTTACTTCCGTTTTCCTATGGGTAGTCTCACGGTCGGTAAATATTTTAAGGAAAAATTTTATACGATTAGTTGCGTCTCATCGATTTGAAACTATTATCTGTTGAAGGTCGGGCAAAAAAAGGTCATTTACACAGGCCAATTTCCATTTCTAAGCGTTTAAAGGGTTGACTCACCCGGTTGACCGTCCCGATCGAGCCTTTAACGTTGTCAGATGTAGTTGGATTTTTTTTCATACATGTTTTTAATCTTAACGGTGATATCTGACGGTTGGAATAGATTTTCCAAACTTTTAGATTCAAAATCGGAACATATACACTAATGTTCCTTAACTTGTTTACTAAGTGTTTAAGTGAATGTATAGTTTCAAATAGTTACTATACGTACACTCTTCAAATGCAAATGTGTCGTGAAATAAGATATGACCGAAATAATGAAATACTTCTACGGTTGAAAAATGACAAGATTCCGACAAAATTTGTGTGCCGAATGTTACGGTTAACTGTTTTTTACTTCCGTTTTCCTATGGGTAGCCTCACGGTCGGTAAATATTTTGAGGAAAATTTTTATACGATTAGTTGCGTCTCATCGATTTGAAACTATTATCTGTTGAAGGTCAGGCAAAAAA